>CM076572.1:598369620-599569620 GCA_034641835.2 Pinus albicaulis
TATGTAGAAATTTGTTGAATAATGAAGATTTATCCACCGAGATTATCCTGGTCACACACTAATTCGAATTCATGCATAACACATAACCTCTTCTACAATTGATCATCAATATGCGGAAATAGAAACAGCCGCATGCGCACATAAACACAATATGTAATGGGGAAAGCTTATAGCTGAAAACCCCCAGCTATTTTGTATATTATAATAGAAGAGAACATGTAACAATCTCAGTACAATACTCCTCACAAGTACTCAGTACTGTCTCCAAAAGTTACACACAAACTAGCTCAGTTTTGAACAAGTCACAAGTTCAAAACTCATCCACTATTTGCCTGCCTCTACTGCGCAATCCAAGTTGGTGTAATGAGAGATCCAAGTTCGAATCTCCTTGGCTTCAACTGCGCAATCCTCATGGGAAATCTCCTCCAATTCTTGTGCAAATCTCATGCACAACTAATGTCGCAACTAATAGCAAACTCACCCTTTCATCTACCTCTTCCACTGGTCTTCACTGAACTGTCCATGCACTGCAGTCAACTGATGTGTTCTTTAGTTGAAAAATGAGTTAATGTTTAGTGAATTAAATAATATTTAATTCACCCCACTCATCTCTAGTGTATTAGCCAGTTAAACTAAATACAACTAGTTCAACTAAGTTAACTCGAACACAACTCCACCAACTATCTCATCAACTCCACCAAACTCCGCCACTTGAGTTCTAACTAAATTCAACCATGCATGAGCTCACCAAACCCTTAGGAATAGCGTAATTCCTTCTGTCAAATGCATGGGCCACATCTGTAGCTCCAACTGAAGTGCTGCAAGAGGATAAACTAAAGTTTATAGTCCAAATATTATTAAGGGTTAATAATATTTGACTGACCTATTTTTAGACAGGCAGTCTAAAAATAGACTTCGACCTGTATGTCTAAAAATAGAGGTCCATCTATTTTTACCAACTCGACCAATCATCCAAGAATAGCATACCGCAACTCCTAGACCATGCTCCATATGTCTAAAAATAGACATAGTCTAAAAATAGACTTTGCGCCAAAAATAGCCTGCGGGCCCACTTAGTGAAGGCGACTTCATTTCACTAAGCTCCATCATCTTGTTGCATTTTCAACACTCCCTCTCAACAAAATATGGATTATCTGCAACCCCTATCCTGCCTCTGTGGAATTCGAATTTGCTCCTGGTGAGCGCCTTCGTCAAGATGTCAGCATCCCGATCCTCCGTGGGAATATATGAAAGTAACATGATTCTCCGCTGAGCACAATCTCTGATATGATGGTACCTGATGTCGATGTGTTTGGATCTATCATGAAATATTGGATTAGCCGAGAGTTTAATGCAACTCTGGTTATCACAATAAATCACAGTAGGCTCCAAGTGCAACCCGAACAATCCAACGAGGATCTTCCTCATCCAAATAGCCTCGCATGCAGCCAAGCTTGCTGCCATGTACTCGGCCTCTGCTGAATTGAGTGCCACGGATCTCTGCTTCCTGCTATACCAGGAAACTGCTGTCGACCCAATGCTGAAAACTCCTCCAGATGTGCTCTTTCGGTCCGTTGGGCTCCCTGCCCAATCTGCATCAGTGAAGCCGGAAAGCTTCGCTCCATCCTCCTGTCTGTACCATAGACCATATCCCGATGTGCCACTAAGATAACGCAATACATGCTTGCCTGCTTTCCAGAAGAGCTTGGTAGGCTTAACCATAGCTTGCGAAAGCTGGTTAACAGCATAGCATATATCGGGTCGTGTATTGACCAGATACATAAGCGACCCCACCAACTGTCGATAAACAGTGGCATCCACTACTTCCGTCGAAGTAGCATCCTCCTTCCTCCAACCTCCAGGAAGAGGAGTATCAACAGGCTTGCAGCCATGCATGTTGAACTTCTCCAGTATCTCCCGGGCATACTTACCCTGAGAAACAAACATTCCACCACTGCGCTGCCAAATTTCCAATCCCAGGAAATAATGAAGGAGGCCCAAGTCCTTCATCTCAAACTCTCTAGCAAGATCCTCCTTGCATGAAAGTATCAACAGCTCATCACCCGTCAAAATCAGATCATCTACATATAGTAAAATGATCAGCAACTTCTCCTCCACCACAATCTGGTACAGGTTAGGATCCGCCTCACTCTTGGAGAATCCAAGTCCGGTGAAATAATTGTCTATCCGTGTGTACCAAGCACGAGGTGCTTTCTTAAGCTCGTACAATGCTCTCTTGAGTCGGCAAACATGCGACTCACTGCTGAATATCTCGAAACCTTTGGGCTGCTCTATGTACACCTCCTCCTCAATGACTCCGTTGAGGAACGCAGTCTTCACATCCATCTGATGGATGTGCCACCCCATCTGCGCTGAGAGAGCAAGGATCGTCCGTATGGAAGAGTACCTTGCGACAGGTGCAAAAGTCTCCTCATAATCGATCCCCTTGATCTGTGAAAAGCCACGGGCGACAAATCTCGCCTTGTACTTCTCCACACTCCCGTCAGCCGCCTGCTTCACTTTGTAGATCCATCGCGAACCCACCACTGATTTCCCTTTCGGTCTTGGGACAATCTCCCATGCACTGTTTCTGACGATCGAATCATATTCTTCGATCATGGCATCAACCCATGCGGGTTCCTCCACAGCTTCCTCAAAAGAGGATGGCTCCGTCACAACACATTGACTCACAAGAGCCATGTATCCAGTGTACCGATTCGGTGACTGTCTCTGTCTGCGTTGTGTTGTAGGTGGTCCTACAACCTTCTCTGCATCCCGAGCCAGTCGCTCAGCTTCTGTAGTGCGCATGCGCCCTCTAATGGTTGGCGCTGCCTGGGTGGTTTCTTCCACCTCCTGAACCTCCTCTTGTGGCTGATCCACATCCGGAAGCTCCTCCTTAGGAACTAACAGCTCCTCATCTGCATGCAAGTGTAGCTCCCTCTCAAGCGAACACTGCATGGCTTTCTCCTCCCGAAATTTTATATCCCGTCGCACAACAGTCTTGCGACTGTCTGACAAATACACCCGATAGTTGTGAGGTGTATCAGTGTACCCCACAAATATTCCAACCTCAGCAGTTGGATCCAGCTTCCTTCTCGCATCCTTCGTCACATGCATGTAGACAGGAGAACCAAAAATCCGCAAATGGGAAATATCAGGCCTCTTGCCAGAATAAGCCTCCTCCGGTGTACTCATGCCAAGAACCTTGTGAGGACAACGGTTCTGCACATACCCTGCTGTATTTCATGCCTCATCCCACAAGTGAAGGGGTAGGCCCTGATCATGCAACATCGCCCGTGCAGCACCCACGATCGTTCTGTTCTTCCGCTCAGCCACCCCGTTCTGCTGTGGGTTATGGGGTGCGATGAGCTCTCTCCGAATCCCTTCTGCGCTGCAAAATTCCTTGAATTCAGTAGAGATGAATTCACCACCATTGTCGCTCCTAAGAGCCTTCACATGCTTCCTCGATTCCTTCTCAACCAACGCCTTGAATTCACAGAACTTTGAATATGTCTCGCTCTTCTTCTGCATGAAGAAGATCCAGCACTTCCGAGAGAAATCATCAACAAAGATCACATAGTACTTGTGCTTTGCTGTCGAAGCTACTGAGAAAGGACCACACACGTCTGTGTGAACTCTCTCAAGGATCGTCGTGGCACGACTATCCTTCTCGTGAAAGGTGGCTTTCACATATTTTCCCAAGGTACACCCCTTGCACTGATGTGACTGTGCAAGAGTGCCCTTAGGAAGCCCAGTAGAAATCTACTGCAATATCTTCAAAGCACCATGGTGAAGGTGGCCCAATCTCCTGTGCCACAGCTTGCCCTCATCATCCCGACTCACCACTTCTCCCACCTTGCATGCCATTGCTGCGCAACCATCTAATTACAACTGATAAAGGTTCTCGACTCGAACCCCTATCTTCCGGGTCTCTCCAGTTGTCTTACTACGCAGAAAATTTTTTCCTTCGCTGAAGACCACATCATACCCCTTGTCTTCCAGCATCACCACAGAGATCAGATTCTTCATCAATCCTAGAACATGCAATACTTCCTTCAATACGAAGGGTTTACCAGACTCCCTCTCAAAGGAAATGGTACTGATACGGGTCGCACTGTATCTACCATCATCGCCCATCTCGATGTGCACTCCAAGATCTTTCTCCTCCAGATATGAAAACAAATCCCGATCTCCGGTCATGTGAAATGAAGCACCACTGTCCAAGAACCATACTGATCCCATCACACTTGAGACCAAGCATGCGATCAAAGTGAAAATCCAAGCTCAAACCTGGTCTGCCAATGCCTCTCTCGCCGCGTACTCCAAAGCACTCCTCTTGATATTTTTCTTCTTCTCGTGGACACCTAGGCATAGTGTCCATGCCGGTGACAATGAAAACACTTCACCTTGGACATGTCCTGCTTCTTTCCCTTTCACACTAGACCGAGAAGCTTTCGTTCTTTCCTTCTTTGCTTCGTTAAACAAAGCACAATTTTCTTCATCAGATACCTTTGATGAAGATCCGTCCCCGGTAGTCCGCCTTATCTCCTCTTGCATGAGATCCGCCCAAAGTCGCTCCCATCCCAGCAACTTCTCCTGACCATTGACAGAGTCCTGATATGAATGAAAACTCTTCAGAAGACCAAGGAGATCCAGTTCCACCAAGTCCTCTTCATCGACAGTCACCCCCACACTTCCCAGCTCATCTCTGCATTGAGTGAACTTCGTGAGGTACTTAGCGATACTGTCGCCTTTCTCCATCTTAATGTTTCTGAGTTTATCCTTGAGCGCCAGCTTCCTTTGGTCGCTCTTGCTCTGGAATAGATCTGTCAATGCTTTCCACATCAAATATGGAGAATATTTTCCATGCAGGCTGGATACAATGTGATCCTTCACGCCCTCCAACAGAATCCTTCGACATTTTGCCATCTTCTTTTGCCAAGCCTCAACTTCAGCAGGATCAGTAGGCTTTTGGACATCCATATCTACGAACTCCTTCAGCCTGTTATCATCTAATACCACCTCCATCCGGTCTTTCCATGCAACATAATTCGAACTGCCTTCAAGGACATACTCGAGTTGCAAACCGTTGAAAGACATTTCAACTCCGGCACCAAGAAAACAATCTGCTGCAAAATTCGAATTCCAAGCTCAAAAACTCAACTGCTTCTGGATCTGTGAGAACAAATTATTTCTAGCACAGAGATCGACCGTAAGGGCATTTACTAGATATATCACCTTTCAAAGAAAGGATGGATCCAGAGGCTACCTGGCCCGATACAGACTCTGTCTACCGAAATAAAATTGTAATCACTGTAATAGATCCCGATGATCAATTCGCTCCGATACCATGTAGAAATTTGCTTAATAATGAAGATTTATCCACTGAGATTATCCTGGTCACACACTAATTCGAATTCATGCATAACACATAACCTCTTCTACAATTGATCATCAATATGCGGAAATAGAAATAGTCGCATGCGCACATAAACACAATATGTATGGGGAAAGCTTATAGCTGAAAACCCCCAGCTATTTTGTATATTATAATAGAAGAGAACATGTAACAATACATAGCACAATACTCCTCACAAGTACTCAGTACTATCTCCAAAAGTTACACACAAACTAGCTCAGTTTTGAACAAGTCACGGGTTCAAAACTCATCCACTATTTGCCTGCCTCTACTGCGTAATCCAAGTTGGTGTAATGAGAGATCCAAGTTTGAATCCCACTGGCTTGATCTGCGCAATCCTCATTGGCAATCTCCTCCAATGCTTGTGCAAATCTCATGCACAACTAATGTCGCAACTAATAGCAAACTCACCCTTTCATCTACCTCTTCCACTGGTCTTCACTGAACTGTCCATGCACTGCAGTCAACTGATGTGTTCTTTAGTTGAATAATGAGTTAATATTTAGTGAATTAAATAATATTTAATTCACCCCACTCATCTCTAGTGTATTAGCCAATTAAACTAAATACAACTAGTTCAACTAAGTTAACCCAAACACAACTCCACCAACTGTCTCATCAACTCCACCAAACTCCGCCACTTGAGTTCTAACTGAAGTCAACCATGCATGAGCTCACCAAACCCCTAGGAATAGCATAATTCCTTCTTTCAGGTGCATGGGCCACATCCGTAGCTCCAACTGAAGTGCTGCAAGAGGATAAACTGAAGTTTATAGTCCAAATATTATTAAGGGTAAATAATATTTGACTGACCTATTTTTAGACAGGCAGTCTAAAAATAGACTTCGACCTGTATGTCTAAAAATAGCTATCCATCTATTTTTACCAACTCGACCAATCATCCAAGAATAACATACTACAACTCCTAGACCATGCTCCATATGTCTAAAAATAGACATAGTCTAAAAATAGACTTTGCGCCAAAAATAGCTTGCGGGCCCACTTAGTGAAGGCGACTTCATTTCACTAAGCTCCATCATCTTGTTGCATTTTCAAATATACCATAGCTCTATCCTATACAACATTGGAGGGTTATGATTCTTTTCTTTAATTTATACATCATCTCACAACTAGTGAATTGATTCCTCTTTTTTTAAATCCCCCAAGCTTGACCCCATAGACTCTCCAATATTTGAATCTATAGATGGTGAAGACCTATTTTGATATAATACTTATTACCTAAGAACACTGCACTCAACTTTAAGAGCCTGGATTTGTTTGCTTTGCTGCAACACCATCTCCATTAACATATCACATGCTTTGATGTGGAATTCCTCATGTTCATGAAATTTTAGGAGTGATAGAGAAAAATAAACCCCATCATAAAAAATAAGGCTCTCATGACTTCTAAACACCCTTTTATTTTCAATATTTTCTTGAAAAGAACCACCACTAGGAAAAGGAAGATTACCTGGGTTTTCCATAAGGTCCAGACCAGAAAGAAACTAAACTATAATCTTGTCCAAATACAAAAAGTAAAAACAAACTCTTCAAATAATTAGGTGTTTATATGGCACCTTCCTTATCATTTTTTATTTTTTTAACAAATTTAGAATTTTCATCTATTTCCCCATTTCCCATATCATTTTTTTGTTGTGATTAGTGTATTTTCATTGTTTTTATGCATAGTAGGCAATGTGTCATAGTGAGAGCACACAAAACCATACTATTGTCAGAACAAGTCCTTTTATCACTCATTATGATGTTGCAAACATGAAAATGTTTTTGATTTAGTATGTAAAAGATTCAACTAGTTTGATGATTGCTTTAATTCTTTACTTGTCTCTCTCCTTGAGCTTTCACATGTTTTTTCCTTTATTTTAAGGTCTAGATATCATGAATTTTCTCATTCTTACTACATTCAAACATTACTTTATTCACAATGAATAGAACATCAGTCATTAAGTTTAGGTACCCGTCTCCTCACATTCATTATAATCAAGAGTATAAATGACTTTGGGGAGGTCCTCCTTATAGTTTGTTCCTCCCAAATTGTAGTATTATTTTCCCTTTTGATCAATCTCTCTTGTAGTTTTTATATGCATTCTTTTTTATATTTGACTAATATTAAAAACTTCCATCTGACACACCATTTATTTTTTTGTCGTTGCAATAAACATATTTATGTATTTTCTTTCGTAGTGTATATTTGACAATTGTTGTTGTTGTCAAATGTTGTTCCATATTGTTTTTTATTATAGTTCAATACTACATTTATGAAATTATATGAAATTGTAATTGTCCCTTAACAATTTCTTGATTTGGAAACCAAGACATTGCTTATTACATTCTTCATTTGCACAACCAAAGTTATGTTAGACATCAAACCTTACATGTAACATTAGTACCCAATTTTTTTGGGAACACCTATATAATTTGGATGCTAAAATTTATTCAATTGCCTCCTAGTATTTGGTAACCATTTTTCCCATTGTCTTCTAGTATTTGGTAACCATTTTCCCCATACCCATAGTCTTTGTCATTTTTTGGTCATTTTCTTTGATGTCATTTTGGTTACCAAGTTCCTTGGCTCTAGGTTTTTAGCGTGATGAATTGTGTTTGTCTAATAACCATTGAGGCAAGGGTTTTTAGTTTTAGATGATTTTAAATTTTGTATTTACTCTTATTTAATTTTCGAAATATTTTATGCTTATGGTTCCATTGTAAAAGGATTGGGTCCTTAGCCTTTACCCTTGGTTCACAAGGTTCCAAACTTCAAAGATCACCTTGATCCCTATTTGATATGCCTTTCAATTCCATTGGTAGGGAATACTTTGTATTTAGTGCAAATAAAATTTCACTTTTTTCCTGCTTACCACTTAACTTTGAATAAATTGAAATTTATAATAAATCAAGTCTGTAAGTCTTGGTGAATTATAATGTTCAAATCCACTTGGCCTAGACTCCTCTTCATACCCAACACCTAATTTCATTGATTATATGGATATTTTGAGTTTCAAAGCTTGGGTGGATTCAATTTTCCATGTTTTCTCAAGGCCTTAAATTCTCCCCATAGAATTGACCTTGGATTTCAACAGTTTTCACAATATTTTGAGTCCAGAAGGAAGGAAAAAAAATTGCATGGTAAAGAAATTAGGGGTCCATGGATAAACTCCACATTGCATCAAGATTCAATATCAACAAGATTATACATTAATGAAGGGATGTCACATGTGTAGCAAAGGTGAGTAGGGATGTTAAATTTTACAATAAAGGAAAATTATAGGGATAGATGGTAAACTTGGAGAATGCCATGTCAATATATTGACATTTTCAATAAGGAAAACTCAATTGGTACAAGGACTAATAAAATTATTCCATGTGGCATTGGTGATGTAAGTGGGGAAGATAGGGGATATACGTGTTCACTATATCCTTTCAAACATGGTGCTAATGCATATGCGGTAAGGGAAAGTTAAGTCTCCCTTTTTCATTGGAATTCTTCAATTGCTGGTCTTCAAACTTGAAATTGATTCAACAAAATTTCACAAAGCACTTCAAGTCTACATGGTAGAGAAAATTTCATCCTTTATGCCTTTATAATGTTGCACAACATTTTCCCCAAAATCACCTGATTCCAATTTGATTTTATTTAATGACCTTTTAGGTCTAAGAGGCCAAATATATCTCACCATTTATGTTTTAAGAAATGCACAAATATCCCTACAAACACAGCACTAAGTTAGAATATATTCTATGATATTTTGGTTCCAAACAAAAAAACTAATATTTAAGGACTGAGTCAGACTAAAATTTTCCTAAAGGAAGAATATCATGCCATGTGGCACTCACTTAGGGAAGAAGAGATGACTAGGAGAGATGATATTGCTGAATAAAAATTTAGAGCCAATATAAGAGTGAATTCATTGTTGATGATTTCAATAGTATGCACATGCCAGGGAATGGTTCATTTATGTTTTTCCACATTAAATTGTGACACCGGCATATTGGGACAAGTAGAATCTCATGAGGGAGCCACAAGACACCATTATTCATTCAATGAGATAACTCAAAACCTCATTTCTTTCAAAATAACTCTAATTATTTTAAATATATGAACTTGAATAGACATTTAACTATTTTCTATTAATATGTTAGGTTAGAAGGCTTGATATGGTTTTCCCTTCATGTAATTTAGTTTCAAAATGTTCACCGATGGACCCAACTTGGGCATTGAATCATTTATAATCATTAAATGTCTATAGGATTAGGGGAATTTCACCCTCCATGTTCTTCTAAAGGTCTAAAATTTTGAAGAACTTGACAACGAGTCAAAACTCAATCATAAAATATTTAGGGTTTGGAGGAATCAAGGGTGTATTTTAAGAATAAAATATCAAATGAATAAGTAATGAAATCCACCCAAAAGCGTATGTGCTATGTGGAATATTTGGAGCATGCAACCTCATTAATATGATGCCACACATTACAAAAATATATTGGGTCCTTGAGGGGCTTTGACGGAATTTTATTATGAAATGGATAAGTGTCAAATTGTTGGATTTGAACCAACAATAGGAAGCATTGAATATTTTACGTTAATGGATCATTGAGGAGTTTTTACTTTACATTTTTCAAGCTACATAAATTCCTCCATAATCTCAATATATGTTAGATTACAATTATGTAATATTTATTGTCTGAGATATCTGATTTCATCCCTTTTGTTTCATAAGATGAACATGTTTACTTTTATTGTAAAATATTTTAGGTATGCAAGCATTTGGGGGAAAAGAATGCCTATGGAGGAGGTTCCAAGGTCTTTGTATATTTCTAAACATAATTTAAAGTGTCACTTTAGAGCTTATGAATGAAGGATCAAGGGAATAATATCAAAATAAGGGCATAAAAGGGTATTTATGTTTCACCTAAACAAAAATATAGGAAAATGGGACTTGCAGTAGTGATTGGGAAATTTTTTGAAGAATATTTTTCCATGCAGAAAGCTTGAAGTGGCCACAAACATTAATAAAAATCCTTTTCAAACCTTATTTTATTACATTCCTAGGTGGTGTAAAGTTGTGCATTCTTTTAAATCTACCCTGCATCATAAATTTCTCTTTGGTCTCGCTAAAATTTTTGACCAAAGTCACATGTCCTATTAATAGATAATATATAAATGTCTCATATATTATACTTGGACTATCCAAGCTAGGGTAATTGCACCCATAAGCAACAACCAACATTTCCAAGATTAGAAATTTTTTGTCGATGTGATCAACACCCTCCAAAATTTTGCTCATAATTTAATTTTGGAGCCTACTGAGGATCTTACGGTCTATCGTCCTATGGTTACTCCATGGTTGTTTGATGTTTTGAAAATATTTTTAGTCTTCAAGTCACTTTCACACACATGCTTAGTCTTCGATGAGTTCATGAGAACACTTCATTTACAAAATCTTAGACAGGCATCAAAATTTCCATCAAGATTGTGCTTGCGCAATGTTCAACTCATGTCAATAGTAAGTGCACACTTTTTTTGAAAATCCCCTTCACTTTGTTGCGTTTGTACTTCTATTTTTGTGATTTTTCTCAACTGTCGTATTTTGTGCATTTTCACTTTCAAAAGTATCTCTTTCACATTCACGACTGTCGTTTTGAATTTATTTTACTTTAATAAGTGTCATTTTCATATTATATTTTCTTTGGCATGTGTCGCTTTTAAGATCTTTCACATTTTTCAAGTGTTGTATTCATGTTTTCCTCATGTCACAGGTGTTGTTTTTGTGTTTTCACTCTTGCATGTGTCACAACTTTGATTAGTTTTGGCACATGCTTCTACATTACACAGTCTTACATATCATTAGAATATGTGCTTTACACATTCTTATAGCTAAGCATACCTTTTGGTCATAGTCATCACTCCTCTCGTAACTTGTGCTCTAAGTGTTGTAATGTGTCATTTCAACTGTCATACATAGAAATAGGTGTCACTTTGTTGTTTTTTTAAGGTGTGATTATTGTTAATGAGTCTTGTGCATTCCATTGGCATGTATTTATGGAATTTATGTGTGTGATCCATGTTTTAGTCATGTTAGAATGCATTTCTTTCTCCTAATCTACTGATCCCACATTTAGCCACCATGAGAGCTCTTCTTGGTCCTTCAACCCGATGGAAGTTCTAAAGGCATTAACCCTTTTATTATGTGATGAGCGCCACTGATTCATGAGCCTCATTGACATATATTTCCTCCCATACTTGTGCACTATGTTTTCTAAGTTCTCCTCTCTCTCACAATGCATTAGTACTTCCTAAGGATAAGTCACCTAGCCTTGTGTTGCCTCCCTTAGTGAAAAACACGTTCTAGATGAACAAGTAGCCAACGTTGGATAAAATTGCACCCTTCCAATCTTGAGTTCACTTCAAAAAAATGAAGCACACTTCAAAAAAATGAAATGCACTTCAAACTCTTAGTGAAAAAGCACACTTCAGAAGAACAAGGACCTTCTCTCCTCTAAAAAGTGGATTTTGGAAAAAAAAGGACATTATTGCCTTAAAAATCACACTCTAAGAGCCTGATTGCACTTCAAAACAACAAGTGCACTTTGAGACTATTAGCACACTCCTTCAACTCGAATAAATGCGCCCTCCTTGAGTGCATGGTGCACTCATGAAGCACATGTTGAGAATTTGGAGGGCTGGAGATTAATTCAAATTATCTTCTTGATAATTACTTGTGAGCTTACATGAGTTACTTATGTATTCTTTTCTTTAGCTTAGATAGTCTTTCATAAAGTCAATTATCAAAATGCACGAGACACAAAATTAGGCTCCTAGAGCTAGGGAAAAACCTCTCCCTCTTGGAGAGGAAAACCCGCAAAGAATTCTTCTTATAGATCTTCAAATGACAGGTACCATGACCCAAACTCAGACCCTTTACCTAGGAATGCCTCCAAGACCTTGATACTGCTTCCTTCAACACTGATCTTTCTTTTCTTCACCAATTTGCACTAAGCAACATCATCGCTAGAGAAATCGATCTCTAATTATTTATTCTCTAGTTATCAACATACTTCTCATTTTACATTCACTTGAGATGTATTACTTTCCTTTTGTGTACTGTAGATAGGAAGATAAATCTTTGATTTACCTTCCTTTTATCCTCTTACTTTCACATTGTCTTTCAATCATCAATCAGGAGAATTGCACTGAACTGAAGTCTGCACTAGTTTCAGACTTGACCACTAGTTCTTTATACTGATTCACCCTTTATAATTGATCCACATTCTCTGCCTTAGCTCACATTAGACCCATAACTCATTACGCTGCTACAATCATAGATATATATTCATGATTCTATGACCCTTTTGACTTGCACGTATACTCTTCGTGATATCCTCATTTTCATTGATCTTGAATCCGCATTTTAACCACAATTATTTTTCAGATAAAATCCGCAATGACTAATGTTACTTATTCAAAGATAACCACATCCTTTTCTTACTTAATTACACATTGTGGTCTTCTTCTTAAACCTGCACTGTTTGACCTTTTCAAACCCACTGTTGACCTTTTAAACCACATTTTTTTCCTCTTTTAAATCACAAAGGAATCTGCATTTTCATGGTGAAATAAGCAGCAGGTTTCAAGGTATATATATTGTTCTTTAACATGAATTTTAGGCCAACCCTACACCAAGTTGTAGGCTGAATTCCTCACAGCAAATGGGATTATATTCAAAATTGAAATGGGCGTTATTGAAGGCCATTCTTCCGCAATTTCTTGGAGGACATTCTTCAGACTAGACATTTCATTTACATGACTATTAATTAAACTTATGAACACTCGACAAATCCTAATAGACATCAATAAGAAGTATATAGACCTATAATAAAATCTAGCTCATGAAACCCATGAAGCAAGTAAAAAAAAATACATTTTATTATTTTTGACTTCTTCTTTACAAAATTACATAATTACATAGTCAACATGAAGACTGACCTAGTTACACTTTTAAACACTCCCTCTTAACTAGGGAGGTATTCATACAGGTACATGGTCACTTTCAAATTGAAGAATATCGTAAGAATCATCGGATTGGTAATCACATCTATATAGCATCATATCAACCAGCATTGGTCTATTAGAAGGCCTTAACTAACAACCCCATCTCTCAATGAGACAATGGGCTACAATGCTGGTGAGACACATGACTTATAGACACCATCTTCATTGTCTCTCCAAGGTTCATACTCCACTCAGGTGTTCCCAAAGTATGACCTTATTGGACTATTCTTCTCTTGGGTAGCTAGCCCTCAAAGAATATCAGCCCCTGACTACTCTTATCCTGAATGCCCTATCACATTATCAAAGAGTATCAAATGCCAGATTATTACCCAATCCTCCATTCTATATTCCCAAGTGAAGACTAGAATGATGTGCCTATCTCTCCCTGTCAGCTAGGGAGGAACTATTCCACAAGGGAATGTACTCATTCCTGTATAAGGAATGTACCTAAGCTCATTCATAGGAATTGCCCAGTTTCTTCCAAGTAAGAAACTGATCACCAGGCTCCCTCTCAATCAGGGACCTGCAACAGCAATGGTGATACACCTATCTTCTCATGAATAATTCCTCCCCTCGATGTCATGGATTTCGATATTGAGGAATCTTCAACTTTAGCTCCATAGGGCATAGATCAGCCATCACTTTCATTCATGAGTCATGTCATCTACCAAAAATTTATTCATCTGTCTTTCTCATCTAGTTCACCATTATGCCATGCTTCTTTCCTTCGAACACTACAATGAAAATACCCTCTAGCAGAGGTTATAAAGGAGGTTTTTAGTGTTATAAAATTGGCCAAAATTTTACAAAAAACATTTGCTACAACATCCGTTTATGGTTACAGAGGTTTTAGCAGAGCTTTTAACGGAAATTCAACACAACTAAAAAAAAATGGGCGGCCGAAGGTTATTACGGATGTTTTTTTTTCATTAGTGCACTACTATGGATTTAACGCACTAGTGCGTACATGTGGAAGGTGCCTCAGGGCGGTCAAAGGAGAATGCACCAGGCCGTTAAGGTATAAAACTGCAGCAGGTGTAGTGTTGGTGATACAACACACGGGACCGTCCTAATTGGCCTTGGGATTTGTGTAGTGCCCATAGGTCATATCAATGCACCAGTGCATAGACTTATAGATATGAACCAGTGTGCAGTATCACACAAATGCACCAAGATTTATAATTGGTATTGGTATTCGTGTGGTGCCCATAGGTTGTAAAAGTGCACTGGTGCGTATACACACATAAATGCCCCGGTGCGCAGTATCACATAGATGCATCGAGATTTATAATTGGTATCGGTATTCGTGCGGTGCCCATAGGTCGTACAATGACACTGGTGCGTATAGACACATAAACGCATTGGTGCGCCGTATTGCACAAACACACCGAAATTTTTAATTGATTTTGGTATTTGTACGGTGCCCATAGGTCGTAGAAACGTGCCAGCACGCTTCAGAATACAAACGCACTGGTCTACAGTAACTGACATGCACAAGTTTTCATTTTGTATTTTTTAGAAACATCGACCTGTGATAGTGCAATTATCGTGAATGTTTTAAATTCATTATTCATCAAAAGTAGACACATCTTTGTTTCCTGCAAGTTTTATACCCCATAACAAATCATATATTTAATATAAAAGATTTTTTTGTTCTATTAATTATAGACGGAGCTAAGTAAAACAAGATCGATAGATTCTTACAAATTCCACAATTAAGTTCTGATATGCCAACATATACTCACAACCCATATTTAACCCAATTTCAATCAATTCCTCTGATGATTCTTCTTTGTATGTTAGCACCTGTTTGAAAACATTCAATGATTATTTTTGTAAAACAACTTAAAAAATACAAAAATGAAATCTAGTTAATTTGTTATAAGGAAGTAACAGTTACTCCCAAACTTAGATATCAACCATTTTCTTCCTTGTCGTCCTATTTTATGTGCTAGATGGGTTCCATTTTCTTTTCTTTTCTGCAAGAAAATACTTGAAAATTAATATTTAATTCTAAATTGTTTATTTATTGTACCTAATGATCGAAAAAATCAATAATTACATTTGAAGCACGTTGTTGTTGAGATGGATCCTCCTGCGATGCAATTTTGTCAATTTCTTTGACCATCTCCTTGTACACCTTTTTGGACATTCCTACTGGCATATTTCTGATATCAGCTCGTTCATCTTTTGAGATTTTCATAATCTTCCTGAAAATGTAACATGACAATAAACTATTTAATTTTTATATTGATATATGAAAATTAAATATAACAAAAGTGATATTTATAAATAATTCTAGACAAACATTTAAAGGAATATTACTTTTTCATTCATTCTTTTTTTTTTTTGTACGTTTTTGCTATTAAAATTCTGACATGTCTCATTGACCAATTCTCTGGAAACTCTTCCTGTATTTTAGATAAAATTTGGTTCTTGGAATTGTTGGATTTGTTTTTGTATTGTGAGTGGAAAGAAAGTCTATAGATTCGTCACACTAGATCCCTCAAACTTTTGTAAAATATTTTCCCCATTTCGTTAACCTCCAGCACCACTCCAGATGAGCTAAGGAGCAAGTCATTTTCATTTACATATTTTTTTTTCTTTTATTTTCTTAGAACAACATTCATTTTCTGATTTGTTGGTCCCTGTAGAAAATTAAATAGATGTGAATTAATAGACTGTTTGACACATGTTATCTAATAATTTTAATTATATTATTAATGAAAATTAAAAAAAGAAACTCATATTGGATCGATAGTATTTTTTCATTCACCTGATTCATCCTTTTACAATTTTTCCATCAAGCTTTTACGCTCGTATGGTCCTAGATCAGAAATAATCTTATCGAGCTTCATCATTTTGTGACTCTGCATGATACACAGTAAACAATACATATTAGTTAAACTTACATATAGTTCAAAAATAATATTTTTTGTAAAGAATTTACAAAGGGCTTGTCTTTTTTTATTTTCTTGATATGTTATCAGTATTTTTGTTACTTGATCTCTTGTCAGTCATTTCTTTATCAATCTCAAACCTGTACCATATTATTCATTAATATATTTATAAATAAATTGTCAAATTTTCAAGTAAAAAAAAATCTCAAGAAACCGGTACGCCATTCATGGTGTACGCATCGATGCCGGTGTGTGGGGGTCTTAGAAACACACCACACAAAATTGAAAAGCCCTAATTCTGAAATTACAGAAAGAGGGAGAAGAAAGGGTAGAAACAAAAAGAATCTAGATTCTTTTTGTTTCTGAAAACTGTAGAAAAAGTATAAAAAAAAAACTAAAGAAAAAAGTTTAAAAAAAAAAAAAAACTTTGATTTTGTTCTTTTACTAAATAAATAAAAAAACTGCAGGAAAAAAAAAAATTTAAAAAGAAAAAAATTTAAAAAAAACAAAAAACAAAAAAATTAAAATAAATAAATAAAAAACAAAAAAATAAAAAAAAAACTTTGATTTTTTTTCTTTTACTACATAAAAAAAACTGCAAAAAAAGTAAAAAAATAATAAACTTTATTCACATCATTTGAAATTCTATGCTACAGGGTTTGAATCACCAGAGGTTTGGAATTTTGATTGTCTGAATACTTTTGTTCGAATGTATTTCCCTGCTCCATAGTGCTCTCGTGCTCTGTTTTCTCCAGGTATGTATCCTGCAAATCTCTGGCTGAAATTTTTTGCAAAAATAGTGAAATAATGAAAAGTGTTTAGTATTTAAAGAAATGTTTTATGAAATTAGATTTTCAAAAATATTTTGTCGCCCATTTTTGAATTTACCGATTTTTTTCACTTAAAGAAAATAGGGTTGCACTTTTTTTATTTGCGGTTATTCGTCACCGGTGCGTCTGGGTATAAAACGACACCGGTGCGCATTACCAAAAACGCGTCGGTGCAGTGATCTGTACATTAGGCACCGAAATTACATTTAGGTGTGTGCACCAAAATTTATTGTTGTTTTGCTCAAATGCAGGGAGAAAATATCATAATTATATGGAATGGAAAATTCTTCAAAATCCAGCTCATTCCATAATATTTATCAAAGTCCATCGCGGAGTTCTCCCTATCCATCTCGAGATGTAATATTTACTTCATATTTTATTTATATTTTCACTATCTAATTGAATTTATGTTTTTTATCCATGCATTCAATCATGCACAACTTAATTAAATTTATAATGTATACAAATTTACAGGTTCATGTAGATTCAACATCGAGTTCAGATGCACAAAATATTCAAACTGGTCCAAAACGTCAGAAGTTCTTATCAGGAGCTGCATACTGCAAGACGCATTCGGTAGATGAAAAAGGACAATTGCTTCACCCTGCCAATTGTAAAAATATTGCATCTTCTAGCCACAATCCCGAAACAATGATGGTAATAATTATAATTGTTTGGTATATATATTGATTAATATGTTATTATTTCAATGTCAAATCAATTTATAATCATGCAATATTATCAACGTGGTTACTAATTTATATCATATAGTTTGTATTAATCATGTTCAAATATATATATTTTAAATTATTAGGATTCTAGTGATGATGAACGACCTACCTACCATCTTCTGTTGCACCCCACGACAATGTCAAATCGAGAGAAGACTGAATTAAGAGAAAAAATCAGAGAGGAACGATACCAAGAATGGTTGAATCAACCACCGATTCAATTCCCGCTACATCCAAATTCACAAATTAGGAATAACTACAGCAATAGTAGTTCTTCACAAGCTGGCATTGGAGACAATCAAATAGAGGTTGGTATGGATGATTAATTAAGGGATACGACTGCCATGGATACAATGTTGTTAGATGCATTCCAAAACGATGATTAGCTAGGGGATGATGCTCATATCGCTGACACCTTTTTCAAGAGCCTTAAATTTGCTTCCACCACCCCTCTCTTTGGACCTGGCGGTCAATCAAAGTCTACCTAGTTGGGGACAACAATGTTACTGTACAAATTGAAAGAAAAGTTTGGATTGTCGAATGCATGTTTCTCGAAACTTTTGAGGTAAGTTACCATAAAGTACTCCCTTATATAAATTTGAAATATAATAAGTACACTGCAATGAACATTACAAATGGTAAATTTTATGAACGTTAATAATTATATTGACATCAATGTATATCCATTAATATATTTTTCCATGATCACCAACTACAGGTTATTCAAAGATAAGGTTCTTCCGAGTGATAATAGGCTTGCCCGGTAGCTGCGAAGAGGCAAAGAAATTGTTGAAAATGTTGGGTGTTGAGTACATATCATATCATGCATGTCCAAATGATTGTATTATATATAGAGGAGAATATGTAGATAAAGAGATGTGTTTGAAATGTGGGCATGACAGGTATGATAAATTAAAAAATAAGGGTAAATCACGTATTGGTCCTCCTTTTAAGATATCAAGGCACATGCCTATAATCCCAAGGATTCAAAGGCTCTTTCGTTGCAAAGAATTAGCTATGTTGTAGGGATGGCATGCCTCACACAGAAGTGAGTTGGGAGTTACATGAATCCCAACATATTCAATAGCCATGAAGCATATAGAGGATACATGGCCCGAAAAATTCAAGGATGAAGTATGAAGTCTATGACTCAGCATAGCCATGGATGGCATCAACCCATATTCCCTCCAGAACACCAACTATTCTATTTGGCCTGTAGTAGTGATCAATAACAATATCCCCCCATGGTTGTCCGTGCAGAATGAACATCTTATGTTGGCTCTCATAGTCCTTGGTAGAAGACAAGTGAAGAATATGGACATCTACTTACAACTGAATTGAAGGAATTATGGGATGGGATAAATGTATACGATGTATCAAGACCCATCGCAGAAAAGAGGAGTTTTACGTTGTATGGCATATGTGCTTACACTACACATGATTATCCAGGATTAGGAGTTTTCTCTGGTAAATTACATGTTTAATTTATTGATTTGTTTATATACGTAACAATATTATTTCACATATTAGTTATTTAATTTGTTGTAATATTTGTTCTGATCTTCATGATATTCTTTAACGTGTCATGCATATTAATTAATGTATACAAATATAATCTCACAAGTCTTGTAACAAAAGGGTATTTTGGATATAAATGTTGTGAACCTTCTCTGAAAGCTAGATGGTCCAAGGACCTACAAAAGCCAGTGTATGATTGCTCCAAGTTATTCCTACCAAAAGAACACCCTTACAAAAGAGAAACATCCGCTTTCAATGGTAAACGAGAGAGAACCCAAAGGCCTCCAATAACGACACCAGTTGAATGGTAGAGCATATAAGAGAGAGAAGGATAAGGAGTTCATGGAAATGTTCGATTCAAATGGGGAGCCTATGTTCGATGATCCAGATTTCTTTGACACCTATGTTCAGAAATTGCCCATTGGGATGAAAAGGAAATCTATCTTTTATGACCTCCCATATTGGGAGCATCTTAAGATTACCCACTTATTAGATCCCATGCATATATTTAAAAATGTTTCATCTTATTTAAGGAGGCACATATCATTGAAACAAAGTGACACATTGGCTGTTAGGAAAGACCTTATTACTTCAAAAACTAAAAAGAAACATTGGCCAAGGCGATTATAAAGTACAGGATTAGAGGTAGGTGTTGGTCCCTCTAATTCATGATTTTTCAAATAAGGTGATGTCCCATGTATTTTTTTAAAAAGATGATATTTATTTGGAAAAGGAAGTTATAATGGGTGTGAGGGTGCCAACTTCATACGAGTCTTCACTATGGCGATGTTTCACCAAGGATGACCATTTTTCGGGGTTGAAATCGCATGACCATTTGAATCTTCTAAGAGTACGTATAATGTCAAAAGAATGATTTTATTATTTTTTATATTAATAAATTTATCCCATGTGGGGATCATAAAACATAACTAATTTTGTATATTATTGCACGTGTTTATAACTTTGTAGTGTCATCCTTTGTTCATGCGTGGGTGTGTGAAACATGAATTCCCTCAAGACCTAGGATGTGACATATCTAAATTATATGCATTTTTACATTAGATCACGTCAAATGAGATTCATGTGGCTAGCATTCCATGGTGGCATCAAGAGATAGTTGAGATTGTTTGTATGTTTGATAAGGAACTACCGATGAGTTTCATGAAATTACAGGTTCAAATTCTAATCCACCAAGTAGATGAGGTTGAATTAGTTGGGGTGGTTTCTTGTCGTTGGATGTTCTTCTTAGAGAGGTACATGAAGAAATTGAAAGGTTTTGTTCAACAAAGGGAAAAACCGAGGGGTCTATGGAAGAAGGGTACATATCATATGAGTCTTTCTATTATGCCAGTGAGTACATCAAGCAGATCGATAACAGACTAGGTGCAGTAATTTGGGACGATGAAAGGGATGAAAACAAAATATAAGGGGAGTTGCTCCAAACGAGTGGAAAAAAGCGCTTGATAAAGAGTAAGCGACTTATAATTATTCAAATTTACAAAAATTAATTGATATTCATGTTGAACTTCGATATAATGTATATTTTGATCTCTAAGTACTATATAATGTTGGTTTGATTTCATCGGCGAATGCAAAAATTGAAGCAACCAATAAATTCGTTCTTTGCAATTCTGAAGCGACACAACCATAGGTCGCATTGTATGAACAAAATAGGATGAAATGGGATAGTGACAGGAAAGAATTCAGATGGTTGAATGGTAGAAGTGTGCCTTATCCCGATCATTTAAAAGAAAATATGCCAAAAATATGCCCCAATAGTTGGGTTGTTGACCAAGTCAGAGAGAAATACGGTGTTATCGGTCGTTACCCACGTGCTGAAGAGGATGCGCTAAACGTAGGGATTGGGTGCAGCAACTCGGTAATAATATTTTTAATTTATATGTAAATTTGAAACTTATATTAAGACATCTACATTTCATATTTTAACTATTGGGTTATTATAAGACACATGACACTATGATTTTTTTAGCTTTTTTATAATGGGTGCATGTGTTCCCATCTATGTTGCCATATGGACACCATTTTCGCATAGAAAATGCCGATGCTGGAAACATCACACAAGACTGTAGAGTGTAAGTCGAGTTCAATCAATCTAGTTGATCTAGCTACCGTGAGCAAAACCTAGTACGAGGGATGTTACGTTACGTCAGAAAGATACAAGAGATCATTGAAGTGGATTTCTCTTCTTTCCAATGTGTTATTTTTAGGTGCAAGTGGTG
Organism: Pinus albicaulis; assembly: GCA_034641835.2. Taxonomy (NCBI): domain Eukaryota; kingdom Viridiplantae; phylum Streptophyta; class Pinopsida; order Pinales; family Pinaceae; genus Pinus; species Pinus albicaulis. The sequence continues at coordinate 598,391,327 of CM076572.1, forward strand.
GGACACCTTTGATCAGAATAATGTAAAGGAAGATCGTGATAGTAGGTTGATATGTATCAACTCTAGAAAGATGTGTGATGAAGCTAAGGAGCCCTATGTTTTCCCCAAACACTACAACCAGGTGTTTTTTTACCCAGATATGTTGGATAGGGATTGGTGGTTCGTATTGACACATGAGATCAAAACATATTTTTGAGAACAATAGTGTTATCATGCCATGCGAGCTGGAATATAATGAGGTTGATCATGAGAACCGAGAGTGATATGGTACATGTGTTATTTCATCAATATTTATACCTTTTAAGATGGTTTTTTCGAAACATTATAATATGTATTTTGAATTAATTGGTAATTTGAATTGTGTTAATGTTAAAATCAATAATTCACTTGATAATTGCAATCATGTTGATCTCAAAAACAATGGCGTACTGTATAAATTAGTTCTTTTTTTTGTATCTAAGATCATAATAAAATAATGATAATTCTAAAGTACATGAATTTATTTGCATTATTTTCTAAACTTTATTATGTTACAATAATTCATATTATTCTAAATTTATTATTTTACAATTATTTAAAATTTACAAATTTAAAAATTTTAATAAATTCATTTCACATTAATACAATTAAAATTTTACAAATATTTTACATACAATTACAATTAAAATTAAAATTACAATTAGAATTATAATTACAATTTTACAATTTCACATACAATTACAATTACAATTTTAGAATTTTTCATACAATAAAAATTTTACAAATATTTTACATACAATTAGAATTAGAATTACAATTACAATTACAATTTTACAATTTCATGTGCAATTACAATTACAATTACAATTTTAGAATTTTACATACAATTAGAATTACAAATATTATAATTTTACAATATCATGATCATTTAATATTAAATTAATTAATAAACATCACGTTCATGATAATCATCGTACAAACATCATGTTTGACTAAAAAACACATTCAAAATTGCTAACATCATCGTGATCATGATCATCTAACAAAACACAATTAATATTATATATTAACATCAACACAAAAAAAACATCAAATATGCATCTCATGTCAAATAACTCATGCTATCACATACACATCTATCTGCAAGTTGCACATTAAATGAACATATCTAACATGACCTAACAATATACACATCATGATGATCACCAACATGTAAATTAAGTACAATTGCAACATGAACATAAAATGCATGGACCATTTATATATATAACTGAATAATGTTAAAAATATACAACTGTAATATGAATGTCATGGATCAGCTAGTGGTAGTACAACATCAATATCAGTACTAGTGGAGGCTTGCTCAGTCAATGGTGCAGCCTCGACGGTCGATGGTCCAGCTTGCTCATGATCATGAGTATTGATGGATGTTGTAGGCTGCTGACTGGACGTGGCCGATGGTCTAGCCTCATCTCCATGATGACTGCTGCTAGATGCTAGTGGAGGCTCATGCTCATCTAGCGTGGCGCGAGGTGAACGATCATGAGATGATGAGTCGTTGCTTGCGGACTTTCAATCATGTTTTGTGGCTCGACCACGCCTATAACATGCAACAGTCCTCCTCAGTCACGTAACAGCTGTCGTAACTCCTACAACATGTCGCATGAGGTTGTACATGTCATGTGACATGCCTCTCCACATCTGTAATAGCTTATAATCGGCCTCTATGTCTCTGTAATGAGCGGGCCTGATGTCCGCCTCAAAAATTAATGCATTGAGTTGGTCGCCCAACTCCATCCTGTATCTAGCATAAAGTCGATCACGCCTAGCAAAAGGCAGTATCGGTGCACCAGAAGGAGCAAGTCTCTCTGCACCTGCCTTCTGATGATCCTCAACATCTAGCATGCCCTTATTGCCATCAGGATCCACACCTGGATCATGTGGTCGTGTCGCCATGTCGTTGCCATCAAAAGAGATAATGTACGAAAAATATATACAATTACACAACAACAATTAGACAATTTAATTACACAATTTAATAAAAACAAGTTAAAGAACATGCTAGAATAAATTTAAATATATAAAATAGTAATATTACCTCTATCATCTGGCAGCTCATTAGTTTTGAAGAGGATGTTGGCACACCCTCGCCAATCCAAACCTACGTAAGGACAGGGGACCGTAACGAAGGGATTCTCATCAAAACTGGCTAGAAAATCCAGTGCATCATGTGATATCCTCGCTGGAAACAGAGTCTCGTCCCTCTTGGGCATCATCTGCCCCCACATGTGCATATGTGCCTCAAACATCGGCCTACGAGGCTGCCGAAGAAAAGTAGGCCTCGTCTATGGAAACCTCTTAAAAAATAAACAAAAAATCTCTAAAGCAAAAGGTAAGTTCATCCTCCCTTGTGCATGAGCACGACATCTATCTAAGGCTATACAGAACTGCTGCAAAAAAATGGCAGACCACCTGACAAGTCGTGGCTCCTGTACTAAAGAATCAACATAATATAGAAGCGAGCAACTAATGCGTTTCCTGTCCCTGGTGTTGTGCGAAATAGTCAAAATGATAATTGAGAGACACTGCACCTCCTCCCTACCAAATGCACCAATACGTAACTTACCTCTAGCAACCTGAAACTCTGCAAGAGACAGTACATTTGCTCCAATGTATCTCTGGGAGTAAACTAACTGACTCCCTGCTACACAGCCAGTCGGAACCTCTGGGAACGAGGGAAAATCCACCCCTCTCCTCAATAGCCCTATAATGAAATATATATCCTCCTCAGTGGGCGTGTACCACTGGTTGATACCAACCCAGAAATCTTGTTGCTGGGCATTCCAACTTCGGACAAGATGTCTCAAAAACAAACTATGGCCCTTTAGGGAAGTAGCCTCCTCATAGAACTTAAGGAGGCCTACTTTCCGTAGGAGCCCCTGCATAGCTGCTGTAATAGGGTGAGGGTACACATCTCTCTCCCTCTCTCATGCCTCCCACAGGCGAACCATGTTATATTTCTCTGCCTGTTGCTATTGTTGTTCCCTATCTTCTCTCCTTTCACGTCTCTGAATGATTGACATATTAAACACAATTTTTTTATTAAATGAGACATGTATTTAGAAATATATATGTATAATATTTTTTCAAAAAAATAAATAAATAAATAGTCGGTGCGCCAAAACACAGTCATGCACTAGTCTCGGTGCTTCTTTCTATGGAGCACACTGGCGTTGGTGCACCTAATAATACTAAGCACCCCGGGGACGGTGCTCCATAAAAAAATTTAGCGCACAATTGACTATGTATTGTGTCAAGAGGGCGGTGCGCTGACTAAACTCTATGCCCCGGGGCATATAGTTAAGTCAGCGGACCGACCTCCTGCCATCATAACATAGTGAACGGTACGGCTTTTTACAAGGCCGCACCGTTGATGCAGGTGAAATACGAAAAGTCGTGCGCTGACAAAAATAGTCGTCCTGGGTCTGCTATTTTGGTCAACGCACCATGTCGCCACTATTCCACTAGGCCAAAGGTGTGGCCGGGTAACCGACTACACTGCACTTTAAAAAATAAAAAATAATAACACGGTGCACCTTCGGTACTGCCCCGGAACCGGTGTGGATATCGTTAGCACCAGTTTACCAGGTCGAACCGTTGACCATGTCGAAATATGGTATGCAGTGCGCTGACAACATTACCCACCCTAGGGTGGATAATTCAGTCAACGTATCGTGTTGCCGCTATTCCACATTGTCAATGGTGCGGCCTGGTAAACGACCGCACGGCACTTTTAATTTTTTTTAAAATAACACGGTGCACCTATTAGTACCACCCCGGAGCTGATTCAGATATCGTTAGCACTGGTTGCGGTGTGACCTATAAATTTATAGGCAGCATCGCAAACCATTGTGAGCCAAACGGCTCAAGTGCACTGCGCGAGAAAAAAAAATTTCTTCTTTTAAATGGTTAATTTTAAGGTTATTTTAAATTCTAATCCACCAAAAATCTTAATTATGGAAAAACAAGAAAACTACCTGTACATTTTCCAGTCGAGGAGACATATTGGTTGTAGAATTTGCAAAAGAAAAATTTTCCACTGTTTTGCAAATTCAAGATGGAGATTGGTGGGCAATGCACATCATCAGTGTGTGTAATGAGTGCAATGGGAGCACCGATGTCAGAGCAGCTCAAACAAGGATAAATTTCACCGGTGCTTGAGAGCTATGTAGCACTCACAAAAGTGAAAAATGTGGTTTTTTTGCTGTATTTTTTTTATTTAACCTTGTTCCAGTGCGCGGTGCTCTATGGGCACACCGGTGCGTTTCCTTCATTCCACATCGGGTGGTTTATGTTTTCACGCGCTTTTTATGAGGCACCGGTGCGGACGTTTTGTAAAGTACCAGTGCGCTATAGTAATACAATGCACTGGGCAGGTGTGTACGGAGCGCACGATGTCCGTTGTGCCAATTTTTTGTGTGGTTTTTTTGCCGCAATTTTTCTTTTATTTAAATCTATTCTGGTGTGTAGGGTTTTATGGATGCACTGGTGTGGTTTCGTCATTCCGCACCGGGCAGTTTATATTTTCGCGCACTTTTTATGAGGCACCGGTGCGGAAATTGTGTAACACACCGATGTGCTACAGTAATAAAACGCATCGGGCGGGTGTGTACGGAGTGCACGGTGTCCGGTGTGCAAATGTTTTGTGCAGTTTTTTGGCCGTAATTTTTTTTTTTTAACCCTGTTTCAGTGTGCGGGGTTTATGGGTTCACCGGCGCGTTTTCTTCATTCTGCACCAGGCGGTTTCTGTTTTCACGCGCTTTTTATGAGGCACTGGTGTGAAAGTGTTGTAAATAACCAGTGTGCTAGAGAAATACAACGCACCGGGCGGGTGTGTACGAAGCACACGGTGTCCGGTGTGCCAATTTTTTGTGTGGTTTTTTGGCCATAATTTTTTTTTTATTTAACCCTGTTCCAGTGCACGGGGTTTTAAGGGAGCACCGGTGTGTTTGTTTCATTCCGCACCGGGAGGTTTTTGTTTTCGTGCACTTTTTATGAGGCACCTATGGGGAAGTGTTGTAAAGGACTGGTGCGCTACAGAAATAGAACGCACCGAGCGGGTGTGTACGGCGCGCATGTTGTCTGGTGTGCCAATGTTTTGTATGCACCAGTGCTTTCTCATGTTGAACGCACTAGTGCATTTTACGGTGATAAGCACATAGAACGAAATACATCCGCAAACACCTCCACCTGCCAACCTCTTCTAGTAACCTCCGCTAGAAATGAATTTCTGGGATATTTTTATAAAGGGTTCCTCAAAAACATCCGCTAGAGGGTCTTTTCCTTGTAGTGGAATCATCTCCAAGGATCATACATCCCTTCTCATGATTAGAAGCCCTACAAAAATTTATCCAGATAAACATACACATATGAACTTTTAAAACAAAAGCTACCTCAGTGATGATATTTCACCATGAAATCTTCCAGTAGGCATCGACATCCTTTATTCAAATTGACACACCTCCTAATGATATGTTTTTCCAAGGGTCTTCTTCTTTACCAAACTTCTGTCAGAGTCTACATACCCTCCCAAGAGATCTCCTAGTGACATCTTCTTGGCTTTCGGATGATAACTGCCCCTTGACATGGTTGCATTTCATGATCTCTTCCTTTCAACACATTCTTCATTCCCAGGAACTTACACATTTTCCAGTTCCTTGTTCATATACAACTAGCTCATATTCCATGAGGATATATATATTATGTTGATTTCATCTGTTAGTGCACCGAGAGATCCTCTTTCATAGATCATACTTCTACATCTAGGAGTCTATTACCTGCAACCATATGACATGACTTTACAACATCTACTGTCAGCATATAAATATATACATACCTCATACCTCGTACCTCAACATATAATTTATCCTTCAACAGTTTTACTAGAATGAACAGCTTCATTCCCTTGTCCTATTCCATCAATATGTCATCACATCCCAGAATTATGTTTTTCATGATGACCCTTGATCTTGATGACTGCCTTCAATCAATATTGTTATCAAATAGGCTTTACAAGAGATTTTTTTACCAAGAACTCCTACCATGCTTTGATCAAGATCTTACACTGCTTCCTATCATACAACCAACAAAAATCACTTAAAGGAGAAGATGATCTCAATCATAGTGGAGATACCTCACTTCCTCTTTCTTAGATTTCTTTGCATCAGGTTCTTCTCTCATTTCTGAGATATGGGCTCCTTCCCTTATTTCTCTTGTCCTTTGTAGATTTAGGAAAATCTCTTTTATAATGCCCAAGTTCATTATATCCAAAGAATCATGCTTCGTCTATACTATCTGAGGACAAAACTTACATAATCTTATTTTCTTCCTTGATGTGGCTACCAAGGCTTGATTCCCTTCACTTGATCCTATAACACCTTTGGCTTTCAATCTTGTTTCCTCTATTTTACATAGAGACCCTAAATCATGGAATGGTGTGGCTTCCTTCTTCCCGTATAAACCTAAACTGAAGTTTCCCCATTCATCTGGCAAAGCTTCCAACACCACTTCAGTCATCTCAGTGTCAGACATTACTTCTCCCACTTCCTGCAGATGATCTTAGAGAGATTTCTCCTCCTGAAATACTCACATAGAATAGCTCCACCAATTTCTCATATATTTCTTTTTTATGATTTTATATTTGATACCTCGAAGATGAGAGAGTCTTTTATGGATTATGTAAGAATCCTTTGGGCTTTTATATCTCCCTTAATGTATTTGGCATGACTTCATTGTCCTTGTCTTCCATGCATGAAAGTATGAAACCCTAACCAATTTGATGCTTTATTTGCAAATAAAACATTTTGATAGATTCATATGAAGTCATAGATATAGTTACTTGAGTAGAGTCTTTTCTTCTTTTATCAGCTTCCTTGTTGAATATGATGGAAAGAACTCCCTCTTATATTGATTTCAAAGTTAGGTGATCTTGGATCCTTGATGATCAAGGATTAATTCAGAATGAAGATATCTTCAATAGTGTTGATTGATGCTTAATGATGTGTCTTCCAAAAATGTATTCAATATCAAGAATATTTGATGTTAAATTTTACCTCCTCTATGTGTGGATTACTTGAATAAGGGTGAAAGTATTCTTGAGATGGCTTGAGGATTTCCTTGAAAATTGATTTTACCTTACAATGTAGAATTTGACTTTTGCTTTGATGCTTTCTAGAAAAACTGAATTTTGATCCTTGAGTGTCTCCTTGTCAAATAGCCCTTTGTCTTTAACACTTGAGCTCTGAAACCATGTTGAGAATTTGGAGGGTTGGAGATTAATTCAAATTATCTTCTTGATAATTACTTGTGAGCTTACACAAGTTACTTATGTCTTCTTTTCTTTAGCTTAGATAGTCTTTCATCAAGTCAATTATCAAAATGCATGAGACACAAAATTAGGCTCCTAGAGCCAGGGAAAAACCTCTCCCTCTTGGTGAGGAAAACCTGCAAATAATTCTTCTTATAGATCTTGAAATGACAAGTACCATGACCCAGACTCAAACCCTTGACCTACGAATGCCTCCAAGACCTTGACACTACTTCCTTCAACGCTGATCTTTCTTTTCTTCACCAATGTGCACCAACCAGCATCATCACTAGAGAACTCTGTCTCTAATTATTCCCTCTCTAGTTATCAAAATACTTCTCATTTTATATTCACTTTATATATATTACTTTCATTTTTTGTACTATAGATATGAAGTTAAATCTCTGATTTAGCTTCCTTTTATCCTCTTACTTTCATGTTGTTCAATCATCAAACAAAACAATTACACTGAACTAAAGTTTGCACTAGGTTCAGACTTGACCGCTAGTTCTTTATACTAATTCACCCTTTATAACATATCTACATTCTCTTCCTTAGCTCACATTAGACCTAGAACTCATTACGTTGTTGCAATCACAGATATATATTCATGATTATGTGACCCTTTTGACTTGCACGTATACTCTTCTTGATATCTGCATTCTCACTGATCTTGAATCTGCATTTTAACCACAGTTGTTTCAGAGAAAATACACAATGACTAATGTTACCTCTTCAGAGATAACCACATCCTTTTCTTCCTTAATTACGCACTGTGGTATTCTTCTTAAACCCGCACTGTTTGACCTTTTCAAACCCACACTGTTGACCTTTTAAACCATATTGTTTTCCTCTTTTAAATCGCAGAGGAATCCACATTTTCTTGGTGAAATAAGCTGCAGGTTTCAAGGTATATATATTGTTCTTTAACATGAATTTTAGGCCGACCCTACACCAAGTTGTAGGCCAAATGCCTCAAAAAAAATAGGCTTATCTTCAACGTTGAATATGGGCAGTGTTGAAGGCCATTCTTCCATAAGGTCTTGGAGGACATTCTTAAGACTAGACATTTCATTTACATGATTCTTAATTACACTTAGGAACATACGACAAATCCTAATAGACATCAAGAAGAAGTCTATAGACCTAAATAAAATCTAGCTCATGAAACCCATGAAGAAAGTAAAACAAAAATACATTATATTATTTTTTACTTCTTATTTACATAAGTACATAATTACATAGTCAACATGAAGACTGACCTAGTTACACTTTTCAACATCACAAAGCCTTAGAGTGCATGGCACAATAAAAAACACGAAGCTTCATCCTTCCCTTTGCGTGGATGGTGCAGTCACGAAGCCTGCAACTTTAGAACACTCCTATAGCACGAAGAAATGCGCCCTATTTGAGTGCATGAGTGCATCCTGAAGGCTTGAGTGTTTCTCCTTCATCAATTTGGCATGCACCCTTGACCCTCATTGTTCTCATGAGAACATGAGTGCACCTTGAAGGCCTAAAGCCTCACTCATTCATCTATTTAGAGTGCATCCTTGTGCCCTCTTAGTCTCTTTGAGTGCATGAGTGCACCTTGAAGGCTTGAAGTCTCACTCCTTCATCTCTTCAGAGTGTATTCTTGAACCATATTATTATATTTATGCGCATGAGCACACCTTGAAGGCCTGAAGCCTCACTTATTCATCTCTTCGGACTACGCCCTTGCTCCCTTGTGTTCTATATCTCTTTCTTGTGTGCAAAACCGCAACTTGAAGGCCTCTTGTGAGACTTGATGAGTTTGGTTGTGCCCACCTAATCAAGCCTTATTCTTTTAACCCTCTCGCAAGCCTATCATGAGATGATCATTCCATGAGAAAGATAGCAAGGATAAAACATAAATAAACACACATGGAGAAGAAGAACAAAAGAAACCTATCATGTAGATATGAAGTAGATCATGGACCAAGATAGAAAGAAGACATTGCATGATGACTTAGAGGATTCTGATGTTGATCAAAGACCCTTTGGAGGGTGAAGGAGAATAAAAAAGTGGATCCTTCATGAAGATGAAGCATAGGTCAAATTTATCATCAACAATGCAAGATGAAGCAGTAATTAAGACAACTTGGACTTGCCACCTCATCATGAAGTCCATGTCATCATTGTCAAGTTGTAATTTGTACAAGTGTCATCATAATGGTCAATGTGTGTCCATGTTTCATGCCACATCATGTGGAATGTAATGATTTATTCTCAAGAAAGGAAAAAATGTAATATGTGGAAGTCCAAGAGTCTTATGTGGAATATGAAAAGTCACTTAGTCATATATGGACAAAATGTCTTTAGGAGAAATCCAAAAATCTTTAGAAGTTAAATATTTGTTTAAAATTCCAAAGGAAATATTAGAAGTCCAAGAATTATGGGGATATGAAAGGTCATCCCCTTTGTTATAAAAGCAACCTCATAACTCAAGAAATAGGCTTTTGGAGGCTTAAGCTTTTGAGAGCTAGTCGTGGCTTATCTACTTGGAATATGAGAGAAAACTATTCTTTGGAGTTGCGAGAAGTGACTTAATGTTCCACTATTGAAACTAGTGTCTCACTATTGTAACTTCGTACTTCAATCTTTCACCTTATAATTGAATCTCAATGAGCCAAAAAAATTTCATGCATGTATTTTGAATGTTTTAGGACTATTATTGGGATGTTTACGGTATATGTTGTATTCCCATGTACTGGAGAAATTGAACTATTTTGGTGGCTCTGGTACTCATCTTGTTGAATGTGTGTTGTATTCGCTTTAATAATCGTTATGTGGACTATATTTCTAACAAACATTTCTTTGCTCGTGTATCTATCTTATGTTATTACTATTAATTCCTTCTAGAGGCTCACTTTTGTCTCTCCCCTTGTGAAGGTCTCCTTTTACACAATGCAATCAGTGTTTCACTACGTCAACTTACTTGCTTGTCCAAGGTTTACGTATATAATATCTTATGTTATCTATTAAAGCCAAGAAGAACCTTTGTGTTATGGTGGCCAAGCTAATACTCCTGATGGGGCTCCTACTCCAAACGGTGTGAAGTCTAATTGGGACTCTACATTGGGGAGACCCCATGTATGTTAGCGGTATCCAACACCGTCAACAAAACCTAAAGCTTATATGTAATGGAGTTGTAGAAACTTTAACCTTCAAGCACACCCTTGAGATAGAGTAAAAACAAATATTAGATGAAAGAAAAACAACATAATTCACCTCCACCATGTCATAAAGTTATAAAACCTTGATCATATCATTATCCTTGAAGATTAATGTTGCTTATAAAATGTAGGAACTATGAGTAAATGTGAAGATCCAACCAAGGATTCATTGCTTGTTAGTTTTTTCATTAATTAGTTACATATATACATAACACTTCATTTTTCCATGACAAATATAAATATTTCCAACAACCATATCTCAATATTTAGCTAGATGTACAAGATAGACAAGATAAAGGTTGATAACATTCTAGGCTCAAATTTGTGATCAAAGCTAAATTCCAAAGAGTTCACTACAATAATATATCAATAAGTATTCTACTTTATTTTAAAATCAATTCACTTAAAGAATAACCTTGGCCTCCTTGTCACTTAGTCTCACCCTCTTGAAGTCAAACTAAAAGGAAATTCGACTTCAATTCTTTGCAAGGCTTCCAAGTCAGTTACCTTTATGGTTAAAATCCTTTATTTTTAATTCTCCAACCTATGAAAATTTTCTCTTTTTTTTTGGAAAAATATTATATTCATTCTTAATTTTTATGGCTTTATGCTTACATTTAATTGTTATTTTTCCTTTTCATAACTAGAGCATTTTTAATTAGTGGTATTGTTAGTGAACAAATGCTATCTTTTTTAAGTCAACTTATTAGGTACTGTTGAGCAGGAAAATCCCCTCTGCTGACAAAGGCAATCCCTCTAGCCCTAGGGTGGGTCTAGAAACAAGGGAACATATAATTTTGGATTCCTAACTTATAAATGAAAGATGAACTGGGATAGATACTCTACCCCAGTCCAACGCTTTTGTCATGACTTGCAGCAGTGATCCTCCGATCTTTGTCTTCACACGTCACGGTCCGTCAGTGATGACGTCCATGTACCTGCACAAAGATCAAGTGAATGGTGACAACATATGAGAATATACTTTCACTTACAACTATTCGATTGGTCAAGGAGAATAATTTTTTTTCATATAATTAAACACAAAATTGGAACAAAAAATCCAGTCATGTATTATTGATAGAGAAAACAAGTTTACAACCTTAATTCCTTGATGTTGCAGGCCTCCTTCGATGGGTTTAGTCAGCCACATCTTAAGCATTCGTTCAGGATCAGATTCAATGAGGCAATGGGCATAAACTCTCTCTCAACAATGGATTCCTCTCTGCTTTATTCCACACACCAGCTATAGTAATGACTGTTCAGCTAGCTGAATCAATGTGAGGAGGAATAATGTATAGGAGAGGAGGAGGTGGTTTGGGATCCCTCATAAGGTGGAGGAGAGAACTATTCCTTTGGGGGGTTACATAATTGTAGGAAACAACGAGCCAAAGGGAGGAACTCGATGTTATTCAATCGAACAAACCATGATGACACACTCATGAAGTTGTTAAGCATGGAAACTTCGTTTCTATTTTTTTTTTTAATTCCAAAAAAACTTAGCATGGGTGCCCTTCTGAGACAGAGTTCTGAAGGGTGCGGGCTCCAATGTTAATTTCTCCATGGGCGCGAGGCCATGACTTCCTACCAACATCGACCCAAAATCACATGTTTTTTAGGGTCTACTTGAGGAATGATCAACAGAGAATATGTTCTTGGCATGCCAAGGGATGAAATGACACTTATAGCAAGATATGACAATACACAGAAGTCATTGAAATGGTCCTCCAATGTTTGGATGGGGATTGCATGGACGGTGACAATATATTGTGTAACAGATGCCATGTAAAGCATAAGTTCTGAGAGAGAGGGAGGAGCGAAATTATTTATGAGAACATGCCCAAACCAAAACGCTGCCATCAGAAGACCTGTAAGAACAAGTAAAACTAGTATCTTTGATACATGAACATGTGGTATGGGCGCAACCATCCATAGTAGAGTACATAGAAAAATAAGATCCGAGGTATGGATGCAACCATCCAGTAAGAAGGATCATCAAATAGACTCAGGTATGGTCGCAACCATCCAATTAGAAGAGTCATGCATATAGTCATGATAAACAAAATCATCCTGCAGCCTAGATTTCATCAGAAAAAACTCAGGGTCTTGCGCTCCATCTCGAACCAAACAAGTACAAATTCAAGCATATGAATAAATGAATTGAAGTCGAACATGCGAGAAAATCACCTGATTACCAGCCTATGATGAAAGTTGTTAACAGGTGCGAGATAAATCACCAATAATGACAATGCTCCTCAAGGTACCATTAGTAAAATTCACGGTATGTGAACAGTGAGTTGGAGTTTAACTACCGTGAAATCACTCGATCGAAGGCCAATCATGAGGACCTATTGTCGAATTCGAATAACTTTCCATTGAGGCATGCAAGCTCCAAGGTACTAGAAGGCAGTCTCTGGATCAATTTCCTGGATAATGAGCTGAAGTCAACGGGAAGTGACCGGTTGAAGGAGGGCCATAATGTTTCCCACATCATCAAGATGAGACAGAGGAATAAGATGATAGTGAATCAAGACCAAACAGAGGATCATGGGTTGAAAACTGCAAAAGGAAACTTCTCTTTAACATAGTGGCGACACGACTCCATAATTTTCAGTATTTGACATAAAGGGATCTTAGGTCATGATGACGTGGCAAAGAGTAGATGAGAGGTCAAAATAGATAACCCAAACCCATGGAGGAAAAATTACGAATGTGGGATGTCCCCAACCCGACACGGATTGCAGATAAGTGTCATGTTCAAGAGTGACATACAGCCAACACAACTGAGAATTGGTTCCATTTTCCCCCACCATTTCTGGCGAGTATCCCAATTATTTTTGGAAACAAGCTTGAAGGGGATAGCATATGCTTGTCATATAATTTTTTCCTTCGAACAAATCCATCCTAGTACATTTTATGAGCTCTAGGAAGGAGGAACTCGGTAACTTCATGCTAATGGTTTCCAATTTCATTTAGGTTTAACGAGATTGACAAAGGAAGAACTTGGCATATTTTCATGTTTAGTGAGTTTTAAAAGAAGCGGAAAATAAAACTCCAGCAGATCCCTTTTCGTAGGTAGTCTGACAGATCCGAAAAGGTAGAAAACAATATCTGGGAGAACCTCTTAGCCGTGATTGGCTGAGGTATTCCTTTTTCGTAAATAATCTATCCCAGCTCGAAAAAGGGGTAAAAGTATACTGGGCAGATGATGTTTCACTACCTTTAACGAGTTAAAAATGACAAGAGTCTTGGCAATCTTTTCAATTTTAGAGAGTCAGAAAACAGCTGAAAGATGAATTCAGGGGGTGACTTTTTCGTGTTTTTATCGAGTCTAAAAAAGTAATAAAATACAACTCGTCACTTCATCATCATCATGTTTAGGACCTGTTGTTGCACAAGAAATGCACGTAAAACCCATTTTTCGAAACAAAATATTAAAATAATCGAAAAATAAGCTCAAAAACTTAATTAGGGTTTTGAAAAGGTTATAAAATGACAGAAATAGTAAAAACAAATTACTTTTCACCTTGCACTTCTCGTGAGAATTTTACCATTTTTAACTGTGATCTTGTGGAGATGGAAACAGACAATCCAAGAGGCTCTTCGCAAATCCTCTTTCTCCAGGTAAGTGCTCTCATTTTTTCCTGCATTTTAAACTATGTTTCATATCCTGCATTCTTAATTTTTGATGCTTTTGGGGGAATTTTGTCAAAGATTAGGTGTGGGTTCTAGGCACGGAGTCACGTCAACCCGCCTAGAATTCTAAAGGGGAAGCACCAATCGGCGTTTTTGTTTGTAAAACAACAGTTCCAATTTCCGTGGCTAAAAATGGACAAAAATTCACCTAAATAGCCTGTTTCAAACAGTTTAAAAGTTAACTATTTGACTAATGGAATCCCCAATTATGGTTTTGCAGGTAATCAAAAGCCAAAATGGTTATTGAATGGAAAGAACAAGAACACGGGGAAGAAGATGAACAAGCCATGGGAAATGTGAGATGCATGGATGCACTGAGAGACTATGGGCTCTTGGAATTCTTCCTAGCACCGTGCCTATGATCTCAGCTAGAATTAGTTCAATATCTTATCAGTCTGTGGGACACCGATCAGGAAACGTTTATGATTCACGAACAAGAGTTGGAGATAGAAGTCTCTGACATATATTTCATCACTATATTATCACGGAGGGGAGAAAAACTAATCAATACAGGTTCCCGGCCCATGGGTGAGAGCATGGGTATGCTAATAGACAGATCTTTCCCAAGAGTAAATAAAGGATTGAAGAGGGGGAAAATAGATATCCAGAAAATACCTGATTTTACACTAGAAGCAGTGTTGCACATTATAACATGAGCCACTAGATCTCAGGCCCCTCATGAAGGTATAAAGACACAACTTCAACTTACCATGGATTGTATGACTCCAACCATTTTCAACTGGGGGGAAGCCGTAAAAATAAACTTGAAGCACCAATTAACAAAGTGTAAGAACGACGAACTAAAACAATTTGGAGACGGGGCCATATTGATATTGTTCATCCTAGAACGGTTGCCAATATTTCAACGCCAGGAGGTGATAGTACCTTCACCACCAACATGAGAGCCACGGATGGTTCGTTGGGTGGAGTTAATGCCTCGATCAATAGGTGGTTAACATATGTCATGGAATATGAAATTATTCGACTAGCTCTGTCGACAACTCATCATCATAGAGGACTGGCCATATACCAGCACCGACTTCATGGGTGATCCAGACCTTCCACTCCCAGAAGGAGAGGATTGGGATGAATCATTGGGTAAAAACTCATTTTTTAATTTTGATGAGTATTATGATTTTTTTGTTTATATATGTTTTGATTATTTATCCATGTAATGCATATGTTGGCCCAGAGAGACCTGCAGGGATGTCCCCCATAGCACGGAGAGTCCCACGCAATTTCAAAGCGGCCCCTCAAGGTGAGGGAAGCGAGGAAGAGGAGATCGTGCGCAACTTGGAGGGACTAACAAGCAAGATCCCAGATTACGTGAGATTAGAGGATGTTCCTCGTGCATATCAGAGGCACACTGCAGGGGTTTCTAACCACATCCACTACTTACTGAGGCGACTCATGCGTGTAGGGACATGCTATCTTGAGCATCATGTTGATTAGACGCCTAGGATTTATTTATGCATATTTTTTGAACTTATGATGTTCGTGGATGCAAAAAATCGATATATATATATATATATATATATATATATATATATATATATATATATATATATATATATATATATATATATATATATATATATATATATATATATATATATATATATATATATATATATATATTTATTTATTTATTTATTTATTCATTTATTTATTTATTTATTTATCTAAATCTTATTATGTGATGATGATGCTTTTAAAAATTACGCAAATGTCTAACTAATACAATATTGGCTACTGCATCAATTAACACATTCATTCGTCTAGGAATATTTCGATATGTGATATAATCAAAATTCATTTCCAATAAACGAACACGCAAATACAACCTTAAAATATGACGATTTCTCACAGATTAATGCCCATTAAGCTGGAGAACGACAAGTTGAGAGTCTAGGTTCACAATTAATGCACGGATGTCCAGGGAAATGACCTCAGTTAAGAGTTCAATGACGTCACTGTATTCAACGACATTGTTTGTTGTTCGTCCTAAAAAAATAACTTCAAGTTCTATCAACTCACCTTAGGATTATAAATCACCCAGGCTACAGAAGATAGATTTCAGGTACTGCGGGAGGCACCATCCGCAAAACCAACATAAGGAGTGGCAGACATCTGCACAACAAACAATGACATAATAAGCAGGAAAAACTACTCGGAAAGCACACCAAGCCAAAAAATGTACAAAAATGAAAAACACACTTATGTACAAAAGGACATGCATGAGAAACTCATGCATAATATTTTTTGAGTTAAAACCCATTTCTGGGTTGATTCAAAGGATAACCTTCATAGTCAATTAGCTCATAGGCCTCGTTCTACAAAATGTGTTTAACGATATAGTGCCCATGCCACATGGATTCTAATTTTCCTACCCCAAACTTATCATGAGCTTGGTCATACAAGAGGACTAGGTATCCTTCTATAAAGGTACGAGGGGAAATTTTCTGATCAAAATGAGCTTTGACCCGCTTCTTCTGTGCTTCTATGACTAGAGCAGCAAAGCGACGAGTTTCAACAAGCCTGTCCAAATATAGAAGACGATCTTCCTCCGGCGAGGTATTCGGTAGTAATTCAACAACTATTTTGAGAGAAGGGATTTCGCATTCATTCGGAAGGGTAGCGTCTAGACCATAAAAAAGCTGGAATGGAGTGAATCCAGTTGCATCCTTCACCAAGGTTTGGTAGGCCTAGAGATTTGAAAACAACATGAGATGCCAGTTGGACTTGTGCATCTAAATCGTACGCTGAAGCATGGTGACTAGAACTGTGTTCACGACTTCAACCTGGCCATTGGCCTGAGGGTAGTACGACATTGAGCTATAGTGATGCAGACCCAACGTAGAAGCCAACTCAGCCATCCTGTAATGGAAAAAATGAGAACCATGATCAGTGAAAATGGCTTGAGGGACACCAAACCTGGTAATCACATGATTGAACAGAAATTATGCAACCGTGTTACTGTCAGCTGTGAGTGTAGGCATTGCTTTGGCCCATTTAGTGAAGTAGCCCACGAATATGATAATATAAGCATGCCCCCTGCTGAGTGAGGGTTACACGAAATAAAATCAATGCCCCTCTTCACAAAGGGACCAATGGTAATGACAGGATGGAGTTTTGTGGGTGGCGCGTTCATCTTGCACTGGTAAATTTGGCAATCGTGACACTTACAGACAACGAAAATGTAGTCTTTAAAAATGGTAGGCCAAAAATATCCAACACGAAGGATTTTTTGTGTAGTAGCATATCCATACATGTGGCTGCCACAGGTGCCACAATGGCAATCATTAAGGGATTTTTCATCCTCCTCGAGTGTTAAACATTGGCAGAGAACAGAATAAGCTCTGATGCAGTATAGAGTATCTTCGACTATGTGATAAGGTTGTGAGTGATGAAAAATGCGTCGACGAGCATCCTTCATCAACTCAGACCATAAGGTGGAAGTTTGGAGATAGACGATGATATCACCGTACCATGGATCGAGGGTGCTAATGAGAAAAAGAGTATCGTCCAGAATGCATTCCTCAGAACCAGAGGGAGCAGAGGTAGATGGTAAAGAGAAAATAAATTCGTCAAAAACCAATGATTTCTTCGATTTGGTGGCAGTGAAATCCAAATCAAACTCTTGGAGGATAACTATCCACTTTGAGTATTTACCCCCAAGAAATTTTTGAGTCAATATATAGGTCATGGGGTTGCAATCAGAAATCAAAGTTATTATACGAAGTAGAATATAATGGTGAAAACGTTGGATGGCTTGAACAACTGCCAACGCCAATTTCTAGACATGTGTGTAACGTGTTTTGGTATCGAGAAGATTGCGGCTCAAATAATAAATTAAATGCTCGTCACCATCATCGTCGTCCTGTACCAAAACCATGGAAATAGTGTTAAATGCGACAACCAAGTAGAGGGAATAGTCGCGATGATAATTGGGTGGACGCAAAAGAAGAGTATTGATAAGTAATGTCTTCAGTGCATTGAAATATTTTTGGGCTATCGCATCCCAGAGGAATGGGACGCCCTGCTTAAGAAATCGCGTGAATCCTTTGGCTACTTTAGCATAGTTCGATATAAAACAGCGGAGGAAATTAGATTGCCCTTGCAGACTCTGCAACATATGTAAAGAGGAGGGGGAGGGGAGATTAACAGTAGCTTTGACCTTAAGAGGGTTGAGACGAATTCTTTCTTTAGAAATGATAAACCCAAGCAGTCTATCGGAATCGACGTAGAAGACACATTTATGTAGATTGAGCCGAATGTTATAGCATTTACAACGAAGAAAGATTTGACAGAGGTAATCTGGGTGGTCCTTACGCTTAGCAGAATGGGTCGGAAGGTCATCCAAGTAAGGTTAAACAATGCACTTAATATCATGGAAATCATACGACATTGCTCGTTGGAATGTAGCACCAACATTCTTAAGAACAAAAGGGAGCTTTTTGTATGTGAAGGTACCCCAGGGATAGATAAAGTTGGTCTTGTGTTGATCAACCGAAACAATATTGATATGGTTGTAACCAGAAAACCCATCCATAAGGGAAAATATCTCACTCCCAGCACAATCATCAATGATCTGATCGATGAAAGGAGTGGGATAGTTATCCTTAGGACAAGCGCATTTGATGTCACGGTAATCCACACAAACACGAATATTACCATGCCTTTTATCCACAGGGGCGGCGTTAGAAATGAATAGTACCCTACTTTGAGAAATTTTTCAACTTCCCCCTTAACGAAGGCTTCCTTTCTAGGGTGCACGGGATGAAGACGTTGGCGAACAGGCTTCACGTCAAGATAAGTATGGATCTTATGCACAACTATACTTGGATCGATGCCAGGCATTTCTTCATAGGACCAAGCGAAAACGTCTCGAAACTCTCCGAAGAGAGTAGTATAAACCTCAATCTCATCAGGAGAACAGGTCACCCCAATATGGATGTTCTTGACAACCCCTGATTTAACGAAGATGTCAATAGGCATTGTTTGTGTAATGTTTCCTAGATTACCCTCCCCAAAAACTTCATGTGTCAAGATGGTTGTTTGAAGTGGATGGGAAGGAGCTTGGGAAGAGAATTTCTCAAGGAAAGTATACATGGCCCCAAGGCCAAGCATAAAGGAGGAACGATGATGACTATTGTCCTAGGGAGGATCCTCAAGGGACATGGTTTCCACGATGGCCTCATCTGTGGGAAATTTCTCATTCAAGGGATCAGGAGAATCTGAAGCATTGAGCCTAGGGGATTGAGAATACGTGTCGAGAGACACACTCAATGGAGTATGATTAGAGGGAGGAGGAGCCGAAGCCAAAATAAGTTCACAATAATAAATTTCCATTCGGCTTAATGGCATTGTGTCACCAAACGAATTAACCTTCTTGGGCAAAGGGATGTTCCATGGATCAAAAGACGTGGAGATCATGTTGACTTGAGCAATTTTTGGCAGAGGAAGAGAAAAAATACCCATAAGGGCAGGATATTTGAAAAGACTCGATCATATGCTCTCATAAGGTGTCTAAATACGATCTACATATGGAACGTTGCTCTCGAAAGATGTGGAAGTGAAAAAGGAAAACTTATCGATAGTGGTGATCTTTCCTTCATGTGGAAATCTAAGAACGCGAAAGAGAGTGGACGGGATGCATAACATAGCGTCAATCCAATTTTGATCGTGTAGAAGATTATAATTTATCTTGGCGTCAACGACTTCAACCTCAACGTTAAATTTTTTCCCTTATAACGTGATAGGTAAGCTGGCGAGCACACCGAGAGGGCGAGATTCCCTTCCGTCAAAAGCTTCTAAAGCGTTTGGAGACTGATTGAGGGATGGAGAACCAATGGCTTTCTAGCATGCATAAGACATGATGCAAGTAGATGCACTGTCGTCCAGGACTACTCGATGGATATTCTTTCCATTAATCCCAACTTGGATAATCATTGCAAGCTGGTGAGGGAGACACAAGATGAAATTTTCCAAATCGAAAGTGATAAGGCTGGAATCGGTGGGGTCAACCCCCCCAATAGCAGATAGAAAAGCCTTTCATTGCGACAGACAGCTCTGAATTACTTCCAATGCAGACATAGCAAATGGCGCTTGAGCCAAATACTCAACAATACTGTAATGTTGAGCGACTCGGGCATTTGGGTTATAGGAAGACTGTCGGAGTACACCTTTAGAAGGTGGTCGTACAACGAGCTCAAGATTGAGCCTTTCAATGAGAAGAGGGCCAGAAGTAGGAGGAAGAGGAGGACCATTAGAAATCTTTTTCCTTGCTTCCTGACGCAGTTCGGTATAATATTTCAATCAGGTAGTAATAGAAATGGGTGCAGGTCCATTCATCATGAAAACCTGAGAGACAAATGGGGTAGAGGATTGAGGTTGCTCCACCATCTGAGTTTGTTGTGATGGGAATGGTTCTTTAAGAACATCCAGAGTGCCTTGAGTGCCTTTAAGCAGTCGATTCACCTCGGTCCATCGGGGACAGTCCTTAGTGTAATGCTCATCGTCACAAATCAGACAAGGGTACTTTGATTTACGTTTCGAACCATCATCAGCATTAGGTTTCGAAGAATCTTGTTTCGAGGCATCGGCTTTGGCCTTACCTTTACCATTTTTCTTACCTTTGGAAGCTTTATCTACCGAAGTGGATTGGATGACATTCACTTCCGCAGTCTTACCAGGATTCAGAGGTGGATGAGAAGAAGTATCAATGGAAGAAGTAGATTTTTGCTTCAGAATTTGGAGAAGACTTATGAGAAGTCTTAGACACATAACCAATGATACCGTCGACAGATGGCGTCGCCGGTGCTTTGGTAGTTCCATGTTGTGGAGCATCGGGCAAGAGTTCATACAATGTGCCAGATTGACAGTACGGGAGATCGAGGTATTGGGCATGAGCGATGGCTTGTTCCTCAGTAACACATGCCCCCACAATGATGTCCTTATCAATCAGACCGATGAAAGAGGTAGTGAACCAATAAGTTAGAAGTTGATCAAGAATCTCAAACTTGATCAAACGATGCCGCCGCCTCCATTCATGAATATTATGAGAGATACGAGTAGCCCGATCCTGTTTCAAGGATGTGAGGAGGTGCATCCCAGTTTCATAACGAATTGGTAACTGAAATTATGTGAGAAATGCCATGGCTAGAGAGTTGAAATCTTGAAATATGTCGTGGGAGAGTTCAATGTACCATTTTGCAGTGACATTAGTGAGAGTCATTTGGAAAAGACAGAGTCGAATTGAATCATCAACCCAAGAGTTAAAGGACCACAAAATATGGTATGTCATAACGTGTGCTTGGGGGTCTTCTCCGAACTTGCCTTCAAATTTGGGACAATCTCTAGGGATTTTAGTCAGAACTGGGGGCCAATATGGATTATGAAGGATAGGATCGTTCGTCAACTTTGTAGGTTTTAACCCTGAACAGAAATTATCTACACACGAATCTTATAACAGAAAATAAACAATAGTGAGAGCATAAAACATAAAATAGATAAACACAGAGATTTTCCCCTGGATCCCAAATCGGGACGACTAGCTTGATTTTTCATTATATTCCTTTTTGTGTTACAACACATATATATACATGCCGAAGCATACATAAACCCCAATCCATTAACCCTGGATTAGAATATAACCGTAGTTCCCTTGACCGAATCTAAAAAATAATAGGGGTCGAAAACCATCGTACCCCAAAACCATGTGAAAACTCATGCACAAAACATGGGTGGGTCCGCATATGAGTGGGACCGCATACCAAAAAAAATTTCACCGGGGCACTGCTGCCCCCCCTGTGACCCCCCTGCTGCGCCCGGCGCAACGTACAGTGCTTGGGGCTAGTCATGGAAAGAATATAACACATACCCAACAAACTTTGACACATCAGGTAGTTCTAGCGTGGCAAGAAAGGGAAATGGCAGATTGAAAGGCATTGCAGGCCTTTGATAGAGACCAGTATTAGGATTCCAACCAGGTTGGGAAAAATTCTAACCCCATATGTTCTGTCCCAGAGGATTTTGTCCATAGGGGTTTTAATTCTGATAATTCTTCCCGTACACCAGTTGAGGACCATTGACGTCTTATTTAAGAAACATATGGATTTTGTTGTAGAATGTAAGAAGTGCCTTAGGGCGGCCCTTGTACCATCGAATATTGATCTTGAGGAATAAAAGGTGGGCCCTCAGGCTATACGAGTTGCCCCTGGGGTGGAGGTTGAGCCAGATACTGCAGTTGAACAAGATGTCCCTAGGGAGAAGGTTGGCCTGGATGTTGAGATCCACTAAGTTTCCCCTGGGGTATAGGTTGGCCTGATGTTTGAGATGAGCTAGGTTGCCCTTAAAGACAAGGTTGGCCTAACTGAGCAGTGGAGGGTTGAACTTGTTGTACAAAAGTTGGGCCTTGTTGAACACAAGGCTGGTTCTGTTGCACAAAAGGTTGTCCCTGAGATGGATAGGCTTGCCCCTGAAGAGCATAGGGTGCTCCTTTCTAAATGTAAGGTTGACCAGTAGGACCATAGGGTTATCCCTGTTGGATTGAAGGTTGTCCCTGAGAGGGTTTTCTTTGTGGACCATAGGGTTGTCCCTGTAGGAACATAAACTGGTTGGGGTTAACCGGTATCTGTGGCATTTTAACATACAATGGACCACATGGAACAGGTCAATGGTAACAGATGTGATTTTCGTACTCATCGTAGTAATGTAGAGAAATGATGGGAGCTTGCACCTGCTGATAACCTTGAGGGAAGTAATTATGTTACTGAATGGCCATAATATATTGATCGTACGTCAAACCTCCAGGAATCGTATTAGAGGATATAGGTGTATTACTAGTAGGTTGATGGACTCCCGATATGTGAGATTGTGATCCACTCATGGTGGGTCCAACAGGAATCGCAGAAGCAATAGGAAGCATCCCATGAACAACAGAAGATGGTGGTAATGACGGAATCACACTAATAGATGGTGCAAATGAAGCCACACAAACAATGGGCTGGGTTGGGATAGATGTAACAACCGTCGACGCGATAGGAGTCGAAGGGGATGGACCTGATACAAATGACCCCTCTAAAGGAGTCGTTGTACTAGAACATAATATCGGTTTCTGATACAAAGAGGTAGCACCAGAAATGATCTGAATAAACGAACGATAACCGACCGGGAATGATAAAAGTTGTGAGGGAGGTTGACCTAAGACATAAGGAAAAGTCTCCGGAGGGAACTAATATTCTCCCATAGAAACATAAGTCTCTTCACTACTAATAGGACTCATGGAATCCATGTCGGATGAAGACATATTGTCTGCAAAAAGGTGATGACCAGTGGAAATTAAATCATGTGTTAATGGCGAGGCAAGTGGTTCCGAGGGTAAAGGAGGATCTTCTTCCCTGAAATGGGCCCAAACATCCGGAGGTTTCCAATTGATATCAAATGGTTCCTCAGGAGGAGATCGATAGGCAAGAGGTTGAATACTCAGAATAATAGAACACCAGTAACCTAAAGTCCTAGCAGACTGAGATGTCTCCGAAGAAAATTTGGGAGAAGGTTCTTCACTACGAGGTAATGAAAGGGACGACGAAGCTGGTGGTTATACCACTGTGACTTGTTTAAAAAATAGGAGAGAAAAGAGATGATTGATTCGAGGCTTCAAGACCAATCGTTAAGTAATTACTTATGAACAAGCCAAGAAAATAACTTTAATGGGCGTGTAATCATAGATAATCAATTTTATGACACTAAAACAAAACTCTGCCTTTTCATATTTTAAGAGTCAAGAAAAGGGAAATAGATTATTCTAGTCACTTTTAGGTTGGACGAGCTTGAAAGGACAAGTGCTCGATGATCTTTTCAAATTTTTATAGAGTCATGGAAAGATGAAAATGACTACTCAAGAAATCTAAGCAAGAGGGTTTACCAAGCTCCCATGAACTACAATATACACCTTGGTGATCAAATGAAAGAGAAATGACCAAGGACTTAACGTACGTGTAGGAAGTTTCCCCGAATGTTGTGTTCGGTGTATCACAGTTACAGGGCGGCAGACTGGGCTTCCTATGGATAAAGGATTGCAACCTATGAGGGTATCCCTTTATATACTCGACGGTACGGGGAGCATAAGTCTGTGCTAGCGTTGTCTAGTGCCAGATGGAAAACGAAAACTAATAGGTTTAACGATGCTAGAACACGTCACTAGCCTAGACCTCTAAATATGAGCGTTAAGTTTCAATTCTTCCTTAGATTGATTGAGTTCATTTTAAAGTTTATCTTGAAATTATGTTGCAGTTTCAAGGCCTTACTGAATGTAATCTCGAATCTCTAATGCAGAACTACATGAGAAATAATATCATTCAAATTCAATGAATAGCTAGCTAAGAGAGGGATAGAAGTTCACAATGAAGTAACAAGAAATCGAATGCAAGAACAAATTTTTCCTACTACTCCTAACACAACCAAAGCAGAGAATGAAAGGAGTTTCTCTTGTTGTTCACTTTTTAATGAGAAAGCTACTAATGCAAAATACTACTTTTAATTTTCAAATCAAGAGAAATAATGCAAATTTTGGGCTTTTAGATGAATGAGAAGCAATAATGCATTGTTACACTAAAAGGAAAAAAGAAATACTAGTTTTGAGCAACTCAAATGAAATGATAAAAAACAAAGAGACCAATCCAATGCAAACGTAAAAAAGACTCAAAGCAAAGACAGATTCCTTCACACAAATAGAGGACTTTCAAATCGACTCAGTGAGCAATGTGATCTATGCTTAGGTGATAGATGGAAGGTCAAACGGACACCGGGATAAAAGTTCGACAACCCAACAACACACATAATCGAGAGAAAAGACCAAAAAATTAGTCCACAAGCTTAAAATACAAGAGACTAGACTGACTCACACACAACTCAGAAGCTCAGTGAAGAGGTGGCTGAACAAGCAATGGAAGACACCTAGAAACCCTAGGATGATGAACCACATTGATTAGATGAGAGACAAACAACTGAAAATAATGAGACAGGGAACTCAAAAACAATCCAAGCAGACTAATCTAAGAGGGAAAGACCAATCCAGAGGCAAGATGCACTAGAAAAATCATGGAGAAGGCCCAAATTGAAATCTACAAGATTCAACGTGACTGTTCAGTTTTAATCTGCGTTGAACAGGGGAAATTGCACCTGTAAAACATGAAACCGGTGCCAATCGGCGCGACTGTTAAGGAAACAACAATGGCGAGCTAAAAAACCAAGGAAAGGAGAAAAATCAGTTGAGGAAAATCCAAGCTTGGAACTCTGAGACAAAGTATGATGGCTTGCAACTGTCAAACAAGTAAAACAAAGCAGAAAAGCGGCAATACGACCAAAGTCAGACAGACAAGAAAAAAACTAAACGAATCAATGAGAGACGACAGACACACTAGTCCCCTGTATGGTCGCCAACTTGTTGAGCAGGAAAATCCCCTCTGCGGACAAAGGTGATCCCTCTAGCCCTAGGGTGGGTCTAGCAATAAGGGAACATGTTGGACTTTCGAATTCCTAACTTATAAATGAAAGATGAAATGGGATAGATACTCTACCTCGGTCCAACGCTTTTGTCGTGACTTGTAGTAGCGATCCTTTGATATTTGTCTTCACACGTCACGGTCCGTTAGTGATGATGTCCATGTACCTGCAAAAATATCAAGTGAACGATGACAACATACGAGAATATACTTTCACTTACAACTATTCGATTAGTCAAGGAGAATCAAACATTTTTCATATAATTAAACACAAAAATGGAACTAAAAAACCAGTCATGTATTATTGATAGAGAAAAGAATTTTACAACCTTAATGCCTTGACGTTGCAGGCCTCCTTCAACAGGTTTGGTCGGGTGTGTCTCAAGCAATCGTACGGGATCAGATTCGATGAGGCAATGGGCCTAAACTCTCTCTAAAAAATGGATTTCTCTCTGCGTTATTCCACACACTAGCTATAGTAATGATTGTTTAGCTAGCTGAATCAATGTGAGGAGGAAGAATTTATAGGAGATGAGGAGGTGGTTTGGGATCCCTCATAAGGTGGAGGAGAGGCCTATTCCTTTGGGGGGTTGCACAATTGTAGGAAACAACAATCCAAAGGGAGGAACTTGACGTTATTCAGTCTAAAAAACCATGATGACTCCTCTCACGAAGCTGTTAAGCATGGAAACTTTGTTTCTATTTTAAAAAACTTTCCAAAAATAGCTTAGCACGGGTGCCCTTCTGAGACAGAGTGCCGAAGGGCATAGGTCCTAGTGTTAATTTCTCCATGGGCACGAGGCCATGACTGCCTACCAACGCCGACCCAAAATCACATGTTTTTTAGGGTCTTCTTGAGGAATGATCAACATAGAATATGTTTTTGACATGCCAAGGGATGAAATGGCACTTATAGCAAGGTATGAAAATATACATAAGTCACTGAATTGGTCCTCCAATGTTCGGGATGGGGATTGTAGGGATGGTGACAAAATACTGTGTAACAAGTACTTATTTGAGGTTTTCTTGGTGAAACTTTAGCTCAAGTAATTGATCTTATCTCATACCCTTAATTTGTTGTAGATCAATTCTCATCCTTGCACAAACCAATAGAGCCATGTGTGCTTGAATAACCAAGTACATGTTATCATGCACTAGTTATCCATCCTTGGTATACCATATTTGGCACATTATACGCACCACCCATGATGGGTGCATATTTATCAATTATATCATTTTTCTTATATACAATGTTTCATAATAGGAATCATGTTATTGAAATAATTAAAATGTTGTGCATGCCTATCATCATTGAAATCATGCATTTTAACATGAAATTGTTATTCCACCTAATAAAGTTGAGATGAATTCCATTTTGATTTCAAATTTTAAGGCCATATATAACTAGACATTCCATTAACTTCATCCTCAAGAGCACTAAAGTGTGTCTCAATAACTAAACCTTTTTTTCTTAAACTTATGATGAATTTCATACTTATTCCAAGTTCTAGGACCATCTACAACCAGATATCCCATTAACTGTATATTGTTTATGTACCTCATCCTCAAGAACATTTAGATCTATCTCAACAACCAATGGTTCTCACTGAGCCTTA
Organism: Pinus albicaulis; assembly: GCA_034641835.2. NCBI lineage: Eukaryota > Viridiplantae > Streptophyta > Pinopsida > Pinales > Pinaceae > Pinus > Pinus albicaulis. The sequence continues at coordinate 598,418,685 of CM076572.1, forward strand.
ACATACTACAACAACCAAATATGTATGATGTGATAAATCTAGAGTTCGCATTCATCCAAGGAACAAGTGGTAGAAGACAATATAAATCTTATTTGAAGAAAGGACACAAATACTTACATATATTAGTTTCTTAGTGTGTTTTGTATCTTTATCCTCTCTTCTATTCTATTATTTTTTCCTTCTTTTTTTTATTAGGAGAATATATAATTTCCTATCATAAAGGAAGCTCTTGGTTGATTCAGAGAGATTGCACATATACTTCCGAGTCTTACTCAACTTCCCACAAGTGCACTAGCAATGTTAATTGAGGTTTGAACTTGGAAGCCCCCCAATATTGTTCAACAAATGCTTTCCAAGGCAGGATGCCCACCATTCATCCTATCCCAATGAATTGTTTCTTATTATAAAATATTTAATGAGTGTTGATATACAATAAGGTTACCAACTTTACAATTATATATTTTTAGTGCGATCACCTCTCTCCCTCTACCATTACAACATAAGGATTTTCATTGGGAAACATGAAGAGAATCATGTTATTGTTATTTTTATTGATATATATTATTGTTCTATACTCTATATTTCTACACACTTTCTTCAATTGTACAATATTTTTTAAATCTATTGGGTTAGGCATGTTCAATCATTGTTAGGTCATGGTTATTTTAATCCTCAAATAATCACTCTCTCTCTCTCTATGTGTGTGTGTGTGTGTGTGTTTTGTTTTATTTTTGTGTAAATAAATGTGTAATTTTAATATTTATGGAGTTTTTAAAATATTTCAGGTTTCCTACAAAAATATTTATTGATGAATGAATAATATAATCTACAAAACCGTTGTTTGAGGTCGATATCTCTCTATCTCTCTCTATGCATGTTGTGTTGTTTTATTTGTGTGTAAATAAATGTGTAATTTTAGTATTTATGGAGTTTTTAAAATTATTTCATGTTTCCTACTTGCATCTGATAACAATTATAGGTGTGTGTGTGTCTTTTAATTTTTAAAGTTTTATTGATAGTTTAAATTCTATATATTTAGAAACACGTTAAATTATATATATATATATGTATATATATGTATATATATGTATATATATATATATATATATATATATATATATATATATATATATATATATATATATATATATATATATATATATTGATGAATGAATAATAGAATCTACAAAACCCTTGATTGAGGTGGATATCAATGGCCACCCACCTCTTCCACTAACTCAATGATTTTATAGTTTTTTGGGTTGCAAATTTTTGTGGCTATTTTCAGGTCCTAAATGATGTTTTTTGGTAATTTAGGGGGCTAGGAGTTGCAATGGGGTTCCCGAGTCCTAGTTGAAAGAAAATGGATATTGTATGCAAAATTTATGCCCTTGAGAAGTTGATGTACTTACTAACCACCTTAGGGCCTACAAATATTTTGGATCTTCATCTTTTAGGATTAGGGTTTTGGACCTTTCGGGTTATTTTTTTATGTTAAAATATCAATCATTCAACCTCTTGTAGCATCTTTTGTGAATGGATGTACTTTCCATCTCTCTATCTTCATAGATGATTACGACCATTCTAGCTAGTTTGTGTTCTACATTATCAAGAATTTCATTTGTTAATAAAAGTTGGGTTTTCACCATATTAATGTGTTGTCTATTATATTTATTTTTGCATGAGGTTTCATTTCATTTTTTTCCTTTACTTTCATTTCCTGTACAACCCATATCAATGGTATCATACCAATTTTCTCCTTGTTGTTTCTTTGTTTGTGTCCTCAACAAGTTCAAGGTATAGGGAGTTGGGTCTTGAGCCAGTTTCATTTGGAAATGATCACTCTTACCAACCTAAGTGAGATCCCATGGTGAAAGAAAAGATATGTGACGGAGTAGGAGATCCTATCAAGTTGTTGGTTGAGGAATCACTCACACAAAAAATGAATGAGATGATGGGAAATGTGGCGAAGATCCCTTTACAACTTCCAATAGTGGCCAAGGAACATTCATTTATTAGCAATATTAGAGGTGCACGCCCTTCATGGTACAATTTAAATTTGATATCCTCTTATTTGAAGTCAAAATATATGTAGATGATTGGTGAAATGGTTAAATCTATTAGAGGGCTATTACTTTGTCCAATTTTTTTTCAAAAATGAAAATATTACCTTTGTGTTTCTGAAAGACTTTTTCCATGTCATATATTGGTGGAGAGATCAAATAAAGTTTATTTTGTGATATTCAAGGTAAGACCCTGTTGGCAATATGATGCAGAGTGTTGTCCTTGATGGCAACCTACTTGATAAAGTTGATGGCAACCTATTTGATGAAGTTGTTCTTGATGAAGCATATTAAACGGTGAAACCTACTTGTTGAGTTAGGAGAAGTTTTTGACAATGTGATACAATGTGACTTTGATGGAATTTTACTTGATGAAGTTGTCCTTGATCAAATGATGTTGATGCTACGGTCTAGTAAAGTATGAGAAGAAGAATTTAGTGCGAACAATATTAGACAAGGTATGTCACAGGCATCGCACAGTTTTAATGAATGAAGTCGTGTGTATGCTAAATGAAGCATTTGATACATATGCGTTGCGCTCTATTTTTATAAAGCAGGGGAGCATTACATTAATGGTAAATTATTGAAAACGTTATCTATTTGATTATAAAATTACTTCGATTTGATGGTTTGCAACTCATGGTATTAGTAAAAGAATGATCTATTTAGAAGAAGAAAATCATGGTCGCAATTGGTGTATTGCAAGTGTGGGCATTAATGATGCTATCTGAAGTATACACATGGTTGAACTCATGCTGGTGTTAGTCCAGATAGATACCTGAATATGATGAAGGTTAAAGGTCTCTAGATACGAAAACTGATGAATCTGGGATTGATCCTAAAAGAAGTAGTTGAACTGGCTTTAATCTGATGAAAATTGAAGAAATGGGTAGATCGCAAGATCGATCTATTCTTATAAAGTTGTCTTTTATGGTCTATCGCAAATTCCGTTTCATGAAAAGCGTGTGTATATGCGGATCTGATTCAATAAAAGTGCGTGTAAAAAATGATTTAAGTTTTCTAAAAAATGCAGATGTATCTGAATTTGTTCATGAAAAGCGTGTATCACAGCGAATACGATTAAATAAGCAAGTATGGTATCTGAACTAATGATTGCTCGGTTTAGATATTGTTTATATCTAGTACAAAATGCAGTTATCACAGTATTAGTTCAGGTGATCCTTTGATACATTTTAAACGTGAAAATGTTGTTATTAGTGAAGGTTGTGTTGAAGTTATTTGATCCAGTTGGAAAAATTAGGCTTGGCAGCTGGTAATGATGAATATTGCGAAGTTGACCCTTCGATAAAGAGTAGCCGCTCCCTTCGGTGGTAGATATTAACGAGAAACGAGGTAGTATCTTTTCCCTTCCAGAGGGAAATTTGGTAAATGAGAGCCAGGGATTTATGCTCCCTTCCAGGAAAGGCATTAAGCGAGAAAGTTTGTATACCGCGATTCAGGTGCTAACGTCTTTGGTATGAAGTCCTTGATGCTACATGATTGTAATAGTTTTCTTTATATAATAAATATTATTTGAGGCAATGACAGCGGCCGATGGTTTCTCTCCAAATTAGGTTCGACCTTAAATCTGTGAACTGTCATCGTGTTGTATGTGTGTTGATTTAAGCCTGTCATTCTTCTTTGTTTATAAACATATGATGAATGAATGATGCAATGATCTAAGTTAAATTATTTTATGTTGAATCTAGAGCGTAAACGAAGTTTACTTGAGATATCGGCGTGTATCACGTGAGTTGTGTTCATTAAAGTAGCGTATGGGTTTAAAATTAGAAAAAGTTAAAAAAATTCAGCACTAATCTTGATTCCCCCCCTCTGGAGGTATTTTCCCGACAATTGGTATCGCGGATATACGAAAAAGCTTGGCAGCTAGAAGAAGATCAAGCAAGATGGCTTGATCAAGATAGACGACATCTATCAAGCCTCCACTCTTTAATGGAAGCAATTTTAATATTGGAAAATAAGGATGAGATCTATCAATTTCATGGAGCATATGTATGGAGGCATTGTTGAGCAGGATTATCGTATCGGATGCAGTACCAACGAATCCGGTGAAAAAGAAGAATTATGAAACAAATGCAAAGATTAATATGTAGACTCTAATTGATTCTGAATTTGTCGAAGTTATATAGCTAGATCCAATAGGAGATATAGGACCAAAATCATTCTAAGTTATGAAGGTGATACAAAGTAAAGTGCAAAACTTCAAACTCATAATTGAATATGAAAATTTAAGAATGCATAATGAAGTGAATATTGCCGGTTTCTTTCTTACGTGTTGATGATGTTGTAAATCGTATGAAATCTGGGAAAATAATAGAATCCTACTTTGGTTGAGAAAATTTTAAGATAAACTAACGACAAAAATTTTGAGTCAAAAGTTTATTGCTCTTTGAAGAAAAACAGGATCTTCAAATCTTCTTGTGGTAACACTTCATGGCATACTAACCGCATGTAAATTAGAAGAGAAGGATCATCTAAAGTCAAAGAGGCTATCTTCACCACTTCTCTGAAAAGGAAAGAGATCCCGAAGCGAGAAGGATAGATATATCTCGAAGAATATGAGGCAAGTTTTGTAAAAACTCCAACTTGTACGAACGGTTTGAAGGTAAGCTTCCTTTCAAATTTTTGAGTGGAAGGTGTGGTCATTATCATGTCGCGTCATAAAAAACACACCAAGGGAAGAAGTAGCAAAGGAATAAAATGGTTAGCACTAAGAAAAAAGTTACTATACTCCAGAAAGTGGAGTGATGGGTACTAAGTGGTAGGGAGAAGAATGTGAACAATATCTTATACTTCTCATGGCATTATGAATCCTAGAGGCAGGATATTTTGTGGATGCTCTAGAGGACAATGATTTTCTTAGAGAAAACAATCAACTCGAAATACTTAGAAAAGTAAAATACTCTAGAAGAAAGGAAAATAATATAGAGACTCTTGAAACGAGGTTGAAGAAGCAAACACATTGAGAGGTAGATAACGAGTGAGTAGAGTCTGAAAATATTTTGAAAGTAAAGACTGCGAATCTTAGATTTACTGTAAGGATACGAAACAGGCCAGATTCTGTCAAGACTGTTTTCTCTTATAAAGACGGGTCTTGGATATACGGAGAAATCTTCTCGTTTCAGCCTGAAATTATCTAAAACGGCTATAAATTTGGTTTACAAAATCACCCTCCATGAAAGGGCAAGAATCATTACGGGTAAACATGATCATCTCAATTCAAGAAAACCAAGAATATCTCTCAAAAACACCAATCGATAAAACAAAATTCAGTAAGTTGTAGTCTTGAAATTTCTTCTGTGGACATAATGTTTCTCATGTCACAATTTTGGTCATAAAGTTGTTCGTATTTTATAAACCATCATGACTGAAAGCAAGAAAAGGGATGAATTTGAAGAATACACATAACAACTTTTATATATTAAATATGAAGTTGGTGTACTTATTATCACTTGGCCGCAGAAGAATGCGGAATGCCGGAGCAAATTTCAGCCAAAGAGCATGTTCCTTCAAGCTCCAAAGTATGGAAAAAGAGAATTGCGGGTTGAAGGCCAATGGCATAACATGTTGACTGAAGGTGAAGAAAATCAATGGTACATTGATAGTGGATGCTCAGAATATGTTGAGGTAATAAAAAACAAACACTTACATATAATGTCTAGAAAAGAGAAGAAGGTTACATTTGAAATGATACTCTACGGTAATTAAGGAAAAATTAGCGTTTCTAAAAATAAAAGGTGAAAGTAATGATGTCATGTATGGATGGATCAGAGCCTTCTTTGTTAAGTGTTAGAGATCAAATGTATGATCAAGAAGCTGAAAGTTGTCTTTAAATTCAAAAAATCGTAATGATCGTGATCTTGAAAATTACGAAAAACAAATTATAAAAGAAAAATCAATAACCTATGTATTGAAGAAGCGCAAAGAACAATGTTGCCGAGAAAATCTTTAGAAAAGCAGTACGGCATAGAAGGTTGGAACGTCTAGACCTCTGGAATCAACAAATCAATATGAAGACTTAAAGTTGTCATGATCTTCAATATTCTGCATCTCTTACAATCTGTATTTGGTAAGCAAACACGATCTGGATTTAATGCAAGAGGATCATGGTAAACTATCTTGAACTTATTCATCTGCAACGCTATTTGGACACAAGCGAAGGAAAAAATTCTACGTGGTGAACAATACTATATCACAACTAGTGATGCGTTTCTCTCCAGATATTTCTGGATTGGTACGCTTAAACACAAAGATGAAGCATTTGAAATTTCAGACCTTCAAAACCTTCAGTTGAAAATGAATTAGATAGAAATCAAGTGTCTTAGATGTGATCGAGGAGAATATCACAATAAATGAATTCTTGAATTTTGTGAACAACAACTTAAAAATACAATTTTACATAGTTGTACTCCACAACAAATGAAAATGGCAAGAAAAAATGAACAAAACGAGTTCAACAAATGGCTGATGCCGATGACTCGGAACACGACACTTGCAGGGGGAGAAGCTGACACAGACGGTAAACCTGCTGTCAGGCATGTTCGGGTAAATAGTGATAAAAACTCCTTATGACTACGTGTAGTATCTACATATGACATTTTAGAGTTTTGGAAAGCGAATATTTATACCGTAATGATAACAGCAAGTTTGAATCAGAAGCAGATGAAGGAATCTTATGACTGCTCTGAGTAGAGCATATAAATATTTATTAAAAAACTGAAAAGATTTTTGGAATATTGATGTTGTTTAATGATGAGTCTCTGTGACCCAAAAGAAGAAAAAGCAAGCAACAAATGAGAATGAAGTGGTGGTATACCATCCTCCTACATAAAAATAGCAATAGTGAATAGTGGGACAATAGAAAAACCTAAGAATGGCGATTATGAAAAACTCCCATCTGAATGTGTTCAAAGAATCATTAAATCTCATTTTAGGAGATAAGGGTCGGTGTACAAAGCAGAAAGAGATTATTGCAGGGCTTTCCAACTGTCGGCATTCTACTATTTAAGACACACAATGTCAAGTAAGCTTCATAAAGAATGAATTTTAGGATTATTGTGAATAAGAAAGGCAGTCAAATGAAAAAAATCCACCTTGGGGAGTCAGTACCAGACCTGTAGGCAAAAATGTCATTGGAACCAAATGGATATTCAAACAAGTTAAATGAGAATGGGAGGGTTATAGAAATAAAGCTAGACTTGTGTTTGCAAGGGGTATGCTCAACAAGAAGGTATAGACTTTTGAAGAAACTTTTGCTCAGCAGCTAGACTTGAAGCCATAAGAATGTTTTGTTAAACTTTAAAAGCTTCAACAAATCAAGGATTTATCAAATGGATGTTAAATACGTGTTCCTCGATGGTGATCTAGAAGAAGAAGTTTGTATAGAACAACCGGAAGGATTCATTTGGGAAATGATGAAAAACTTGTTGCGGACTTAAAAAGGCTCTATATGATACAAACAAGCTCCAAGAGGCATGGTATTATGGAAGATCTTGACAAAATATCTTCATCAACAAGGATTTTCAAAGAGTCTGGCGATGGCAATTTATACCTGGCGAAAACTGGTAAATTATTGATTGTGGACGCATATGTTGATGATATCATTTTGGAAGCGATGAAGAATGCAGGTGAAATTTTCTTCTCTTATCGACAGAAATTTAGAAAATGTCTTTGTAGAGGTGTAGATACTGCCAAGCACGAAGACGCTCGACTATAGATAGCATATTCTATCCGCAAGGAAAAAATACCCATGCAAGTGCGAAGAAGTATGGCATGGAAGAGTCAGAACTTGTCAAGTATTGTCGATAACAGATATGATACAGTTCTCTCTTTGATACTGATTCTCCCATGGTGAATCAACTAGAATCTCGGATATGATAGGAAGTCTACTTTATATCCTTTGGAACTGAACCGGACATTATGCATGCGGTTGGATTTGTTGAACGTTCCATCATCAGAGTCTCACCTGCCAATTTGTCAAAAGAATATTCAAATATCTACATGGAACTCGAGACTTTGGATATGGTATCCAAAGAATGCTAATCTTACTCTTCGTACTTCTGTGATGCGATTGGTTCAAATGTTGATGATCGGAAAAGCACTAGTGGTGGTGCATTCTATATGGGGGTCTAGATTAGTATCTGGTTCGACAGAAGTAAACTCTGTACTTATATCTAAAATGAAGCGAAGATATGTAGGCTGGCATCATGTTGCACTCAACTTCTTTGGATGATGCAAACACCTGAAGACTTTCAAATCAAATGTTACCTCCTATCTCCATTATGTGTGGGTAATATAGTATATCCAATATCTCCAGAAATCATATTGCATGCCTCCAAAGACCAAGCACTGCATCAGTATCACTTCTTACGTGAACAAGTGCTTGAACAAAGGTGTGAAGTTGGAGTATGTTCCTCCAAAGAACAAGTTGCTGATATCTTGAGCTTAAACCTGCGGGGAAAACATTTCGAATATCTCGGACGAAGGGCGGGAGAAGTCTGCGCCATGCGAGAGAATCGAACCCTTAAGTGGAAAATTCAGTGGATGCAGTTTTCTGAAAGAAGTCGCGTATATACGTGAGTTTATACAAAGAAAACCGCGTATGGTTAGTTGTGACAAATTTTACTTGGGGTCGGCATTCTTCGGCCTATTTGCCGGTGATGTTTGGTATCCTAGATGCTTTGTATATTATCTCTGATGATGTTTGACTCTTATATTTGTTCATTTGATATTGGGTAAGTATTCCTTGAAGTTGGCTGTTGAGAAGTGTTCAGGTTGCACAAGCTAAGGAGGAGTTTTGGTCATATGGAAAGGATGCATTGAATTTTGATTTCGGGGAGCATTAGCCTTCTTTGAATGTAATGCATTGTTGGCATTATGATGATTGAATTATGATCTCTCTTGAGGTCTTTTTGATAGTAGATTATAAAAATTCCTTATGTATTTGTTGAAAGAAGGCCATGACCTATAGTCTGGGTATGCTGGTCATGTAAAAGGCTCGGTCAATTTGTAAACCCACTTAGTTTGGGTTACATGGTCATATATGTAAATCCACTTGGTTGGATCTTTGATGTAAGTATGAGTCCTTGGTTATAGATTCATGTACTTCATTGAAAAATATGTTGAAGATTCAGCATGAACTCGGAGGCACTGGTAACTTGATGCTCAGCCAGAATCTCTGAGGCTGCTTCTTTCTACGTAGGAGAGAAAAACCTTGTTTTGGTTTTGATCTGCCATTTTGCCCTTGATGTCAAAGTAGTATCGTGGTGTTTATCATGGTGTTTGACTTGTTTATCATGGTGTTTTGAATAGGGGAGAATATCTTGGTGCCTTTAATGATTATAATCAATGTATCTATCATTAGATGATCAAACACCATCATGGTTGCCATCAAGTCCAAAGGGAGATTGTTGGAAATATGATGCATATTTTGTCCTTGATGGCAACCTACTTGATAAAGTTGATGGCAACCTATTTGATGAAGTTGATACGGATGCGAAACTTAACAGACTTGGTAAAACCTACTTGATAGTTAAAGAATTTTGACAATGTGATACAATGTGACTTTGATGGAACTGCTTAATGAAGTTGTCCTTGATGGAAATGATGTAAATCAATTATCCATGAATCGTTAAAAGTAAGAAGAAGAATTTCAAAAAGTGCGAATAATGTTAAGCAGGTATACTCCTGAGGCATGTGGTTTTATTAAGGAGAAGTCATATGTGCGGAAATGAGCGTGCCAAGTAAATTGTATGCCAATTTGCCTCTATTTTTATAAAACGGGGCATTACATGGTATTGGCCCAAAGTATTAGCGCTTGATTATCTATTTGATCCGTCGAAATACCATCGGTGGTTGAGTGGTTTTGACTCATGGTATTGATAAAGATAAATAAACTAAAGAATAAGAAATCATAGGTAGAATTGGTGTGCAGTGTCGCGACATTAATGAATACTTCACCGATATACGCAAGGTTGAACTACGATTTCTTAATTGATAAAGATACGAATCTATGATGCACATATGAATATGATGAAGGTTGAAGATCTCTAGATCTAGAAATGATGAATCCGGATGATCTGAAAGAAGTGATGAGCACGGCACAAATGCGATCAAAGAAATTGAAGAAATATGGGTAAAGTCATAGAATGATTTCGTTCTCTACAAAGTTTATCTTTACTAGATCTATATTGAAGTTGAACTGTGAAAAGTGTACATATACGGATCATTCAATATGGCGATGTATGTGGTCAAGGTTTTGCGAAAAAATGCAGGTGTATCATGATTCGTTTCATGAAAATTTATGCTATAATGGATTTTGATTAAATAGCGCGTCATACAGTATCTAATAATGATTACTTTCAAGGTTAGATGTGATTTTACATATGTTCTAAAGTGGAACTATCTCTGATATGTCGTTCTAGGTGGTTTACTATTACAACTTTAGCAGAAGCATTGAAATGCATTAATCGTGAAGAGATTTGTGTTGAAGGCTGATCCGGTTGAAAATTGATGGCATGCGTTAAGCGATAATCTTGAGGTTGAAGCCTTGATGAGGTAGTAGCTCCCTTCCGGTGGTATTTATTAAGCGAGCCAGGGTAGTATCTCCCTTCGGAGAGGTGACCCCGGTAAATGAGAAGCGGGGGTTCTTGCTCCCTTCTGGTGGTAAGCGAGAGAAGGTTGTAGCCTTGTAGGTGGAATACTGCGTCTTTGAGTATGATGCTAACCTTGATACATGATTGTAAGAATTTTTCTTCTAATAAAATATTAGAAGAAGCCGAGGCAATGACAGCGTGGTGGTTTCTCCAGGTGGTTTCCCTTAAATCCTAGTGTTCATATGGTATTGCTTATGTGTGTTGATTTATTAATTATTACACCTGTTTACTAAACATCTGATGAATGAATGATGCATTGATACAAGATTGAGTGTCATATTCAGTCTACATTTATCTAAAGTTGTTAAAGACCTGCGTGTATATGCTAATTTATTTCATAAAGTATGGGTTTAAAAGTAAGAAAAATTAAAAAAATTGGCATTCATCTTCGTTCACCCCTCTGATGTTTTCCAAACGGACCACTTGGAAGACCTTGTTGATACCCTTAAGGAGGATACCGCACTTGTGAGAGCTACATGGTATTTAGTAAATTAAGTGATTGACTTATGACATGGAAGATGGATGATGCAAAGAACTATTGAAAATGGCACCAAGAAAGATTCTTTAATTTATCATGAATTATTAAAGACAAAATTGCTATTTCTACATCGTGACAGCATATGGAAGTTAATAAGTTGGTTAAACAGTTGTTTAGTTAATCATTGGGTCTGTTTTGTAAGTCATGCTAAGTGGTTACTACTTTTAGGAACTTAGTTTTGTATATTTTGGGACATATTAATTCATTCCAGTTTATTTGGGTAAATTCAGTTAATAATTTCCATCTATGGAGGGGCAGATGGGACGTCTAGTAGTGAGTTGTCCTCATTGATTAACAAGTTAGCCGTGACAAAGCACAAATAACAACAAATGCAGATCATCCGTTTACTGCAATTAATTCATGAAGTCATAATAAGGCACAACATGATTTATTAAAATTTTGTATGGATGAGGAATTTCACTAAATTAATAGGGGCTAATTCCCAAGGAAAAAATCAGAAATAGGGACTTGGGCAGTGAAAATTCATTCAAGTATTAATAGAAGCATGCAGACGATGAGACATATAGATATAGTGCAAAGCTTGCTCTAGCTTGAGAAAAACAGCATATTCTATATATTTCGACTAATAAACATACAAATAGCGGGGTTTTTAGGTGTGGATTTCTCTAATAAATCATGGTGTAATGTGTTGATTGAATTCTTTATCATGTATGATTTTTTATTTCACGATCGTTTAATTGGTTTCCATAAAACATTTAAGGTACTCTTCAAGTATAATTGCTGGTAGATTGATTGGCAGTTTGGATAAAGTTTTACCATGGTAACAGAGCTAAATCACTATAGAAAGAAGAATACAAATTTATCTTTTGCAAGTGAATGAGTTTGAATCATTCTTGATGGTAGCGATGGATCAAAGATGACATTCTCTAATTATAACAAACTCAAGTATACACAGAAGATGGCTAAGTTATTTGTGGAAAGATGGGACTGGAAGCATGTGAATCATCATGGGTTGAAGGATGGCATGTGTAATGTGAAATCTTATGCCTGTCATGTCTGAATATAGCGAATGAAGAAAAATATAGCCAAGGGCAAAGGATATTATTGGAGTTACATTTGAGATAATATTGTCTTCAGACCAGAAATGACAAAGACTCCATGCTTCATTGGAAGGCCTTGACAGCACCAGCAGTGGCCACTGGGCTGGCATTGAAGAATAAGAAACTTCAAAAATGAAGATGAAGAGACAAAACACCAAAATACTTGAAGATTTCCTTTTAATATTCGGATAGAGCTTAGGGTATTCTACATTATAGTTTAGAGATGATGTGTTCAACTAACACTTCTAGGACTTCCCAGAGCTAGCCTTCCACGAGGTTATTTGTTAATTGGAATTGAAGCTGTCTAAAATTAGAACGTGGTCGACTTGGTGCGAAAAGATAAAGTTAAACACTAGATAACAAGACCTCATCCAAGTGTAATGATGAAAGCCCAGGCCACAGGATGGAAAGGCAGAGAAAGTGGAAAGGAAAATAAATCTAAAGAGATTACAGCAAGAGGCCCAGAATAGGACTTGTTAAAGATTAAATTTTCCATTGTCATGGGTTGAAACTATGCCTGAAAGTGTTCTACAAAGAATCCCTTAGGAGGAGCTACATGTGAATCTTGCTTCACAATTCAGGTTATGTTTCACCCTCATTGCATGCTGTGATGGAAAACATGGTGATGGGAAATGTGTGGTATCTAGATGGACGTGTTCCATATGGCCCAAGAAACAATGTTTTTGACAACTTGGAGGAAAGACTTTAGATGGAACATCTAATGTAGGAGGTGATGGGCCTCTTCATCACTTATCGGTGGTGTTTACTTTTTAGAGAGATTTTGGTTCTCTCTCTCCCATTGAGATGTCATGCATTTTTGGGTGAAGAAGAATTTAGTTTCAGTTTCCTGTGTTCGGAGCGGCGTGGTGGTCATTGCTAAAGTTCTTACTTACGCCAAGTCGGTGTAGCCGAGACAGTGAAGCGAATCGAGGTTCGAATGTGTACCTCTGTTGGGATGCTGGTGCAGCGTTCTTTGAGCATGGCTGGAAAGTGTGCAGGCGGGAACATGGAAATGGAGTGCTACATGTCACAACTTGGCCATTTGCACCATGGAGCTTTGAATATGTGCAACATATTTCTATCGGACTTCCCAAGGGTGCACTAGACGTGATACATGCAAGGGTGTAGAATTGGGCAAGTAAACCGTGCCTTTCATGATAAGGACAATCGGCGCAACAAATCCTTGAAATAGTTCACTCAAATGTGTGAGAACATTTTCAATAACCTCCATGATGACCAAAAGCACAAGTATTACTGTGATATTTGTAGATGATTTATCATGTAATTTCTAGATATTCTTCATTACGAGAAGAAAGACGAAAATTCCTATTCATTTTGCTTGGTGCCTAAGCACTTGTTGAAAGGCACATGAATGAAAGTGAAGGATCTTAGGAGCGTCAACGGTGATATTACATGTGTCGAATAGGTTCATCAACTTGTATGCATCAGAAGGCATTCGACGAGGAGTTAGCACTCTTATATCCCACAAAGTGGGGTTGTAAAGGAATAAAATAAGTATTTTGGGAGGTGCATGCATTAAGTTGCATGATTAGGGCCTACTACCACTTGTAAGTTGGAATCATGCAACACAATGTATATGTGCATAATAGGAGTCCTCATCATATTCTTTGGATAAAATTACCCGGAGAAGAATATTTTTTAGATGAAAACCGGATGTGGCACACTTCCAAGATCTTTGGTTCATCTTTATCCTCCGTTTCCAGAAGACAGAGAAGAATATAGAAACACCAACGAGGGTTGAACTGCAGGGCTGACCTCAACTATAATTCACATCTATGGATGATGATTTTCATAGAGATGGGAAGTTCGGTGAGAAGAAGGTTGTGATATGTTCCCTTGAGAGGAGCCGATTTGCATGTGAATTGAGGGCTTGCTTAGTAGGAAGAATATCAGGATGTTAGACAACACCGTAGAGGAGGAAGGTGATACCCACTCCTTAAAGACATCCATAGATGGAAGCACAAAGAAGTGGCAGTTAATCGTGATAGTAGAGATAATGTGGGTACCCATATCACAGCACGGTGAGGAGGTCACCATATTGGCACACTAGCTACATGGCTCTGATGGCTGATGTAGAGACTAAGTACCCACTCATTCGAGGATAAACACATCAACTAGGCACTTGGGTTGATGCCATGGTAAAGAATATGACTCCATTATAGAACAGCTCGGTGCCAGGCAGAAGACAAGTTGGTTGTAGGATCAGGGTGGATATAAAGGTAGAAGCAAGCAACATATGTGATTTTTAGAAACATAAGGCCAAATTTGCGGCCAAGGGGTTATCTCGAGGTGGAGGAATTGATTACGAGGATACCTTTGCTCCAATAACGAGGTCTTCTTATTCAGAATCAATTCCGCCTTTTGTACAGATGGGATGGAACATACATCAGATGGATATGAAACCTTTCCTCAATGGATTTATTAAAGGAAGGATGCTGAAAAAGTAGAGTACCAGGAAGATTTGAGATATTCTCGAGAGAGTCTCATCGTACAAACTCAAGTGAGCGCAATATGGATTCAAGAAACAAGCACCACATTGGCACAACTTTCAGATTTCAACTATTTCAACTGATGCAGGGCTTCACCAAAATTGAACGGATACAAACCTTTACCATCTTGTGGAGCAGGCAGAGTATTAATTTTAGTATTATATGTCAATGATTTAATTCTAAAATGATGAGAGCGGCTAAATATTTAAAGAGGATTTTCCAAGAGAATTCGAGATAATACATGGAGCTCATGCATAATTTCCTTGGTTTTGAAGACTGTGAGAGATGAGGAACTATTTGTATCTCAAGGTAAATATGCCAATATCTTGAAAGAAGTTTTCACATCAGAATTAAAAAGCCATGGGAAAATGTTTTAATGCAGTAGAGGAAGAATATGCTACTTCAGGCAAAGTGGTAGAAAATACCATTTAAAAAATCTTGTGGATTCATACATACTTGAGACACATGAACGAGACATGTGTTACATGGGTGCTATAGCTCTGGTCAAAGCAATGGTTAATCCAGCCAAATATTGAAGCAATCAGCCTTATTGAGTCTCGGAAGGGGTGCCACTGAGTTTTATCTTTGGTACAAATGGACAAAAATGGAGTGAAAGCCAGAACTACATATTCGGTGGGAAAAGTTCTTTGCAATTGGAATAGCACATCGAAAATATTCGATGTTAGATTCATAATTTATAGTACAACGGGAAGCATGATCATTTTTATATAGTTCAATAGTAAAATGCGTGGATGATAGTTAAGAAACTTATGAGGCTATATGGATGAGAGAATCCTTGTTGGGTTATTTGGTCACTAGATGGATCCTACAATGATTTACTATGACCTATTTTGTTAACCCGAGTATGCCGATGATCAAATGAAAACTCTTTCGGTTGTTTTCCACGGAGTCCTGGGTCACATTTTTTTTCTTTTAAGACTGGGATATAAAAATAATTTATTCACTAAAAGCCTAAACCATGTATCTTTGCTCCTTTATTTAATTTATAATTATCATTGATAGAGTTCATCACCATCTTCTTTTCAAAGTCCATATCTCCATCATCAACATTCAATAGGTCTACAGTTATATCATTTCTTATTCATTTGAGTCAAATTCTAGGTTTAGCCACCTTTGGAAAAATCATTAAATTTTCCTAAAATGAGGTAGTGGCATCTCTCATTCATCACAAAACCTAGTAAAGGTAAAAATGTTTATGAATTTCAAATAAATCCTCTCTCTTGTTTTAAATTATGGCTCAAATTTGAGAAAAGTTTCAAAATATAGTTTCACTTTATCTGTTGTTTCATGAAATCTATTATCATTGTGTCTATTATCTTTAAAACAAAATGTCTTACTACCAGGCTCGAAATTAATTTTGACCTACTATCCCTAGTCAAATTCATAGGTGTCATTTCAAGCTTCAAAAACATCCCATCGTATTTAAAAGTCATGATCAATGTAATTTTAAGGAGTCTTACAAAAGATGTAGCATCTCAAGAAAGGAGAAAATTTTTTCTCAATATTACATTCAATAGCCTAAGAAGGTCATCTCTAATGTCATGGAATGCAAAGTTGTTCTACTCTCTCATCGCCTCCGCTGAAAAATTCACCTTGCATATCAAAGATTTCAAAAGTATTTTACGTCTTCTTATATTTGAAAAAACCATCATCTCATCTCCAGAATTGCAAAAGTTTAAAAAGGTTAGTTTCAAAGTCAGAAGAGTGAATAAAATCACATTTTTCTTCTTTAATCCCATGTATGAAGGTAAAAAAGTCACTTTCAAAGTGAAAAAAAAGGTTTAAAAAATGTTTTTGTAAATATTAAAGGGAAAAGAAACTTCATCCTTCTTTTAGTGTTATCTTTTCATATGTGTGAGATCCACTTTGATTATCTCTCTTCACTCTCAAAAATTCTCTCCTGAAACACTCAGAAAACTGTGATTCTGTTTCTCTGGTAGGCAAAAACGTTGTTACTTTCTATATATTTTTAGTGAAAATTTTCAGTGTTACACTCATACCCGAAGTTAGAAATTAGCATTACGCTTCGAGGTGAAAACAATGTGTTACGCTCCTCTCTTGGCTCAAAAACTCGTTCACTACGTTTGTCATTTTTAGCTCTGGAAAAAGCCCTTGTTATGCTCTTATCGAAAGTGAAGAGAGAGAGCATGTGTTCTGCTGTCATGGCTCATTTTCTCTGTATTAGGTAAAATTATATAAAAGTGTATTATGTATATCCTTTCATGGTAAACCAATTAGGTATTTCACTTGGCAACCCTCAAACCCTTTGAAGCTTGTAACCCCAATTTTGGTGTGGCTTTGTTAAGATTCTATATTCCGCTAGGAACTCAAAGGTGAATGAGTTTATTCTATACATCAAATTTAATTTGTAAAAATTATTTCCAATCTGCAAATAATTTTCAAAAAAAATAAAAGAGCAACATAAAAAATTCAAAGAATTATATCTTAAATAAATAAAGAAAAGAATATGAACCCCATAAAAAAAGAAAAACAATAAATTAAATTTATTTAACATAATTACTACTAATTTAATATTCTGAAAATAAATTTTGTGCAACTTGTTTAAAATCCCACAATAGTTCAATAAATTCAATGTCTGATTTAAGTATATGATTGAATTAGGACTAATTATTGTTTTAATGTAGTGAAAAATAATTTTTCAAACTATTTAATCTTGTGAGATCAATAGTTAGGTAAAAAAATAATTAGTTCGATAATTTAAATTGAACCAGGAAAATAGAATCATAAAAGTAGATTTGTTGTTAAAAATAAAAATGTTGAGTTGCTAGTCTAAATGCCTCGGATAGAAAAGAAGGTATTTAAAATGTTAAAGGTAGGATATGGATGCAAAAGAAATAAAAATTAAAAAATGTTAGGAAAATTATTATTTTTAGGCATATGCTCCAGTAAATATTAGGTGTTAGATGCTCTAAATAAAGAAAAGAAAAATAAAATGTGGAAGCAAAAAGAAAATATTCATTTATGTTTTAAAATTACTACTGTTGACGTCCTAAATGCGCAATAAAGAAGATTGATTTATTTGGTTTAAAAAACACTATCCTAAATTTTTCCCATATTCCAAGTTTTAATATAAAATGCTAGCCATTTTATCCTTTTCATTTTCATTTCCCTAAGTCGGCATTCATTTTATTTCATTTACACATATTCAGGAGATTGCTTTCCGCATCGACCAAATAAATCCTTTATTTCCTTCTCCTACAATCTTTCCTAAATGAAAAATCTCGATGATAATGGGACCCATTCTACTTGTGAATAAACCTTTCCCCATAGTCTTTCACTTTGTCTTTCTACTTTACCTTTTCACATCGCTATATCATTGTTTCCTCTTACCTCCACTTCCAGATTCCCAGATTGCAATTAAAGTGGGGCCATTTCTCCCTACCACATCACCCTCTCCCCCACCATCCATGAAATGCTCCAAAATATACATACAGTAGATTGTGATTATAACTTTTGCACCAATGCCAAAACCTTAAAACACGTGTGTGACATCCATCTGCATCACAGAATCCTACAATTCTTTTAACCACACCGTTTCCACAGCCAAATAATATTTCATGATTGAAAAACATACCTCTAGATATAAATAAAAAATAACTTGTTCTAATGTAATCACCCCCAAATCTTGTGATTGTGAGTGTATGATATCTCCTTACATCGCACATATCTTGCTTTGCTCTTGCTTCTCATTAAAGTTTAACCATATTCCTAAAACCTATCCAGGTCCCCAATTAGTTGGGGTAGAGTTGGCCCCCACCATAATATAACTATCACCGTATACTTCATTCTATATACCTTCCCCATCCCATGCCTCCATGGCTCTCCTCCCTCCACATCCTGCCACTTTGCATTGCATTGCAGTTATTTCTCATATCATATTTGTAAAACATGCGATATACGTGGCTTTATGGATGCGATAAAGTTTAGAACTGAAAACCTATAGGATTTCAGAGATTCGGGTATATGTTTTATTTCGTTTTGTTTAAAGTTAAACATGACGAAGGACTAGGGTAGAAAATAGACACCATGGGTCGGCGAGGCGTTCACACAGCGATTTCACCAACACAACACCGATTTTCGACTGCGGTACTAAAGGTGGTGACTGTTATGATTTTAATGAGAACAAGGCTAAATGTAGATGCACTCTTGAATGTTCTTTCTTCATACTTTTGAAAATGTAGGTGCCTTGTCACAGACTTTGGTATATTTATTTTTTGTGCATATAATCTTCATTTGTGGTATAAAGGTCAATTGATTGAGATGGGACTATTTTGTCTATTCGTCTTGTAAAACTTTTAAAACACTAAAATAATAATTAGACCATTACGAGGATTCTTGTGCAGCAAAAATTTATGATGTGTTTCATTACTATATTTTTATTGTATATATTTCATTGTAATCATCTAAATTCAAATTATAATGAAAGAAAACATGATGAATATGATTTCTTGTTGGTACCTTATTAAGTTGTGTTTACAATCATGTTTTCCATTGAAATAAACTAAAAATTCTTAATTGCTCTTTAGTTCTACTAATTTTTTTCATATTTCTATCATAATCCCATTATAATTCGAAATATCATTTAATATTTGCTTGTATGTTTACTCTATGAAAAATTGATGCAACTTCTTTAGTCAATTTAATGTCCTAAATTGTCAACAGAAATTATCGACCAGGGCTAGTAAAAGCTGATTAGTGTAATGCAGCGTATTGCCTAAGTGTCCCTTTTTCTTACTTTGTTGTTTTAATGTTTGTTGATGTTTTGGGAGTTTTATATTTTCATCCTTAGAATTATATTCTATTCGAAAGATGAAATTAAATCCTATTTCAAAAAGGAAGAAAAATATATAAATGAAATTCAGCAGTTTATTGTCTATTTCTAATTGAAAATGATGAAAAAATAAATAAATCCATGGATATTCGCAGCTTAATTGAAGATTCAAAAATGAAAATAACACAAACATTACAAGCAGATCTATTCATTTAATCGAGTTTATTGGAAGAGATTTTGAAAGATTAATTTTAGTGTAATAGGGATCTCCTATGACATAAAATAAAATGTTGAAACAAATAAATGCACTCAAAAAACAGCCCCAACCGAATATTATTCATTCAATTAAGGGTTTATTGGTAGAGCTTTTGAAAGATATTAATTATAGTGTAATGAGGATCTCTGATATAGAAATAAAATGTTGGGCCAAATTCTTGTATCTATAAGTCACTAATAATTTTAGTTTTAAGATTTAAATGGTCTTTACTTGAGTAGTCGGTACTTGGTAACTATGAAAAACAAGAAATGAAACCTAGGCAATCCTTTATTTCTTATAAGTCACTTATATTGATGAATAGCTTTTACTTAGTTTGATCCATTAGATTGCAAATTGTAAACTCTTAATAACAGAGTAAACCTAATGAGTACTACACCTAAGTCACTATCCATTCATCAACATACTTTACTCGGTTGGATACGATGGCACAAATTATGAAAGCAATAATTTGAAAAAGTAGAAGAAAATGCTAAACGAGCGAAAAAACTTAGCTGAGCATGAGCCACTCTCCAGATAGCGGTACCTCATACCAATTTGGTGTAATCCTCAGCTACGAAGATAGTCAAAATAGTATCAAAAAACTGCTGATGATGATAAACTCACAAATCTACATCCCATTCCATCTCAAGCCTTGTTACAAAACACTCTATAATCCTTCCTTTGTCTTCTTCTCCTATTTTTTTCACATCCATGATAGGAGAAAACACCTATTTATACAAAAAATATGAGAATTTATCTCATTAATAAAATTCATGAATCTCTCTGCCTATGTCTAAGTTACAACCAAAATAAGGCTTTAAATGAACTGTGTCTTTTTAGAGTTTTAATACAAAATAGAAATGAGACACATATCTTCAGTTTTAATACAAAAAATGACTCCCCATGTCCTCATGATCTGGTCTTCTCACTCAAATTCAATTTGGTTTTGGTAAAATACATAAGGTCTTTTGACTTTCCTTTCACGGCAACAATATCATCCCTTGTTAGGTATAAGCATATCACGCATTATCTAATTTTTAACCACAAAGTCTTTAAAATGCTAAGAATTAATAAAGTTTGGAAAAATAAATGTAACCCAATAGTGGTAATGGTAAGGTAAATGTAATGAAATGGAGGTGGAGTGAAGGTGGTAATATGGAAATAAGTGAAAATGTAATGGAAGTGAATGACAATTTCAAGGCCAACCTAGCTTATCGATTTATATTTGGGTCCATTTCCAAATAGACATTAATAAATTGAATACAATCAATTTTCCAAAATCCAAACAAAGCACTTAAAGCCAGTACAATCATATAGCTAAAAATTAACCAACAAAGTTAAATCTTAAGAAGCCCTCTCACAAATTAGCATATCTAGCTAGATCCTAGTTTCAAATTTGTTGATGTAGCTACTGTGATTCGTTCTCTAAATCTCTAGTAAATTGAATGCTAACATAGTATTTTGACCATCTTGGGGACATAATTGCAATCGCCATAATTTGTTTAAGTCAATCATTTGTTAAATAATCATTGTATGTAAATATTTCATAGAGATTACTACTTTTTTATTTTATAAATAAAGTGGCATAATTTAAATTCAAAAAGGTTGGTGTGAGTTACATTTCTAATATGTTTTAATTTTCATATTTGGCTTCGAGACCTTATACAAGATCCATCACGATCCCGACATAAAGTTGCTTGAATTCCTCACTCAAGAGATTGGAAAAAGTAGGATACTTCAGAAATTAATCGAGCTTATATCATTTTCAATAGAAAAACCGAGTAATAATTATCTCCCTACGTTTTAATGTTATTTCATCAGCTTGAAAATTTACAAGATATCAACAAAACGCGTTTGAAAAATCTTGTTTAGAAGCAATTATAATTGGACGGATACATTATTCATTGAACAATCTCCTTTTCATAAATTCCTTAAATATTTTAACTAACACAACAAAGTAAAGTCGAAAATTGTCAGGATGTTAGAGATCTCGAAGGTTTGGTATCAAACTTCACTTCAACAATTACAGATTCTTATCTATAAGCATTACCTGATAATTTATGTATCTACCATTCGTCCCATACAATGGGACCCATTTTGTACAATGAACATTTGTCATGCCTTGAAAACATCATCAATGCATTACTCTAAGCATGAGCTTCAATTTCCCTAAAGACATCTCCTTTCAAAAAATCATAAAAACATCTCCTTTTGCATTGGCGCGGGCAGACAGTTCACCACTCGCGCCAATGGGGAAAATCCTACAAAGAGGCCGCGCCAACTGGCGCTCTGTCCCAGAGCAGTAGTCGTGCCAGCCAATTTAAGGAGTGTTTTTTAAATAAAGATGGCGGAAGTTGAGTTTCAACAAACTCAGAAACCATTGCCTATCTTGAGTTGGGAGGTTTGGCTGCGGGAGTTCTATGGAAGGGAAGTGGTTTTTCCACCTCCCATGGAACCTTCCTTGTTGATAGGGCCAATCCCATAATAATAGGGATCCCAACTCCCTCCTTCCCCATCTATAAAATCCTGCTCAATTCCATGGCAAGCTAGTCTTGAAGTGCCTAAGCTTTGAATCTCCAAATTCCCAAGAGCCTTTGTGCTGTAAGAGCCCTCTTTCCTCCCTTAAGGCCGACTCAAGTAAGGAGACTATTGTTGAGAGACTCAGGAGAGGTTTGCCCTTTCCCTGGCGAGCTTTGCGAGACGTGAACGACTGGAGACCCATCCGAAGGGGAACACGACGTCAGAACATTGGTTGTAATCTTTCTTCGATTGTTATTTAATGAATGATTACGATTATGGTTCCACTATGTTTTCGATTATGTTAATATGAGTAATATCCTTTCTGACTGATATTTAGTTACGTATGCCGGATTTTATGCTTGTATCTGTTTGTTTCTTGCATGTGCAGGTGTCCATCTGCGGAGATCGTGGAGGATCATGATCTGCCGAGGCTGAGGAACGGGAATGCTCTCTTCTTCAGATCGTAGCATTGGATTCCAGGTAGGCCTCCATCTTTGGTCTTTTCATTCGTAACTAGGAACTTGCGTCGTAACATTTCATGATTGTTGCTAGACCCCTGCTGGGCTAGTAGGGATCGCCTCTGTCCGCAGAGGGGATTTACCTCCTCAACAATTTGGCGACTCCACTGGGGATCGTCTAGATTTCACTGTCTCGTTTGGATTGTCTCGTTTTGATTATTTTATGTTTTTCCTTGCTTGATGAGCCTTCTGGGTTGGGTTCTTTTGCTGTTTTTTACTTCTTGGTTTGCTTAGTATGCATTGATCTGCTTCTGGAGTAGTTCTTTTTTATTTTGGGCTAAGAAACTCGACTGGCACGCTTTTTAGCTCGACATTCGTGCCAATTGGCGCATGTTGCTTTTGTTTAGCCCGCGCCAATTTCTTTCTGGCGCCAGTTGCAGCCTTACAGTCGCGCCATTCCTGTAAGGTTTTTGAGTTTCCTTCATTTTGAGCTCTCTGGGTTTGGTCAGTGCTTTCCTTCTTGATTTTCCGACTACCTGAGTGTGTTGGAGTCCTGTTTGACTGGGAATTCGCCTCCGTCCTTTGGTTGTTTGCTTTTATCTATCGATTTCACGTTTTGAGCCCTGGGGCATCTAGTGGCTTAGTGTATCGAGCCCTCCTTGGGAGTTTTGGTGTTTCGTTTGTCCAATCGAATTTCTGATTGCTTCTCTGCATCCTCTTAGTAGTTGTTCATTGTTTTGTTGCGATTTTTGGGTGATTTCTCATTCCTTCATTCAAATTTCGTTTGGTCTTGCATTGGGCCTAGATCACACGGTCCATTGGAGCCTTTGAGTCTTTTCTTGGTTTTGAGAGACTTTGGTCGATTTGGGATCTGATTGCTTATGTTGTTGAGTGAAATTTGTTTGTTTTGCTCTCTCAATATCGTTTCTCAAGTTGTTCCGTTTGTTTTCAAGTTTGTTCAGTGCATATTAGCTATCAAATGTTGAAAATTATAAAAAAAAATCTCTTGTGCTTTTGGTTGAATTAGTGCAAATTGTAATCTTTTCGATTTTGCTAGTGATTAGTGATTTGAATGAAAAGTTTTCAATTTCATTAGTTGAATTAGAGATCTCATTGTTTGTCTTCCGATCATTTCGTTTTTGTAAAATCTCTCAACTCTTCTGTAACTAGTTTTCATCGAACGAAATGTTGGACTGTGGCATGTAGCTTTGCATTTAGGAGTCTTTTAAGACATTACATACGATAGGGCCTGAAAATTGAACTTAATTGAAGATCAACTTTAAAATCTATCCAATTAACCTAAGGCAGCATTGAAATCTAAAGAAACATATTTAGAGGTCTAGGCTAGAGACGTGTTCCGGCGTCTTTAAACCTAGCAGCTGTCGTTCACCTTTTGGCTTTAGACAGCGCTAGTACGGACTTGTGCTCCTCGTACCGTCGCGTATATAAAGGGAGACCCCTCTAGGTTTTCAATCCTTTATCCACAGGAAGCCGAGTCTGCCGCCCTATACCCGTGATACACCGAACACAGCATTCGGGGAGACTACCTGCACGTACGGAAAGTCCTTGGTCGATTTCTGTTTCATTATTGAAACCAAGGTGTATATTGCGGTTCACGGATATTTGGTACACCCTTTGTGCCTAGTTTTTCCTGAGCAGTCATTTAGTCTTTTCTGACTCCCTAAACTTGAAAAGACCGTCAAGCGCTTGTCCTTTCACGCTTGTATCAAATCTGAAAGAGATAGAGTCATCTTTCTATCGTTTCTCGACTCTTAAAATATGAAACGGTAGAGTTTATTACTTTTCAATGTGGTAAAAATTAATCACCCACGATTACACGCCTGCTTAGATATTTCTTGTTGACCGTTTGATCGTGTGTCTTGACTCTTTTTAAGCCCGTGAGTGTGTTGGTTTTTTCTTCTCTTGTCGTTTTCCATAGTGGCGGAACCCTCGGTTTTGTCTACTGGTAGTCCTTACACAGATGATTCTTCAAAGGCTTCCCAATCCTCTGTCGAACCACAGCAGCCTGTTGTTTCCGAGTTTCCTGACGGGGGACCGGTTCTCGCTGAGCAACCCTTTGGAGGACCAGTTGAGTTCAATTGGCCCTTTTCGGACCTTGTGTCTGAATTGAGATTAGGAGCTGATTTCCTTTCTCTTACCTCGGGTTCGCCTTTTGTTGCTGCTGTATTTCCTCCTAGTCCTCGCCGTCTTTTGCGTGATTTAACGGCAGGATCAACCATGAGTGATTCTGGTGAGGAAACCCCAACGTCTGGTGAAGACTATCAGCTCTTCCCACGAAGATTGTTTGTGGGAGACAACTCTGAGCTGGCTGCCATGTCAACAGCCAGTCCTTCTTTACCACAGGGATACAGATCTCTGGGTCAGATCATTTCCGCTGCAGCCTCTATGGGAATATCATCTCCTGCTTCGAGGCCAGCTGCTACTACACCCGGGGTGTCTCCTCAGACGCCTGTCACTTCTGTTCCCGTCCGGCCCACTGTCTGTGTGGCCGCCTCTTCTCCTGTTGTCTCAGCATCTGCTAATAGGGTTGGGCCAACTCCTGAAGATGTTTATCTAGCTACTGCTATACCTGAGAACATCTCTCCAGAGGAGTATCGGTTGTCTTTGCAACAGCCGAACGCCGAGGTTGGACCGTCCTCCCAAGATCCCTACCGATCTTACTTTTCGCATTATGCACAGGATGGTACTCCCGTGTATGCTTTCCCAGGTCAGTATGACGAGCACGGGGAGATTTTGCGTCTACCCGCTCCTGAGGCTTATCTCTATGCTTAAGGTTTACCGTTTAACCGGGCTTATAACCCGCAGGGACAGCCTTTCCAAGGCCAACCTATGGGCCAACCTGGCTATCTTTATGATCCACAGGGGCAGCCCATCCAAGGTTACCCTGTCGGCCAACAAGGGCCATCGTACGGTCCGCAAGGACAGTATTATAGTCCTTCTGGTCAACCTGTTTAGCCTCAGCCGGGGTATCAACCGGGACCGGTCTATGGTCCTGGGGGGAAAATCCAACCTTCTTTACCGATGCAACCGCAGTACCCTGTTGTTTCTAACGTTGCATATCAGCCAGGACCATCCTATGGTTCTGCTTCAGGTCAAACCGGTTTCTAGCAAGCACCTGGTCCTGTTCCACCACTGGGCCAACCGGTTCATCCGGTACAACCCGGTGTCCTGCCTCTAGGCCAACCGGTCCATCCGGTACAACCTGGGGCTCATTTACAACCAGGTCAACCTGCGCAGCCGGCGCCGCCTGTCTATCTGGGTCAGCCTGGTCATTCAGGTCATCCCTTGCACCCGGGTCAACCTGTTCACTCAGGTCAGCCCTCTCAGTCGGGTCAACCTATTCATTTAGGGCAGCCCGCTCATTCCATTAACCCTGCACAGCAGCCGGTTCATTCAATGCCGCAGCCAAATCAACAGTTGTGCCCTACGTATCAGGCTCCGCAGGGTTCCACTTTTCAGCAGCCTACTCATCCTCAGGGTGGTTATTATCCTCATGGTCAGTCTCAACCGAACTATAACCACCCCAGAGGCTCTCAGTATTATCCTCCTCCACCCGGTTTTACCTACACTCAGCAGCCAAATCCAAACGCTGCTTATACGGGGCCGACGCATAATCAGGGTTCGTACCCTCGTTATCAAGCCCCACACTATGGTTACCAGCATCCAAATCAGTCTGGTTATATGACCTACACCCCCTACGGTCAGAATCCTGCAGGACAAAACCCGTGGGGGCAAGGATATTCACAACCATCGTGGAGTATGGGTACCGGACCTCATCCTGGGCCTGGCATGGCAGTTAATCCTCCATTGCCATTCCTGGCTACCTTGGAGCTACCGTATGTCTCAAAGTTGACCAATGATCCGATTTTACATAATTTGTATTGGCCTCTGGTTCCCACCAAGATACCAGGTGATTGCCCCAAGTTTGAGGGAAAAGCTGGGGAGGACCCCCAGGCGCATGTGATGACGTATCATCTTTGGTGTTCATCTAAATCTTGGGTCGACGATTTGATTCGCCTGCGCCTCTTCCAGCATACTTTAACTGGAGCTGCTGCTAAGTGGTACATAGAGTTATCCCGTGGCATTTTTCAAGATTTAAACTCTTTAGCCATGGCTTTCCTCACGCATTTCCAGTTACCAGTTCGGTATGAAGCCGGGACGCACCTCCTGACTTCCCTGAAGCAAGATAAAGCCACTCACATCTCAGATCACATTCATGAGTGGCGGCGCCGTCGTAGACTGATCAAGTTTCACATACCTGATCAGATATTGACTCACTGGTTCACCACCTCCTTTGTGAATAAAATCGCTCAGGATATCGCGATGGGAGCGTGCGTGACAGAGGAACAAGCCATCGCGCGTGCCCAGTACCTGGATCTTGTCTATTCACAGTCCGGCATGCTTTATGACATCTTGACTGATGCTCCACGGCCCGGAACCACTAAGGCTCCACCCACCCCTGCGGTGGATGGTGTCATTGGTTTTGTCTCTCAGAATTCGAAGAAATCTTCGAATGGGAAGCAGAAGGCTAATTCTTCCAACAATACCTCTGCTAATCCCGCCTCATCCGATTCTGGTAAAACCGCAGAGGTGAATGCCATTCAGGCCAATCCTGCGGACAAATCCTCCAAGGGGAAGAAGAAGGGCAAAGGAAAATCTAAATCTGATGCCCCGAAACCAGAATCTAAATCTCGTACTGAGGATGGCTCCCAGTGTAAACCGAAGTACCCTTGCCTCATCTGTGAAGGGGACCATTATACTAAGGATTTTCCACGACGATCCGAGGTGAGTCAACTTCTTAAAGGCCCTAAAGGGACTCCGACTGTTTTGAAAGAGCCATTTCCATCTCATCAGACCCAGATGGTCGAACAGCCGTCACCATCTGCACCGTTTGGGTCTCAGGTTTTCATGATGAAGACTGTTGCATCTATCTCTGTCGCTACGCGGTCGAAGGATTACAACGAACCGCGGCAGGCACCCGGGAAGGCAGTTGCGGATGGGCTGCCTCCCCCACCTGTCTCCGGTCCGTTGGAAATCGAGAAGCCTTCTCTTGAACCCGTTGTGAAGCCACCTCACAAAGGTGTCCTTCGAATATCTTCTTATAATCCAAATGCTCGTGCCGCTCAACATTACAGTATTGTTGAGGATCTGGCACAGGCGCCATGTGCCATGTCCACACTTGAAGTTCTTCAAAATTGTCCTTCACAACGGGAGGCTTTACTGTCTGCGATCGGGGGCATTGATCCCGCCGACTCGAGTCTTCTCACCTTCGATCTGGAGAATTTTAATCCCCGGCTTCCACATCAAATCGCTTTGGTTATTCAAGTCGGGATTAACGGTCTGAACATTCATAGGGCCATCGTATATGAGGGTGCATCTACTTGCGTTATGTCCTCCACTTGCTGGAAGGCCATCGGCTCTCCAGCCTTGTCGTCATCTCCCAATGCCCTTGAGGCATTTGATGGTCGGGAATCTAAACCCCTAGGCGTTCTCGAGAGTCTAGCGATCACATTACAGGGAAAAACTGTCAACGTAGAAGTAGAAGTGGTTGACGCTAAACTCAACTACAATATACTTCTTGGCCGCAGCTGGACCCATGCCATGCTCTGCGTGCCGTCCACCGTCTTTCGATTCATTAAGTTCCCTCATGAGGGCAAGATTGTCACAATGGATCAGTTGTCATTTTTCACCTCTAACTATGAGAACAACGTGCCATACGTGGATCCATTACAGTCCCAGGAACCGTGGGGACCTGGTCTCTTGAGGAGCCAGGTCCTCACTGGGTATCTTTCTGCCACCTTGCAGCATACACTCAGAATCATGTTTTCCGGGTGCGATGACCCCTGGCTCATTCCTACACCGGAGCAGGTATATGAGTTTGGAGAATCCATGCCTTTAACGCCAGTAGAGATCAACTACTGTGAGATTGTTGCTGCATCGGACCCTCCACCTCCTCGGCATGCTCCTTTGAGCATGGCTCTCGACGTCTACTCTCAATCCCCCTGGCTTGGTCAGGCTGATTCACCTGATCCTCTCAGAGAGACTTTTCCTTCCGATGAGGCTATCGTTGAAGCTATGTCTCTTGAGGAGCTGCCTTGGGGAGATGAACATCATCGCTCCTCGTTTATGCCTAGCTTGGGGGCAATGACTGATTGTCTGGAGCGTTATGCTACCCAGGTTCCTTCCCCTCCTCTTCAAACGCCCATCTTGACGCACGAGGTTTTTTCGGAGGGTAACCTGAGTAACATTACTCAAACTGTTCCGATCAACATCTCCGTTAAACCGGGGATCGTTGAGAATATTCATGTGGGTGTGACTTGTTCTCCCAATGAGATTCAAGTCTATACTGAGCTTTTCAAAGAATTCAGAGATGTTTTCGCGTGGTCTTATGAGGAAATGCCGGGGATTGATCCCAGTATCGTAGTACATGAGATTCCAACCTATCCAGGTGCGAAACCCGTGCGCCAACGCTTACGCCCATGCATCCTCGAAAAGCCGCCGCCATCAAGGCAGAAGTTGAAAAAATTCTGAACGCGGGTTTCATTTATCCCATCCCCCTCACAGAATGGGTGTCTAACATTGTCCCTGTCAATAAAAATCAGGGTACAATTAGAGTCTGTGTGGATTATCGCGACATCAATCACGCCTGTCCAAAGGATAATTATCCCACTCCGTTTATAGACCAGATCATCGATGAATGTGCTAGGAGTGAGATCTATTCTTTAATGGACGGTTTCTCAGGATATAACCAAATCAATATTGCACCTGAGGATCAACACAAGACCACATTCATCTGTCCGTGGGGTACTTTCGTGTACAAAAAACTCCCGTTTGGCTTGAAAAACGCTGGAGCCACTTTTCAGTGTGCGATGTCCTACGCTTTTCATGACATTCGCCATATCGTTCAGCCTTATCTGGATGACTTGCCATCCCATTCGGGTAAGCGAGAGGACCATCCTGAGCATCTCCGCCAGATATTTCTTCGTTGCAGACGCTACAATATCAGGCTCAATCCTCATAAATGCATCTTCTGCGTTGATTCTGGCCGTCTTTTAGGATTCATAGTCTCGAAAGACGGAATTCGCCTTGACCCTTTAAAGGTCGAGGCCATCGTAAATCTCCCATCACCCTCCTCCTTGTATCAGTTACAGAGTCTGCAAGGGAAAGCGAATTTTCTTTGGCGATTTATCCCGAATTATGCCGAGGTGGCCAAAGGATTCACTCGTTTGTTAAAGCAGAACGTTCCCTTCCACTGGGACAAAATTTCTCAGGAATCCTTTGAGAAGCTGAAGACGTTGCTTGTCAATGCTCCGTTGCTTCGTCCTCCGAACTACCACCACAACTTCAATTTATATCTAGCCGCCGCATTTAGCACCATAGCCATGGTCTTGGTGCAGGATGACGATCATGGTGATGAACATGTTGTTTATTACCTGTCTCGGAACCTTCTCGACCTGGAAATGCGTTATGCACATGTCGAGAAGTTGGCATTAGCAGCAGTACACACCATACAACGCTTTCACCATTACATCCTTTTGCGCACGATAATAGTGGTTTCAGACTGCAACCCTATGATGTATATTCTTTCTAGACAATTACTGGGGGGCAAGTACTCCAAATGGATTGTGATCCTGCAGGAGTTTGACTTGGAGTTCACTACTGCTAAGTCAACTAAATCACTGGTCTTCGCGAATTTGATATGTTCTCTCCCTTCAGACTCTGCTCCCTCACACTCTGAAGACCATATACCAGACGAAACACTTTTCCTCATCAGTACTCGTGACCCTTGATACGGTGACATAATAGTGTATCTTCAGACCTCGACATTTCGATCTGAGTTGGATAAAGCTGCCCGCCGTCAGATTCGGCACCAGTCCCAACCCTACCGTATAGTAGGAGATACCTTATATCGCGTTGGAGTAGATTCGGTGCTCCAACGATGCCTAACCTTGGAAGAGGTTGAGAGGGTCCTAAATGACTGCCACAGTGGCGCCTGTGGTGGACATATGTCCGGGTATGCTACTGCCCAGAATATTCTGCGAGCAGGTTATTTCTGGCCTTCCATATTCAAGGACTGTATCACTGCAGTCCGTAAATGTCATCCATGCCAGATATTTCAGCGCAAGATGCGCACATCGCCTTTACCATTGCATCCCGTTATTACCGTCGGCCCTTTTGCGAAATGGGGCGTTGATTTTATGACGTGTAACCCTCACTTGGCCGGGGGGCATACGTATATCATTGTCGCCGTCAACTACTTCACCAAGTGGGCCGAGGCGATGCCTACACTAGCTGCTGACGGGAAAACGGCTGCTCAATTTATATTCAACCATGTTATTGCATGGTTCGGGGTTCCTCAAGCCATCGTCACTGATCACGGTACTCACTTCCGAGATTATATGATGGCGGAGCTGACTTCAACATTGTGCTTGCATCACGACAGCTCGACACCATATTACCCTCAAGCGAATGGTCAGGTTGAAGCAGTGAACAAGGTTTTGGTCACTATGCTTCAGCGAACAGTTGGTATTCATAAATCCAATTGGCATCTCCAACTGTTCTCAGCTCTCTGGGCATACCGAACATCTGCAAAGAGTGCAACTGGGTTCACACCATTTCAATTGGTGTATGGCCTGGAAGCAACTCTTCCAGTTGAATGTGAGATTCCTTCGTTAAAATTAGCTGTGGAGCTTCTACCTAATACTTTTGCTGAGGAAGAACGTCTTCTGTATCTGGAACGGTTGGATGAAACCCTTCGTCTGGCTGCTTTGGTTATCGAAGCACAAAAGAAGAGGGTCAAAACTCATTTTGATCAATCTGTTTCTCCTCGTTCCTTTATTGAAGGGGACCTCGTCCTCCTGTACGATCAAGCACATGATAAGCTTGGAGCCGGTAAGTTCCAGCCTATGTGGCATGGTCCCTATATAGTAAAACGCGTTTTGAAAAACGGGGCCTACGAGCTTATAGATTATGAAGGAATTCCGCTGGCACAGCCCAGAAATGGGTTGTACCTCAAAAAGTACTATGCCTGAAGTGTTTTCTTGGTGTGGTGTGTGTACATAGGTGTGTGATTTTCATTTGTGTGCATGTATTGTGTGGTGTGTTTTGTAAACATCTTTCTGCTGATCAGGTCTTCCTCGTTGTGCAGATGTCTTTTCATCCATTTGTTGGTTTCGCGGATGGTGCCTCCCGCAGTACCAGGAATTTGTCTTCAGCAGCCTGGGTAATCTATGATCCTGCTGGTGAGTTGATTAACCTGCAAGGAGTGTGTCTAGGACGTACCACGAACAACATCGCAGAATATAGTGCTGTGTTAGAATTATTAACCGAGGCAGTAAACCTTGGTATCCGCGAATTGCTCGTGTATCTAGACTCGCAACTTGTAGTGCTACAACTGAACAGACACTATTCGGTAAGAAACCCGTCCATCTTACGTCTGTATCTGCGTATTCGATTACTGGAAAGAAATTTTGACTACATTACATATCATCATATACCCAGACATTTGAATACATTAACAGATGCAGTAGCAAATTTGGTATTAGACAAACATTTGCGCAATTTGTAAATCATCATCACATGTAAAGAAAGATCCATCCAGAAATAGATATGCACATATATATAAATATCGAAATGTTTACATAGAGTGTGTCACATAAAAGTCAAAATATACATAATTGTCTTAAGTACATCCGGAGACGATATGTCTCTCAAAAAATAGGTGTGGTATAAATCCTAAGAGCTAATCCGCATGGTGCTCATGATAGCATGTGACTGCACACACTAAGTGTCTCAGGATTCGGTGGATCCGACTCGGAACTCCCACCGTGTGGCGCTGGTATGCCATCGGTACGTCCTCCAGCTGAGCATAGTCCGGAATCCCTCGTGCAATGCCCTCAAGATTCTGGATCAACTCCTCTCCTCCGGTGCCCTCTCCCTGAGGATCAGGGGCGAGTTGTGTCCTCCGTGAGATTGGAGACATCCCAGCTGGTATCTCAGGTCCCACATCTGCATACATATATAAAATGTGTTAGGACGAATGTGTATTAACAAAAAAACATAAAACATAAAAAATCAAAAATATGAGGTCTTACCCAACTCCTCGTCCCAGTCATGTCCTTCTAGCAGTGGGAGATCTGGGTCTCTGGTGAAGTCAGTTCCTGCATAGGGCCAGTCTTCCATGACGATCAGCTGGCATCGTAACCACCTAAAGAATTCCGGCCTCCAGGACTTCTGTTGGCCGGCTCCAGCTCTGGGCATTAATGCTGCCCAACGAGCCATTCTTGGCTCTCGTGGTATCGGATCTGCTACTGCGGCCCCTTGGCCCTGGAAGATTGGTAAGCATTCTAGAATGAACGATACCAGGATGGAACCATAACCAAACTGTTCTAGTTTACCCTGTTTGCATTTCGTGAGCTGCCTTTTCATATTGATTGTTACTGCGGTTGCCCAGTCGAACAGTAGGGGACTCATGCATTCTGAGGCCAACAGGAGTTGGGCCTTTGTGGCCTCGTGCGGTGCCTACGACCCTGCAGCCCGCGTGATGGTATGTAGGACAACTCTCAATGCCAGATCAGGGATAGTGTGGATATCCACCTTCTTGCTTCCTGATCCCATTTGTGCTCCTCGGCACACTCGTGCCATCACTTCCTTCACTTCTCGCATGGTCTCGTCTACCAAGACAAAAGTGACCCACTGCGGACAACCAAAGGATAAAATAAACATCGTAAACCTCCATCTCTAATAATTGTCTCGTAACCTCGAACACCCGTTCATGTTCATCCCGTATACCGATTAAATACCGGAGGAGCTCCTGGGCCGAGCTCGTAGATTGTGGCGTGGAGGAAGAACTTGCACTTCACGCTTCTAAGGGCATTCATGCAAGCTTGACTTTGGATGGCTTGTTCATTCTCTTCTCCATGCTCTTGTTCTTTCCATTCAATCACCATTTTGCTTGATTACCCGCATTCATATGGTCATGAACCCTTAGTTAGATCTCTCTCGATGAGCCTCAAATCTCCATGCAATTCGTCTAAATGTCGATTTTAGGCGGATTTTTAGGTCTGCCGTTCGGCGCGGTCGTTTTAGAACAGTCGCGCCACGTGGCGTTTGTGCCCTTGTATAAAAGAGCCCATTGGCGTGTCCGGTCGATACCCGCGCTCAATGTTGCACTTCTCCCAAATTTTCAAAAGTGGCCCTAGAGAACCGATTTATTAAAACTATTAAAAAATGGATGAAAATGTAGAGCAAGGAGCGCCTTACCTCGTAGCGTACGAGAATCTAAATGGTCAATCGGATTTGTCGCAATCACCGTCGTAATTTTCTCTTCGCTCCAAATGGACCACTGTTGCTTTTTACCAAGGTAAATGGTAAATGTAATTTTATTTTTACCATTTTGACATATTTATAGCTTTTTCGACTTTAAAAGAGTTTTTTTAAAAATTATTTTTATCAAATATTTGAATATGTTATGTCGAAAATGGGTTTTACGCTTGCTCGGGTATGTGCGCAATGTGTTTTTGCGACTTTAACAATGGAAACGAGTTACTTTATACTTTTTCGACTCGGTAAATACACGAAAAGCTGTCTTCCTTGAGTCATCTTTCAAATTTTTCTCGACTCTCTAAACATGAAAATATTGCCGAGGCCCTTGTCAAGCGATCTCGTTAAAATGACACGAATCGACATCTACCCGCATATGTTTAACCCTTTTTGGGTCGATGGATTGACACAAAAAGGAATACCCTAGCCTATCGCGACTGGGGAGGTTTCGCATATTGTTTTCTACCTTTTCGGATCCTCGAGGAACTATTTACGAAAAGGGACCTATGGAGTTTACTTTTCTTTCCTCGTCTTTTCAAACTCTCTAAACACGAAAGACTTGGTGCTCCTCCTTTTCAAACTCAAGTAACCCCCGATGACATCTGACCCGTACGAAATGACGTTTCTCCGAGTTCCTCCTTCCAGGACTCATTAAATGCACTAGGATGATTCCTACTGGCGGGCGGACTTATATTACAAGCATATGTTATCCCCTTCAAGCTTGTTATCAAAAATAATTGGGGGTAATTTCGCCGTAAATGGTGGGGAAAATGGAACCATCGTCGCTGTCATCAGCAATATGTCGCTTCGAACATGGCACTTGTCCGCATTCGTGTCGGGTTGGGGACATCTCATCTCATTTCTTCTTCACTTCTTCTCCATGGGTTTGACAACTCTTTTGACCTCTATCCGCTCATTGCCTCACCATGACCTCTCGATCCGTTGATGTCAAATACTCATTGAGTCCACCTGCCGTGTCGTTTTATATGTTCAAGAGAAGTTATTCCCCAGAATATCAACCTTTCCTCCTCGATTCTCATACGATCCTCGATTCACAACAAAACATCATGTTCCTTTGTCTCGTGTCGATGATGTGGGAAACATTATGGCCCACCTTCGATCAAGGTCACTCTCGTCGACTTACCATTATCCAAGAAGTTGGTCTAGAGACTCCTTCATGGTACCTTGGACACTGCATGCCTCAATGGCAAGTGTCTGGCTACATTCGATCGTGAGGTTTTCATCATTGGCCTCCATCGAGTGATTCTACAAGTGTTCGACATCAACTCATTTATTCACACACCGTAGGATTGTACCGTAGTACCTGAGGACCATTATCATTATTGGTGGTTTCTCTCGCGTCTATTAACGACTTTCACTATCGTCGGTAATCGTACGATGTTCCCGCATGCTCGATCATTAAATTGCCATATATTCGTATGCTCTAACTTGTACTGCTTGGGTTGAGATGGAGGAAAGACTCGGATTATGTCTCATTAGTCCGTGGCCGTGATTGTGATTAAGACACAGGTATATGACTCATCGATTGGATGGTCGCGACCATACCTCGAGTCTATTTATTTGATCCTCAAATGATGGCCGTGCCCATACCCCGGATCCGACTCAGAGTACTTTTTCAGATGGTTGCCCATACCACATATACATCATGTACTTGAGATATCGCTGTATTTTTCTGCGTTAGGTTTTCCGACTCACGGCCTCAAATAACATGTTCTCGTAAAGCATTTCACCCCTCTCTCTCTCGGGCCTCACACTTTAGGGGGCATCTGCTACGCAATTTGTCACCATCCCTACCATTCCCCGTCCCGCAATGGAGGACCCATTTTTGTGACCAGGAACATTGTCATGCCTTGAAAACATCATCACGTACCTCTAAGCATGAGCTTCAATTGCCCTGAAAGACATCTCCTTGCAAAAATCTGCAAACATCTCTTTGTATCAAGGCGGCGCACAGCTCAGCACTCGCGCCAATGGGGAAAATCCTACAAAGAGGCCGCTTAACCGGCGCTCTGTCCCGCAGCAAAAGTAGTCACAATTCGGCCCAATTTAAGGAGTGTTTTTTAAATAAAGATGGCTAAGTTGAGTTTCTGTTCAAACTCATAAACCATTGTTTATCTTGAGTTTGGAGGTTTGGTTGCGGGAGTTCTATGGAAGGAAGGGTTTTGCCACCTCCCATGGAACCTTCCTTGTTTATAGGGCCAATCCCACAACAATATGGATCCCAACTCCCTCCTTTCCCATCTATAAAAGCCTCTGCTCAATTCCATAGCAAGCTAGTCTTGAAGTGCCTAAGCTTTTGAATCTCCAAATTCCTACATTTGTTGTATATCTCTTCCTCCCTTAAGGCCGACCAAGTAAGGAGAGACTATTTTCGAGAGACTCAGAGAGGTTTGTCCTTTCCCCGGCAAGCTTTGCGAGACGTTAACGATCGTATATCCATCCGAAGGAGAACACGACGTCGTAACATTGCTTGTAATCTTTCTTCGATTGTTATTTAGTGAATGATTACGATTAAGGTTCCAATTTCATTTTCAATGATGTTAATATGAGTAATATCCTTTTCCTGATCGATATTTAGTTACGTATGCTGGATTTTATGCTTGTATCTCTGTTTGTTTCGAGACAGTGTGTGTGTCCATCCGCGAGATCGTGAGGATCGTGATCCGCCGAGGCCGAGGAATGAGAACGCTCTCTTCGGATCGTAAGATTGGATTCCGTGTAGGCTTCCATCTTTGGCTCTTTCATTCGTAACTAGGAACTTGCGTCGTAACATTTTTGATTGTTGGGTTGTACCTGCCGGGGCTACCACAGGTGATCGCCCGTCCGTAGGATTTACCTCCTCAACACTAACAATCAAGAGAATTGGTTCCGCATTAAATATTTTTTCTTCATCCATTGCATCCAAAAAAATTCACTAAAGATATGAAAGTCCAGCCTCTTCTGAAAATTCTACTACTTATCCTCTCATAAAAACTCAAATGCCTTCATCTCCATCACTTCTTCCATCCTCTCCTTCACATATATTTCATCATTTTCCACCTCCTCCACCACTTATTATTGTCAACCCTCCACCTCCAATCATTTTTTCACCTTATGCTCCCTTGGTTCTTCCTCAAAATCTAGGGGCTATGCCCCAAGATTATCAATCCACGATGCCCCATTTCGATAACACCCAACCCATTACTACACGGAAGCATGTAGACAAAATGAATGATTTATTTGATCTCAATGAGATCAATGCTGATGATGTTATGATGAGGTTATTTTTTCAAACCCTTGGAGGTGAGGTTAGGAAATGGTTTAGAGCTATATCAGTTGCTACCATTAATTCTCTAGCAATCTTACAATGTCAGTTTCTAGATATATGGAAATTTAAAAAGAACCCCCTCCAAATTCTATCATAATATGAAAATATCAAAAGAGATAATGGAGAGAGTGTGCAGGATTATTGTGATAGATTCAACTCTATTTATAATGATATTCCTGCTCACATAAAACCACCCAAAGGACTAGTGTCGATTAAGTTTCCATATGGTTTTGAACTAGACATAGATTATCAGTTAAGAGAGAGGAATTGTGGCACCTTATAGGAAATGCAGAGCATATCAGTCAGTGTAGAGGCCAATTTACTGGCCAAAATAACTAGAATGAGGGCTGAGAAGAGAGTTACCATAAAAGAAGAAATATCAACCTCTAGCACTGATGCCAAGATAGATTATTTAGTGAGGGCAATGGAACAAATGGTGATTGATAGAAACATCCCTAGGGAAAATCAAAACCCTCCCCAAAATAGCGATCAAAACAATAGAAGAAATCAACCACAGATTAAACAAAGGGGACCTGACCAAAAAATTAGACCCCCTTTTCAGGACAATTATGTGGATGAAAATGGACAGATCCCTCAAGAGGAAGAAGACAACCAAATAAATTTGTTGGGTTTACATGATAATGACACTATTTTTATTACAGAAGAAGAACGTCAGCTATTTTCATTAGCCCAAACATAGCTTGAGTCAGAATAATCTGAAGAATATAAACAGGTATTTGAAAAAGCTATTATGGAAGTTCACAAACAATATAATCTTAGGAGCAGAAAACATCCTGACAATACTGCTAAGAAGAACATTGATCATCCTGCCAAAATTACCTCTGATGCAGACCCTAAAAATACAGTAGAAAATTCCTCTAAGAAACCTGGTGAAACTACTCGAAAGAAACCTTCAGAGGTTTCTAGTAAAAAGACAGGTGATTTTGTTTCTAAACCAACTCAAACTGATGTTCCAACCACCAATCAACAAACCCTACTTAAATCTAAATAAACTGTCAATGTACCTGACATTCCCAATATTATAAATATTAAATCATAATTTAAAAATGACCTAGCCAAAGTCCAAATTCCCATACCTTTGATAGAGCTAATGAAAAAACAAACATACAGAACTCAAGTAATGGAAGTACTAAATATAGGGGAAACTAATGACACTCTCAACCTTAATGATGATAAACCTGAATTGTTGTTTGGTCTAGAAGTAGATGGTAAGTTACAAGAAGGAGCAGTCCCTCCTTTCTATATCAGCTTAAACATACATGATAAAATACTACATAATGCTATTCTTGATTCAGGTGCTTCACACAACTTAATGCCCAAAGCTGTAATGGAAAAGTTAGGTATTGACATCACTAGGCCTTACAAAGATCTATACTCATTTGATGCAAGTAAAGTAAAGTGTTTAGGTCTCATCAAGGACCTATTTGTAACTTTGTCTCAAATCCCAACCAAAATCCTTGTTATGGACATTGTTGTAGCAGACGTTCCTCCTAAATATGGCATGATTTTATCACGTTCTTGGGGAGAAAAGTTACAAGGAACACTTCTACTAGATATGACCTATGCTACAATACTAGTCTTTGGTTAGAAGATAAGGTTGTATAAGGAAACTCTCATGAAGTATATGGTGAGCAGTCAATAAAAACCTCATAATTACCCTCTATATTTTGTTCATACTGATTTGGATTCATTCATATTATTCAATGATACTGAAATTGAAGCACAATTTGGAAATAACGTTGATACATTTGAAAAATCATCTCAACTAGAACAATTAGATCCTCCTCTAGAAATCTTCTGGAATGTGAGCTTTGATGGAGCCTGTAGTAAAGAAGGCTTTGGAGCAGGAGTCTGGTTATCTAATCCATCTAATAATCATTGTGAAAGGCATTCCTATAAACTTAATTTTCAGTGTACCAACAATATTGCGGAGTATGAAGCTCTGATGTTAGGTCTACAGTTACTTAAGAAGTTAGGTGCCAAAATAATTGTTGTGCAAGGAGATTCAAAATTAATCATCAAACAAATAAAAAGAGAATATGCTGCTAAACACCCTATATTAAGAGCCTACAGAAATGCAGTGCACCATTTCTTAGATACTTTTGTGGAATATGATCTAGCAGTAATTCCAAGAAGTTAAAATGTCATAGTTGATGGTCTTGTTGTCTCTGCAAGCACTTGTAAAATACCTCACCCCAAAAAATCACACACAATTGAAATAAAACATCGACCTACAATACCAGATAGCATGCGATACTGGAAGGTTTTCGGAAACGACAAACAAATTCAAAATTTCTTACTGTCAAAAGATGAGTTTGAGGAAACACAGTTAGATTTGGATAATCAGGAACAAAATCAAATAGAACCAGAAGATCATGTAGAAAATCAAATAGTTATATATAATCCTTTGGTAAACCAATGTGATAGATTAGATGTCAATAATCATTTAAATGAAAGTTTGCCTAAATTAGAAATTCATGAAATAGATCCTGAAAAAGAAGATTTTGAAATGCTTCAACTAAAAGATAATATTTTTCCTCAGGGATTAGCTATGTTAGAAGACATTTTTTACTTCAATGATGTAGCAAAGAAGCCTAAAATTGAGCCCATAGGAGCAGAAGTTTAGGAATGCAACATAGGTACTGAACAAAACCCAAAGATGATTAAATTGTCAAAAACTTTACCTAATATCACCAAACATAGATATATAGCCCTATTCAAAGAATACATTGATGTTTTCGCTTGGAATTATGAGGACCTAAAAGTTTATGATTCCAGCATCATACAACACAAAATTCCAATTAAAGAAGAACAAAAACCTTTCGAACAAAAACTTTAGAGGATAAATCCAGTTTTGTTACCTTTAGTTGATAAATAATTTTAAAAATGCCTCATGCTAAAATAATTGCCCCCCTCAAATATTCCAAATGGGTATCAAACATAGTACCAACCAGAAAGAAAACTGGAGAAAGCAAGTTGTGCATTGATTTCAAAAATCTAAATAAGGTTTCTCTGAAAGATAACTATCCCTTACCCAAAATGGACCATATCATACAAAAGGTGATAAGATCAAGTAGGATAGCATTACTAAATGTTTTCTCTACATATAACCAAGTCTTTTTTGATCCATAAGATCAAGAAAACAACTTTCACCACTCCTTGGGGCACTTTCATGTATGTGAAAATGCCTTTTGGACTGATGAATGCAGGGGCCACGTTCCAAAGAGCAATGGGAATTTATTTTTCAGATGACATTGGCCACTTTATTGTAATCTATCTAGATGATATAAATTTGTATTCAAAATCTGACGAAGAACACTTGAGACACTTGAAACGAGTCTTTGAGAAATGCAGAAAATTTGACATATATTTAAATCATAAGAAAACATTATTTGGCCTGGAAGAAGGTAAAATGTTAGGACATATCATATCAAAAGATGGAGTTAGAATTGACCCTAAGAGAATTGAAGCAATCCTAAATATCAGTCCCCCAAGAAACATTAAGGAACTTCAATCCTTCATAGGTAAAATAAATTTTCTGAGAAGATTTATTCCTAATCTTGTTGAACTCCTTAGAAACATAACCAATATGCTCAAGAAATACTATGAAATCAAATGGAGCATAGAGGCTAGGAAATATTTTGACATGGTAAAACAAGCATTAACTAAAGCACTAGTGTTAATCAGTCCATATTTTACTAAGCACACTGTTGCAATTGTTTTATTGCAAAAAAAATAGCGAAGGGTTTGAGCAGCCAATAGCCTTCTTCAGCAAAGCTTTAAGAGATGCTTCTCTAAATTACAACATCATGGAAAAGCAAGCCTTTGCACTGGTCAAAGCAAGTAAAGACTTTAGAGTTTATATTTTTCATTCACACGTAGTTGCTTATGTACCTAACTCTGTGGTAAAGTATATTTTAATGTAGAATGGAACAAATGGAAAAAGAGGGAAATGGATTGCATTTATTTTAGAGTATGATCTGGAAATAATACCTACCAAACTAAAATTAAAGGGCAAGGACTTGCCCAGCTTATGGCTGAGTCTAATTTTCAAGCTTTGGACATAAACTTGGTGGAAACTTTGGATGATCAAGAGGAGAAGGCGACTCCACAAATCAATGAAGAATTTTTAAATTCTCCCTGGTATGCAGACTTGATTTATGTATTTTTCAATTTAAATGCTCCTCCTGGTCTTACAAAAACTAAAGCTATATTTCTGAAATTAAAAGGAAGTAAAATTTTGCATCATTGATAATGTCCTTTATTGGAAAGATTATGGTGGCCTATTACTCAAATGTTTGGTGAAGAATGATGTAGATAATATTATGCATGATTTTCATGAAGGATACTGTGGTGGCCACCTGTATTGGAGGAATACTACTAATAAAATTCTCAGGGCTGGTTTTTACTGGCCCACCCTTTGTTCTAATATCCATAAGAAAGTCACAACCTGCCACAAGTGTCAAAATTTTGAAGGTAAAAATAAAATTTTACCCTTTCCACTAAAACCCATTTCTGTTGAAAGCCCATTCCAACAATGGGCTTTGGATTTCATAGGTGAAATCCATCCTCCTTCCTCTGCCCAACACAAGTGGATTTTAACAGCTACAGATTACTTCACTAAGTGGATAGAGGTCATCCCTTCTAGAAATGCCACTGATGTTGTTATTACAAAGTTCCTTGAGACCAATATCCTGTCCAGATTTGGTTTCCCAAGGAAAATCATCACTAAAAATGTAGCAGCCTTTAAGTCCAAAATGATGATTGAATTATGTGATAAATATCATATTTTTTTAGGATATTCAACAACCTATTACCCACAAGGTAATGGACTGGTTGAATTATCCAATAAGAGTCTAGTAAACATCATCAAGAAGTTATTATAACAGAATAAAAAGTTTTGGAATAATAAGTTAATTAGTGCACTTTGGGCTGATAAGCTTACTACCAAGAAGTCCATCGGTATGTCACCATACCAACTTGTCTATGGGATGGATGTTGTTTTTCCATATTCTCTAGCACTGCCAGTGATGAAGATAATGCAAGAGTTACAAGTGGAACCAAATTATGCACTCAGAAGGATTCATCACCAGCTGATTTCATGAGCAAAGACAAGACATATATGAGAAAACAACTCATTGAGAAAATATAAAGAAAAATAGCTGACAAAAGGACTAAAGCTGATTTGATTTTCTATTGTTGACAAAGTCTTAAAAAATGAGATGTGTTGGGGTTCCCATGTTTTGGCCCGATTTGCAAGACCAAAAGTGAGACAACATCGAGTCACTTTTGGAGCCTAGGATCTAGCCTCTTTGGACACGGAGAGGGATCTCTCCAAATAGCAAGAATGATGTATCTTTGAAAGCTCAAAATGAGATGTTAGGCTAGTTATGAAGCGCAAAGGGGGTTTTAAAATGGTTTGGTTGAAGGGTTGCTGGGTTGGTTAGGAGATCATAGGCTGAGAAAGTAATGGTAGGGAAGGAACAAAGCGGCAGGAAGTTTCAGCTAAGAGGATAGGCCAAGACAGTGCCATCCATTGGGCTATGGAGTCATGAAAGGAAATTACTTGCATCCACTAGCCAAGGCATTCAAAGGGCAAGTCATCTGCACTAAAGGATGTTGCTGAATGGTGGATTGGGTGATAAGGATTGGTGGCTCAAAACAAGTTTACGGCTCTATAGATTGAGTCACATACTCGAGCGACTCTAAAGAAGGTGAAAAGGCACTTATGGAAATCGCACCAAAGGTCATTACATCCAGTGCACAACAACAACTCCGAAGAAGACAGAATAAAATTCTACAAGGATACGAAAGAGCCAGTTGGTCGCACAAGGTCTGGTGGACGAGACTACTTGTCATCCCAGGTGTTCAGCGCTGGCATCTCAACTGTGACAAGAACATCTAAGAACTTATTCAACCAATTCATACATCAGAGAGTAGGAAATAACATCCACTACACTGGTTAAATCAACTGAAATCAACTCTTAGATAGCACATAAGGTAGAAAACATTAAAAGTAGGGAGAGCAGGAAACATAGGGCACCTAGCAAGGGTGAATCCTATGTTATACTTCTGTTGCCTACCAGAAGAACATGAAACAGTATGAAAATGTAATAAACAGAGTTAGGAAAAACATCACCAATAGTAATAGACCAGGATCCTGTGAAATTTGCTTTGATTAATTGATGCAAAACCAGTCATGTACAATAAGCTCAATGGCTAATACAGCCAGACTTCTCCTCCCAGCCTATTACATACAAACTACTCTGTAACTCCCTCCCCGAAGCCCAACAAGTCCAGAATAAAATTTCTCAGTGACAAAGGTTATTTAAACAGTGACAACATGTGCTTCATCCTGTTCTTGTGGGGATGTATAGAGAGAAATGAATGGCGTCCAAATGCAATGTTTGAATAAATGGTGGAGAGAGTGTAGCTGTTCTGCACTCCTTAGCTCTCTCATTGTGTATATTCATAGCAGTTGGTTTGGAGATCTATAGAACAGATTTGGAAGCCTAGATATTAGTTGGAGTCCCTTTTGTCTGTAGAGCTCTGTCTTTTTATTATATAATGGTAGGTAATTATTTAGTAGCTCTGTGCCTCAATAAAGCTATTTTTTTTTGTCTTAATGAACAATTGGAAGGTATTTCATTCTCAATCATTTGGGGC
This sequence comes from Pinus albicaulis, assembly GCA_034641835.2. Lineage (NCBI taxonomy): Eukaryota > Viridiplantae > Streptophyta > Pinopsida > Pinales > Pinaceae > Pinus > Pinus albicaulis. The sequence goes on from CM076572.1 coordinate 598,462,937, forward strand.
TCGAGGAGGCATGGAGATTTCTTGTTAGGAAGGTGTACGTTTGGAGAAGAGTACCCTGTTGATATTAAACACATATAAGACTTTAATAATGTGCTTGGATCTTCAAACTGCGCCTTTTCCTTTGAATGCAGGATTATAATTGTTAATATTCAATTAACTGGCTTGAATCCCTCAAATCTGTCTCTACTGTTTCGTTTGGCCGTTGAACTGGCCTCTCTGTGCTAACTGAACAGTCAAATAAAACTATTACAAACTCGGGCAGTGGTGGTGGAGAAATGCTTTGGAGGCCCGTGGTGGAAAGGCGGTGGCGACTGTGGAAACGGCGAACACATGGAACAATGGCGGAGAATGCCTTTAGTGCTAAACACTAAGGTTTAACCATTGGCCGAGCTACAAAGGGAAAGGTCAAACACAGGAAATGCATTCGAAATGGAGGGACCCGGTCATGGCGGAGGGCGATTCATTAAACTTTAATGTAAAATGCAAAGGTTTAACTAACGGAGGAAATACAAAGGAAATGAACAAAATGCAATGAGGGGAGCCGTGGATGTGGGACCCGGGGGTCTGATCGCAAAATCGCAAATGGAGAAAGTGCGACGGCGGAAATCAGAACCAAACAGAAAACTACGCTTTGTGCTCTGCGACGGAGCGGAAATGCGATGGGGAAAATGCGATGGGAGGAAGGACTGTATGGTGGGCCCAAGCTGGATCGCAAAATCGCAAATAGATAAAGTGCGATGGGAGAAAATGCGACCGGCGGAAAGTGTGATGAGGAAAATGCGATGGGCGGAAAGTGCGATCGGGGGAATATGCGACAGAGAAATATGCGATCGGGCAGGGTTGCGATGGGTGGAAAAATGTGATGGCGTGATCCATCGCATCGCAAATATTTGTGATCACAAACATTTGCGATGGATTGGTCAAACACAGAAAATGAAAATGTGATTTGCGATCTACGCTATAAGTGGCGAGTTAATATATAAGAACTTTATAATAAAGTTCTATATGGAATGTATTTGTGGGGTATAGAAAAGGGGAAGTGGTTTAAGCCTATGGTAAAGTTAAAAGTGGGTTTTAAGCCCATTTCAACGGATTTAGAGGCAAGAAGGGGTATGATAGAGGAATGAAGGGGAATGATGGCCAACAAAGGGGAAGGGAAGAATATAAAGGGGATTTGAAAAGGTAAGAAGAGGAATAGAAAAAGAAACAAAATAGAAGCTAGGTGGGGGTGCAATAAGAGGGAAAAAGGCCCTTTGGGCATTTCTTCACAAACAGAGAGGCTTTATAATGGAAAATAGTACTGAGGATCCATCAGAAGGGAAAAGGGCACAAGGAGGCTTCAAGGATGATGTGTTTTCAGGGGAAATGCATTCCTTGAAGGCTCAAAAACATCTTAGCCCCCTATTTTCTTGTCAAAAAATTTATGGGGGGCTAACAGTGGCTCCACATGGGGATGGCTTCTTCCTGAAGGAGTCAAGAATTCAGAAAATAAATCTTTGGTGTAGGCCAGATGCCTGCTGCTTAAGCCATCTTTCTCCTTTGCTTTTCAGCTGCCACAAATTATGAAGACATCATATCAGCAGTAACAATTCTCCCAAACAACTACCTACCCACACTATAATCCTAACATTTTTTCTTCTGGATGCATTTGGACTTGCAGACCCTTTACATCATCAATTTTTTACAAACAAGAAAATAAACCTATTCTACTTCTACCCTTGTTACTCCATGAGACCAGATTAGACTGTTGGCCTCATAAGCTTCTCTACCTACACTACTACCTACTAGGATTAGACTGTCTAGCAGGTTTCTTCTCTACATTCTAAGACAGAAATTGAAACAACTAACTACCTGCTCATAGGCTGAGATTTATTGAGCTTTTCCTACCTACCCTACTCTACTGAAATATTTACCAGTCTAGCTTACAAACATTGTCTTCCAATGTAACCAGTCCATCAAATGATCCCATGGCTGGTCCTTCTTGCTCAATTCCTTGAGCATGCTGGATAGGCAGGGCAGCTCCCACTCTTCTTGTTCCATAACAGCAACCTTGAAAAATGTTCTCTCTATTTGCAACATGCTGCTCAAAAAGACCCTTGATCTGTCTTGAAGTATATGTAGGAAATGTGCATAAGGATCATGAAATGATGCTTGGTTATGAATATCTGGCAAGCAGGCTTCAACCAGGACTTCCTCTTCTTCCACTGGATCAAGGATAAGACTCTCTCGAAGAAGAGAATCTCCCTCATCTGTTTCACTTTCTGAACTGGAGGACTCATCATAGATTGCAGCAGTGTCCTCCTGGAGCTCTGACATGTTCTGCTTTGATGTGATGAGCTCAGTGAAGAGATCGATGTATTCTTGAGCAGGGGTGTACTCCTTTGCTTCCTCTTTTTCAAGAGAAGGCTCCTTGCTTTCATTCTTCTCAAGAGTCTCTTCTTTGCTTTCCTCCTCATCTTCTGAAAAGACAAGTGGCTGGTTTCCAATCTCACTGATGATGTGTGGTAAAGCAGAATGAAGATTGATAGACTCTTCATCTGCTATTATACTGTCATAGCTCTCCCCATCAGTATCATAGATAGGCTGACTGGTTTCATTACTTCTCTGGAGCCGTTGGTCCTGATCTTCCTCCCACAGATCTAAGGATGATGGTCCTGCAAGCTCAGCTTCTCTTTGAAAGAAATCATCATCAAATGGATCATAAAAAGGAAAATCATAATTATAAGTAATGTCACCCTCCAAACCTATCGGATTCTCAGCAGGTCTTTCTTCATTCTGATCCACAGAGGAGTCTTATGAATTTTAATCATCAAACTCATAAGATGAATGGGCAAGAGTGCGTGTTCTATAGAAGGCCTCGGAGGTGGACTGTTGTTTTAATATCCTCTCTATCTCTTATTCTGTCAAAAGAGGGGTCTCCCTTTCATCATGGACAGAAGCACAACAATCCTCTTTCTCTTGTATTAGATGATTTGGAGGCTGGATGTTTACTTGAGCCTCTTCTTCCACGTCGGGTCCTGCCTCTTCTTTGTGATCTTCTGCTTCTTCCAGGAATCTTTCTTTATCAGCCTTTGCTAATAGGTCTTGACGTTATTTGGTCAGCATAACACAAGGCGTAGGCAAGCAATCAGGCAGTTCTTGATCACTTCCCTCCTCATATTCTATAGATTCTTGAGCATCATACATGTCTTGCTCATCTTCTCGGCTTTGAGTTTGTTCTTTCTCTGAAAGATGCATGGGATTCTCGAAATAACCATCATCTGCATTCGTATTAGCCATTTACATCTTCAGCACTTCACCAAACGTTTCTGTTAATTCAATTAATTGATCGCACAAAGCATCATACTTTGTATCTCTGTCCATGTTTGGATTCATGCTTATGCAGAGAAGGTTACTGCTTCTTCTCAACTAGTCCAGTGTCCTTCACCAGTGGAGTCATTTGGTCTTTGGATCATAGGGAGTGTGGAGTCACCAGGTGGATGTATATGAATGTTTGAAGTAGAATGATGTCCACCATCAGCAATAAAAAGCCAACCTAAAGGCAAAGTGGTCTCGTCCCCAGTGGAGTCGCCATTATGTTGGTGACGACAATGGGAAATAGACCAAATGTTAGCAGTTCTTGACTCTCAGATTCGTCCCCAGTGGAGTCGCCATTATGTTGGGGTTCTCATGTTTTGGCCAGATTGGCAAGACCAAAAGATGAGACAACATCAGAACGACTTTTGGGCCCTAGGATCTAGCCCTCCTAGACCCGGAGAGGGATATCTCCAAATAGATCAAAGAATGATATGTCTTTGAAGCTCGAAATGAGATATTAGGCTAGTTATGAAGTACAAAGGGGGGTTTTAAATGATTTGGTTGGAGGGTTGCTGGGTTGTTTAGGAGATAATAGGCTGAGAAAGTAATGGGAGGGAAGGAACAACACAGCAGGAAGTTTAAGCTAAGAGGATAGGTCGAGAAAGTGCCATCCCTTGGGCTATGGAGTCATGAAAGGAAATTACATGCAACAACTAGCGAAGGCTTTCAAAGGGCAAGTCATATACACTAAAGGATCTTTTAGGCAGATGGTGGAATGGAACATTAAGGAGAGAAAGTGGAAGAAGGAGAGGCAACCAATTTTCTGTCTATAGATCAGGTCAGAGGTCATTTAACTCTAGACCTGCTTGGACATACTCGAAGGTAGCTCTCGAAGGGGGACAAAGGGGTTGCTTATAGATCGGACCAGAGGTCATTTAAATCTAGGTCTGCTTTAGCAACTCCAAGGGAAAACAGAGATAATATTGATGAAGAAACATCCAAACAGCAAACGCAAAAGTTCATACTTCAGCTAGCAGGTAATAACATCCACTGCACTGGTTAAACCACATGAATTCGCTCTTAGATAACACATAAAGCAGAAAACATTATAGGTAGGGAGAGCAGGAAACATAGGGCACCTATCAAGGGTGAATCCTATGTTATACTTCTGTTGCCTACCAGAAGAACATGAAACAGTATGAAAATGTAATAAACATAGTTAGGAAAAACATCACCAATAGTAATAGACCAGGATCCTGTGAAATGTGCTTTGATTAATTGATGCAAAAATAGTCATGTACAATAACCTCAATGGCTAATACAGTCCAGACTTCTCCTCCCAGCCTATTACATACAACTAGTCTGCTACTCCCTCCCAAGACTATTCTAACAGTCAGAATGAATCCCTCTAACAACAAATTTCCCAACAGCTGAAAAACAACCTTTACAATATGTTCTTTAGGATTCTTATAGGAGAAGAGAAAAATAGAAGTAGATGAACATTAAATGAATTTCATTAAGACAGAGTGGAGAAAGAGTTCATGCCCACTCTTCTTAATGGAAATCTGCGTCACTGTGTGTACTTTGTAGACTGTTTGGTAGCCTCTGTCAGGTCGAGATTGACCTCTGATATGTTCTGCAAGTCCTTATGGCGTCTGGAGCTCTGTGCTGCCTTCTGGAATAAATGAACTGGCTGAAAGATCTGCAAGGCCACTCCATACCTCCATAACTGCTGCCTGACTGTCGTAAATGAGCTTCAGTCGGTGTAATTAATCGTTTCAGGGCTCGAGGAGGCATGGAGATTTCTTGTAGGAAGGTGTATGTTTGGAGAAGAGTACCCTGCTGATATTAAACACAGATAAGACTTTAACAATGTGCTTGGATCTTCAAACTGTGCCTTTTCCTTTGAATGCAGGTTATAATTGTTAATCTTCAATTAACCGGCTTGAATCCCTCAAATCCGTCTCTGCTGTTTCGTTTGGCCGCTGAACTGGCCTCTCTGTGCTAACTGAACAGTCAAATAAAAATATTACAAACTCGGGTAGTGGTGGTGGAGAAAAGTTTTGGAGGCCCGTGGTGGAAAGGCGGTGGCGACTGTGGAAACGGAGAACACATGGAACAATGGCGGAGAATGCCTTTAGTGCTAAACACTAAGGTTTAACCGTTGGTCGAGCTACAAAGGGGAAAGGTCAAACACAGGAAATGCATTCGAAATGGCGGGACCCGGTCATGGCGGAGGGTGATTCATTAAAATTTAATGTGAAATGAAAAGGTTTAACTAACGGAGGAAATACAAAGGAAATGAAAAAAATGCAATGAGGGGAGCCATGGATGTGGGACCCGGGGGTCTGATCGCAAAATCACAAATGGAGAAAGTGCGACGGCGGAAATCAGCACCAAACAGAAAACTGCACTTTGCGCTCTGCGACGGAGCGAAAATGCGATGGGGAAAATGCGATGGGAGGAAAGACTATATGGTGGGCCCAAGATGGATCGCAAAATCACAAATAGAGAAAGTGCGATGGGAGAAAATGCAACCGTCGGAAAGTGCGATGAGGAAAATGCGACGGGCGGAAAGTGCGATCGGGGAATATGCGATGGAGAAATATGCGATCGGGCGGGGTTGCGATGGGTGGAAAAATGAAATGGCGCGATCCATCGCATCACAAATATTTGCGATCGCAAACATTTGCGATGGATTGGTCGAACACAGACAATGAAAATTCGATTTGCGATCTGCGCTATAAGCGGCGGGTTAATATATAAGAACTTTATAATAAAGTTCTATATGGAATGTATTTGTGGGGTATAGAAAAGGGGAAGTGGTTTAAGCCTATGGTAAAGTTAAAAGTGGTTTTTAAGCCCATTTCAATGGATTTAGAGGCAAGAAGGGGTATGATAGAGGAATGAAGGGGAATGATGGCCAACAAAGGGGAAGGGAAGAATATAAAGGGGATTTGAAAAGGTAAGAAGAGGAATAGAAGGAGAAACAAAATAGAAGCTAGGTGGGGGTGCAATAAGAGGGAAAAATGCCCTTTGGGCATTTCTTCACAAACAGAGAGGCTTTATAATGGAAAATAGTAGTGAGGATTCATCAGAAGGGCAAAGGGCACAAGGAGGCTTCAAGGATGATGTGTTTTCAGGGGAAATGCATTCCTTGAAGGCTCAAAAACATCTTAGCCCCCTATTTGCTTGTCAAAAATTTCATAGGGGGGCTAACAATTCACATGAAGTGATCTCACATGAAATTGAAGATTTACTATTGTTAACTACATGCATGTTAGATCCAGTGGAGACCCAGTTGAGAGATAGGTGAAAGGGACAGTTTGACTATTAGTTGTGACATTAGTGGGTGCACTCATGCAACCACACACACATCGGAGATGCCAACAAAGATTGCACAGTCAAGGCAAGGCAGTATCTCATTCATTCAGTGGTTGTGATCAACAGGGATTGCACAGTGGAGGCACGCTGTCAGGAGGCAGTAAATTGGCGCATGTATTTGCCAATTTTTGTATGGCAGTGTGAGATGATTGTATATTGTACTCAGAGCTCTTGGATTAGAGTTTTGTATGCAATTGTTTCATGATCCATGGTATACACATAATATATGATAGTGGGGTTTTTAGCTTTATGATTCCCGGTAAATATCTGTGTTATGTGTGATTGATCTTTCTTCATGCGTTTGCAATTGGCGATCGTGTTTTAAATTTCCCCAAAGATTTTAGTAGAAGCAATTCTATATTTAATAGTGGAATATAATTGTTAGATCAGGAGAATCCAGAAAATACATAATTATATTAAAATTTTGACATGGTATTAGAGCAAATACGATTTCAATATTGAAGCAGTAGTTGAGTTTGTTGGTGGAAACAATTCGAATTTGCTACAAGAATTTTTTGGTGCGATAGTTGAGCAAACATCGAAATGGCTTTCAATGGCTTGAGGCTAGAGTATGCAATCAAGGGAGGCCGAACTACATTTCCTAAAAGGACAGGATGGAAGCAGTGCTTGAAGATAATGGCTTGAAGGAATTCATTGACAGTGATGTTCCTAAGCCCACTTCGACGGATGTTGTATTACTTGATGCATGGCAAAAGAAAGTAGCAAAGATGAGAAGGATTCTGTTGGAAGGTGTACGAGACCATATTGTCTCAAGCATTCATGGGAAAGCCACTCCATATGCTATGTGGAAGGCTTTGACAGATCTTTTCCAAAGTAGTAGTGACCATAGGAAATTGGCGCTGAAGGATAAACTCATAAATTAGTGTTGGGGACGTAACTTTGGCACACAATCTCCATTTGACGCGCACAATACCTTGTTAGAAATATATATTTGAGGAATACAAATTTTGATTGTTAAATATTATTGAAAGTCCCCACGTTGCTCCTGGTTTTCTTAAAAAATGTCGTTTAGGGCCTCAAAACAGCTCCGGAAGTTCAAGACCCAAAAAACTGCTAAAAATAGTAAATTGTGCTACAATTAAGGAACTAAAAAAAATGAAAGAAACAATGGTGGGGGTGAAATTGGAATAGGTGGGTGGCCACCAATATCCACCTAGATTATTCCTTCCCCCTTAGGAAGCAATGGTCCCCAGTGCGTTGAGTTCCTCCATGAGATGAGGAAACTTCTGCTGAACTTGGTCCTTGGTGAAGGAGTTGGCCTGCTTTGACAACTGGATATAGCTAGATCCTTCGTTGTTGAGTGTTATTGATATGTGTTTCCATGATCTGATAATTTGTGGATTGATCCAGGTGTGAGTTGTTCTACCATTGTGGATGTGTCCAGTAGAGGTGGAAAATAGGGTTGAAGGCAGTTCACATTGAACACTGGGTGCAGACCAAGGAATGGTGGAATACTGAGATCAAAGGAATTGTCCCCTACAATCTTGGTGATGGTGTATGACCCATATTGGAGCGGCTGAAGCTTGCGGTGGGGTCCAACGAGGTGCTCCTTCTGTAAATATAGCCACACTTTGTCGCCCATCTAGAAGTTGTGTGGCACCTGATGTCGATCATGTCACTGCTTGTACTTAGCATTGGCTCTGTCCAATATGTCATGAACCTATTCGAGGATGAGTTGAATGCGCTAAATGAAGTTGTTCACCTTGTCAGCTTTAGAATGGACATGAGCTGAATTTGCCTGAGTAGCCGCAAATGGCATGACTACGTCAATGGGACATAGTGGTTGGAATCTCAAGCCCACCTGAAAGGGGCTGTGGCTAGTTGATCTATTGAGAGCCTAGTTATAGCCGTGTTGTACATAAGGGGGGCTCTCATTCCATGTTCGTGGATTCTTTGGGTTGTACATGCGCATAATATGTACGATCATCCTATTCATGACCTTTGTCTGGCCATCAGTTTAGGGAGGGAAAGTTGCAGACTTGGTGAGATTGGTGTCCAGCATCAACTAGAGGCTGGACCAAAATGTACTGAGGAACCTACTATCTTGATCTGAGATGATAGATTATGTGATCCCAAAGTGTACCCACAATCGTTCAAAGAAGAGTTTAGCAGTGGCTTCTGCTGTGATATTCTTCTTGTAGGCCATCATAATGGCCATCTTCGAGAATCTGTTGATGACCACAAAAACACAGTTGTTGCCATGCTTAGTAGAAGGAAGGCCCAACATGTAATCCATGGAGATGGATTCCCAAGGTTGAATAGGGGTAGGAAACAAAGTATAATGGCCTTGCTTCTTGATGGTCAGTTTGGCATTGGCGCAGGTAGTGCAGGACCTGACGTACTTCTCGACATCCTATCAAAGGTTCATCCAATAGAAATAATTATGCAGTACTACCACTGTTTTCTCAACCCTTAGATGCCCAACGACCCCACTGTAGTGCGCTTCCAAAATCATCTTGGCACGATCGCTTGAAGGAACATAGAGGTGTCCCATGTGATATAGTAGGGCATCCTGGAGGTGAAAATATGGAACTTGCTTACCCTCTAAGAGCATCTTTTATGTGTGGCCGAATTATGGATTGCTTTTTTAGATAAGTGGTCAATTGAAAGTCTTGTGCCCACAAGATTTGAGCACAATGGTTAGCGCCACGATCGATGGTCAGTTGAGGCAGTCTGCAACATTATCAGTGCTGCCCTTCTTGTACTTGATGTTCAAATGAAATTGTTGCAGGTATGTGGACCACTTCTGATGGCGATCATTCTACAACTTCCCTTGTGTCTTTGTGAACTACAGGGGTCGGTGGTCTGTGTGGATGATCATTTCCTTTCCCAAAATGTAATGCTTCCATTGTCAGAAAGTTTGCACAATGGAATACATTTATTTTCATAAGTGGGATACTTCTGGATTGTGTTAGAAAGTGTCTCATTGTGATATTCCACTGGATGCCCCTGTTGAGTAAGAACTCGCCAATAGCATAGTCAGAGGCATCTGTCTCGATCTCAAATGGTTGTTGCAAGTCTGGTAATGTGAGTACTGGTGCAGAACATAGGCAATGTTTCAACTCTACGAACGCCTTTTGTTGATATTCAGACCAAAAGAATTTTTCTTTCGCTCCTCCCTTGGTGACTTGACTCAAGGACCAAGGGATATGAGCGAATCCCAACACGAACATGTTGTAGAAATTGGCAAGACCTAGAAAGTTGTAGAGATCTGTTAGAGTGGTTGGGGATGGCCAATCTCGAATGACTTAGATCTTGGTTGGATCCACATGCATCCCCCGCTCATCAATAATGTATCCTAGATACTAAACCTGGGTCATGCCAAAATTACACTTCTCAAATTGGCACACAACTTGAATTGCCGTAGTGTTTGGAGGACCAGTCAGATGTGGTCGAGGTGCTCTTCCCAAGTCCGATTGAATATTAGGATGTCATCCAAGTACACCAATATAAATGAGTTGGTGAATGGCCATAAGATGTCATCCATCAGCCTCCTGAAGGTTTCGAGAGCATTCGTCAACCCAAAAGGCATGACCATCCTTTCGAAAAGGCCTTCCTTGGATTTGAAAACAGTCTTCCACACATTAGAGGGTTCCATTGGTACCTAGTGATACCCGGACTTCAAGTTGATCTTACGGAAATATTTTACCCCCTTGAGTTGGTCTAGAAGCTCATCAATCTGTGGGACTGGGTACCTATTCCAAATAGTGATCTTGTTAAATGCCCGATAGTCAATACAGAGTCTCCCAGTCCCATCCTTCTTCTACACTAGCACGATCAGGTTCCCACATGACGATGAAATCGACCGGATGTGAACTTTCTGCAGCAACTCCTGAATCTACCTCTTGATTTCGTTATTCTCCAGAACAGAGCACCGATATATTGGTCCATTGGGCAGTGACGCACCTGGGGTTAGATCGATGGAGTGCTTGACCTGAAAGTGCAGGGGAACCCCTGCGGGTGAGGTGAAGATGTCCCCGTACTCCTCCACGATCTTGTCCACTTGTTTTTGTTGTGTAGAGGAGCCCTGTCTGGAGGTCATGGCGACAATGTTCTTCTTTCCATGAGGGCGGATCATCAAGAAAACATATTTCCTATTTTTGGAAATGATCTTACTGCATTGTTTTGCAATAAACAAAGAGATGGCGATAGGCAGTGCTACCTCTGGTATCCTGTACAACTTATTGCCCAAAGTAACAATAAAAACACGAGGCTTGGACTCATACACAACTTCCACAAGTATGGTTGGCCTAATAATACACCATAAACATCAAGAGGAGCAATGTCACATAATATATCACCCGTGAAGAGCTTGATGCTGTAGGGAAGTCAACATTGCTGGCTGACACGAAGATCACGTCATTGGTGAAGCCACCCGATTATGTACGGTTGTGGGTGTGCTGTGGTCGGAAAGCCCAACCACTTCAAAAAATATGTTGAGATGAGGTTCCTTTGGCTCCCACTGTCGATAATGAACTGCAGCAGGGAACCCTTTACCCACATATGGGAATGGAAGAGGCGCTCCCCCTCCTCTGGATCTTCTGGTTCTTCCTTCTGGATCTTCGTGGTGGAAACGGTGGTGTTGAGGTCCACATTGATAATCTGCTTCCCTTTCTCATCCCCTTGTCAGGTTCTGATTCAGAGTCGGAGCATGCATCCGATTCAGAAGCCTTCAGCTCGGTCACTAATGACTTCTTGGCCTGACACTCACTTGTGTTGTGGGAGGAGCTCTTATGGAACTCACACCACTTTCCTGTGTCCTTCTTTGGCTTCTGTTGTACGATACAACAACCCTCCCCATTTCAAAATTTTAGAATAAATTTCATTTAGAAATAGGTCCCCTTTCTTTTTAGATAGGAATAAAAGACTTAGAGGAAATCTGATCATTTTGAAATAAAACAATAAAGGTTCATTGTTAAAAAGGCATATATTGCATATCTTTAATAGCAAGTGTATATAAACAAATACAACATTGAAAATTTTCCGATTCTACGAGATATAAAGACTTTATCACATTAACATAATACATAAAAATATTTAATTGGAACAAAATCCGATGTGATACAGTAATCGCAATCGCAAATCGCAGATATCCTTAAGTTGTATATTTGTTTTAGAAAAACTCCGATGTACTTGAACCAATTGAAAATCGCAAAAGTTTTAAGTTTTCACATTTGTTCTATAAAACTTCGATGCGATGCGATTGATCGCAATCACATTTCAGAAGAGCAATGTAATATGCGCTTGTTTTATAATCTCCGATGCGATGGGCCCCATCGCAAATCGCAAAATCAAAATGCAAACTCTTCATTCAATCATTGTCAAAACTCCGATGTGATGCGATTGATCATAATCGAATTTCGGAGGAACAAAACATATATATTCACTCATGATACTAAAATCCCGATGCGATGGACCCACCGTAATCGCAATCGCAACTCATCATTTGCAACTCATTTCTTTTGAAAACAGCCGATGCGATACACCATCATCGCAATCAGAAATCGGCGGAGATCATGAGATATTATTTGTTGTCCCTCTTGAAAATCCTCGATGCGATTAATACTTAATATTTATATTTTACATTGCGCATATGTTATTTATTCATCGCAATCACATGATTCAAAGGGAAAGTTTTATGTTTTCATTTCAAAACCGCCGATCTCCGATTGCACGTTTATTATTAATAGAAAATCAAAAGAATGATGGTTATTGATTCTATTTCAAATACGTTGAGTGTGACTTCTAAAAGAGAACATTTAAGTTTAAAATACAGAGTTAATAAATGGAAATCAATGAATAGATCTTTCATATAGTTGTTCTCTTAATTCTCTTTTTACCACATCTGAAAGCTTTTTCTCCATTGCAGAACAACAGAACATCCAATCCTTTCATTCGCCGAGCAAGAGAAACATTACCAGACAACGAAATGTCTAAAATATCTAGGAAATCAAATGCCACTGTCACTGCAGAGACCCCTATTTTCACCATGGTGCCTAAAGATAAACCAGCCAAAATTAAGCTGGTTACAGACACATCGTGCCAAGATCTTGGAAAAATCTCTTGGGAAGAGGTATATAACCTCATTGAAAGGGAAAATCCTAAGGTCACTGTGGCGAAGGCAATAGTTCCTGACGAAGATGACTCAGAATCCAATTCAAAAACTTCTGTTCAAGCACTTGCGAATTCATTCCTACACCGAATTGCAGCTTGGGCAAACATTTTCCCTTAATATGATGTGATCCGGTGGGTGATAGATAATGTCACCATCCAGAACAGGACGTTTGTTTCAGCTACTGGGACAACATTTGGGTCATTTAAAGCAGAGGACATTAAAGCAATGTACCACCTTCCGGACCCACACAAAATCTACAACAAAGCCTTTATCAAGGAATTTGCTGCAAATAATGAAAATCAGTCTGAGCCAATCGGAGAATGGAGAAGAGATCCATAGAAGCACAAAAACGAGGCATCAGGTATGTACTCTGTAGAGTCACTTTCGCCTCCATACTATTATGTTGTTGCAATGATGTGCAGGCTATTTGGAAATGATAATTCAGCTAGGTTTTCTATACAAATGGTACCTTTAATCCATTCTACTGTAAATTTCGAAATCATGGACTGGGCTGTCATTCTTTCAGATAAGATAGCCAATAGAATCCTCGAGTATAGAAAGGACAAGGACACATGAAACACAACCCCATTTTAATTTTGTGCCTATATTCTAGATTCCCTATGTTTCAACTCTGAATTTCCCATGTTAGGATGGAAATGGACCCCCAAAGATCCTGCTCCTATTCATATATATCATAAGTTCTCGTGGAAAGTTAATTTTAAAAATCATGTTTATAGAATTTGTCATGGTTTCCTCATCCCTGTTTATCAAACCATTTTTAATCGATTCCCTCCTAGGCTTTTTGAAAAAGCTAAAATTGATATATCCTTGATTGGGGATTGGTTCGGAGAAGAAAGATTTACCTATATCAGAGTCTTTGGGAGCATTGTAGAGCCCCATATTCTGCCTCTGTATGTTCTCAATAAATTGTTAGCACAAGAGATTTCCTATCAATTAACAGTAGAAGGCATGTCCAGGTCTTTGAAGAATAATAAAAAGTTGATGTGGCCTACTTTTCCCTTCCACTGTGGGGATTATACTCTCAATAACTTCGTTCATGCTGAAAAAGAGTTATTAAAATAATGGATCTCAAGCTCTCAACAGTCCCGGGAAGGCAATATGACCCAAACAAGGTGGTGTTTGATTTCATCACTTCAGTTTCAATCACTCGATTTGAGCATGAACCAGATGAGTTTGATGATTTGTTTGTTTCTGTTGATAATTTTTCCCAAGTCTATAACTTAGCCAAGTCTAAATTTCAGACTGAAGAGATGAATAAATTCATGTTATTTAGAAGCCAGAGACTGCTCAAAGCCCCTCTAGATCAATTAAGAATTCCTGTGCAAGAATCTGAAACACAGCAAAAGGAAAAAGAGGATGCATCTGGCAAACTAGCTAAAGAGACATCTACTAGCAGGGTCAATGAACAAACACAAAAGGAAGTCACAGGAACTAATCCTGTTGTGCAGAAAGAAAACACTAGCGGCAAACCAAATGTGAAAAAAGAGAATACTAATGGTAAACTCAATGTACATATTGATCAGCAATCTACAGCTCAGACAGAAAAGGAAAGCACAGGTACTGAGACCAATGTGCATACTGAGAACGAAGACACATGCAGTTAGGCTATTGTACAAGCAATAAAAGGAGATATGAGCAATAATCCAGATTCTCAACTTGGAAGAGAAAAAACTACTAAGAGAGTAGTGGAATCTGCTGAACTTATAGTTTCTTCCCATTTTCTAAGCCAATATGAGCAATTTTCCTAGCAAATTGGACAAAAAAATAACCCCCAAGTTAGAGTTATGGAAGATCAAGATATGGAATTTATTCCTGAAAATCCTACAAGTGAAATTATGTTGAAAATAGAAGAAATTCCTCCTCTAGACATATTTTATAGTCCTAAGCATAGGGCTGTTGTTAGAAAGAAGAGGAAGAGGAGAAGAACTAACCAGGATTCACTCTCAACATCACAAGTGGAATTTATGAACATTGTTTATAAAAATGCTGAGGTGAATCCGACGGAGGATCTCACCAAATTATCTCAATACGTAGGTGCCTATAGTGCTGCAACTATAGACAAAGCTTCTGAAGTTGTAGAAATTTGAATAACTGATATGTTATCCACCGAGATTCTCCTAATCACACACTATTTTATCTTCATGCACAATACATAATCTCTTCATGCACAATGCAAAACATGAGATTGCATGGTGTTCCGAAGAAGATGATGTCAGACATGGATGCCAAGTTCACTTCCAAGTTTTGGAAGGAGTTGTTTACATGATTGGGGGTAGAGTTGGCCTTCAGCACAACTTATCATCCACATACAAATGGACATATAGAGAGGGATAATAAGATAATAGAGGATATGTTGAGGATGTATGTCATGCATAAACAGAGGAGATGGGAGGATTACCTTCCATTGGTTGAGATTGCATACAACAACAATTATCAGGAGTCGCCAAGGATGAGTCTATTTGAGGCATTGTATGGGTGGATTTGTAAAACTCCCATCAACTGGAGTGATCCAGTGAACATGGTACTTATTGTACCATACATGTTGGCATACATGGAACATGAAATGTAGGTTATAAATAAGAATCTAAAGGCAACACATGATAGAAATTTTTTTTATGTAGACTAGCACAGGGCATTTAAGGAGTTTCAGGTTGGGGAGCATGTGTATTTGCGCATCAATCCCAAGAAGCACTCCTTGAAGATCGAATCATGTGCTAAGTTGGCACCACAATATTGCGGTCCTTTTGAGATCCTTGAGAGGATTCGACCAGCGACCTACATACTTACACTGCCTCCGACAACAAATGTCCATAATTTTTTTTCATGTTTCATTGCTTAAAATATATGTAAATGATGTTGATCATGTTATTGATTGGTCTGTATTATAGGTGGAACAAGAAGGAGAATTCCAGCCAAAACCCCAATGCATATTGCATTGGAAAAATCTCGTGCTCCGAAATAGAGCACTCGAGTAGGTTAATATTAGGTTCCTATAATACTAGTGTGTCCCCTTATTGTTGTTAGTGTAGACCCCTTATTATTATTGTTGTACCCCTATAGCCCCGATATTTTTATTATTGTGCCCCATAAAATCCACTATTGTTATTGTTGTTCCCTTACATTAGTATTGTTAGGTCGGCAGGACTATATTGTGACCCCATGGACTCCTATATATATAAAGGAGGTTTGTTTATCTGTATCATCCAAGAATTGTTCATTTATGTAATGTAAAGGAGGTTTCCCTTCGAAGTGGCTTCTTTATAAGGCTTTGATCTCTCTTTTCTTCTATTTTTGGAGCTGGTTTCATAACATTTGGTATCAGAGCTTTGGATTATAGTGTTTCGCTGCTCCAAACAAGTCATCGTGGAATTTTCGCTATAATTTTTTTTCTACAAAGGTTCAGAAGGTGAAATTTTTACCACACGAAGCAAAAATCTTGAGGAACTTTGTGTAAAAATTTCAGATCATGGTTCGCAATATTTTCTGAGATATGATGTGGAAGTTAGGGATTTTTCAAGCTCCCGAATTTCATATAAAAGAGGTGACCTGTGGAAAATAGCCATAACTCTCTTTGAAAATCAGATTGGAATTCTGTAAAAAGTGGCCAAAATTACAAGGAATTTAGTTTCATGTGTATCAATTTCAGAGCCGAAGGAGGAAACAGTGACATGCGGCAAGCCGTACAAGTTTGCTTTGCTGAACTAGTCGATAATTAGGTCATTGTAGGAGATTGGGAATAACTTTGTCTCGAAGCATCTAAATCAGGTCAGACCTGTTTCATTCAAAAGAAGATTCAGAGGGCTACTACAGGACCAAATTTTAGATATTGAAGATCCGAAATCTCAAAGATAATTCAGTTTCAATATTGAGCTCCTTAAAAGAAAGAAAAAGTATTGGGTTCTATAATGCCTCCCAAAAATAATTCCACACACAATAAGCCCTCAGAAATCTCTACTATGACGCATGAAGAGGAATAATTTCAGTATGAGATATCACAATTACGGTACCAAGTGAAATAAATTTTGATCTTACAAAGAGAAATCAAAGAAGACATAGATGGTTTAAAAGCAAAAATGGAGGCTAAGTTGGATGGTTTGAAGGATCGAATGAAAGCTAATATGGATGATAAAGTAGTGGAAGATCACATCGAGCATCAACAACAAGTTCTCCAACTCTCAAAGGATAACCTAACTTTGGTGCAAAATCGAATGAAACAACATGAAGATCAACATTGCAGCGAAATAATTTCTGAAGCAGTCACAAAAACAAGAACTCGACAACTGCCAAATCGATCAATTTCAGTGTATCTCAGCAAGTGGAAGAACTTACCCATTGAATGTTCCACATGGGAGGATGATAATTTCATACAGAAGCATCCATAAATAATCAAGTGTTGAGGGCAACACTTTTTTGAAGGAGAGGGGAATGTTAGGTCCCTATAATACTAGTGTATCCCCTTATTGTTGTTAGTGTAGCCCCCTTATTATTATTGTTGTATCCCTGTAGCCCCCATATTTTTATTATTGTGCCCCATAAAAGCAATATTGTTATTGTTGTGCTCTTAAATTGTTATTGTTAGGTCGACTAGGATTATATTGTGACCCCATTGACTCCTATATATAAAAAGGAGGTTTTGTCATTTGTATCATCCAAGAATTATTCATTTATTTAATGTAAAGGAGGTTTCCCCCTCCAAGTGGTTTATTTCTAAGACGTTGATCTCTCTTTTCTTCTATTTTTGGAGCTGGTTTCATAATAGTTGAAGTGCAGTGGAAGCACTTTGGGGCTGATGAAGCTACATGTGAAATGACGGATCAAATACGGGCTATGTATCCTTCACTGTTTTTTAGTGAAGACAAATGAGTTTTGGTATTTGTACAATATCTATGTATGGTTTCTATTGTAAATACTGCAATGAGCTACGCTATAAAGCTCCAATAAGCAGTACGGTTGGCATGTTGTCATGTTTTACATGATGGTTTTGCTTTTGAGAAGGTTGTTATTGTAAATACTACAGTGAGCAAGGTTATAAAGCTCCATAGGCAGTCTGTTTTTGCTTTCAACGGTTTTGTTGGGTCTAGGTGTGGTTTAACAGAGGACGTTGTTCCCCTAAGGGGGATGGTGTGAAAATTTGAAGACCTTGAATCCTACTACAAATACTAATTAAGTTTCTTCTATTTGTTAAATAAAATAAAATAAAATTATTTACTATGTTCTACGGTAAATATCGAAACTAATACGCTGCATCCTTCATAAAATAAAATATTGCTGAATAAAATAACGCTGGAAAGATAGATGCAGACACACACAAATAACACTGTTATTTTTTTGACTAAGTCCCTGGAAAAACCAAACTCGGGAAATATAGTGCAACAATTGAGGGTTTGTATATTATGCAATAGTAAATCTTAGTACAAATATATGGTTGCTTTTACATCTTGCAAACCATACAAAGAAAAATCTAAAAAAGAGTCTGGTGATAAAAATGTCACTCCCACTGGTGATCTGACACTGACCTTGGCTTAAGATGAGCTGCTTTGCACTACCTCTGTGCAGTCACTGCGTCAGCCTACGCAGTACTGTGTTCCCACACCTAGGAACAGATTTAACTCTAGCTAATTTATCAGATGTTGTTTGGAAACTGGACCCTCCTGGCCTCCAGACTCTCTCTCCAGCTTCTGGAAATGAATAAACTCTGCTTCCCAGAAAAAATATGGATCTCCTCTAAAGCACTGCGTTGCCTCTACGTGGCCTCTACGCTGCCTCTTTATGGCACTCACCGGATCTGGAAAATCTTCCTCTGACTTTACTATCCCTGCCCCTCTCTCACTGCTTCGAGCTCACCAGATCTCTCTTTCGCAACTCAACGCTGCTACTTTGGAAATCGATCTACTAGTGAAATCAAACTCTACAAGTGTATTCTCCAAGTCCCATCGAGTTTCTTCTTATAATATCTCGTTGAGACATCAACAACCATGATTAAAACTTAATCGATGGCTAAGATTAACTAGAACTCAACCCATGTATTTTTCTAGAAGATTCAAACATGACTTAATTTGTACCTTTTAATTAATCATATTTCCTAAGTTTAGACTTAGGAAATATTAAAAACTAATTAAAAAATTTAATTAAGTCGTTTCTAGGTGGAATTTCCATAAACGATTTATGGGCATTGGAGTACTCATGTATTCTAACCTCTCTCCAAAATATCGAGGCTAGAACACATCCAATGCTACAAAAACTAACACTCCCTCTTAGCGAGGAAAGTGTTCCAATATTGCAACTTATACAATACACTGTCTCTGCACCATCAGATGATGTCTGGCTACTGTTTCTCACAAAATATTGCACAAATTTGATATGCGTTGCATCTCTGCTATTGTTGACCTTGTTGAACTGCTACCAACTATTGCATCTGCACTGCAACTCTGCTGCTGCTGCTACTGCAGCATCTGCAATTGTCTCTCATCTGTTGTTGTTGCAATTAAGAGATGTCCATCATACTGAAACAATTGTGTTAAGTCCTGATGCATCTGTCACCTGAGTCTTGACTGCTGTTAGTCTCTGCACTGTCACTGAAGCCTCTGCACTGCTGCTGACTTTGCACTGTGCCAACTACACTGCTTCCAAATCTACTCAGTGCTTCTCAGTCTCAGACTACTACTCCCACTACTAGCAACTGCATCTATCACTCTGGCACCTGACTCCACCAACTGCCACTAGTTCATCCTGCTACTGCTACTATGGGCTCCCGTAGCAAGGTATTGATCCAAGAGGTGGACTCCTCAAGGATCCTACCCATTTGTAGCTCTTTGGGGCTACAAAACCAAATCACCCCACCTCACTCCTAGAGGTATATCAATGATCATGGCAAATTCTTCCTTTAGTCTGGAGGACGACCTATCAATATTTGCGGATGCAGCCTGCTGATCTTGCTTCTCCTGGTTGTCCTTCTTTCTAAGAGGAAATTGGGTGTTATAGTGACAAAGTTCACCACATCTAAAGCACTTGACCTTAGAAATTTCCTTCTTCCTGTTTTGATACTCATGCTTCCCCTTTCATTCGAGGGCTACATTCTCCTCTTCCTTCACTTCCTTCGTCCCACTACTACTGCTACCACTGATGGTGCTCTTCACCAAGTCTTGCCTTATCTCCTCCTATTGCATATATTCCCACATTCTGTCCTAATATGGAAATTTTTCTCTTCCCAGGATACTCTCGACGAATACCTGCTAGTCTTTGAAAATGCTATTCAAAGAAAACTGCACCAATTATGTAGGCTGTGGTGCTGACCCGACAACAAACAACTAATTCCGGACATACTAATGTCTAGTAAGGAAGGGGTCTATACGCTCCCATTTATGCATACTGGTACATCTCAAATTCTCCTCAAGATACATCTTCCGTTGCTTCGAAGGTCCCTGGTATAGCGTAGCAAAAGCGTCCCACATCTGCTTGGCAATGTTCTTGCTAGCTATGTGTGATACCATGTGATCTCAAACTCCATCGAGAATTAGTCTCTCCGCCTTTGCCATCTCCTTCTTGCAGTCCTTTAGCTGATCTGGATCCGTGTGTATAACTACCATGTTACTGATATAGGCCTTGAGATCGTATTCATCTAGAAGGGAGGAAATCCTGACCTTCCAGATCACATAGTTGGATGAACCGTCCAACCGATCCTGATCTCTTAGCCCTGCTGTTTCCATATCTGCAAAAAATTTGAACTCTTCCTCTTATCCTTTGTGCAGCTGCTGCTAGGATCTAAAAAATCCCTGTTGGAGTGGAAACATATGCCCACAACTACTACTGCTCTATAGTGACAAATTGAACTTATGGACTAGAAGTTCCTTGAGGAAATAATTTCCTTATTGTGTGCTCTTCCTTCCTCCTAGCATTATTATGCTCTAGACAAACTACAATAGAATAATTGCATCCCAACTGAAGATCTTCTTTGAAAATAAAATGTTACTGCTCCCTCCGCCTTTGACAATATTCGATCTGGAAAATTTATTCTCTGTCGACTCACTCAGAGAAATAATTTTTCCTCAAAATTTTTCCCTCCTTGCCAATGGATTGCACAACCTCCTGGGGTTTCGAGAAGATGCTCATGAAGTACTTCGAATATCCCTCTTCCTTTTTGCAATTGAGCGCTTCCGCTTCTATCTGTGCTCTGATACCATGTGAAAATTTGGAGACCCTGAATCCTACTGCATCAACTGACTAAGTTTGTTCTATTTTTAAAATAAGATGAACACATTATTTACTGTGTTCTATGGTAAATATCAAATCTAATAAGTTGTAATCTTCAAAAAATAAAATACTATGGAATAAAATAATGTTGGAAAGATAGATGCACACATAAACAAATAACACTGTTATTTTTGGACTAAGTCCCCAGAAAAACTCAACTCGGGAAAATAGGTGAAGCAGTTGAGGGTTTGTATATCATGTAGTAGTAAATTTGAGTACAAATATATGGTTGCTTTTAAATCTTAAAAACCATAAAGAGAAAAATCTAACAAAGATTCTAGTGAGAAAAATCTCACTCCCACTAGCGGTCTAACACTAACCTTGGCTCAAGATGAGTTGCTATGGTTGCTTTTAAATCTTAAAAACCATAAAGAGAAAAATCTAACAAAGATTCTAGTGAGAAAAATCTCACTCCCACTAGTGGTCTGACACTAACCTTGGCTCAAGATGAGTTTCTCTGCGTTGCCTTTGTGCAATCACTATGTCAACCTACGCAGTACTGCATCCCCACAACTAGGAAAAACTTTCCCTCTCGTTAAGTGATTAGTTGCTATCTGGAAATTGGACCCTCTTGGCCTACAAACACTCTCTCTAGCTTCTGGCACTAAATCAACTCTGCTTCCCAGCAAAAATATTGATCTCCTCTGAAGCATTGTGTTGCCTCTGTGTGGCCTCTGCGCTACCTCTATGTGGCACTCACTGCCTCTCTACTGTGCACTGACCAGATCTGGAAAATCTTCCTCCAACCTTACTAACCTACCCCTTTGTCATTGCTTCTAGTTCACTATCTATCTCTCTAGCAACTGAGCGCTGCTACTCTGGATATCAATCTGCTAGTGAAATCGAACTCTACAAGTGTATTCTCCAAGCCCCATTGAGTTTCTTCTTCATTGTAGTTAGATTTCATTTCCAAGCATCCGTTTACTCTTGTATCTGTAACACTATATTGCATATTGGAAAGCATTACTCTTAGATTGAATTGCAGCCTTAGAAAAAGTACACTCTTGAAATAGAAAATCGTACCTGGATTGATAATTAATGTGAGATAAATAGGAGTTAAAAAGACACCTTTTATACCTCAACATTTTGGCGCCGTTGTCGGGGAGAGTGTAGCTATTTAGGAAAGAGTAATGTACATTTGATTTTCTTTGCTAGGGAAGAACTGGGTATTAAAAACAGAAGGTAAGAACCTGCGTACCGAGCTAGGAACATGCTCGTTCATCGGCCCGCTTCATAGCAGAATTGATTGAAAGTTTTAGGTAGGAATGAATGCTGGTGTTTTTTGAATGAATAGAAAATCTAAACAGAACAAAATTCCTCCTAAACCCGAAAAACCTAAGGGACCGATGACCCTTGGGCGAACAACTTTCATCGATGATATACTTAAGAAAGCCGAATCTCAGCCATCAA
This sequence comes from Pinus albicaulis, assembly GCA_034641835.2. Lineage (NCBI taxonomy): Eukaryota > Viridiplantae > Streptophyta > Pinopsida > Pinales > Pinaceae > Pinus > Pinus albicaulis. The sequence goes on from CM076572.1 coordinate 598,485,435, forward strand.
TAGGACCTAGAAAAGTTACTTCTAGACAACTTACTAGTTCTCTTCAGGCCACATAGTCACCATCTGTAGCCTTTGCTGAGGTCCATAACCAAACAAAAGAAATTGAGCAAGATCCCCAAGAAATTGAGAATTCTCGCCTAATTTCTCCGCAAGAAGGGAACTCTAGTAATATCCACGAAGGAGGAGGAGAAACAGGGGAAACAAAAGAACCAAAATCTCCTCTTGAATTAATCCAAACAGTGAGCAACCCAGATAAGGGAAGTGTTTTCAACATCATTAAAAAAAAAGCTAAAGGACCTGAATCTCCTCAGATAGTAGGTCAGCAAGGAACACTCATTATTCTAGACCAACGTAGTGTTGTCAAGGTCATTCCTACTCCTTCTAGGCAGCCTAGGAATAATTCCCCAGAAATCCCAGAAGGATATTGGAACATATTTGATCAAATGGCCCACAACCAGCAACCACCTCAACAAACTTCCACATTGCAATATCCCATTGTGGACACTGCAGTTAATGCACCTATGAAGGCCATTCCTCTTCAGCATATTCCTACATTCCATGGCTTAAAATTGGAATACCCAGATGCATTTATGTTTGAATTCAATGTATTATGCAGAGGGTATGACTATACCACTGATCTCCAAAAATTAAAATTATTTCCTTCCATATTAAAAGTAGCAACTCTACGATGGTTTATGGGGTTAGGTGGAGGTGTTATAAATGACTGGGATCAGATGAAAGCTGCTTTTCTAAAGAAATACCAGGATTATTGTAGGTCCAGGGAATTAAAAGACGAAATATTTCAGATGATAGCAAAACCTAATGAAATACTTGAGGAATATGTAGAACGCTTTCAATACAACCTCCAGACATCACCCTATGCATCTTTACCCTTACCTGATAATGTGTTAAAAAATACATTAATTAAAGGGATGAAGGAACAATGGGTTGAAACATTAAACATCATGGGAAAAGGTGATATATATCAGGAAAATTTTGCTGTCATTATTAATTTATGTATCAGGAGTTCGAGAGGCAGCACAAGGCTAAAGTCAGCAGAACGTGATATGATCACAGGGGATAGTAAGACCTCTGGTGAAGGTATAACCCGCGCAAAAATTGTCAATCTACTAGAAGATTTTAAAACTAATATTCTAGGGACTCTGAAAACACAGTTCGACATCATGCAAGCTAAACAAAAGCAAGTAGAAGCAGAACAAAATTTGGCAATATTCTGCCCTAAATGCAGAAAGAAACACAACCATAAAGAGTGCCCACTGGATATAATCAAAGTCTGTGCTATCCGCACAAAATATCACTCCACAGAAGGTTGCCCCTCGCTCCTAGGATTGAAAGCAGTCTACAAAGAAGCAAAAGAAGAATCAGAAATGGTATGCCTACTCAATCAGCGCCGACAATGGCAGCAAAAAAAAACAGGTATGCCAATTGATCCATCCTCTTCTTTTCAGTCTCCTCAGTATAATGCTCAGAAATATAATGGAATGTGGCAAAATCAGCCACCTTTCCCCAATTGGTCACAACAACGATTTTCACCATGGCCAAATAAAACAAATCAGACCAATTGGCCAAACTTTCCTTACTGTCCACCGTTTTGGAAAAATAATGTTTATCCAACACAATGGTCCCCCTCCACTTCGCAGAGTTAGACCTGGCAGTCGAACTAGCAAAGACCTATGAATCAGCCTACTGGAACGATCCCTCTCCCTCAACCTACACTGCCAGCACCATATACATTGCAAAAAAATCCCCAGACCAACTTGAGACCGCAACTCCCAAACCAACCCAACCCAAAACCTAATAATATGCCGGTTCAGTCTGTTCAAATAATGGAACCACCAGAACTAGAAACTGAATTAAGGGAGTGCAACGACCTTCAACTAAGGTCTGGGCGCATAATAGAATCAGAGGGAGACAAAAATGTTCAAGTTGAAAATTCATTACCTTCAGACCAAACACTCCAAAAGGAGAATGTGGCTATACAACAAACTCATGAACAAGAAACCACCTCTTCTCCACCATTCCAAGAATGATTAATCATACCTCATCCAATAGAACATCCTGATTTTAATCTTCTGGGAGAACTAACAAATTTGTGTATAAAAATCCCACTCCTTCAAGCTATCCAAGACATTCCCATTTATGCAAAAACCATCAAAGAACTATGTATAAAAAATCCAAAGAGTAAAACAACAACTAACCCAACTGTCCAAGTAGTCGGCACTTTATCTGTCTTATTATCAGTAATGGAAGCACTTGTAAAGTATGAGGACCAAGGAAATCCTAAAGTTACGGTGCAAATCAATGGAAAATTATTTCCAAATGCCTTAGTTGATTTAGGAGCTGCAATTAATATCCTAACAACCACCACTTGGCAAAAACTTGGCATTACATCATTAGATCCAACAACAACCTTATTGGAACTGGCTGACCGATCAGTAGTCAAGCCAGAAGGCACACTACATGATGTAATGGTATCTGTAGACTCCTGGGAATATCTTGCTGACTTCCTGATTATCAACCCCAAAAACTGGCTTGATGGACACCCTTTGATCTTAGGTAGACCTTGGCTGACAATTGCTGATGCCTATATTGGCTGCCGACAAGGTAGTATGACTATAACTAGAGGGAGTTATGTCAAGAACTTAGCTTTATATCCTCCAGCCCAGCCAAGCCTAACAATAATAAAAACAAAGAGACAACCTGTATCATATCTCATAGAAAACATTAGATCACCACTAACCATAGAAGATGCCCTCAACTTTAAAGATCAAACAGAGGATGAAATCATTAACAGTTTCATCAACCAACCAAAAATCAGATCTCATTTGCAATATCACATGATCAAGGCAGCATTTGATAATGAAGAATATCCCCTGAAAGACATCCAAGAACAATCAATACCTACCACTTCTGTTTACAATAGCAAAACTATAGAGATTGAGCCAGGAAAAAATTTGAACATTAATAAAAATCTGAGTGCTGAACAAGAAAAGGAGTTGGTCGAACTACTGAAAAAATATAGGGGAGCCTTTGCATGGGATTACCCACACATGAAAGGAATTGATCCCTAGTTATGTACGCACCACATCTATACAGAAAAAGATGCTAGACCCATTCACCAACCCCAACTAAGATTAAACGCTCACCTTAAGGATATTGTGAAAGCTGAATTACAAAAACTTTTGGATGTCAACTTTGTTTATCCAATATCTGATAACAAGTGGGTCGCTGCACTAGTAGTGGTGCCAAAAAATAATGGGAAGTGGAGGATATGTGTAGACTACAAAAAACTAAACAAAGCAACCCAGAAAAACCACTTTCCCCTTCCTTTCATTGACCAGGTATTAGACACATTAGCAGGGAAGAAATTATTCTCTTTCTTAGATGGCTTCAGTGGGTACAATCAAATTCAGACCGCCCCTGAAGACCAAGATAAGAATACTTTTACCTGTCCTTGGGGGAAATTTTATTACAGAGTTTTACCCTTCGGTCTATGCAACACCCCTGCTACATTTCAGAGGGCCATTCTCAGCATACTTTTAGATATAATAAATGAAGGGCTCGAAGTATATATGGATGGTTTTACACCTTATGGAGATGATTTTGAGCCAGCATTAGAAATATTGGAAAAGGTGTATTGACACCAGACTCTGTTTAAGCCATGAGAAGTGCCACATGATGATGACCGAGGGACTCATCTTGGGTCCTTATATCTCAACAGCTGGAATACAGGTAGATCCAGCTAAAATTTAGATACTTTTGTTAATACCTACTCCCACCACACAAACAGAGGTACGTAGCTTTCTTGGATTTTCTGGTTATTATAGAAGATTGATAGAGCATTATTCTCAAATAGTTGCACCTCTATACGCACTAACAGAGAATGTTTATTTTAATTGGATAGATGAATGTGACCATGCTTTTGAGGATCTGAAAAAGATTCTCTCAATAGCCCCAACGCTAAGGGGCCCAAATTGGGATTTGCCATTCCAAATTTCATCTGATGCCTCAGACACAACTATTGGAGCAGTCCTTGGGTAGGAAGAAGATAAAAAAACCATATGCAATTTATTATATTAGCAAGAATCTATCTCCTGCTGAATTAAACTATACTGTGACTGAGAAAGAATTTTTAGCTGTAATACATGCTGTAAATAAATTTAGACATTATATAACAGGGTATCCTATAGTTTCATATAAAGATCACTCTGCAGTAATTTTTTTAGCAAATAAACCTGTTACAAATGGTAGAGTAACAAGATGGTTGATTCTATTGCAGGAATTTGACATCACAATAAAGGATCGACCAGGAAAAGAGAATCCTGTGGCTGATTTTCTCTCACGAATGCCAAAGCCAACAGACGCAACAGCAGTCAAGGATCACTTCCCAGATGAACATTTGTTTGTTGTTACTGCTAGAACCCCATGGTATGCTGATGTTGCAAATTATTTAGAATTAGGTAAATTACCTAAGCATCTAACGCCCAATGAACGAAATCAGATAGTACAGCACAACACCCTATTCTCTTGGATTGGGGGTTACCTATTTCATACCAGAGCAGATATGCACATCAGAAGATGCATCCGAGAAGAAGAAATATTTGACATCCTGAAAGCATGCCATGATGGGCCATGTGGCAGACATTTCGCAGATCGCAGGAATGGTCACAAGGTTTTACAAACAGGCTATTACTGGCCTACAATTTTTAAAGATGCTAAATTTTTTTTACAATCCTGTGATAGTTGCCAAAGGGCAGGATGCCCTAGACAGTCCGATGAAATGCCTTTGAACCCACAGTTAGTAATTGAGCCATTTGAGCGTTGGGCGCTCGATTTTGTTGGTCCTATTAACCCACCATCAAATCAGAAAACATATATACTAGTTGCAACATAGTATGTTACTAAATGGGTTGAAGCAGAAGTACTTCCAAGAGCTATAGAAGACTCTGTAATACAGTTCATTTTCCAAATATTTGTGTGATATGGCCTCCCTAGGGATATAATTACAAATGGAGGACCGTAATTTGTAGGTAATAAAATCGCTGCAACATTAAAAAACTACCACATTCAGCACAAAATCATGACCCCATACCACCCACAGGAAAATGGCCAGGTAGAGAGCACGAATAAGGTGATAGAATCTATACTGACAAAAACAATTGCATCACACCGACGTGACTAGGCTTTAAGATTTCCGGAAGCCTTGTGGGTGTACCGAACAGCATGGAGAAATACCACTGGGTATTCACCATATCAATTAGTATTAGGAAAAGAACACATCTTTCTAATAGAATTTGAAATTCAAACATTAAGAATAGCCCAGGAGGTGGGTTTGGACTTAAATGAAGCCCAGGTCAGAAGATTACAGCAAATCAATGAGTTAGATGAAATTATATTCTCTGCTCTCCAGCACACTGCATTAATTCAACAATAGAGAGCAAAATGGCACGACACCCTTATTAAAGAGAAGATCTTCCACGAAGGAGATTGGAAACTCCTATGTGACTCCAGGTTTCAGGATTTCCCAGGAAAACTATAGACATGATGGCTTGGACCCTATGAGATACAGAAAGTGCATGACAATGACTACCATCGATGGATCTGGACATTCTTTAAAAGTAAATGGTCATCGAGTACTACTTTACCATAAACCGCTTAACCGAGAATCCTTTTACCAGCAATTATGGGAAGATTCTACCATGCAGATTCTTGCCGAGGGAGATAAATCCTCCTCAGCACCCATCCACTGAATAATTTTTTTTTTTTTTGAAACTTGTACATAAGCTTTTCTTTTTACTTTGCTTGTTTTTTGTACATATTTTATTTCTCAAGCTGTTCCTTTTAAGGAACAACTGCTGTTTCTTTTAAGGAACAATAGCCGTTCCTCTGAAGAAATAACGCGTTTTTGTGTTTCTTTTTGCTGTTCCTTTTAAAAGGAACAACAATTTTGCTGTTCATTTCCAAAGGAACAACAGTTTTTGCCGCGTGTTTTTGCTGTTCCTTTCCAAAGGAACAGCAGTTTTGCTGCGTGTTTTTGCTATTCCTTTCCAAAGGAACAACAGTTGCTGCATGTTTTTGTTGTTCCTTTCCAAAGGAACAACAAAAACACGCAGCAAAACTGTTGTTCCTTTCCAAAGGAATAGCAGTTTTGCTACGTGTTTTTGCTATTCCTTTCCAAGGGAACAACAGTCGTTGCTGCGTGTTTTTGTTGTTCCTTTCAAAAGGAACAACAGTTTTTGCCGCCTGTTTTTGCTGTTCCTTTCCAAAGGAACAACATTTTTCCCACTTGTTTTTGCTGTTCCTTTAAAAAGGAACATCATGTTTTTTCCGATTGTTTTTGCTGTTCCTTTCAAAAAGAACAACATGTTTTTTCTGATTGTTTCTGCTGTTCCTTTCGAAAGGAACAATTTGAAAGGAACAACATTTTCATGGATTGTTTTTGTTGTTCCTCTTAAGGAACAACAACTGTTCCATCTAAGGAACAACACTTTTTGAGTGCATTTTTCTTGTTTTAGAACAAAATTTTGAGGATTTTTGTGAGTTATTCTAAAGGCAAACATACAATTTATGCAAGGACACAAAAATTAGAGGTTACTAGAATCAACAAATCAAGAGAAATTGTAATTTTTAAGAAATTGTTTTGTAGTGATAAGAAAAGGAAAGGACACAACCATCTATATCACTTTGCTGTCTTTATTTTCGCTAAAATTAATATGATCGACTATCTTTATCATGTTGGTTATTCCCTAAATCTTCATAACTCTCTTTGAATTTTATTTATTGAATAAGAATAAGGGCATACTTTCTCTATTGAGATGCTCAGACTTCTTCCATCATCCCTACTCTTAAGGAGTGTTGAGCCATCCTCTATACATAAATAGGGAAGTGCTACATGAAAAAAAGGAAGAAAAAAATCTCTATATGATTACTAACAATTTTATGATATGGCATATAGAGGATAGGGGGTCTCATTAAGAGCCAACCTACCATGATCATAAGGGAGAAGTGAAGTGGCATTCCCATTATGGCCACCACACCATGGATATGATCCAATGGACAACTCTAAAAAATAAAAATTCCTTGGAACTGGAGGTCTCATCACGAGTCAGCCTGCCCACCTTTCACTCCTTCCTGGTGAATGGCATTTTGATTCATCTGGTTCCCAAGTCAGAACAATGGCCTCCATCATGACATCACACAGCATTTCCCTAGGCATAAATAAAGGATAATGGTTCCAAGGGTGAGAAAGAAACTTTGTCAAGGTTATAGACACCTGTGGGCAACAGAGCTCTATTCATGGTATTGGAGTCATATTTTTCACAAATCATTAGTAACGATAAACCCTTTTCTTATATCTTTATCTAATATCGAATGAGATTATGCTCCTAAACCCTTTATTCGTAACCTCTTATGCATGAAATTTATTTATAAATCGATCATAATGGTTTATGTGGAGAATGACCGCATAAGTACTTTTTTCACATCAGTTGTCCTTTTCCCTTATTTTCGAGTCATTACATAAACATTTCCATATCTACTCACGATTTCAAAATATGCATCGATTTCAGTAATGCAATAATTTTTTGATCATATCATAACTATGTATGCATTTCCATGCTGTACAATTGCTGTGCAGTACGCTGCTCTTCTATTTACCGGTTGAGGGCGACCTATCATCTTTCAAGGGGGGGTGCGGATGCCTTTCTAATATGACTGCATGTGGGTCGAATCCCTATGTTCATCAAATTCTCAGAAACAACAAGATTTTAACGGTATTGTGCCGATATACACAAGGTGCTGTTCCATTACCATTTCTGTGTATTTGTGAAGAATTAACAGTGTGCAGACAGAATGGGAGGACGAGCAATACGTAGTGAGCCACAGGTGCTAGCAGTTTCCAATGCTGCACAGGAAATTCTGGAGAGAGTAGGATGGATTACCTACCTCACACGACTGCAGCAACCTCATGAAATGGTGGCCATTGAATTTTTGCAGAACTTGCAGGAAGGCTATTCTATGGTAAGAGGAAGGCAAATAGCAGTAACAGATGCAATAATCGTCGAGGTATCTGGCCTACCAGCAGAAGGACCCATATGGACCCATAAAAAAGTGAAAATTCAAGATGCCATGAAAATATTTCAGGATGAAGGGCAGACCTTGGTTGTCAAAGGAAAAGGAGTCCAGCCGGCAACTTTGGGAGAACCATGGAAAAAACTGGAAAAATTAGTACAAAGCTACATTACATGTGATGGAAGAAAGGATGTGGTAAGACCATGCCACCTTAAGTTATTAGCAGTATTAAAACAGAAATGTGCTATAAATTTTCCTGCATATTTAAATTTCTTATTGCATGATGCTGCCCGGAGCATAAGAAAATCCCATCATATAGTGACGGTGGTAAGCCACCATTGTTTAATCCGATTAATATTGAGTTACAACCTTGCCTAGCAGCAAACTAGTTGGGAAGAATTGATATTCTCAATTGATGGAGGAATAGCCCTACCTGCCCCAAAACGCAAAAGAGTTACTAGCACAACAACAAAACCTTTAAAGCTTAGACAATCCTCCAGGATAAGGAGAAGTAGGGGAATGATAGGAAGTCTTCAGGGTAGCAGCAACCAACCCTTAGAATTGCCCAGTTTGGAATTTGAACAACCCCTGCAACTCGAAGAAGGAAGTCGTCACACTGGTGAAGAAGAAGGAAATCAGGAAGAAGAAGAAAGTTACCACACCAGTGGAGAAGAAGGAAGTCATCACACTAGTGAAGAGGAAGGAAGTCACCATACCAATGAAGAAGAAATAAGTCACCACACTGGTGAAGAGGAAGAAAGTAATCACACCAGTGAAGATGAAGGAGAGGAAGTAGAACCTTCCGAAACTTCCATTGCAAGTCCACCACAGAGTCCATTGCAGGAGGACCAATTGGCCCAAATTTTGGCCAATATGAGTGAATATATACAACCTCACAGTCCGCTTAACCTCAAAATTGAGATAGACCAATTGCAGGAACAAGCTGTTACCGACAAAGATATGGCCGAGGAAATGCCTAATGAAGAAAACCCTCAGGGAACAACAGAACCAACTAGGGTTACTTCCCTCGAGGAATGTACCCAGGAGCATGGGAACACTAAGGAAGTGTCCCAAAAAAAAACATAGAAGCAAGCCTGGGCGAAGGCACGACCACTAAAGAGCAAACCCTAGCCGAGCAACCAAGTACAGAAAAAGGAACAACTGTTCCTTCCAAGAAGAAGAAGAAGACAAATGAACTTGGGAAGCTGTGGAGGGAATGGTAAAAGTTGCAAAAACTAGTAAAACAACTCAGGCAGAGGATTATGGTGCTAAAACAGGGGAAAGTCTCTAAAAGAACCCTGAAAATGAAAAATTCAGCCATCCAAATGGAACCCCATAATACAAGGGCCATGGAGACTCAAACTGAGCCCACATTCATTCAGGATAACAAGAAACAATAGACAGTTGCTATGGACGCAGTTGCCCAAACTGAAAATGTACAGGTCTGTGAAAAAGATGTTTAGATCGAGGCACTGTCCTCTAGCAGTATGGCCAACAAAGAGACACAAATTTTAGGCACTCGACATTGTAATAGGAACACCTAGGTAGATTTTCAACCCAAAAACGTTTTGATAAAAGACCCTGGTATAGAAAAACTCCAAGAGAATCTCGCACAGGCTCAGAGGGCTAGAGAAAAGCTCAAAGAAGAGACTGTTCCCATAAAGAAATACCAACAGTTACAACATCAATTAAAGGACATCAGTGCATCAGAGGCTAAAGCTTTCGATAGATGTCGAAAGGAAGAAGAGAAAGTTGAAAAGGTAAGAAATAGATTAAAAACGGCTAGGAATCATATGTATATTCTCTGTTATTTATACATAGATGTCCTAGCATGTAGGTGCCCTGCCAAAAATTATGCTTTGTTTTTATTAGAAAGATATTTGAAGTTAAAAATTAAGGCTGTTAAGGCAGGAAAACCTATAGAATTAGAAACTGTAGGTGATTTTATAAGCTGCTGCAAACTCTATGGAGTAAAAGTCCAACGTCTACTCTGTGAATTTTATTTGCACAATTTTATATTGGCTAGGGAAATGGAGACAAATCCCAGCCCTTTTGTGGGAGATATCCAACTTCAAGCATTCATTTCATTTGCTGTTAACCAGTTAAAATGGCTTAAGGCCTATAACACTTTTCAGAGCCAAGAAAATGGGTTAGACCTTTGGTTTAGGGGCGAACCGAAACACCCATTACAATTGTGGGCTAGGCAGAAAAGCTTAATGACAAAGGAGGGTGTGATCCAAACATTGGGACCCATACATAAAGCTATTATCCTGGATGGGGTAGACTATTTTCTATCCATCGGAGACCAGGCCATTGTAGCAGTTAAACTCCGATGGAATATTTCCAATTGGAATATTCAAGACAAAGAGCCATTCAATTACAAAAATTTTGAGTTAGCTGCCAACCACCTTGTTATCTATAGTAACCTCATCTTGAGGGAAGGCCTGTATTGGCTAGGTTGTAGATATCACAGCCCTATTATCTGGTATCCTGCAGCAGACTATAAGGCCAAATATGAACTACCTGAAGGACAGACAGGGCATATCTTTGAAGCTTTAGCTACAAATCACGGTTTTAGACCTCTTAATGAAAAACCCTCTCCAGCCTATTCTCTAATTGCTTTACATGTAAACTATGGTTTTAATGAGGACATGAAAAAGGGTAAGCAGGGGGGTGTGTTGAGAATTGGAAAAGGTATGAATTCACCATGTATTTCCTTATCTTTTTCCTTTAAACATAACTCTTTTTATTCTAGAAAGATGATATATTGAAGGATTATGATAGAATTACAAATATTAATGTTTATTATGAAATTGGCTAAAGATTGTCTTTTATTCTAAACAGGAAACAAATGAAGTGGGAAACCACCATTCGAAAGGCAAAGCTAAAGCAGGAGTAACCGCTATTCCTCCAGGAAAGGGCCATATCCAGACGAGAAGGATGAAATCAGAATGCATAGTCAAAGAAAAGCAAGGAACAACACGGCTACAACAAAAGAGGAGGAAGCTTTAGCTAAAAGAGGAAAATAGAGCGAATCCCTCAGGATCTTTCGATCCTGAGGGATCGTTGTTCAAAGTTTATCTTTGTTCCTTGTATTGTCCGTCGAGTTGTTATAAAAGGCAGCACCTATAGAAATAAAGGGGGACGATTACCATTGAAACTTCTTTTGTAATTCTATACTTTTATTGACTCTCATGATTCAAGCAGAGGGCGACTGGTTGTAAATTCTATATGCATGATTAATATATGATTTAGTTGCCGTTCCATCACTTGAATCTGAAGTAGTTCAACGATGTTTCCTTAGCGGCTAAGGGCCCGGCCCTGGTGGATCCACTTGCTCTTTTGTATCATTATCTTTCGATTATAGTTGTGTGATGGTTTGCATTTATTTTCACTACAGTTTCAAGTTTAATAGTTTATTGTTTTATTGCTTTATAATCTTGGTGTGTTGCATTGTTGAATTGCGTTGCCATTCCTTTCCAATTTAACAAGAATCTTGATCCTTGTATAACTTATGCTTTAACAGAGCTTCGCTGTTCAGCATCTGCTGTTCCATTCCATTTGCTGTTCCGTTCTGATTGCTATTAGTTTCAGATTTCTGTTTAATAGAATTTGCTGTTCAATTCCTTTAGATAGAGTTTGCTGTTAAATAGAATTTGCTGTTCTGTTCTGATTTCTATTCATTTTGAATTGCTGTTTAATAGAATTTGCTGTTCAATTCCATTAGATAGAGTTTGTTGTTCATTTCTATTGTTGTTCAATTCTAGTAAAGTAGATCTGCTATTCATTTCAGTTAATTAGTTTATAGTTTATTTCATACCTGCAAAGAGTTTAGTTTTGATTTTGAGAGCTTGCCTGGTTTACTTTCATTAGCAGCATTAGTGATTTAGTTCAGTTTCCATTTAATTGCTTTGGTGTGGAGTGTAAGATCATCAACTGTAAAAGACATTGGTTATTGCTACCTACGTTCTCAGATTGATTGTCTTGTTCTTATTTGATTTCATTTACATTAGTTGCCAAAGGAAAGAGTTATTACCACTGCATCCTTGGCTGATGATTGCTGAGTGAATGATTGGATTTCAGAGAATTTAATTTCATGTCATTGTAGTTAGATTTCATTTCCAAGCATCCGTTTACTCTTGGATCTGTAACACTGTACTACATATTAGAAAGCATTACTGTTAGATTGAATTGCAGCCTCAGACAGAGTACACTCTTGAAATAGAAAATCTTACCTGGATTGATAATTAATGTGAGATAAATAGGAGTTAAAAAGACACCTTTTATACCTCAACATTGAGGGTGCTACAAGTTACACAAATCATGAATATGAGCCAGGAGTGCAGCATGTTTCTAATGATATAGACAACTACAAGGATCAAGAAGAAATCAGGGAAACTTCATTTACTGCAGAACTTTCCAAAATTGTTCTTGAGCAAAGCCAAATCCAAGGACACAATGGTACATAGGAGAAACTAGAAGATACATCAGCCTAAGAAATGGAAATCATCCTGAGTTTTCCGACTATTGAAATAGTCCTAAAAATTGAAGAGATACCTCCATTAGATGTATTTTATAGTCCAAAACACAAATCTATCATGACCAGGTCAAAGAAGAAGCAAAATATGGAAGATTCTCCAGAACCGCCTGTAGATGAAATACTAATGCGAGTCCTTTGGAAAGAAACTCAATTAGCTCCATGGAAGGAACTTAACTGATTATCTCAATTTGCAGGTGCTTATGAAAATGCAACCATTCATAAGGAAGCATAAGTTGAGTCATTAATTATAGAATAGGATCAGAAAATTGCTCAAATGGAGCAAGTTTTCTCTGATGAAAAGTAAGGGATCAAGCAGGAGCTGCATCCAATCATCAATAATATGCAACAATATTTTGAAGGTCTCAAACTCAAACTCTAAAATGGGATTAATGAAAAAGATCAAATAATTCAGTAATTGCAGTAGAGGATTGAAAAGCTCTAGGAAAAGCCCGAAATTAATGAAGTAAAGAAAGAAGCAACAGAGTTGGAAGCATTACTGGCAACACAACAAACAATTTTCTATCAGAAGTATAATCAAATTCAAGATAAAGTTAAGACTAGTAATCAATTAGTCACTCGAATTTCTAATCTAAGAAATTATTATAAATAAATTGATGATAAGGTGTCAAAATACATAGATTGGCAAGACACTGCACAGGGTAGAGCAACCGATCTCCCTCACCTTGAAGGATCAATTAAAGATATAATATTTGGAGATTGGGATATTAAAATTAAAAGCACTGAATTAGCTATTATCAGAGCTAAGAATTTATCTTCCCACATCTCTGAGTATATAAAAGATTCTCTTCTGCAAGCCAACTTGATTCAAGAAGCATCAAAAGACGCCATGCCAGATATTAGTTTCCTGAAGAAATCCTGGCAAGAGACATAAAACAAAAAATCTCTTGACATAGACAATATGACAAGGTTAAATATGGAGATTTACTGGTAATTGTTGATTAAGCCTCATAACCAATTGATAATGTTGAGGTGCTTCTCCAATGCAACAGCTTAGCTTCTTCCAACACTGAATGATGCAGTATTCACGAGATGTATGGGAATGCAACCAATTCATCTCCCCCAGCTTGAACATATGATTAAAGCATGCCAACTCAAAGACCAGCTAGAGAGTGAATCCAGGAAACAGTCATGAGACTGTTACAACTTATGCATTTTATTTTTCTAGTTTCTAGTTTTATAGTTTAGAGTAATATTAGAGAATTCTTTTACAAGTCTTCTATTTTTGTAATATTAATTAGTATTTAAACCCCTTTCATGCATTTAGAAAGGGGTCTAGAATTTTAATAAGAGTACTTTTGGAACTTACACTACTGTTTGAACGAAAGTTATCTAATTGAAAGTCTGAACCTTGAAGCTATCTTTTCAGATCTAAAGCTATGGTGCAACGGGTACTATTATCTGTGCATTGATTGTTTTATGTTTCTGAAATTTTGGAAAACTTATTTATGTCTATTAGTTTCATTCTGATAAGCATTGAAGTGATATATGTTCTTACTACCATTGATATAATATATTGAACAATATCTAGTTAGATGTGAGACGTAGAGATCTTTTATGTGATTAATGTTCTTCATCAACTAAATCAATTAAATTGATTTATTTTCTTAAATGTGCTTATATTCATTAAGTATGCAATGATATGTATTATTTCATGGTTGTGAAATTCTACACTTTAGTCATATAAATGAATCCAATCCCGGGAAGTAGTTAGATTAGTTTTAATTTATGTTATCATTAGAATAAATCACCCTGTTAGTGTTGATTTTATTTATTTTGTTATCTAAACTCTCTTTATATCGGAAACTGGTCCCTTTATCCCTAGTCGAACCCACCATTTCAATGGAAGAGTTGTTTTAAGCTCCCGACTGGGTGGAATCCCTAATGTTGAGGAATTTACTTTCCAACCTTCATTTTTTTTGGTGCTAGAAGGAGGGCCATCCGACTATGTATGGCATATAAAGCTAAATCTCAATCGAAAAGCCAACGTAAGAGTCGATCCCCCTCCAAAGATCCTACGGCTTCTAGATATCGTTCATTATCTCTAGGTCATAAGTCTAAAATTATAGAGCCATCTCTTTCATCTCTTGAAAAATTACCTCATAGACCTTCTTCAGATTATATTCTTGAGTCTCCTGAAGTTCAGTCTTTGATTGAGAAGTTAGAACAAAAGACCATATCTCCAGAAAATCCTGTTAATCTTGAAATTTCTGAAGAAAGTGTTACATCCATATTTTGAGGTACTGGTGTATTAACCCAATCACAAAGTAAAAAAAATTTGGGATAACTCCTTTTGAGTTTCCTAGTTATTCTCATCGTAAAAAGCTACTACATCAACATCTCAATCAGGTATCAGTGAGATCACATCATCTTCATCTCCATTTACTTCTACCTTCTCTTCTCATCAACCCATTTCTGCTCAAACAATTAGTTCTACTATAAGTAGTACTAGTCCAATAGTAAGTTCTTCTTCATCCACATCTTCTTCTGGACCTACTATCTCATATTCACATACAAAAATTCAAGTAATGGTCAACTTACCACGGGTCAATTCGGGTGCTGTTCAAATGGGAAATTTACATCCTCTCCCAGATCATCCAGAAAAATGGTTACCAAAGTATAATCAAGATGATGGTCTTGCTGTTGAGGAACATCTCAATAATTTTATGTTAGCCATGAATCTAAACAATGTTGAACATGAAGATGTTGTAGTTGAATTGTTTCCATATACTTTCTGAGGATTTGCAGGATCCTAGTATTTTTCCCTCCCTTCAGGCTCAATAGGAGATCGGGATACTTTTCAAGAACAATTTCTTGACAAATTTGGTGATGATAGGACAATTGCATCATTGATCAATGATATTTCTAATTTAAAAGCTAGTACAGGTGAAAAGATCAAAGACTTCAACTCTAGATTTAACAATTTATTGAACAAAATTCCAGCTGCCTCTGTGCTTGTATTGGACGTACAAATAGAGTGGTATATATCTTCCCGTCCTTCTAATATAGCAGTTTTTGTAGATTGAGCTAATAAAGTCACCCTTGTAGAAAACATGAAAGAAGCTGTTAGCGCTCAAATCTGCCTCAGGTTGAGGAAGGCGAGGTTCGAGGCAACATCAAACCAAGCTCAACCTCGTAGCTAGCCCTACGAGGACAGGAGAGGGCTCTCTCCGGGTCTATCTCGGCAGAAAGTCTTCAAATGGGCTAAGATGACCTAAATAAAACATTGATATTTATTTTAGGCTAGTAAATTGATATAAAAGGGTTTTTTGATAAATGATGGGTTTCTGGGCTGTGTGGGGCAAAGACAGCAAGAGCAGAGATTAAATGAAAAACGCAGATTATATCCTGAGGCAAGATAAGCATGAAGTTTAACAATCAAATTGGAATTATATGGAGTGAAAGACCGCTGCGATGTTGACAAGGGCAATAGTTGAATCCTTATCAAACTGAAGAAAACATAGAAAATGAATACCTCCCAAGGCAGAGCAGTAAACTGGATTCTGCCTTTCTCACTTAAAAGTATTCAACAGAAAATGATTATGAAATGACATGTAAAACATTACAAGCTACATATGAAACATAAGAAAAGACAAAATGCTAAATCCAGCGTCTCACAAGAATCTCAGAGTCGAGTCGTATTTCTTCATTAAATCATTAAAACTCGTACAATAAAAGCCTGCTTTCTCCTCACCCGCCTTCGTAATTCTCCTCCCCCTTTACAAGTGATTTTGGACATAATAAATGCTTTGCTAGAAGAAAAATGTATCAAGACCAACAACAAGGGCGCTGCTTTCAATCGAAGCCATGAAGATAGAAAAAGGATCCTCCATCTGCTCTAAAGATAGAAAAGCCTTCCATTATTCCAGCTGAGAATTTCTAATGACCCATGAAAACTAATCCTGGAGCGTAGACTAACTAAAGACAGAATAGGTAATCGGATCTTTGAATGCCACTTTGCACATTTCTATACAACTGCCCCCAAATGTTCTGGAAATGCGTTGGCCACTTTCCCGAAATTAAAAAAGATCTTGATATATTTAACGCTAAAATATGGATCAAATCCACCGCATATATTCTGAAGATGGATCGAATGCCGGATTGCAATCGACTGCCACATAGGACATTTTTCAAACCTAGCTGGAGGTCAAACGCTTTTTACAGGTTACTTATGCAACGAACTTTTCCAAACAACAATATATGAATATCATTGCTTGTCTTTCAGCTGTTCAACGACACCACAAACAATATATAACAATTCAAAACATGTCCAGCAATATAATAGCGCTCCTCTACACGTCTAAAGGGAATCAACTGGTATCCGTTCACCCTTATTTGCGCTTTTGACCATTCGATAGCACTTTTAATCCATCGCATGCCTTCAAAATAGGTACCTACAATACGTCGAAATCCTTTGGACCACAGGTGTATGTCTTAGAAACACAGTTATTCACATTACATAATCGCACAAGGCTTTTCTTTAACGATTTTACGAGGACGGGCCGGCTGCTGCACATATATGATTTGAGGAGGAGGCGGGTTCCGGAATTTCCCATCAAGGTCACGGATTTTTTCAGCTGATCCGTTCTCGTGCTCTCTTTTCGCCTGACAACTCGTCTTCAAATTTTTTTGTATATATACGCAATTTCTCCTCTACCAATTCTGTTGATTTCCTAGCGTGCTGTTTTTCCAAATTTTGCAGTAAAATCTCTATTTCTTTCTTCGAATATCCACCTAACTCGACGTCCTTGCGTTGCTTTGACCATTCCTGAGCTTCACGGAACATCTCATTAGAATAAGGACGCCCTCCATTTTGAGCAATTATACATCTATCTGCTTCAGCAATTCCTTTACTTGTTCTTCTTTCACTATTGGTGATGCCGTTTTATTATTGAATACGACCTTTCTATTATTGCACTGCCGTAAAAGATTCTGCATAGGTGAGCTGTCCTGCAAGTAATATTCTAATGACTGTTCAGTGTCATCCAACTCGTCACCACCAGTAAAGAAAACCACCATGTAATTGATAATTTTCTCACCAAACAACGTTTGCAAGATCTTTAAAGTGCTCGCTTCTTCTGTAGAAAATCGATTTTTAAGGGACAGTACCAAAATAACTCCATGGAGTCCCTCTTTTGCGAGGTCGATACATTTGACAATTTCTGAGTCGAGAAAGTCTAGTGTGACAGCAGGGTCAAAGAGACCTGTTTGCAAGCTGCTGGAGTCGATTGGATGCGAAACTGGGCGCAAAACAACAATTTCTGGGCTCTGTTGCTAAGTGGGTAGCGCCCCTGCTCAAGTGGGTAGCGCCCCTCAAGTGGGTAGCGCCCGTTCAATTTAACACAAGCCGTGGCGCTCAAGTGGGTAGCGCGCCCCAAGTGGGTAGCACGCACCTCAAGTGGGTCGCGCCCACCTCTAAATGCTGTCAACAATTCTGCAAATTGCTTAGAATCTCTAACTTCTAAATCAACTGTTCCAGGACCTGAACCAAAAGAAAATCCTCCATATGGGAATGCAGGTTGCGTAGCATTTGGGTATGCAATAGCAAGAGCTGGATGAGAATTTCTTGGAGGCAAACCAGATGTTAATTTTACCACTTCACCATTCATTCTCTAGCCAGACAATGGGAGACCCGTGTTCCCTTGATGAAAGCATAAAATTATGACTACTTACAGCAGCAAGCTATGAACTTGTCATACGTGTAGAATCTTGAGAGGAACAACAAGTCATCAACAACATCCACTATACCTGCTTGTCCGTTGTGTATTGTAGAGTCTGAAATTTGCTTCTACATCAGAAATTACTGGATTGGCAGGATAATAGGAATGTAGACACTCCTCCTTAGAATCCCATCTGTCATTTTTATACTTAACTGAATCTGGTCCTGTCTGTATGTCTGTGCTTTTGCAGGGATAGGAGCTGCTGAAGCTGCTGTCATTTGAAGAGCTGGAGAATTTGAAACATTTTGACAAATTACATATTCTAAAAAACACATTTAATGATTTCTTCTTCAAAACAGGGTTTTGAAGAAGAATCAATCTCACATCATTCCTGAAAACTTACTGCGTTATTTCACACTTCTGCAGACAAAACCCTGGACTCAAGACATAAAATGAATCTTCTGATCAAAATGGCATTTTAATGACTGCCAGTGACGGGAAATGAACCTTGGTGAATTTGACTGCAGCGGGCTGACAAGACGGAGTCTAACATTGGCTCTAATGGGGATGGCAGCTACCGCTTCTTGGAGGTGCCAAGAACTGCAGAACTTTGGGAGAGCAGACAGTGCCTCCGTCCATTGGGCAATGGAGTCCTTTATTTCAACAAATTGACACAACTCTTGACTCAATTTTTAAACTGAAACTGAACTCAAACTGATTCGATCTCAAGACTGAAATAACTGAAAAACTGGCTTAGCTAACTTCTAACTAAAGCTGCAATGAAACTGGAACAAGATGCTGCCCTTTGGCTGCTTATTTATTTACAAAATCTACCCTACTCTGCTGTAAAAACAATAGATCAGGTAATACTGAAATGCCAGATCAACCATTCAAGTAAACCTGAAAATGATGCCGCTTGAGAATGCTTCAACCAGATCACAGATGCAATTGCTGGCAGCCCTGCATGCACGTAATGACTCTGGACATGTAAAAGACCATCTGATCTATCTTTCAAACTGAAAAACATTTCCATGTACGTTGCAATGGGATCACAAAAGCCAGACTCTGTTTTCTGCCCCAACTCTGCAATACATACCTCCAGTGGCACACTGTCAATGCAAACATCTGTAGGCAGCTCTATTGTTTCCTGTTTTGAAGGAGGGAGAGTTTCCAAGAACTTTCTGGGATCTCGGAAATCATATGACTGGATCTGATCATTTAAACACTGAATCTCCTTCTCAATTCTTTCAACAATTAACTTACAGACACCAGTTTTAGCTTCAAGAGAAAACTTCGGAGATTTCAAACATTGAAGCAAGCCACTGAAAAATTCTTCATTAATTTCAAAATCTGCTAACCGATTTCTTACTTCTTTTACAGCTTCACACAGTGCAGGGTTTGCCACATACCCTACCATTGCATGAGTGGATCAGCGAGCACTGGAATCTCTGGATCGAGCTGGAGTCGCCGGGTGAATGTTTCAGCCTTCATATGTGTCTGACTGCTGTCCACCATCAGCATCAGATCTGCAACTTGATTTCATGTACTGGAGCAAGACAATCTACAAGTCGAATGTCACATCAACAGCAAACCATCATCCCCAGTATGGTCACCACTATGTTAGCGCTCAAATCTGCCTCAGGCTGAGGAAGGCGAGGTTCGAGGCAACATCAAACCAAGCTCAGCCTCGTAGCTAGCCCTACGAGGACAGGAGAGGGCTCTCTCCGGGTCTATCTCGGCAGAAAGTCTTCAAATGGGCTAAGATGACCTAAATAAAACATTGATATTGATTTTAGGCTAGTAAATTGATATAAAAGGGTTTTTTGATAAATGATGGGTTTCTGGGCTGTGTGGGGCAAAGACAGCAAGAGCAGAGATTAAATGAAAAACGCAGATTATCTCCTGAGGCAAGATAAGCATGAAGTTTAACAATCAAATTGGAATTATATGGAGTGAAAGACCGCTGCGATGTTGACAAGGGAAATAGTTGAATCCTTATCAAACTGAAGAAAACATAGAAAATGAATACCTCCCAAGGCAGAGCAGTAAACTGGATTCTGCCTTTCTCACTTAAAAGTATTCAACAGAAAATGATTGTGAAATGAGATGTAAAACATTACAAGCTACATATGAAACATAAGAAAAGACAAAATGCTAAATCCACACCACAAGAATCTCAGGAGTCAGAGCTGTATTTCTTCATTAAATCCCTGTCAAAACTGTACAATAAAAGCTCTGTTTTTCTCCTACACCAGCTTTCAGAATTCTCCTCCCCCCTTTACAAGTGATTTTTGATACATTAAATAAGCTAAGCTAGAAGAAAACAGATCGACCCAACAACAAGGGCGCTGTTTCAACTGAAGCCATGAAGATAGAAAAAGGATCCTCCATCTGCTCTAAAGATAGAAAAGCCTTCCATTATTCCAGCTGAGAATTTCTAATGACCCATGAAAACTAATCCTGGAGCGTAAACTAACTAAAGACAGAATAGGTAATCGAATCTTTGAATGCCACTTTGCACTTTTCTATACAACTGCCCCCAAATGTTCTGGAAATGCGTTGGCCACTTTCCCGAAATTAGAAAAGATCTTGATATATTTAACGCTAAAATATGGATCAAATCCACCGCATATATTCTGAAGATGGATCGAATGCCGGATTGCAATCGACTGCCACATAGGATATTTTTCAAACCTAGCTGGAGGTCAAATGCTTTTTACAGGTTACTTATGCAATGAACTTTTCCAAACAACAATATATAAATATCATTGCTTGTCTTTCAGCTATTCAACGACACCACAAACAATATATAACAATTCAAAACATGTCCAGCAATATAATAGCGCTCCTCTACGTCTAAACGGAATCAACTGGTATCCGTTCACCCTTATTTTGTGATTTTGACCATTCGATAGCACGTTTAATCCATCGCATGCCTTCAAAATAGGTACCTACAATACGTCGAAATCCTTTGGACCACAGGTGTATGTCTTAGAAACACAGTTATTCACATTACATAATCGCACAAGGCTTTTCTTTAACGATTTTAGGAGGACGGGCCGGCTGCTGCACATATATGATTTGAGGAGGAGGTGGGTTCCGGAATTTCCCATCAAGGTCACGGATTTTTTCAGCTGATCCGTTCTCGTGCTCTCTTTTCGCCTGACAACTCGTCTTCAAACTTTTTTGTAGATATACGCAATTTCTCCTCTACCAATTCTGTTGATTTCCTAGCGTGCTGTTTTTCCAAATTTTGCAGTAAAATCTCTATTTCTTTCTTCGAATATCCACCTGAATCGACGTCCTTGCGTTGCTTTGACCATTCCTGAGCTTCACGGAACATCTCATTAGAATAAGGACGCCCTCCATTTTGAGCAATTATACATCTATCTGCTTCAGCAATTCCTTTACTTGTTCTTCTTTCACTATTGGTGATGCCGTTTTATTATTGAATACGACCTTTCTATTATTGCACTGCCGTAAAAGATTCTGCATAGGTGAGCTGTCCTGCAAGTAATCTTCTAATGACTGTTCACTGTCATCCAACTCGTCACCACCAGTAAAGACAACCACCATGTAATTGATAATTTTCTCACCAAACAACGTTTGCAAGATCTTTAAAGTGCTCGCTTCTTCTGTAGAAAATCGATTTTTAAGGGACAGTACCAAAATAACTCCATGGAGTCCCTCTTTTGCGAGGTCGATACATTTGAAAATTTCTGAGCCGAGAAAGTCTAGTGTGACAGCAGGGTCAAAGAGACCTGTTTGCAAGCTGCTGGAGTCGATTGGATGCGAAACTGGGCGCAAAACAACAATTTCTGGGCTCTGTTGCTAAGTGGGTAGCGCCCCTGCTCAAGTGGGTAGCGCCCGTTCAATTTAACACAAGCCGTGGCGCTCAAGTGGGTAGCGCGCACCTCAAGTGGGTCGCGCCCACCTCTAAATGATGTCAACAATTCTGCAAATTGCTTAGAATCTCTAACTGCTAAATCAACTGTTCGAGGACCTGAACCAAATGAAAATCCTCCATATGGGAATGCAGGTTGCGTAGCATTTGGGTATGCAATGGATGAGAATTTCTTGGAGGCAAACCAGATGTTAATTTTACCACTTCACCATTCATTCTCCAGCTAGACAATGGGAGACCCGTGTTCCCTTGATGAAAGCATAAAATTATGACTACTTACAGTAGCAAGCTATGAACTTGTCATACGTGCAGAATCTTGAGAGGAACAACAAGTCATCAACATCATCCACTATACCTGCTTGTTCGTTGTGTATTGTAGAGTTTGAAATTTTCTTCTACATCAGAAATTACTGGATTGGCAGGATAATAGGAATGTAGACACTCCTCCTTAGAATCCCATCTGTCATTTTTATACTTAACTGAATCTGGTCCTGTCTGTATGTCTGTGCTTTTGCAGGGATAGGAGCTGCTGAAGCTGCTGTCATTTGAAGAGCTGGAGAATTTGAAACATTTTGACAAATTACATATTCTAAAAAACACATTTAATGATTTCTTCTTCAAAACAGGGTTTTGAAGAAGAATCAATCTCACATCATTCCTGAAAACTTACTGCGTTATTTCACACTTCTGCAGACAAAACCCTGGACTCAAGACATAAAATGACTCTTCTGATCAAAATGGCATTTTAATGACTGCCAGTGACGGGAAATGAACCTTGGTGAATTTGACTGCAGCGGGCTGACAAGACGGAGTCTAACAGAAGCCTTGTCTATTGAAAAAGGAATTTTTGCTTTAGAATAGAAAACAGAGCTTGAAGATAAAAGATCTAAAAAGGTAACATTCAAAGATGAGCCAAAGAAGAAAAAGCCTAAATATCCTTTTGATCTTGAGGGATTACAAAAAGTTCTCAAAACCATGTCCAACGATATGGTCGAAATAAAAAAACAGGTTGCTGAAATCTCTATTAGGAAACCCCTTAGATCATTTAGAAAAAATCAATCATCTGCCTCTCAGCCTCCCAATGTTATTTCTAATGTTGACTCTGACCTAGAAGAAGAAGAAGAAGAAACCACAACTTCTGCTGATGAATCCCAAGATGAATAAATCGTTGAATTATATGGATTATGGGATTTCATTTTACCTTCTATTTGTTAAATAAACTAAAAAAATTATTTACTATGTTCTACGTTAAATATCCAAACTAATACGCTGCATCCTTCAGAAAATAAAATACTGCCGAATAAAATAACGCTGGAAAGATAGATGCACACACACACAAATAACACTGTTATTTTTTGACTAAGTCCCTGGAAAAACCAAACTCGGGAAATATGGTGCAAAAATTGAGGGTTTGTATATTATGCAGTAGTAAATCTTAGTACAAATATATGGTTGCTTTTACATCTGGCAAACCATACACAGAAAAATATAACAAAGAGTCTAGTGATAAAAATCTCACTTCCACTGGTGATTTGACACTGACCTTGGCTTAAGATGAGCTACTTTGCGCTACCTCTGTGCAGTCACTGCGTCAGCCTATGCAGTACTGTGTTCCCACACCTAGGAACATATTTAACTCAACGCTGCTGCTCTGGAAACTCAAAGCTGCTGCTCTGGAAATCGATTTGCTAGTGAAATCAAACTCTGCAAGTGTATTCTCCAAGTCCCATCGAGTTTCTTCTTATAATATCTCGTTGAGACATCAACGACCATGATTAAAACTTAATCGATGGCTAAGATTAACTAGAACTTTATCCATGTCTTTTTCTAGAAGATTCAAACATGACTTAATTTGTACCTTTTAATTAATCATTTTTCCTAAATTTAGAGTTAGGAAACATTAAAAACTAATTAAAAAATTTAATTAAGTCGTTTCTAGGTGGAATTTCCATAAACGATTTATGGGCATTGGAGTACTCATGTATTCTAACCTCTCTCCAAAATATCGAGGCTAGAACACATCCAATGTTACAAAAACTAACACTCCCTCTTAGCGAGGAAAGTGTTCCAATACTACAACTACAATACACTGTCTCTGCACCATCAGACGATGTCTGGCTACTGTTTTCCACCAAATACTGCACAAATTTGATATGCGTTGCATCTCTGATATTGTTGACCCTGTTGAACTACTACCAACTACTGCATCTGCACTGCAACTCTGCTTCTGCTGCTACTGCAACATCTGCAAATGTCTCTCATTTTTCGTTGCTGCAATTGAGAGATGTCCATCATACTAAAACAAATGTGTTAAGTCCTGATGCATCTGTCACCCGAGTCCTGACTGCTGCTAGTCTCTGCACTGTCACTGAAGCCTCTGCGCTGCTGCTGACTTTGCACTATGCCAACTACACTGCTTCCAACTCTACTTAGTGCTTCTCAGTCTCAGACTACTACTAACGCTACTAGCTACTGCATCTGTCACTCTGGCACCTGACTACACCAACTGCCATTGGTTCATCCTGCTACTGCTACTATGGGCTCTCGTAGCAAAGTATTGATCTAAGAGGTGAAATCCTCAAGGATCCTGCCCAATTGTAGCTCTTTGGGGCTACAAAACCAATTCACCCCACCTCACTCCTAGAGGTATATCAATGATCATGGAAAATTCTTCCTCTAGTCTAGAGGACGACCCATCAATATTTGCGGATGCAACCTGTTGATCCTGCTTCTCCTCGTTGTCCTTCTTTCTAAGAGGAAATTGGGTGTTATAGTGACAAAGTTCACCACATCTAAAGCACTTAACCTTAGAAATTTCCTTCTTCATGTTTTGATACTCATGCTTCCCCTTTCATTCGAGGGCTACATTCTCCTCTTCCTTCACTTCCTTCGTCCCAGTACTACTGCTACCATTGATGGTGCTCTTCACCAAGTCTTTCCTCATCTCCTCCTATTGCATATATTCCCACATTCTGTCCCAATATGGAAAGTTTTCTCTTCCTAAGATACTCTCGACGAAGACCTGCTAGTCTTCGGAAATGCTATTCAAAGAAAACCACACCAATTATGTAGGTTGTGGTGCTGACTCGACAACAGACAACTAATCCCAGACATACTGATGTCTAGTAAGGAAGGGGTCTATATGCTCACATTTATGCATCCTGGTACATCTCAAATTCTCCTCAAGATACATCTTCCGTTGCTCCAAAGGTCCCTGGTATAGCGTAGCAAAAGCATCCCACATCTACTTGGCAATGTTCTTGCTAGCTATGTGTGATACCATGTGATCTCAAACTCCATCGAGAATTAGTCTCTACGCCTTCACCATCTCCTTCTTGCAGTCCTTTAGCTTATCTGGATCCGTGGTTATAACTACCATGTTACTGATATAGGCCTTGAGATCGTATTCATCTAGAAGGGAGGAAATCCTGACCTTCCAGATCACATAGTTGGATGAACTGTCCAACTGATCCTCATCTCTTAGCGCTGCTGTTTCCATATCTGCAAAAATTTTGAACTCTTCCTCTTATCCTTTGTGTAGTTGCTTCTAGGATCTACAAACTCCTTGTTGGAGTGGAAAAATATGCCCACAACTACTACTGCTCTGCAGTGACAAATTGAACTTATGGACTAGAAGTTCCTTGAGGAAATAATTCCCTTAGTGTGTTCTCTTCCTTCCTCCTAGCGTTATTATGCTCTAGACAAACTACAACAAAATAATTGCATCCCAACTGAAGATCTTCTCTAAAAATAAAATGTTGCTACTCCCTTTGCCTCTGACAATATTTGATCTGGAAAATATATTCTCTGCTGACTCACTTAGAGAAATAATTTTTCCTCAAAATTTTTCCCTCGTCGCCAATGGATTGCACAACCTCCTAGGGTTTCGAGAGGATGCTCATGAAGTACTTCGAATATCCCTCTTCCTTTCTGCAATTGAGTTCTTCCGCTTCTATCTGTGCTCTGATACCATGTGAAAATTTGGAGACCCCGAATCCTACTGCATCAACTGACTAAGTTTATTCTATTTGTTAAATAAGATGAACACATTATTTACTGTGTTCTACGGTAAATATCAAATCTAATAGGTTGTAATCTTCAAAAAATAAAATACTATGGAATAAAATAATGTTGGAAAGATAGATGCACACACAAACAAATAACACTGTTATTTTTGGACTAAGTCCCCAGAAAAACTCAATTCGGGAAAATAGGTGCAGCAACTGAGGGTTTGTATATCATGTAGTAGTAAATTTGAGTACAAATATATGGTTGATTTTAAATCTTAAAAACCATTAAAAGAAAAATCTAACAAAGATTCTAGTGAGAAAAATCTCACTCCCACTAGCGGTCTAACACTGACCTTGGCTCAAGATGAGTTGCACTGTGTTGCCTTTGTGCAGTCACTACGTCAACCTACGCAATACTGCATCCCCACAACTAGGAAAAACTTTCCCTCTCGTTAAGTGATCAGTTGATATCTGGAAATTGGACCCTCTTGGCCTACAAACACTCTCTTTGGCTTCTGGCACTAAATCAACTCTGCTTCCCAACAAAAATATTGATCTCCTCTGAAGTATTGTGTTGCCTCTGTGTGGCCTCTGCGCTACCTCTATGTGGCACTCATTGCCTCTCTACTGTGCACTGACCGGATCTGGAAAATCTTCCTCCAACCTTACTAACCTACCCCTCTCTCATTGCTTCGAGTTCACTAGCTCTCTCTCTAGCAACTGAGCGCTGCTACTCTGGATATCAATCTGCTAGTGAAATCGAACTCTACAAGTGTATTCTCCAAGCCCCATCAAGTTTCTTCTTATAATCTCTCGTTGAGACATCAATGACCACAATTAAAACTTAATATATGGACAAGATTAACTATAACTCAATCCATGTCTTTTTCTAGAAATTTGTGGCTGGCTTAATTAATACCTTTTAATTAATAATATTTCCTAAGTTTATACTTAGGAAATATTAAAAACTGATTAATTATTTTAATTAAGTCGTTTTTAGGTGGAATTTCCAAAAACGATTTCTGGGTATTAGAGTACTCATGTATTCTAACCTCTCTACAAAACCTCGAGGATATAACACATACGATGCTACAAAAAGTAACTGAGGGGTATGTAACAACCCTAGGGTTAAAATTTCAAGTAATATAAGTTAATAAAGGTAAAATAAGACCACATGCAAGGGGCACTTATTCCAAGTTGAACGTTGCGCAAAATATCCTAGTGGGCATCACTTGTTGTGTTTATGGCTAAGGGAAATTGGCAAAGGAAATGGCTAAGGCTTTGGAAAGGAAAAAAGGTATTTTTGACACATTATTTATGTAAATAATATAAATTAGGAGAAAAGGAAGGTGAAAGGTCACATGTTACATGTGAGGAGGAAAATGAAGGAAAATAATGGAAAATTGAAGAAATTAGAGGCCTGTTGTAGTATTACAACAACTCTCGTTAACCAAGTAAAATAGATTAGAAAGGATAATAGGGACCCTTTGAAATTTTTAGGTTAATATTTATTTTTTAGAAATAAAACCTAAAAATAGGATTTTATAAGATTAAGTTTTAAATTTTCTTTAAAAAATAAGAAAAAGACCTAAAAGAACCCATAAACCAAAAAGCATAAAAGTGGGAAGAAAACAATAGCGAAATTGTGAATAGAAAATCGCCGAAATAGTGAAATGTTGAAGTACGAGCGACGAAGTTACGAAATGCGAATAGTCGAAATGAGAAGTAGCGAAACCTATCACCTAATAGATGTCGATATCACATTCTCTCTAAAATCATCGCAATATCGCACTTCTTATTTCGTAGATTGATTTGAAGCGTTAAAACTCACCAACTACCAACATCGCCGATCAACGGATCCCAATGTGATATTTGTCAAAATCACATGAAACCATGCTTGCTAATTTAATGTTAATTAAGGTGTTTTGTGATCCCGAGGCTTGTATTCGATTTGTAATTATTTCAAATATTAACACTAAGGATTTCCCATTATGCATGAGTTAAGTTGATAGGACATTTAATATCGTTCGAAGTGATTTTAGCTTATCCTCTTTGGTTTTCTTTTCAATAGGGTAATTCCAAACACTTAGGCATAAAAGGATGTCAAGGCTGATTAAAGCATGAAGGAAATTTGCCACCCCATCACTGTTAGTCATATAGTAAGAGGAAAACAACGAAATGGCTCCCCTAATCTCGGATACTACATGCAACCCAGAGATTGGTTCTTCAAGATAGGAAGGGATCTATCAGTTGTTCGAGAACGAGAAGCCGCAAGTAATTCTGGACAAAAAACATACGGATGAGGACACTTTATCCAATGATTCAGAATCATCGACGGACACTGCTAATTCTTTTCTTCATAGAATTTATGCTTGTCCTAAGATGCTGCCATAAACTGATTTAGTGAAATGAGTGTTGGATAATGTATATATTAGAGATGGGAAATTTGTTACTAGAAGAAGAATTGTCATTGGTTCTCTCAGGCCATTAGATTTTAAGAACATCTATAAACTACCAGAACCCCAGAAGAGATATGATGCCGAATTTGTTCAAGAGTTCATGTAGGAGAATGACCATCCTGTGACTGTAATTAAATAATGAAGAAATTATCGTAACCGACATAAGCATGATGATAAGGGTATGTATTAATTTGTCTCTCTTAAAATTCCATTATCTCATATAGTTGCAATGATGTGTAATCTCTTTGGATTTGTAAATACGACCAAGTTTAAAGAGAATTGGACACCCTTGATAGAAGCATCCTTTGATGACTATATTCTAAATTGGGCTACTATTATTTTTGATAATTTGATAAGAATTATCACAACCTATAGAGAAAATCAAAATTTCCCACCCAATGCAGTCTCTGCTTTTTACATGAGTTCTTATATCTTAGACGCAATCTGTTTTTCCTTTGAATTTTCGTCATTAGGATGGAAATGGACCAGAGAAGTTGAAACCCCCATCTACGTGCAGTTAGATTTATTATGGGAGTAAAAGTATCACTCTAATATGTTTAGAATATGCAATGAAATAATGCTCTCGGTCTTCCAAGTCATTTTCGAAAGAAAAAATCCCTAGAGTCACCCCTGAAGCCAATAAAAGTCTTAAGTCTATAGGTAGGTGGTTTGGTGAAGAAAAATTTACATGCATCCGTATTTTTGAAAGTTATGCCCATCCTCAAGTCCTACCATTGTATATACCAGAAAAATTGTTGGCCAAAGAAATTTCTTATCAAACAGTTGGTAATGGTTTGACAAAAACCTTGAAAGATGCCAAAAAGACCGTTTGGCCAATTTTTCCTTTTTCCTGTGGTTCGTATACCCTAGAAAATTTCAAGCATGCCTGTCTTGAAATTGTTTGATTAAAACCTTTCAATTTTCCAGTGTTACCCAATAGAAATTATGATTCCTATGGTATTTCTAGAGAGATAATGAATGAGGTCAAGCTGCGAGCATTTCCAAGCGAGCCTGGTAGATTTGATGATATGTTCGAATCAATTCCTGAATCTTCAACATTTTAGCAAAAGGCAGCTAAAATTTCAACCAAGAAGATTTGTTAAGATTCAAAGTGTATCGAGAATAGAGAAATGCCCATTTGCCAGATTATTTGTTTCACAGACCAGGGGCGAAGGCAGAACATGTTATAGTTGCAATGACTTCTTAATTATCAGTACCAATTCAAGAAGCAGAAGCCACTAATGTTCAACAGGATGATAAATTCATCCAAAATTGGGAATATTTCGAGAATGCACTCTCTGAGACTAATACCCGTGCCACTCAAAATGCCATTCAGTAAAAAATTGTGCCTATTGTGTGTTGAGCATTGGAAAAGGTATGACTTCACCATGTATTTCTTTAGCTTTTTCCTTTAAACATAACTCTTTTTATTATAGAAAGATGATATATTGAAGGATTATGATAGAATTACAAAGATTAATGTTTATTGTGAAATTGGCTAAAGATTGTATTTTATTCTAAACAGGAAACAAATGAAGTGGGAAACCACCATTCGAAAGGCAAAGCTAAAGCAGGAGTAACCATTGTTCCTCCAGCAAAGGGCCATATCCAGACAAGAAGGATAAAATCAGAACGCATAGTCAAAGAAAGTTAAGGAATAGAATGGATACAACACAAGAAGAGGAAGCGTTAGCTAAAAGAGGAAAATAGAGCGAATCCCTCAGGATCTTTCGATCCTAAGGGATCGCTGTTCAAAGTTTATCTTTGTTTCTTGTATTTTCCGCCGAGTTGTTATAAAAGCCAGCACTTGTAGAAATCAAGGGGGACGATTACCATTGAAACTTCTTTTGTGATTCTATAATTTTATTGACTCTTGTGATTCAAGCAGAGAGAGAATGGTTGTAAACGTTGTATGCATGATTAATATATGATTTAGTTGCCGTTCCATCACTTGACTCTGGAGTAGTTCAGCGGTGTTTCCCTAGCGGCTAAGGGCCCGACCCTAGTGGATCCACTTGTTCTTTTGTATCATTATATTTCGATTACAGTTGTGTGACAATTTGCATTTATTTTCATTACAGTTTCAAGTTTAATAGTTTACTGTTTTATTGCTTTATAATATTGGTGTGTTACATTGTTGAATTACGTTTCCGTTCCTTTCCAATTTAACAAGAATCTTGATCCCTGTATAACTTATGCTTTAACAAAGCTTCACTGTTCAACATCTGCTGTTCCATTCCAGTTGCTGTTCCGTTCTGATTGCTATTCATTTCGGATTGCTGTTTAATATAATTTGCTGTTCAATTCCATTAGATAGAGTTTGTTTTTCAATAGAATTTGCTGTTCCGTTCTGATTGCTATTCACTTCGGATTGCTGTTTAATAGAATTTGCTGTTCAATTCCATTAGATAGAGTTTTTTGTTCATTTATATTGCTATTCAATTCCAGTAAAGTAGATCTGTTGTTCATTTCAGTTAATTAGTTTACATTTTATTTCATACCTACAAAGAGTTTGGTTTTGCTTTTGAGAGCTTGCATGGTTTACTTTCATTAGCAACATTAGTGATTTAGTTTAGTTTCCATTTAATTGCTTTAGTGTGGAGTGTAAGATCATCAACTGTAAAGGACATTGGTTATTGCTACCTACGTTCTCAGATTGATTGTCTTGTTCTTATTTGATTTCATTTACATCAGTTGCCAAAGGAAAGAGTTATTACCACTGCATCCTTGACTGATGATTTCTGAGTGAATGATTGGATTTCAGAGCATTTAATTTCATGTCATTGTAGTTAGAATTCATTTCCAAGCATCCGTTTACTCTTGTATCTGTAACACTGTACTGCATATTGGAAAGCATTACTCTTAGATTTAATTGCAGCCTCAGACAGAGTACACTCTTGAAATAGAAAATCGTACCTGGATTGACAATTAATGTGAGATAAATAGGAGTTAAAAAGACACCTTTTATAGCTCAACATTTTGGCATCGTTTTCGGGGAGAGTGTAGCTATTTAGGAAAGAGTAATGTACATTTGATTTTCTCTGCTAGGGAAGAACTGGGTATTAAAAATGGAAGGTAAGAACCTGCGTACTGAGCAAGGAACATGCTCTTTCATCGGCCCGCTTCATAGCAGAATTGAGTGAAATTTTTAGGTAGGAATGAATGCTTGTGTTTTTTGAATGAATAAAAAATCTAAACAGAACAAAATTCCTCCTAAACCCGAAAAACCTAAGGGACTGGTGACCCTTGGGCGAACAAATTTCATCGACGAAATCCTTAAGAAAGCCGAATCTCAGCCATCAGTAGGACCTAGAAAAGTTACTTCTAGACAACTTACTAGTTCCCTTCATGCCACAGAGTCACCATCTGTAGCCTTTGCTGAGGTCCATAGACAAACAAAAGAAATTGAGCAAGATCCCCAAGGAATTGAGAATTCTCGCCTAATTTCTCTGCAAGAAGGGAGCTCTAGTAATATCCACGAAGGAGGAGGAGAAACAGGGAAACAGAAGAACCAAAATCTCCTCTTGAAGTAATCCAAACAGTGAGAAAACTAGATAAGGGAAGTGTTGTCACCATCATTCAAAACAAAGCTAAAGGACCTGAATCTCCTCAGATAGTAGGTCAGCAAGGAACACTCATTATTCCAAACCAAGGGAGTGCTGTCAAGGTCATTCCTACTCCTTCTAGGTAGCCTAGGAATAATTCCCCAAAAATCCCGGAAGGATATTGGCACATATTTGATCAAATGGCCCACAACCAGCCACCACCTCAGCAAACTTCCACACTGCAATATCCCATTGTGGACACTGCAGTTAATGCACCTATGAAGGCCATGTTGGAAATGTTGTCATTGATGGCAAAGGAGGCAGCAGATGCAGAGACAGGAACAGTTACAAGGAGACAAAGACAGATAATGGAAGCAAAGAAGCAAATGAATGAAGCAAAGGAGACAAGCAGAGGAAGCAAATACGGAGACAGAGTCGTTTTCATAGCAGTAGAGGCAGAGGCAGAGTCACAGAAGTGGCAGAGGCAGAGCCACAGATGTTATTCCAAGAATATGTACATATATATATAAATTCAGAGAATCTTTTATACAGTCGGGCGTTACACATAACATTCCGGGCATTTGAATCAGTTAGCATTCACTGTTTGAATTATGTTTGAAATTATCGCCATTTTTTAACAAAGCACTTGTATTCGATTGACATGGAGATTGTATATATGGTAGGTGCGTTATATATATATGGTTTATATATATGCATACACCGAAGAACTAGCGTGAATAGGAGCAGAACCATAGTCAGAGGCGGAACCAAAGTCAAAGGCGGAACCATAATAGTAACAAATATATATATATATATATATATATATATAATTGAAATCTTTGGAGAACGGAACCCGGAGTAAAAGCGTTGGATCGGAACCTTGAGTGGAAAACGGAACCTTGCGAGAGGAACTGTGAAGTGGTTTAGCGTGAACAGTAAAGGCCGTAAGTAGATTTCATCGCACCGCCTATCGACCATAAGTGGTATTGCCCGGAGGAGCAGCGATTCCATTGATTGATCAACACGTGTCCTCGACCGACATTCCAAAACCGCCGTTTAACGTGCGCCTTCGCGCATTAACTATCGTACCAAGACACAGAGAAAAATGGACAGGAGCCGTCGATTTGGTGGGCCGACATCTAACGGTGATCGCTTGTTGAACCCGCACGAAGGTTAATAAAGGAGTCCGGTGGTTAACAAAGAATTGGTGAATTTTCCCGCTGCGGTGGTGAATTGGTGGCGCGCTGGCAGTGGTGCATGGTGGAGCCACCACAAAGTGGTGTTTACGGGGGCTCCCATTTCTCCGTACACATCAAATGGGGTGAGGCCCCGTAGTTCATCATAGCCGTTGATCAGCGGTCAACGTGTGATCAGTCAGTCAACTACGGGGGGTACCCTCCATGTTAACCTCCGCGCTCTTCAACCCCCTACACTCCGTCGATCTCCAATCAACCTGTGCGCTGTTTAACTTGCGCCTGTTCACCGTGCTGCCGCCTGCAAATTGATCTCTCGTTCGGGCAGTTGGAATTACATTCCAACAAGTTGTATATGGTTAATTGGCGCGATATGAAATATGAAATATGTGAACGGGGCCTAATACATATACACGGAGATGGACTGTCAGGTTATAATATTATATGGCGATGGTAAAGTTAATTCCTTGGGCTTAATAACAATACCAGAAGTCTATAATTCTAGAGGCGGTATTATATGCATACCTGCTCGAGTTTGCTACCCCTGCGGAACTTAAAGGGAATGGAGCTCCGTTTGATGCGAATTGATACAACTATGATTCAAACCATATATACTTCAAGGAGAAAGAGGAAGTATATGATATGATTAAGTTATATCAAGAGCATGCTGAGACACACAGGAACAAATTTGACAGGTGTTCAAGCACAGGAATCTGGAAAATATTCAAAAGTGCAGTAAACAGGTGAAATGTGTATATGACAGTAAACAAAGAAGATGCAGAACAGTTTCTTAACAACATTAGAAAAAGACAAAATCTAGTAAAGTCAAAGTTCAGAAGAGGAGCTGAGTGATATTGAAATATGAAATTAAGAATGTAAATGTAAATGATGTAATTATTTTTTATTGTTTGTGATGCAAAGGCAAGTATCCTAAAGAAAAGACAAAATCCCACTGTAGCCTGAAATTGTGTACATATTATTATGATTTTTAAATTGAGTTGGATAAAGAAATGAGGAGGCAGAAGACCAAGGGGTATGACCATTCATTTCGAATTCCTAGAAGAAAAAAA
Organism: Pinus albicaulis; assembly: GCA_034641835.2. NCBI lineage: Eukaryota > Viridiplantae > Streptophyta > Pinopsida > Pinales > Pinaceae > Pinus > Pinus albicaulis. Next base: position 598,519,925 of record CM076572.1, read on the forward strand.
ACAGTCATAAAAAATTCTATAAGTAATATCATTTTGAAATGCCAAAGAGATAGTGAGAAGGGAGAGAAAGAGTGAGTAAAAATAATGCAGAAATAAAGCAGTGAAGCAGAGAAGAAAGAGGAGCTGAGTAGAGAAGAAGGAGAAGCTAATAGAGAATATGAGAAGATGCAGAGATGATACAGGGAAGATATGAGAATAGATGAATAGCAGAGCAATTGGAACAAGACAGAGCTGATATCCAAGGTAAATCAGCAATTGTTTCTCTTTTGAAAGAGTGAGGAAGTTGGAGCTTCCCTATCAAGTTGTAGCTGACTGAGGTTGGAGCCTCCTGTAGGTTGGTGCCTACAGAAAATTGATGGGAGTTGGAGCTTCCTTGCAATTTGTATCTTGCAGAATTGAGGTAGGAGCCTCTTGTAGGTTGGTGCCTACAGAAAATCAGTGGTGAGAGGGAGTTGGAGCTTGCCTTTGCATCACAACAATAATAAGATGCGGTTTTCGTCCTTTATGAGTTTCCACTTATATCTGGTGTCTCTGTGCATGATGTCTATGTGTTGATGTGGTTTATCTAATCTGCTTAATACTTGTTTCTCACATATTAAGACTGTTGTTACATTAGCAAATTTGTTTGATACTTGCTGCTCACTAATAAAGATTGTTCACATATTAAGTTGATCATGAAGTGAAGGTGTAAATAAGTTTTAAGAGAAAGTTTTAAAAGTCCATGTATGTATTAAACTGATTCACCCCCCCCCTCTTAGTTTAATTAAGGGTTCAACAATTGGTATCAGAGCAGGTTCCTTAGTACCAGTCTAACAGCTGAAAGGAGATCCTAGGTTCCCAAGATGACTAGTAAAGAAGGATACTCAACCAACAAAGCCCCTTTCTTCACTGGTGAAAATTATGCTTTCTAGAAAATCAGAATGAGGACATACATAATGTCTCTAGGAATAGAAGTCTGGGCTTCTATGGAATTAGGATATGCCCCAAAGGCAACTGATACAGAGAAAGAAACAAAACAAGAGTTTGTGGCTAATGCAAAAGCCATGAATGCCATCCTGAATGGATTGTGTGAAGCGGAGTTTATTAAAGTAATGCACAAAGACTCTGCCAAAGAAATATGGGATACTCTTGAGAACATACATGAGGGGGACAAGAAAGTGAAGGCTACCAAACTTCAAGTCTATAGAGCCCAGTTTGAGAACTTAAGAATGAATGATGATGAAGACATTGCCAGTTTATTCCTAAAAAATGCAGAAATTATTAACAATATGAAAGCTCTTGGAGAAAAAATACCAGAAAGTGTAATTGTACAAAAAATTCTAAGATCTCTTCCATCCAGATTTAATCCAAAGGTATCTGCAATAGAAGAAACAGGTGATTGGGAGACCTTGACCATGAACCAGCTACTTGGAAATCTAACAGCCTATGAAATGAGGCTCCCACAGAAGAAGCCAAGTACAAGGGAAGCAACTTTTAAAACAGAAAAGAAGAAAGAAGAAGAGGGAGACATATGCTCATGCTCGGATGAAGAAGAGGCAAAGTTTGTCAAGAAATTGGATAGAGGCTTAGGAAGATACAAAGGTAAACTTCCTTTCAAATGCTTTAACTGTGGAAGAGTTGGACACTATGCTGCTAAGTGTCCTCACAAGAAAGTAAGGAATCAACCTCAAGAGCCAGAGAGAAATAAATCAAAGAACTGGCAGAAAGGAAAGAAGTTCAGCAGAAAATCCTTCTATGCTCAACAAGACAGCAGTACATTTGAAGATTCAAATGAACCCTCAAGTGAAGAAGGAACCTCCGAATTCTTATTGATGGCCATAGAAGAACTTGAAGGAATCTTGCTAGAAGATGAAGAAGAAGAAGGGGAAGTCGACCTTGAGGGGGAGCTAAGAAGTGCTCTGGAAGAGATTGACAGACTTAAACTGAAATGCAGAAAACAAAAGGACATTCTTCTCAAGTATGTAAGAGAAGAACAAAACTCAGAAGTCCTCATGCAGCTGAAGGTAGAGCTTGAAGAAGCCAAAAAGATAGAAGACATGTTACTTCAGCAAATCAAAGACAAAACCCGAGAACAAGAGAAGCTGGAAGAAGAAGTAGTATGCCTCGGGAAGAAACTAGAAAATGCTCAAAGAAATGTGGCTGTAAACTCGTCTCAAACAACAAGCTCTAGTAAGTTGAATGAAATCCTGGTTGCTCAAAGATCCCCTATGATAAAGACTGGAATAGGCTATGAAGAGGAATCAAGTAAAGGAAAAGAAAAGGTTGACCGAGAGATTATCTTTATAAAAGCAAAGAAGGAAGATGAAACAGCTCAAACAACTCCTACAACAGAAGAAATCTGCAACAAGGAAGAAAGAAATCAGAAGAAATTACTAGTAGCAAAGAATGTAATAAATACTCGGACCCTTGAATATGGAAACCATCAAAGCAGATCCTTCCCTTCAATGAAGAATGCCACTTTCTATGTTTGCCATAAGTTGGGACACATTGCTGCATATTGTCATGCAAGGAGGAGTAATTCAAACCAGCAAAAGATGCAAGTATTGAAGAGACTCCCTCACACAAACAAATGGAAGAAACAACCTTACATCAGGTATGCAAATAGCTTCTATGGTTACTGCTTTTATTGTAAGGAATTTGGTCATAAAATCATTGAATGTAGAAAGTATGGACAAAGGCTAATGTTTAACACCTCAAGGAGGTTTATGAATCAAATAAATTTTGTTCATACTCATAATTCTACAAAAATTATGATCAAATGCTGTATATGCAATCAAGTTGGACGTATGCCTTCCAAGTGTTCTCTAAGAAGATATAATTCATCACCTCACAAAAGATACCAAACAAAAGGAGGCCTCCAGTGGATAAAGAAGGTGAACAAATGTGACTTGGCTTTAACTGCTCAAGATTTGAAGAGTCAATGGTATTTGGACAGTGGCTGCTCCAAACACATGACAGGAGACAAAAGCAAGTTTATAACTCTCGATGAAAAGAAATCTGGCAATGTTACTTTTGGCAATGATAAAACAGGAAAGATCAAGGGAAAAGGCTCAGTTAGCATAGATAATGGCAGAGGAAAGGCCCAGGATGTACTATTTGTAGATGGGCTGAAAGAAAATTTACTGAGTGTCAGTCAGATGTGTGACAAAGGCTGCGAAGTTCTTTTTAGAGCACAAGATTGTGAAGTCAGATCAAGCACAACAGGAAAGACTCTACTCAAAGGTGTTCGAACAGAGAGTAATGTGTACATAGTGAAATAGGAGGATGAAGCCTGCCATCTTAGCAAACTCTAGGAGTCATGGTTATGGCATAGGAGATTGGGACATCTCAGCTTTGACCATATCATTAGACTGAGCAAGAAGAAAGCTGTCAGAGATATGCCAGAAATAAAAAGGCCCTCAAACACAATATGCAAATCTTGTCAGTTGGGGAAACAAACTCGCACATCCTTTAAATCTTAAGAAGAGTTATCAACAAGAAGACCACTGCAACTTGTGCACATGGATCTGTGTGGACCTGCAAGAACTAAAACACCAAGTGGAGAGTCCTACTTTATGCTAATAATAGATGATTTCTCCAGAATGACATGGGTTGCTTTTCTCAAGAATAAATCGGAAGCTCTGGAAAAATTCAAAACATTTAAAGCATTAGCGGAAAATCAGACAGGATGCAAGCTAAAATGCATCAGATCAGACAGAGGAGGTGAATTCACTGATTATGACTTTGCAGACCTATGCAATGAACATGGCATAAAACAACAATTTACTATTGCAGGGACACCTCAGCAGAATGGAGTAGCAGAGAGACAAAACAGATATGTTCAACAAATTGCCAGAGCCATGATGCAAGAGAATAATATTGCTCAAACCTTCTGGGCAGAAGCAGTGCACACAGCAGTACATATCCTTAATAAAGCTCACTTAAGGCCAAGCAGTGACAAAACTCCCTATGAACTATGGCATGGAAAGCCAGCTTCAATCAAACATTTCAGAATCTTTGGAAGCAAGTGTTACATAAAGAATAATGATGAAAATCTTGGCAAATTTGATGCAAGAGTAGATGAAGGGATATTTCTAGGATATGCTTCCAAAAGCAAAGGGTACAGGTGCTACAACAAGACCCTTTGGAAGATAGTTGAAAGTATTGATGTGAGATTTGATGAAGAACTTCCAAACAATACTAGAGATACAGACTGCTGCAGTACATCAGACAACGATGAAGAAGAAGATCAAAATGATGATGAAACAAGCAAAACATCAGAAGATGCTGGACTGAACTCAAAAACCCCCTCAAGATACACTCAAAAGAACCATCCAGAAGATCAAATCATAGGAGACAAGAATGTAGGAGTGCAAACAAGAAGGCAACTAACTGAACAGACAGAAGAAGTATACATAGCCATGTTGTCACAAATAGAACCAAAGAAATTTGAAGAAGCCAGCAAGGACAAGTCTTGGGTAAATGCAATGAATGAATAATTGGACCAAATTGAGAAAAACAATACCTGGGAACTAGTTCCTAGACCTGCTGAGAAAAATGTCATAGGCTCAAAATGGGTATTCAAAAACAAAATGAATGAGCAAGGACAAGTAATCAAGAATAAAGCTAGGCTGGTCTTCAAAGGATACTGACAAATAGAAGGACTTGATTATGATGAAACATTTTCCCCTGTAGCCAGAATGGAAGCTATCGGAATGTTCCTGGCATTTACATGCTACCAAGATTTCAAGGTATATCAAATGGATGTAAAATCTACTTTTCTTAATGGCGATCTAGAAGAAGAAGTGTACATGGAACAACCAGAAGGTTTCTCATTGACAGATAAAGAAGACTATGTATGCAAATTGAAAAAGGCCCTATATGGACTGAAACAGGCTCCTCGTGCTTGGTACTCAAGACTGGATAAATATTTGCAAAAACAGGGTTTTAAAAGAGGTGGAGTAGATAGCAATCTATACATAAAAGTGCATGAAAATGAACTCCTAATTGTTGTTGTATATGTTGATGACATTATGTTTGGAAGCAACAGAGATGAGCTAGCAAAAGGATTTGCAGAAGAGATGAAATCAGAGTTTGAAATGTCCATGATTGGAGAGCTAAGTTTCTATTTATGACTTCAAATTCAGCAAAGGAGCACAGGTACATTCATCTCACAAGAAAAATACTTAAAGGAAATGCTGAAAAATTTCAAAATGGAGGAATGCAAACCTGTGTTAACTCCCATGACCACAGGCTGCAAGCTATGCGCTGAGAATGGGTCTGCTGATATAGATCAAAAACTCTACAGATCCATGATTGGAAGTCTATTGTATCTTACTGCATCAAGACCAGACATCATGCTAGCAGTAGGACTAGTGGCAAGATATCAAGCAGCACCTAAACAAAACCATCTTTTGGCAGTAAAAAGAATACTCAGATATCTACAAGGAACAACACAATATGGACTTTGGTATCCTAAAACCAAAAAATTCACTTTATTAGCATACACAGATGCATATTGGGCTAGTTGTGTTGATGACAGGAAAAGTACGAGTGGAGGTGCTTTCTATCTAGGAGAAAGCCTGGTGGCATGGTTAAGCAAGAAACAAACATCCATCTCTCTGTCTACAGCTGAAGCAGAATATATAGTAGCAGCATCATGTTGTACACAAGTCATGTGGATGAAGCAAACTCTTCAAGACATGAAGGTAAGCATTGATGAACCTATTTCAATCAAATGTGATAATACAAGTGCTATAAGTATATCCAAAAATCCTGTACTTCACTCAAAAACTAAACATATTCCAATCAAGTATCATTTCCTCCGAGAACAAGTGGCTCAAAAGATAGTAAAGCTGGAATATGTACCAACAAAAGAGCAGACAACTGATATATTTACCAAACCTCTTGCTAGAGAACCATTTCAATATTTGAGAGATAAACTAGGGGTAGTATCTGTAGATGCTGCTCTCTGATATAAAGAGAAAGCACAATTTCAGGGGGAGAACAAAACGAAAATATCATTCCAGGGGGAGAATAGCCAGCAAGAAAAACATGAATCGGGTCCTCAAGATCAAAGGATTAAGGCAAAAGAACACCAAGTTATTATCCTAAAATTATCTGCATTATTCAAGCATCAAAAGGGCAATTACAAAGCAAAAGGATCAGTAGTGAATCTGAAACATTATATTAAGAATCTGAAACATAAAAGACAAGTAGTGAATTATCATTTGAAGCCTCTCAACATTTTAATTGCTGAATTCAATCATCCATCTCAAAGTGTTCTCACAACAAGTCTTATACATCACTATGAAGCAGCATGGTACAAAGTCAACAGAAGAGGGCCTAAACATAACTCAGAGAGAGGAGGAAGAGCAAGCAATAGGAGAAATCTACAGGAAAATAGAGAAAAATTGATGTCAAAGGGAAAAAAGCAACCCTTTGCCATTGATGTCAAAGGGGGAGGAAGAGCAAGAAACAGGAGAAAGAGTAGGCAAACAGAGAAAATGTATTGATATAGAGAAAATATATTGCCATCAATGCCAAAGGGGGAGACTATTGGAAATGTTGTCATTGATGGCAAAGGAGGCAGCAGATGCAGAGACAGGAACAGTTACAAGGAGACAAAGACAGATAATGGAAGTAAAGAAGCAAATGAATGAAGCAAAGGAGACAAGCAGAGGAAGAAAATACGGAGAAAAAGTCGTTTTCATAGCAGTAGAGGCAGAGGCAGAGTGACAGAAGCGGCAGAGGCAGAGCCACAGATGTTATTCCAAGAATATGTACATATATATATAAATTCAGAGAATCTTTTATACAGTCGGGCATTACACATAACATTCTGGGCGTTTGAATCAGTTAGCATTCACTGTTTGAATTATGTTTGAAATTATTGCCATTTTTTAACAAAGCACTTGTATTCGATTGACATGGAGATTGTATATATGGTAGGTGCGTTATATATATATGGTTTATATATATGCATACACCGAAGAACCAGTGTGAATAGGAGCGGAACCATAGTCAGAGGTGGAACCAAAGTCAAAGGCGGAACCATAATAGTAACAAATATATATATATATATATATATATATATATATATATAATTGAAATCTTTGGAGAACGGAACCCGGAGTAAAAGCGTTGGATCGGAACCTGGAGTGGAGAACGGAACCTTGCGAGAGGAACTGTGAAGTGGTTTAGCGTGAACAATAAAGGTTGTAAGTAGATTTCATCGCACCGCCTATCGACCATAAGTGGTCTTGCCTGGAGGAGCAGCGATTCCATTGATTGATCAACACGTGTCCTCGACCGACATTCCAAAACCGCCGTTTAACGTGCGCCTTCGCGCATTAACTATCGTACCAGGACACAGAGTGAAATGGACAGGAGCCGTCGATCTGGTGGGCCGACATCTAATGGTGATCGTTTGTTGAACCCGCATGAAGGTTAATAAAGGAGTCTGGTGGTTAACAAAGAATTGGTGAATTTTCCCGCTGCGGTGGTGAATTGGTGGCGCGCTGGCGGTGGTGCATGGTGGAGCCACCACAAAGTGGTGTTTACGGGGGCTCCCATTTCTCCGTACACATCAAATGGGGTGAGGCCCCATAGTTCATCATAGCCGTTGATCGGCGGTCAACGTGTGATCGGCCAGTCAACTACGGGGGGTACCCTCCGTGTTAACCTCCCCACTCTTCAACCCCCCGCACTCCGTCGATCTCCAATCAACCTGTGCTCTGTTTAACCTGCGCCTGTTCACCGTGCTGCCGCCTGCGAATTGATCTCTCGTTTGGGTAGTTGGAATTACATTCCAACAAGTTGTATATGGTTAATTGGCGCGATATGAAATATGAAATATGTGAATGGGGCCTAATACATATACACGGAGATGGAATGTCAGGTTATAATATTATATGGCGACGGTAAAGTTAATTCCTTGGGCTTAATAACAATACCAGAAGTCTATAATTCTGGAGGCGGTATTATATGCATACCTGCTCGAGTTTGCTACCCCTGCGGAACTTAAAGGGAATGGAGCTCCGTTTGATGAGAATTGATACAACTATGATTCGAACCATATATACTTCAAGGAGAAAGAGGAAGTATATGATATGATTAAGTTATATCAAGAGCATGCTGAGACACACAGGAACAAATTTGATAGTTGTTCAAGCACAGGAATCTAGAAAATATTCAAAAGTGCAGTAAACAGGTGAACTGTGCAGATGACAGTAAACAAAGAAGATGCAGAACAATTTCTTAACAACAGTAGAAAAAGACAAAATCCAGTAAAGTCAAAGTTCAGAAGAGGAGCTGAGTGATATTGAAATATGAAATTAAGAATGTAAATGTAAATGATGTAATTATTTTTTATTGTTTGTGATGCAAAGGCAAGTATCCTAAAGAAAAGACAAAATCCCACTGTAGCATGAAATTGTGTACATATTATTATGATTTTTAAATTGAGTTGGATAAAGAAATGAGGAGGCAGAATACCAAGGGGTATGACCATTCATTTCGAATTCCTAGAAGAAAACAAACAGTCATCAAAAATTCTATAAGTAATATCATTTTGAAATGCCAAAGAGAAAGTGAGAAGGGAGAGAAAGAGTGAGTAAAAATAATGCAGAAATAAAGCAGTGAAGCAGAGAAGAAAGAGGAGTTGAGCAGAGAAGAAGGAGAAGCTAATAGAGAATCTGAGAAGATGCAGAGATGATACAGGGCAGATATGAGAATAGATGAAAAACAGAGCAATTGGAACAAGACAGAGCTGATATCCAAGGTAAATCAGCAATTGTTTCTCTTTTGAAAGAGTGAGGAAGTTGGAGCTTCCCTATCAAGTTGTAGCTTGATAGATGTCAGTTGTCACTGACTGAGGTTGGAGCCTCCTGTAGGTTGGCGCCTGCAGAAAATTGATGGGATTTGGAGCTTCCTTGCAAGTTGTAGCTTGTAGAATTGAGGTAGGAGCCTTCTGTAGATTGGTGCCTACAGAAAATCAATGTTGGGAGGGAGTTGGAGCTTGCCTTTGCATCACAACAATAATAAGATGTGGTTTTCTCCCTTTATGGGTTTCCACTTATATCTGGTGTCTCTGTGCACGATGTCTATGTGTTGACGTGGTTTATCTAATCTGCTTAATACTTGTTGCTCACATATTAAGACTGCTGCTACATTAGCAAATCTGTTTGATACTTGCTGCTCACTAATAAAGATTGTTCACATATTAAGTTGATCATGAAGTGAAGGTGTAAATAAGTTTTAAGAGAAAGTTTTAAAAGTCCATGTATGTATTAAACTAATTCACCCCCCCCCTCTCAGTTTAATTAAGGGTTCAACAGGCCATTCCTCTTTAGCATATTCCTACATTCCATGGCTTAACATCGGAAGACCCAGATGCATTTATGTTTGAATTAAATGTATTATGCAGAGGGTATGACTATGCCACCGATCCCCAAAAATTAAAATTAATTCCTTCCACATTAAAAGGAGCAGCTCTACGATGGTTTATGGGGTTAGGTGGAGGTGTTATAAATGACTGGGATCAGATGAAAGCTTCTTTTATAAAGAAATATCAGGATTATTGTAGGTCCAGGGAATTAAAAGACGAAATATTTCAGATGACAACAAAACCTAATGAAACACTTGAGGAATATGTAGAACGCTTTCAATACAACCTCCAAAGATCACCCTATGCATCTTTACCCTTACCTGATAATGTGTTAAAAACTACATTAATTAAAGGGATGAAGGAACAATGGGTTGAAACATTAAACATCATGGGCAAAGGTGATATATATCAAGAAATTTTTTCTGTCATTATTAATTTATGTATCAGGAGTTCGAGAGGCAGCACAAGGCTAAAGTCAGCAGAACATGATATGATCACAACGGATAGTAAGACCTCTGGTGAAGGTATAACCCGCGCAGAAATTGGCAATCTACTAGAAGATTTTAAAACTGATATTCTAGGGAATTTGACAATGCAGTTCGACATCATGCAAGCTAAAAAAAAGCAAGTAGAAGCAGAACAAAATTTGGCAATATTCTGCCCTAAATGCAGAAAGAAACACAACCATAAGGAGTGCCCGCTGGATATAATAAAAGTCTGTGCTATCTGCAAAAAAGATCACTCCAAGGAAGGTTTCCCCTCGCTCCCAGGATTGAAAGCAGTCTACAAAGAAGAGGAATAAGAATAAGAAATGGTATGCCTACTCAATCAGCGTTGACAATGGAAGCCACAACAAACAGGTAAGCCAATTGATCCATCCTCTTCTTTTCAGTCTCCTCTGTATAATGCTCAACAATATAATGGAATGTGGAAAAATTAGCCACCTTTCGCCACTTGGTCACAACATCCATTTTCACCATGGCCAAATCCAACAAATCAGACCAATTGGCCAAACTTTCCTTACTGTCCATTGTTTTGGAAAAATAATGTTTATCCAACACAATGGTCCCCCTCCACCTCGCAGAGTCAAACCTGGCAGTCGAACTGGAAAAGACCTATGAATCATCCAGCTGGAATGATCCCTCTCCCTCAACCTACACTGCCAACACCATATACATTGCAAAAAAATCCCTAGACCAACTTGAGACCGCAACTCCCAGCCCAACCCAACCCAAACCCTAATAATAGGGCGGTTCAGTCTGTTCAAATAATGGAACCACCAGAACTAGAAACTGAATTAAGGGAGTGCAACGACCTTCAACTAAGGTCTGGGCGCATAATAGAATCAGAGGGAGACAAAAATGTTCAAGTTGAAAATTCGTTACCTTCAGAACAAACACTCCGAAAGGAGAATGTGGCTATACAACAAACTCATGAACAAGAAACCACCTCTTCTCCACCATTCCCAGAACGATTAATCATACCTCGTCCAATAGAACATCCTGATTTTGATCTTCTGGGAGAACTGAAAAATTTGTGTATAAAAATCCCACTCCTCCAAGCTATCCAAGACATTCCCATTTATGCAAAAACCATCAAATAACTATGTATAAAAAAATCCAAAGAGGAGAATGACAACTAACCCAACTATCCAAGTAGTCGACACTTTATCTGACTTACTATCAGGAATGGAAGCACCTGTAAAGTATGAGGACCCAGGAAATCCTATAGTTACGGTGCAAATCAATGGAAAATTATTTCCAAATGCCTTAGTTGATTTAGGAGTTGGAATTAATATCCTAACAACCACCACTTGCTAAAAACCTGGCATTAAATCATTAGATCCAACAACAACCTTATTGGAACTGGCTGACTGATCAGTAGTCAAGCCAGAAGGCACACTACATGATGTAATGGTATCTGTAGACTCCTAGGAATATCCTGCTGACTTCCTGATTATCAACCCCAAAAACCGGCTAGATGGACACCCTTTGATCTTAGGTAGACCTTGGCTGGCAACTACTGATGCCTATATTGGCTGCCAGCAAGGTAGTATGAATATAACTAGAGGGAGTTATGTCAAGAACTTAGCTTTATACCCTCCAACCCAACCAAGCCCAATAATAATAATAAAAAAGAGACATCCTGTATCATATCTCATTGAAAACATTAGATCACCACTAACCATAGAAGATGCCCTCGACTTTAAATATTAAACAGAGGATGACATCATTAACAGTTTCATCAACCAACCAAAAATCAGATCTCATTTGCAATGTCACATGATCAAGGCAGCATTTGATAATGAAGAAGATCCCCTGAAAGACATCCAAGAACAATCAATACCTACTACTTATTTTTACAATAGCAAAACTATAGAGATTGAGCCAGGGAAAACTTTGAACATTAACAAAAATTTGAGTGCTGAACAAGAAAAGGAGTTGGTCGAACTACTGAAAAATTATAAGGGAGCCTTTGTATGGGATTACCCAGACATGAAAGGAATTGATCCCCAGTTATGTACGCACCACATTTATACAGAAAAAGATGCTAGACCCATTCGCCAACCCCAACGAAGATTAAAACCTCACCTTAAGGATATTGTGAAAGTTGAATTACAAAAAATTTTGGATGTCAACTTTGTTTATCCAATATCTGATAGCAAGTGGGTCTCTCCACTAGTAGTGGTGCCAAAAAATAATGGGAAGTGGAGGATATGTGTAGACTACAGAGAACTAAACAAAGCAACCCAGAAAGACCACTTTCCCCTTCCTTTCATGGACCAGGTATTAGACACATTAGCAGGGAAGAAATTCTTCTCTTTCTTTGATGGCTTCAGTGGGTACAATCAGATTCAGATCACCCCTGAAGACCAAGATAAGAATACTTTTACCTGTCCTTGGGGGACATTTTCTTATAGAGTTTTACCCTTCGGTCTATGCAACACCCCTGCTACATTTCAGAGGGCCATTCTCAGCATCTTTTAAGATATAATAAATGAAGGGCTTGAAGTATATATGGATGATTTTACAGCTTATGCAGATGATTTTGAGCCAACATTAGAAATATTGGAAAAGGTGTTGCAAAGGTGTATTGACACCAGACTCTGTTTAACCCATGAGAAGTGCCACATGATGATGACCGAGGGACTCATCTTGGGTCATTATATCTCAGCAGCTGGAATACAGGTAGATTTAGCTAAAATTCAGATACTTTTGTTAATACCTACTCCCACCACACAAACAGAGGTACGTAGCTTTCTCAGATTTTCTGGTTATTATAGAATATTTATAGAGCATTTTTCTCAAATAGTTGCACCTCTATACACACTAACAGGGAATGTTGATTTTAATTGGACGGATAAATGTGACCATGCTTTTGAGGATCTGAAAAAGCTTCTATCAATAGCCCTAGTGCTAAGGGGCCCAAATTGGGATTTGCCATTCCAAATTTCATCTGATGCCTCAGACACAACTATTGGAGCAGTCCTTGGGCAGGAAGAAGATAAAAAACCATATGCAATTTATTATATTAGCAAGAATCTATCTCCTGTTGAATTAAACTATATTGTGACTGAGAAAGAATTTTTAGCTGTAATACATGATGTAAATAAATTTAGACACTATATAACTGGGTATCCTGTAGTTTTATATACAGATCACTCTGCCATAAATTTTTTAGCAAATAAACCTGCTACAAATGGTAGAGTGACAAGATGGTTGATTCTATTACAGGAATTTGACATCACAATAAAGGATCAACTAGGAAAAGAGAATCCTGTGGATGATTTTCTCTCACGAATGCCAAAGGCAACAGACGCAGCAGCAGTCAAGGATCACTTCCCAGATGAACATTTGTTTGCTGTTACTGCTAGAACCCCATGGTATACTGATGTTGCAAATTATTTAGAAGTAGGTAAATTACCTAAGCATCTAATGCCCAATGAACGAAAACAGATAGTACAACGCAACACCCTATTCTCTTGGATTGGGGTTTACTTATTTCATACCAGAGCAGATATGCACATCAGAAGATGCGTTCGAGAAGAAGAAATATTTGACATCCTGAAAGCATGCCACGATGGGCCATGTGGCGGACATTTCGCAGATCGCAGGACTGGTCACAAGGTTTTACAAATAGGCTATTATTGGCCTACAATTTTTAAAGATGCTAAAAAGTTTGTACAAGCCTGTGATAGTTTCCAAAGAGCAGAACGCCCTGGACAGTCTGATGAAATGCCTTTGAACCCATAGTTAGTAATCGAGCCATTTGAGCGTTGGGGGCTCGATTTTTTTGGTCCTATTAACCCACCATCAAATCAGAAAACATATATACCAGTTGCAACAGAGTATGTTACTAAATGGGTTGAAGCAAAAGTACTTCCAAGAGCTACAAAAGACTCTGTAATACAGTTCCTTTTCCAAATATTTGTGCGATATGGCCTCCCTAGGGATATAATTACAAATGGAGGACCGCAATTTGTAGGTAATAAAATCGCTGCAACATTAAAAAAATACCACATCCAGCACAAAATCACGACCCCATACCACCCACAGGCAAATGGCCAGGTAGAGAGCACAAATAAGGTGATAGAATCTATACTGACAAAAACAGTTGCATCACACCGACGTGACTAGGCTTTAAGATTGCCGGAAGCCTTGTGGGCGTATCGAACAACATGGAGAAATACCACTGGGTATTCACCATATCAATTATTATTAGGAAAATAACCCATATTTCCAATAGAATTTGAAATTCAAACATTAAGAACAGCCCAGGAGGTGGGTTTGGACTTAAATGAAGCCCAGGTCAGAAGATTACAACAAATCAATGAGTTAGATGAAATTAGACTCTCTGGTATCCAACACACTGCATTAATTCAACAATAGAGAGAAAAATGGCACGATGCCCTTATTAAAGAGAAGATCTTCCACGAAGGAGATTGGGCACTCCTATGTGACTCCAGGTTTCAGGATTTCCCAGGAAAAATCTAGACATGATGGCTTGGACCCTATGAGATACAGAAAGTGCATGACAATGGCACCATCACATTGACTACCATCGATGGATCTGGACATTCTTTCAAAGTAAACGGTCATCGAGTACGACTTTACCATAAACCGCTTAACCAGGAATCCTTTTACCAACAATTACGGGAAGATTCTACCATGCAGATTCTTGCTGAGGGAGATAACTCCTCCTCAGCACCCATCCACTGAATAATTCTTCTTCTTGTTTGAAACTTGTACATAAGTTTTTCTTTTTACCTTGCTTATTTTTTGTACATATTTTATTTCTCAAGCTGTTCCTTTTAAGGAACAACTATTGTTTCTTTTAAGGAAAAACAATCGTTCCTCTGAAGAAACAACACATTTGTGTGTTTCTTTTTGCTGTTCCTTTTAAAAGGAACAACAATTTTTGCCGCGTGTTTTTTCTGTTCCTTTGCAAAGGAACAACAATTTTGCTGCGTGTTTTTGTTGTTCCTTTCCAAAAGAACAACAGTTGTTGTTGCGTGTTTTCGCTGTTCCTTTCCAAAGGAACAACAGTTTTGCTGCGTGTTTTTGTTGCTCCTTTCCAAAGGAATAGCAGTTTTGCTGCGTGTTTTTGCTGTTCGTTTCCAAGGGAACAACAGTCGTTGCCGTATGTTTTTGCTGTTCCTTTCAAAAGGAACAACAGTTTTTGCCGCCTGTTTTTGCTGTTCCTTTCCAAAGGAACAACATTTTCCCCGCTTGTTTTTGTTGTTCCTTTCAAAAGGAACAACATGTTTTTTCCAATTGTTTCTGCTGTTCCTTTCAAAAGGAACAACATTTTCGCAGATTGTTTTTGCTGTTCCTCATAAGGAATCACAACTGTTCCATCTAAGGAACAACACTTTTTGAGTGCATTTTCCTTGTTTTAGAACAACATTTTGAGGATTTTTGTGAATTATTCTAAAGCCAAACATACAATCTATGCAAGGACACAAAAATTAGAGGTTACTGGAATCAGCAAATCAAGAGAAATTGTAATTTTTAAGAAATTGTTTTGTAGTGATAAGAAAAGGAAAGGACACAACCATCTATATCACTTTGCTATATTTATTTTCACTAAAATTAATATGATCGGTTATCTTTATCATGTTGGTTCTTCCCTAAATATTCATAACTCTCTTTGACTTTTATTTATTGAATAAGAATAAGGGCATACTTTCTCTATTGAGATGTTCAGACTTCTTCCACCATCCCTACTCTTAAGGAGTGTTGAGCCATCCTCTATACATAAATAGGGAAGTGCTACATGAAAAAAAGAAAGAAAAAAATCTCTATATGATTACTAACAATTCTATGATATGGTAGATAGAGGATAGGAGGTCTCATTAAGAGCCAGCCTACCATGATCATAAGAGAGCAGTGAAGTGGCATTCCCATTATGGCCACCACACCGAGGATATGATCCTATGGACAACTCAAAAAAATAAAAAGTCCTTGGAACTGGAGGTCTCATCACGAGCCAGCCTGCCCACCTTTCACTCCTTCCTGGTCAATGGCATTGTGATTCATCTGGTTCCCAAGCCAGCACAGTGGCCTCCATCATGACATCACACAACACTTCCCTAGGTATAAATAAAGGATAATGGTTCCAAGGGTGAGAAATAAACTTTGTCAAGGTTATAGACACTTGTGGGCAACAGAGCTCTGCTGATGGTATTGGAGTCATATTTTTCACAAATCAATAGTAATGATAAACCCTTTTCTTATATCTTTATCTAATATCGAATGAGAGTATGCTCCTAAACCCTTTGTTCAGAACCTCTTATGCATGGAATTTATTTATAAATCGATCATAATGGTTTATGTGGATAATGACCGCATAAGTAATTTTTTCACAAACTGTCCTTTTCCCTTATTTTCGAATCATTACATAAACATTTCCATATCTACTCACGATTTCAAAATATGCATCGATTTCAGTAATGTGATAAATTTTTGATCATATCATAACTATGTATGCATTCCCATGCTGTACAATTGTTGTGCAGTACGCTACTCTTCTATTTACTAGTCGAGGGCGACCTATCATCTTTCAAGGGGGGCGCGGATGCCTTTTTAATATGACTGCATGTGGTTCAAATCCCTATGTTCATCAAATTCTCGGAAATAGCAAGAGTTTAACGGTACTGTGCCGATATACACAAGGTGCTGTTCCATTACCATTTCTGTGTATTTGTGAAGAATTAACAGTGTGCAGACAGAATGGGAGGACAAGCAATACGTAGTGAGCCATAGGTGCTAGTAGTTTCCAATGCTGCACAGGAAATTCTGGAGAGAGTAGGATGGATTACCTACCTCACACGACTGCAGCAACCTCATGAAATGGTGGCCATTGAATTTTTGCAGAACTTGCAGGAAGGCTATTCCATGGTAAGAGGAAGGTAAATAGCAGTAACAGATGTAATAATCGCCGAGGTATCTGGTCTACCAGCAGAAGGACCCATTTGGACCCATAAAAAAAGTGAAAATTCAAGAAGCCATGAAAATCTTTCAGGACGAAGGGCAGACCTTGGTTGTCAAAGGAAAAGGAGTCCAACCGGAAACTTTGGGAGAACCATGGACAGAACTGGCAAAATTAGTACAAAGCTACATTACATGTGATGGAAGAAAGGATGTGGTAAGACCACGCCACCTTAAGTTATTAGCAGTATTAAAACATAAATGTGCTATAAATTTTCCTGCATATTTAAATTTCTTATTGCATGATGCTGCCCGGAGCATAAGAAAATCCCGTCATATAGTGACGGTGGTAAGCCACCATTGTTTAATCTGATTAATAGTGAGTTACAGCCTTGCCTAGCAGCAGACTAGTTGGGAAGAATTGATATTCTCAATTGACGGAGGAATAGCCCTACCTGCCCCAAAACGCAAAAGAGTTACTAGCACAACAACAAAACCTTTAAAGCTCAGACAATCCTCTAGGATAAGGAGAAGTAGGGGAATGATAGGAAGTCTTCAGGGTAGCAGCAGCCACCCCTTATAATTGCCGAGTTCAGAAGTTGAACAACCCCTGCAACTCGAAGAAGGAAGTCATCACACTGGTGAAGAAGAAGGAAATTAGGAAGAAGAAGAAAGTCACCACACCAGTGGAGAAGAAGGAAGTCATCACACTGGTGAAGAGGAAGGAAGTCACCATACCAGTGAAGAAGAAAGAATTCACCACACCGGTGAAGAGGAAGAAAGTAATCACACCAGTGAAGATGAAGGAGAGGAAGTAGAACCTCCCGAAACATCCATTGCAAGTCCACCACAAAGTCCATTGCAGGAGGACCAATTGGCCCAAATTTTGGCCAATATGAGTGAATATATACAATGTCATACTCCGCTTAACCTCAACATTGAGATAGACCAATTGCAGGAACAAGCTATTACGGACAAAGATACGACCGGGGAAATGCATGATGAAGAAAACCCTCAGGGAACAACATAACCAACTAGGGTTATTTCCCCTGAGGAATGTACCCAGGAGCATGGGAACACTAAGGAAGTGTCCCAAATAGAAAACATAGAAGCAAGCCTGGGCGAAGACACAGCCATGAGAGAGAAAACCCTAGCCGAGCAACCAAGTACAGAAAAAGGAACAACTATTCCTTCCAAGAAGAAGAAGAAGACAAATGAACTTGGGAAGCTATGGAGGGAATGGCAAAAAGCTCCAAAAACTAGTAAAACAACTCAGGTAGAGGATTAGGGTGCTAAAACAGGGGAAAGTCTCTAAAAGAACCCTGAAAACGAAGAATGTAGCCATTCAAACGGAACCCCATAATACAAGGGCCATGGAGACTCAAACTAAGCCCACATTCATTCAGGATAACAAGAAACAACAGGCAGTTGCTATGGACGCAGTTGCCCAAACTGAAAATGTACAGGTCTGTGAAAAATATGTTTAGACCGAGGCACTGTCCTCTAGCAGTATGGCCAACAAAGAGACACAGATTGTAGGCAATCGACATTGTAATAAGAACACCCAGGTAGATTTTCAACCCAAAAACGTTTTGATAAAAGACCCTGGTATAACAAAACTCCAAGAGAATCTCGCACAGGCTCAGAGGGCTAGAGAAAAACTCGAAGAAGAGACGGTTCCCAAAAATAAATACCAACAGTTACAGCAGAAATTAAAGGACATCAGTGCATCAGAGGCTGAAGCTTTCAATAGATGTCGAAAGGAAGAAGATAAAGCTTAAAAGGTAAGGAATAGATTAAAAACGGTCAGGAATTAGATGGATACTCTCTGTTATTTATACACAAATGTCCTCGCATGTAGGTGCCCTGCCAAAAATTATGCTTTGTTTTTATTAGAAAGATATTTGCAGTTAAAAATTAAGGCTGTTAAGGCAAGAAAACCTATAGAATTAGAAACTGTAGGTGATTTTATAAGCTGCTGCAAACTCTATGGAGTAAAAGTCCAACGTCTACTCTGTGAATTTTATTTGCACAATTTTATATTGGCTGGGGAAATGGAGACAAATCCCAGCCCTTTTGTGGGAGATATCCAACTTCAAGCATTCATTTCATTTGTTGTTAACCAGTTAAAATGGCTCAAGGCCTATAACACTTTTCAGAGCCAAGAAAATGGATTAGACCTTTGGGTTAGGGGCGAACCGAAACACCCATTACAATTGTGGGCTAGGCAGAAAAGCTTAATGACAAAGGAGGGTGTGATCCAAACATTGGGACCCATACACAAAGCAATTATCCTGGATGGGGTAGAATATTTTCTATCCATCAAAGACCAGGCCATTGTAGCATCTAAACTCCGATGGAAGATTTCCAATTGGAATATTCAAGACAGAGATCCATTCAATTACAAAAATTTTGAGTTAGCTGCCAACCGCTTGGTTATCTATAGTAACCTCATCTTAAGGGAAGGCCCGTATTGGCTAGGTTGTAGATATCGCAACCCTATTATCTGGTATCCTGCAGCAAACTATAAGGCCAAATATGAACTACCTGAAGGACAGACAGGGCATATGTTTGAAGCTTTAGCTGCAAATCATGGTTTTAGACCTCTTAATGAAAAACCCTCTCCAGCCTATTCTCTAACTGCTTTACATGTAAACTATGGTTTTCATGAGGACATGAAAAAGGGTAAGCAGGGGGGTGTGTTGAGCATTGGAAAATGTATGATTTCACCATGTATTTCTTTAGCTTTTTCCTTTAAACATAACTCTTTTTATTCTAGAAAGATGATATATTGAAGGATTATGATAGAATTACAAAGATTAATGTTTATTGTGAAATTGGCTAAATATTTTCTTTTATTCTAAACAGGAAACAAATGAAGTGGGAAACCACCATTCGAAAGGCAAAGCTAAAGCAGGAGTAACCGCTGTTCCTTTAGCAAAGGGTCGTATCCAGACAAGAAGGATGAAATCAGAACGCATAGTCAAAGAAAGGCAAGGAACAACATGACTACAGCACAAGAAGAGGAATCATTAGCTAAAAGAGGAAAATAGAGCGAATCCCTCAGGATCTTTCGATCCTGAGGGATCGCTGTTCAAAGTTTATCTTTGTTTCTTGTATTGTCCGCCGAGTTGTTATAAAAGGCAGTGCCTGTAGAAATAAAGGGGGACGATTACCATTGAAACTTATTTTGTAATTCTATACTTTTATTGACTCTCGTGATTCAAGAAGAGAGCGACTGGTTGTAAACGCTGTATGCATGATTAATATATGATTTAGTTGCTATTCCATCACTTGACTCTGGAGTAGTTCAACGGTGTTTCCCTAGCGGCTAAGGGCCCGGCCCTAGTGGATCCACTTGCTCTTTTGTATCATTATCTTTCGATTATAGTTGTGTGACGGTTTGCATTTATTTTCATTAGAATTTCAAGTTTAATAGTTTACTGTTTTATTGCTTTATAATCTTGGTGTCTTGCATTGTTGAATTGCATTGCTGTCCTTTCCAATTTAACAATAATCTTGATCCTTGTATAACTTATGCTTTAACAGAGCTTCGCTGTTCAACATCTGCTGTTCCATTCCAGTTGCTATTCCATTCCATTTGCTGTTCCGTTCTGATTTCTATTCATTTCAGATTGCTGTTTAATATAATTTTATGTTCAATTCCATTAGATAGAGTTTGTTGTTCAATAGAATTTGCTGTTTCGTTATGATTTCTATTCATTTCAGATTGCTGTTTAATATAATTTGCTGTTCAATTCCATTAGATAGAGTTTTTTTGTTCATTTCTATTGCTCTTCAATTCCAGTAAAGTAGATCTGCTATTCATTTCAGTTAATTAGTTTACAGTTTATTTCATACCTGCAAAGAGTTTGGTTTTGCTTTTGAGAGCTTGCCTGGTTTACTTTCATTAGCAGCATTAGTGATTTAGTTCAGTTTCCATTTAATTGTTTTGGTGTGGAGTGTAAGATCATCAACTATAAAGGACATTGGTTATTGCTACCTACGTTCTCAGATTGATTGTCTTGTTCTTATTTGATTTCATTTACGTCAGTTTCCAAAGGAAAGAGTTATTACCACTGCATCCTTGACTGATGATTGCTGAGTGAATGATTGGATTTCAGAGCATTTAATTTCATGTCATTGTAGTTAAATTTCATTTCCAAGCATCCGTTTACTCTTGTATCTGTAACACTGTACCGCATATTGGAAAGCATTACTCTTAGATTGAATTGCAGCCTCAGACAGAGTACACTCTTGAAATAGAAAATCATACCTGGATTGATAATTAATGTGAGATAAATAGGAGTTAAAAAGACACCTTTTATACCTCAACATTGTGGGTGCTACAAGTTCCATAAATCATGAATATGAGCCAGGAGTGCAGCATGTTTCTGCTAATATAGACAACTACAAGGATCAAGAAGAAATCAGGGAAACTTCATTTATTGCAAAACTTTCCAAATTTTTTCTTGAGAAAATCCAAATCCAAGGACACAATGGTACATAGGAGAAACTAGAAGATACATCAGCCTAAGATATGGAAATCATCTCGACTTTTCCAACTATTGAAATAGTCCTAAAAATTGAAGAGAAACCTCCATTGAACGTATTTTATAGTCCAAAATACAAAGCTGTCATGACTAGGTCAAAGAAGAAGCGAAAGATTGAAGATTCTCCAGAACTGCCTGCAGATGAAATAATAATGCGAGTCCTTTGGAAAGAAACTCAATCAGCTCCAAGGAAGGAACTTAATTGATTATCTCAATTTGCAGGTGCTTACGAAAATGAAACCATTCATAAGGAAGCATAAGTTGAGTCATTAATTATAGAAAAGGATCAGAAAATTGCTCAAATGGAGCAAGTTTTCTCTGATGAAAATTAAGGGATCAAGCAGGAGCTGCAACCAATCATCAATAATATGCAATAATATTTTGAAGGTCTCAAACTCAAACTCAAAAATGGGATTAATGAAAAAGATCAAATAATTCAGTAATTGCAGCAGAGGATTGAAAAGATCTAGGAAAAGCCCGAAATTAATGAAGTAAAGAAAGAAGCAACAGAGTTGGAAGCATTACTGGCAACACAACAAGCAGTTTTCTATCAGAAGTATAATCAAATTCAAGATAAAGTTAAGAATAGTAATTAATTAGTCACTTGAATTTCTAATCTGAGAACTTATTATAAATAAATTGATGATAAGGTGTCAAAATACATAGATTGGCAAGACACTGCACAGGGTAGAGCAACCGATCTCCCTCACCTTGAAGGATCAATTAAAGATATAATATTTGGAGATTGGGATATTAAAATTAAGAGCACTGAATTAGCTATTATCAGAGCTAAGAATTTATCTTCCCACATCTCTGAGTATATAAAAGATTCTCTTCTGCAAGCCAACTTGATTCAAGAAGCATCAAAAGACGCCATGCCAGATATTAGTTTCCTGAAGAAATCCTGGCAAGAGACATAAAACAAAAAATCTCTTGACATAGACAATATGACAAGGTTAAATATGGAGATTTACTGGTACTTGTTGATTAAGCCTCATAACCAATTGATAATGTTGAGGTGCTTCTCCAATGCAGCAGCTTAGCTTCTTCCAACACTGAACGATGCAGTATTCACGAGACGTATGGGAATGCAACCAATTCATCTCCCCCAGCTTGAACATATGATTAAAGCATGCCAACTCAAAGACCAGCTAGAGAGTGAATACGGGAAACAATCATGAGACTGTTACAACTTACGCATTTTATTTTTCTAGTTTATAGTTTTATAGTTTAGAGTAATATTAGAGAATTCTTTTACAAGTCTTCTATTTTTGTAATATTAATTATTATTTAAACCTCTTTCATGCATTTAGAAAGGGGTCCAGAATTTTAAGAAGAATACTTTTGGAACTTACACTACTGTTGGAACGAAAGTTATCTAATTGAAAGTCTGAACCTTGAAGCTATCTTTTCAGATCTAAGGCTATGGTGCAACGGGTACTATTATCTGTGCATTGATTGTTTTATGTTTCTAAAATTTTGGAAAACTTATTTATGTCTATTAGTTTCATTCTGATAAGCATTGAAGTGATATATTTTCTTATTACCATTGATATAATATATTGAACAATATCTTGTTAGATGTGAGACTTAGAGATCTTTTATGTGATTAATGTTATTCATCAACTAAATTAATTAAATTGATTTAGTTTCTTAAATGTGCTTATATTCATTAAGTATGCAATGATATGTATTATTTCATGGTTGTGAAATTCTACACTTTAGTCATATAAATGAATCCAATCCCGGGAAGTAGTTAGATTAGTTTTAATTTATGTTATCATTAGAATAAATCACCCCGTTAATGTTGATTTTATTTATTTTGTTATCTAAACTCTCTTTATATGGGAAAATGGTCCCTTTATCCCCAGTCGAACTCACCATTTCAATGGAACAATTGTTTTAAGCTCCCGACTGGGTGGAATCCCTAATGTTGAGGGATTCACTTTCCAACCTTCAACTTTTTTGGCCCTAGAAGGAGGGCATCCGACTATGTATGGCATATAAAGCTAAATCTCAATCGAAAAGCCAATATAAGAGTCAATCCCCCTCCAAATCTCCTACGGCTTCTAGATATCGTTCATTATCTCCAGGTCATAAGTCTAAAATTATAGATCCATCTCTTTCATCTCTTAAAAAATTACCTCATAGACCTTCTTCAGATTATATTCTTGAGTCTCTCGAAGTTCAGTCTTTGATTGAGAAGTTAGAACAAATGACCATATCTCTAGAAAAGCCTGTTAATCCTGAAATTTCCAAAGAAAGTTTTACATCCATATTTTGAGGTATTGGTGTATTAACCCAATCACAAAGTGAAAAAATTGGGATAACTCCTTTTGAGTTTCCTATTTATTCTCATCGTAAAAAGCTACTACATCAACATCTCAATCAGGTATCAGTGAGATCACATCATCTTCATCTCCATTTACTTCTACCTTCTCTTCTCATCAACCCATTTCTTCTCAAACAATTAGTTCTACTATAAGTAGTACTAGTCCAATAGTAAGTTCTTCTTCATCCACATTTTCTTATGGACCTACTATTTCATATTCACATACAACAAGTAAAGTAATGGCTAACTTACCATGGGTCAATTCGGGTGCTGTCCAAATGGGAAATTTACATCCTCTCCCAGATCATCCAGAAAAATGGTTACCAAAGTATAATCCTGATGATGGTCTTCCTGTTGAGGAACATCTCAATAATTTTATGTTAGCCATGAATCTAAACGATGTTGAACATGAATATATTGTAGTTGAATTGTTTCCATATGCTTTCCGAGGATCTGCAGGATCCTGCTATTTTTCCCTCCCTTCAGGCTCAATAGGAGATTGGGATACTTTTCAAGAAAAATTTCTTGAAAAATTTGGTGATGATAGGACAATTGCATCATTTATCAATGATATTTCTAATTTAAAAGCTAATACAGGTGAAAAGATCAAAGACTTCAACTCCAGATTTAATAATTTATTGAACAAAATTCCAGTTGCCTCTAAGCCTGTATTGGACGTACAAATAGAGTGGTATATATCTTCCCTTCCTTCTAATATAGCAATTTTTGTAGATTGAGCTAATAAAGTCACCCTTGTAGAAAACATGAAAGAAGCCTTGTCTATTGAAAAAGGAATTTTTGCTTTAGAAAAGAAAACAGAGCTTGAAGATAAAAGATCTAAAAAGGTAACATTCAAAGATGAGCCAAAGAAGAAAACTCCTAAATATCCTTTTGATCTTGAGGGATTACAAAAAGTTCTCAAAACCATGTCCAACGATATGGTCGAAATAAAAAAACAGGTTGTTGAAACCTCTACTAGGAAACCCTTTAGATCATTTAGAAAAAATCAATCATCTGCCTCTCAGCCTCCTAATGTTATTTCTAATGTTGACTCCGACCAAGAAGAAGAAGAAGAAGAAACCACAACTTCTGTTGATGAATCCCAAGATGAATAAATCGTTGAATTACATGGATTATGGGATTTCGTTTTACCTTCCTCTCATGGCGAGACGAAAGCTGAAGCCATTCCTGTTAGCACAAGAAGTAGAAATTATGTAGAACCAAATCAATCAACACAAAAACATAAAATCCCAACTTTTATTGCTAAAGAAAAATATATCAATGAAAAACCTCCAGTCAAATCATCTCAGCAGGTCATCACCGATTCCCAGCCAATCAAATCTACACCCAATCCTTAATCTAAAACTTTAGTAGTATCCAATACTATTGAATATAAGTTACATAATTGAGGATATGAAAAAGATTAAAGCCAATGTTTCTCTTTATGAAGTTAGAAAATTAAAGCAACAACAAAAAAATTTATTAAAAGAGTTGAATGCAGTTACAACATCTCCTTTTTCTCCAACTGTTGTAGCTAAAGCTCCTAATGGAATAGGGAAACCTTTGATTGACAATTAAAAAAAATTTAATGCTTCAGATTATATTTTGATTTGTGATAGATCTAATTCTCATACTCCTCCTTTTCTTATAACTTTTGAAATCTATAATAGAAATGTTCACAACTGTTTGATCAATTCTGGGGCTTCATTGAATATAATGCCATATTCAATTTGAATAAAAATAAACATCGCACCCCAGAATTCATTAGTTAGTATAGTTCAATTGGATAGAACAAAGTTTAAGTTCTTAGGATAGATCAACTCGGTAAGTATTAGATTGTCATCAAACCTAAAAGTTGCTCAGATTATCGATATACTGATTGCAAACATCCCTGAATTTTACAGTTTAGTTCTTAGTTGAGACTGGTATGAAAAATTACATGGATATTTTGCAATAGACTAGTCTCACATGTGGCTTCCATATAATGGAAATCCAAAGCAAATCAGAGTCGATCGTGAAAAACATATGAAGTACTCAGTTACAGACCTTGGGGAAGAAAATGAGCCTATAGCATTTAACACCAACATTTTTGGAAATTACTTTGCAGATTCATTCTTAGGGAGTTTTAATGCGCAAAGTTCACCTTTTCCAGTCAATTCTGTTATCTCACAAGTAGAACTTTTTTCTCAAACCGATTCTGTTAGATGATTCAATTTCGAAGAAGAAATTATAGTCCAATCTCTGTTTTGGAAACTTTATTTTGGTGGATCAAGATCCAGTGATGGTGCAAGAGCAGGATGCATACTTATTAGCCCAACATATGAGAAAATCATACTAGCCTGTAGGTTATAATTTGAATGCACTAACAATATTGCTGAATACAAGGCATTGGTTCAAGGTCTCTGAAAAGCAATTAGTCTTGGTATACAATATATCTAGGTGTTTGGAGATTCAGAGATTGTTGTAAGACAAGTGCGAAATACTATTCACTGTCTCTCAATCCACTTGAAACCTTACCAATCCTTGGTTCAAGACCTCACATCACATTTTATAGCATTCAATATCTCTCCTATTCCTAGATCAAAAAATGCCAACGCTGACCTTTTAGCTAATGTTGCCTCCAAGCTTATTCCACCAGAAGATTTTAGTCTTGACAGATTCTCTATTGATCTAATTTTCTGACCATCTATACCAGATAATGTTACTAGTTGGTTGGTTTTTAATGATGATAGTGATATTTTAAGTTTTCTTACTTCTGAGAAATCATATGATGATGAAATTGTGGACGAAGATGAACATGATAATCAAATCAAGCAACAAAATGATAAAAATATTTTGCCAAAATCCGTGGTAAAGCTTGAATATTTTTATGATTTTAAAAACAGTTTCAAGAAAGTCAACAATTATAAACTATAGAGTTCCACTCTAAGGTTTGAATTGTTTAACTTAGGATCTACTAATTTACACTAAGATATAACTCTAGGGCTTATCCTTTCATCTAAAGAAATAAATGGATTCATTTAATTATTGAAGAGATACAAAGATATTTTTACATGGAATTACTAAGATCATAAAACGTATGACCCATCAATCATTCAACATACTATTCTTATGGTACCCGATGTAAAGCCTATTCAACAAAAGCTCATGAAAAATCATCCAAACTTGGAAACTCAAATAAAAAACGAATTAAACAAACTATTCAAAGCCAAGATCATTTTTCCTGATAGACATGTAAAATGGGTTTCTGATTTAGTACCGGTTAGGAAAAAGAGTGGAGATATGCGAATTTGTATTGATTTCAGAAAATAGATTAAAGCATGTCAAAAGGATAATTTTCCTTTACCATCAATGGACCAAGTTTTACAATCAGTAGCGGGTTCTGAATTAATGACTTTTCTAGATGGATTTTCAAGGTATAACCAAATTTTGGTTCATCCAGACGATCGTTTGAAAATGAAATTTTGTTTGAATATATTATATTCCTTGGAAGGTAATAATGTGTTTGTATTATGTCAGAAGTTGAATACAATCTTATGTAAAAGATTAACACATTATATCCCATATTCATTATGGCATAGTATACTCTTGTACCCATTTTTTTATATAAAGAGGTGTTATTTTGGAGAATTATATTATCCCACATTCAATATGTGAGAGTAATTCCTCCACATCCCTGGGTATATAATAGGGTCAAGAGAGCCTTTTTTATTACTATCACATGTCATCTTATGCTTATATTGTTATTTTTATCGGGTTATTTGTCGTTGCTCTCTTTGTAAGATTGCAGGAGATTTCTGGAGATAATAGAAGACAACCTTCCCATGAACATAGACCAATTGGGTGAACCACATATATCTGTTGTATTCTTTTTCCTTGTTCTCTTTCTGTTCTTATTTATATGTTGATATGTTGTTGGTTTTTTAGATAGATATCTAGTTTAGTAGATCTAATATTCTCACATGGTATTAGAGCCATGGTTACTATGGTCTAACATCTTCTTTGAATTTAACCATCAACGCGTATCTTCATTTTTATTATCTGGGCACTCATTTTTTTTTGTAGATTTTCTTTCTATTTGGTAGCCATTAGGCTTCTCTTCAGATCTGGGCATGATTCTACATATTTGAGAATTTTTTTTTTCTCATAATTTTTTTTCAAGGGGCTCTTGATTGTTTTCTAGAAGGTCTATATGTTTTTTGGATTTTCAAGGGGTTCTTGATTTTTTTTCTGTAAGATCTATATTTTTTTTTAATCCTCATCAAGGAGATCTATCTTCCGGTTGTAATATTAAGTTACGAAAGTTTTTTGTTTGTTTATTTTATTTTATTTTTTTTGTTTTTTTGTTTTTTTTTGTTTTTTGTTTTTTGTGTTTTTGTTTTTGTTTTTTTACAGGGCGAAATATTGGCGAACTGAGGGTTCATATCAGAATTTTGTCTACATAGGTGGATGTAGAGTGGTTGCTCCATTTATGAAAACTGGTTATAAAAAGTATTTGGAGCATTATTGAGTGTTTTTTGTTTGCCACCTGACATCTTTGTCAGATCCGTTACCTTTTGTGCACAATTTATGACAAAAGAGTAGATATTTGGGTTCCTCTCACCGAGCTACTCAATTAAAAAAAAAAAAAAGCTCAAATGGAGTCCCGGAAGCAAAGTTACCACTGATTTAAGATTGGTAGTTTTTTTAGGTTTTTGGTGACGACAAACGAACTGCAGAAATTTACAGTTTTCTATCCACTTTTTCTCTTGTCATTTCTTGCATTTAGGTTTATATTTATTGTCAAAATTCCTGTCATTATGACTTCAGAAGTAGCTTCTGTTCCTGAACTTATCGGCTCTATCTATCTTGCATGGAAAATGAAAATGATTGATGTTCTCAGGAGTAAGAATCTATGGAGGTTGGTTAATGGTGAACACAAGAAACCGACAAATGATCAAGCCTTGATTAAATGGGAAGAAAAGTTTGATCAAGTAAGAGGGTTCATTGTTCAAATAGTTTTTGATAGTCTTTAGGTAAGTATTGAGGCAAAAGACAACCCAGTTGAGGTATGGGGAATTCTTGCTTCTTTATTTGATAAATCTGATGATATTTCTGCTTATTACCTTGAAAAGAAGATTCATGAGCTAGATCCTACTAATTTTTATAGAGTAGAATTATATCTTAATGAATTGAAAACCTTAAATGAAAATTTAAATAATTGTGGTAAAGCTTACAAGAAGACAGATAGTGCTGTTATCATTCTTGTAGAACAAAAAATGCTATCTTGTTTTGACATGTTCATCCAAATTAGGAACAGGGCTCTTGAATTGTCTCAAAGTACTATGAAACTTAATTTTGATGATTTCTGTAAAGGGTTGATAAATAAGAAAGAAAGGTTGATTGCTTTAGGACAAGTCTCACCTAATAAAGCTCTTATAACACATAATAAAAATCCTAAGAAAAGTTTTAATAATGCTAAAGGTTCTTGTTCACACACTTCTAATCATACTAATAATAATGGTCATGCTTTTCATGCACATCATGAAAATATTAAGAAGAAAAAAGTGTATTATCCTTGTAAGCATTGTGGTGAAACTAACCATCCCGAAAAGCACTGCTTTAAAGCAAAACGTTTAATGAATAAAGAAAAAAAGAAAAATTCTAATGAATCTCAAGTAGCTTTATGTGCATCTATTGTTTCATCTAATAATTCTTCTTCTAATGTGGAATGGATAATCGATTCTGGTGCTTCTAAACATATGACTGGTAATGCTTCTTTATTTACATCTTATGACACTAATAAACACTCATCTCAAAAAGTTTCTATTGGAGATGGTAAACAACTTTCCGTAATTGGTTATGGTAATATTAATGTTGCTAATGGTCAATTGGAAGATGCTTTTCATATTCAAAACATTCCATCAACTTAATTTCTATTTATCGTGCATGTCAGAAAGGTTTTAAATTTGAAGCTTGGCCCGATAAATATGTCCTTAAATATATCAACCAAAATTACAAAGTAGTTTCTTCTGGCCATGTTGATCATAAAACTGATTTATATATATTTGCAGGTTTTAATTCAACTAAGTGACAACTATTTTATTCCTACGTTGCTCATGTTGATGAACTAAGTAAATTATGGCATGAAAGATTGGGTCACTTGAATTATGGTAAAATGAAAATACTAACTAAAATGGTTCATGGTTTGACTAATATTTCTTCTACTACTAGTGTTTGTGAAGGATGTATTCTTGGAAAACATCATACATAAATGTTTGACAAAGGTAAATCCTAGCGTGCTAAAGAAACTTTGCAATTAATTCATAGTGATATCTGTGGTCCTCTTGAAGTTCCTTCAATATCCCATGCAATTTATTTTCTTACCTTTATTGATGACTTTAGTAGAAAATCTTGGGTTTATTTTTTGAAAAATATGTAGAAATTTATTAATACTGATAGTATTACCGGATTCTCCTGATCTAAAAAATTAATATTATGTTAAATACAGAATCCTTCCACTTAATTCTTTGCAGAAATTAAATCGCCAATTGCAAACACATGTGAAGAAAATCAGTCGCACATAAACACAGTTGTTTAACTGGAAATATTAAATCTAAAAACCCCAACTATCATATATTATGTATATCAATGGATCATGTAATAATCTCATACAAATCTTAGTACATCAATCTCTCAATACAATCAACAATCATTACACACTGTCATGCAGAAATTTGCATATCTATGCACCAATTTCTTGCCTCCTGACTGCCTGCCTCCACTGCGTAATCCCTGCTAAAGAAGACCCCTGAATGAATTTTAATTGGCCTTGCCTTGAATACACAATCCTCATTGGAATCTCCAATGTGTGTCAGATGCATTGAATGCATCACTGTAGTCACAAGAGATAGTCCATCTCACCCTTTCACCTATCTCTCCACTGGGTCTCCACTGGAACTGACATGCAAGTAGTTAACTGTTGTATTTGTTCAGTTGTTAGTGAGTTCTTAGTTGTGAATTAATTAACTAATTAATTCACTAAACCCTCACTAGTGTATCTTTTAGTTAGACTAGATACAACTAGCTCAACTGAGTTTAACTCACTTAACTGAGTTAAACTAAATAACAACTCCCATAACTACTCTTCAAACTCTGTCACAACTTTTCCACTTCAGTTCTAACCCATAACCCTAGGAATTGCGTAATTCCTTCAGCCCACTGATTTGCCAAATCTGTTCACTGAAATAAAGTGCTCCAAGAGAATAAGTTGATATTTATTGTCGGATTATTATTAAGGGCTAATAATAATTGACATGCATCTATATTTAGATTGACGATCTATAAATAGATTTCGCCCAATATTCTAAAAATATAGTTTCATATATTTTTCACATTTGACCAACCATCTACCATGTCTAAAAATAGACATACACCTAAAAATAGCCTGCGGGCCCCACTTAGTGAAGGTGCTTACTTTTCACTAATCTCATCATCTTATTGAATCTCAACACTCCCTCTCAACAATATAGGGATTATCCTTCACCCTAATCCTGCCTCTATGGTATTCAAATTTTCTCCTGCTGAGCGCCTTTGTCAAAATATCTGCATCCTGATCTTCTGTAGGAATGTACTGAAGCAACATGATCTTCCGCTGCACACAATATCTGATATGATGATACCAGATACCAATATTTTTAGATCTATCATGAAACACATGATTAATTGAGAGTTTAATGCAACTCTGATTATCACAATGTATCACTGTAGGATCTAAATGAGAACCGAAAAAACTGACCAGGATATTCCTCATCCAGATAGCCTCACATGCAACTTGACTTGCTGCCATGTATTCTGCTTCCGTTGAACTGAGTGCCACAAATATTTTTTTCCGGTTGTACCAAGAAACTGCTATAGATCCGATACTGAAAACCCCTCCTGATGTTCTCTTTCTGTCCGTTGGGCTGCCTACCCAATCTGCATCTGTGAAGCCATGCAACTTCACCTCATCCGTTTGTATGTACCATAAACAATACTCAAATGTGCCACTGAGATATCTTAGGACATGATTGCCTGCCTTCCAAAAGAGCTTGGTAGGCTTAACCATCGCTTGACTAAGCTGGTTCACTGCATAGCATATGTCCGGTCTTGTATTAACTAAATACATGAGCGAACCCACCAACTGTTGATAAACAGTGGCATCCACTACCTTTGTCGATGTAGCATCCTCTTTCCTCCAATTTCTTGGAAGAGGAGTATCCATGGGCTTGCAGTCCTCCATGTGAAACTTACCAAGTATCTCCCGAGCATACTTGCCTTGAGACACAAACAGTTCACCTTCTCGCTGCCATATTTCCAATCCAAGGAAATAATGAAGGAGGCTCAAATCCTTCATCTCAAACTCCTTTTCAAGATCTGCCTTGCATGAGTGTATCAATTGCTCATCACCCATTAGTATTAAATCATCAAAAAAAAGAACAATGATTAAAAGCTTACCCTCCACCACAATTTGGTATAGGCTTGCATCCGCCTAAATCTTGGTGAAGCCAAGTCTGGTGAAACAACTATCGATTCGTGTGTACCAAGCACGTGGTGCTTGCTTCAACCCATACATCGCTCTTTTGAGTCTGTGTAATATTCCTAATTAGCCCAAGCTAAAATGAATATTCAATTTTGTTTTGCTTCCTGTTTTCATGAATAAATGTGTAAAGGAGGATCAATAAAACTCCTAAATCAGCAAAATAAATCAATGCCCCATGTGAACAAGGCTAAATCTAGGTTGCTTTAATAAAACACCCTTATGTGTGAAAGGGATTGAGGCATTTCACTGGGTCAATAGGACCAAATACACAATGTTGTCTAGGTGCAATGAACCTCCTAGATGCACAACGCAGTTCTAGTTGGAGGCTACACATGTGAATGGAGCTAAACCTTTGAGATGGTTTAGGGTTTTGCAAGACTTTCATCTTATAAAAGGAAGAGGGGACAACAAGAGAAGGTTGTTCATGATATGAAATTTTCTTAAGATATTTTCTATTTAGACATTTCTTATTCTCTTGGCTGTTTAGCAGAGAATAGTGCTGTTTAGCACTAGGGTGTTCTTGATCGAGAATCCCACCTCTTCCATTGATAAGATCTTGGAGGAGTCTTGCTAATCTTGTACATTATCAAGCATTTGGACAAGCTACATCTTCCAACTACAACGTAGATCCTATTGAGGGTTTGGTTTTCCTTGTAAGCTGCAACAAGTGGAGGTTAGATCTATTCAGATCTAGGCCATTCTGGTGCCTCTTTTCAGTGGGAGAGCCTTCTGTCCTCCTGATAAGAGAGTACTAGATCATTGGAGCTGCATAATTAGATCTTGGCATCAGGCCAAACCATTTTTAGAGTAAAAAATGCAGTTTCTCTCCCATAACTGCGTTATTTGCAAGAAGGAAGTTGCAGGGTTTTTTGGCATACTTTTGGAGGAGAGATCTCTGGTGTTTGGGGTTCTTCCCTTCATTGTGGTGATCCATGGATGAGATTTTTGATGCATGTTCTGTTTAGATCTGATCTGCTCGTTAATGTAATATATTAAGAAATTGTGAATATTACTGCAGATCTACAACTTTAGATCTCATATCTACTCTTTGTATCTCATGTTTTGCTCAAAACCCCAAGGGGAATGTGTAGAGGAACTCTTCTAGTGTACAGATATGATATGGATCTATTTTTTTATAAAAAGATCTATTTTAGATTTGATATTTAATGTACAACTACTTCAGCTCTTAATATAATGCTGTCAAGCGAAAGCCTTCTTACAGCTTAATACATTGTTGCAACACCTCATTTTGAGGGATTCTTCATCAAAGTTCTTTATTTTTCTCTTGTACATTGTATGGGCCCTATTATAAACCTGTTTTGTTGATGTATAAGTGATTAATGAGTCTTCATATTATTCTCCTACATATATTGGGCTGAACTGCGTTATTTTCTGGGAAAAGTTATTTTGTATTGCTGAGCACCTTCTTTGGGCATTTTCCAACTGCACTAGGTGTGGGGAGAATTGTTTAACCCACCTAGAAGGATTTGTTTTTGAATCCCTCTTGGAGTCAGGTCGTATATTGTCATATCTAAGGGATCCAAGGGTTGGTTTCCAATCCTGTAGCATCCATTTCTGAAAAATGCATTTTTCAGACATTCCTTGGTATTAGTCCCAATTTGGGGATGTTACGGTCTGCACACTTGTGACTCGTTGCTGAAGATCTCAAATCCTTCAGGCTACTCAATGTACACTTCTTCCTCAATGATCCCATTAAGGAACACAATCTTCACATCCATCTCATGAATGTGCCAACCCATCTGCGCTGAGAGAGCAAGGATGGTCCTTATGGAATAATATCGTGCGACAGGTGCAAAGTTTTCTTCATAATCAATTCCCTTGATCTGTGAGAAGCCTCAAGCAACAAATATTGCCTTATACTTATCAACGCTCCAATAAGTAGCTTGATTTACCTTGTAGATCCATCTTGAACCTACTACTGATTTACCAACTGGCCTTGGAACAATCTCCCAAGCATTGTTTCTGACAATGGAGTCATACTCCTCCACCATGGCATCTACCCATGTGGGCTCCTGCACTGCTTCTTCAAAAGAAGATGGCTCTATCACGATACACTTTCTCATAAGAGCCATGTATCCAGTAAATCGGTCAGGTGACTGTCTCTGTCTGTGCTGTGACGTAGGAACTCCTACATTATGTGCCACATCAAGCTTCAGTCTCTTAGCTTCTGTGGTATGCTTTCTACCTGTTTTGATGTTTGGTTTTGCATGGGTGGACTCCTCTACTCCATGAATCTCCTCCTGTGGCTGATCCACACCTGGAGGCTCATATTTGGGATCAAGAAGTTCCTCCTCTGCATGCAAGTGTAGCTCCCTATCAAGTGACAACTTCATGGCTTTCACCTCATTCAATTTTATATCCCGTCGCACCACATTCATTCGAATGTTTGGAAAATACACACGATAATTATGGGGTGTTTATGTGTACCCCACAAATATCCCAACTTTTGTAGTCGGCTCCAACTTCTTCCTAGCGTCCTTTGTCACATGAATGTAAACAGACGAGCCAAAATTCTTCAAATGAGAAATATCAGGCTTCTTACCAGTAAAAGCTTCTTCAGGTGTACTCATGCCAAGTACTCTATGAGGACAAGGGTAATGCACATAAACAACAATGTTGCATGCTTCCACCCATAAGTGCATTGGTAGGCCCTGGTCATGCAGCATAGCTCATGCAACACCCACGATCATTATGTTCTTCCTCTCCATGACCCCATTCTGTTGAGGGTTATGAGGCGCTATGAGTTCTCTTCGAATTCCTTCTTTGCTACAGAAGTCTTTGAATTCGTTCGAGACATATTCACCACCATTATCGCTCCGCAGAGCCTTCACTTGCTTCCCCGATTCCTTCTCCACCAATGCTTTAAACTCACAGAACTTTGAGAATGTTTCTCTCTTCTTCTGCATGAAGAAGATCCAACATCTACGAGAATATTCATAAACAAAAATAACATAATGCCTGTGTTTTTCTATTGAAGCAACCGAGAAAGGTCCACACACTTCTGTGTGAATTCTCTCCAGGATCACTGAAGCACGGTTCTCCTTCTCATGAAAGGTGGTCTTCAAAAACTTACCCATAGTACATCCCTTGCACTGATCTGACTGCGCAAGGGTACCCTTGGGAAGTCCAGTAGAAATATACTGCAAAATCTTCAAGGCGCCATGGTGAAGATGGCTCAATCTCCTGTGACATAATTTGCCCTCATCCCGGCTCACCACTTCTTCTGCTTTGCCCATCATTGCAGCGCAACCATTTACCTCCAGCTTGTAGAGATTCTTAACTCAAATCTCTATCCTCTTGGTTTGACCCATTGTTTTATGTTGTAGGAATGCTTTTCCCTCACTGAAAACAACTTCATAACCTCTGTCCTCCAACATAGCGACCGAGACCAAGTTCTTCTTCAGACCTGGAACATGCATAACATATTTCAACAAAAATGGTTTACCTGAATCCCTCTCAAAGGTAATGGTTCCAATGCCGGTGGCACTGTATATAACATCATCGCTTATCTCTATATGCATTTGGAGATCCTTCTGCTCCAAGTCACTAAACAACTCCTTGTCTCCCGTCATATGGAAGGAAGCACCACTATCAAGATACCACATCGATCCCATTGTGCTTGAAACCAAGCATGCAATAAAAGAGAAATAAAGTTCAAATTGCGAGGCTAAGGCCTCACCCGCTGCAGCTCCAACAGCCTTCTTGTTCTTCTTTTTCTGTGTGCAGTTAGTGGCGAGATGCCCATGTTCGTGACAGTGAAAACACTTCACTTTGGACAAATCCAAATTATTGCCTTTAGCCTCAGATTTTGGATGGGATTTCTTCCCCTTCCCTTTCCTTGCTTTGGCAGAAAAATTGAAATTCTCTTCATCATCATTCTTCGACGAAGAGCCATCCCTGGTATTCCGCCTTATCTCCTCCTGCATAAGATCCGACCAAAGTCGCTCCCAATCTGACAGTTTCTCCCATCCATTGACAGATTCTTTGTAGCTATGCCAACTCTTTCGAATCCCAAGGAGAGTCAAGATCACCAAGTCATCATCCGCAACTGTAATTCCCACACCCCCCAGCTCATCCCTACATAGGACAAACTTCGTGAGATATTTTGGAATACTGTCGATGGGATATTTCAGCGCCAACTTCCTATGGTCGCTGCTTCTTTGGAAAAGATCTGTCAAAGCCTTCCACATTGCAAATGGAGTGGCTTTCCCGTAAAGGCTTGACACAATATGGTCTTTCACACCTTCCAACATAATTCTTCTTGTCTTTGCTACCTTCTTTTTCCATGCGTCAAGTAATGCAACATCGCTAGAAGTAGGCTTAGGAACATCGCTATCAATGAACTCCTTCAATCCATTATCTTCAAGCACCGCCTCCATCCTATCCTTCCAGGCTATATAATTCAAGCTACCCTCAAGGACATACTTCAATCGCAACCCATTGAAAGACATTTCAATGAATACTCAACAGTCGCACCAAGAAATTTTTGCAGCAAATTCGAATTGTCCACCAGCACAAAACTCAACACCACTTCACAATTGCAATCTCTAGTGATTAACACTACTCCAGTACCATGTA
The DNA here is from genome assembly GCA_034641835.2 of Pinus albicaulis. Classification (NCBI taxonomy): domain Eukaryota; kingdom Viridiplantae; phylum Streptophyta; class Pinopsida; order Pinales; family Pinaceae; genus Pinus; species Pinus albicaulis. Next base: position 598,556,766 of record CM076572.1, read on the forward strand.
GAAATTTATTAATACTGATAGTATTACCATATTCTCCTAATCTAACAAATTAATATTATGTTAAATACATAATCTTTCCACTTAATTCTTTGTGGAAATTAAATCGCCAATTGCAAACACATGTGAGGAAAATCAATCGCACATAAACACAGTTGTTTAACGAGAAAGATTAAAGCTAAAAACCCCAACTATCATATATTATGTATATCAATGGATCATGTAATAATCTCATACAAATATTAGTACATCAAGCTCTCAATACAATCAACAATCATTACACACTGTCATGCAGAAATTTGCATATCTATGCACCAATTTCTTGCCTCTTGAAAGCCTGCCTCCACTGCGTAATCCCTGCTGAAGAAGACCCCCGAATGAATTCCAATTGGCCTTGCCTTGACTGCGCAATCCTCATTGACATCTCCAATGTGTGTCAGATGCATTGAATGCATCACTATAGTCACAACAGATAGTCCATCTCACCCTTTCAGCTATCTCTCCACTGGAACTAACATGCAAGTAGTTAAATGTTGTATTTGTTCAGTTGTTAGTGAGTTATTAGTTGTGAATTAATTAACTAATTAATTCAATAAACTCTCACTAGTGTATCTTTTAGTTATACTAGATACAACTAGCTCAACTGAGTTTAACTCACTTAACTGAGTTCAACTAAATAACAACTCCCATAACTACTCTTCCAACTCTGTTACAACTTTTCCACTTCAGTTCTAACTGAGTCCTCCATGCATGAGCCACTAATAACCCTAGAAATTGCATAATTCCTTAAACCCACTGATTTGTCAAATCCGTTCACTAAAATAAAGTGCTCCAAGAGAATAAGTTGATATTTATTGTCAGATTATTATTAAGAGCTAATAATCTTAATAATAATCGACATGCATCTATATTTATATTGACGATCTATAAATAGACTTCGCCCAATATTCTAAAAATAGAATTTCATCTATTTTTCACATTTGACGAACCATCTACAAATAGCATCCTGCAACTTATAGACTATGCTCACCATGTCTAAAAATAGACATACTTTTCATTAAGCTCATCATCTTGTTGAATCTCAACAAAATAAAAGTGAAAAATTTATAAAATTTCAAGAATTTAAATCCATGGTTGAAAATGCATCTGGTAAGAGTATTAAAACTTTGTGATCTGATAGTGGGGGGAAATTTGTTAAGAAAGAAATTGATGCATATTTATCTAAACATGGTATTAAACATCAAAAGATTGTTCCTAACACACATCAAAAAAATGGTATTGCTGAAGGGAAAAATATAACTTTAGTTGAAATGCCTAGATGTATGATTTATTCTAAAGGACTGCATAAGAAATTTTGGGTTGAAGCCATCTGTTGTGTTGATTTTATTTCTACTTGTCTTTAGTGTGACTTTTTGAAGGCTTTTCCGGTGGAATTTCCCGGTTTAATTTCTCTAAAATCCGGCATGAATTAGTTGAAAATATAAGTTTGATGGGTAACCTTGCACAATCAAAGTGCCCTAGGTGTTTTTTAGGGTGATGAATCCATATACATTGTCAAAAAACTAGTTTAAATTACAGAAATCAAGATTTCACCAAAAACAATTTCACCAAATTCCGGCACCGGAAACTCCAAAAAGTCGCACTAAAGACAACTCCATTTTATTTTAAGTAGAGTTCCTACTAAATTTTTTAAGCATGTTACCCCTGAGGAAAAATGGAAGGGACATAAACCATATATTAGTAATTTTAAGGCATTTGGTTGTGAATGTTGGGCTCATATTCCTAATGAAAAACGGAAAAAGTTAGAACCCAAATCTCACAACTGTATCTTCATTGGTTATGATGATAATTCCAAGGCTTACAGGTTGTTTTATCCTTCTAATCAAAGTGTCATAATAAAAAGGGATGTTCAATTTCATGAAGTATCTTCCCCGCCTAAGTCTGTAGAAACTCATGTTACCCTGAATTTACCAATACCACATGTTACTCCTATTCTTGTTACTCCTCCTTCCAGTTCTGTGCCTCTTATTGATCTTGATTCTTCCTCTCCCTCAAGTATTCCACCTGAAACTCATGAAGTTCTTGAAGTGATCCATGTTCATTCTATTCTTCCTATTTGGGCTCAGAAAACCCTTGAATCTGAAGGTAGTGAGGTCGTAAATCCTTCCGAAACTCGTCGAACTAGATCTGAATTTGCTCTTATGACCAAAGTTTTGGCCACAGATGATCCTGCTACTTATGTTCAAGTTAAGGGTAATCCTCATTGGGAACAAGATATGTCTGCTTAATATGAATCTATTTTTAGAAACAAGACTTTGTCTCTTGTTCCTCTTCCTTTAGGAAAGAATTTAGTTGGTTGTAAATGGGTTTATAAAACTATGTTCACTACAAAAGGACATATCGAAAAGTGTAAATCTAGATTAGTTTCCAAAGGCTTTAATAAACTTGAATGTATTGATTATAATGAAACTTTTGCTCCTGTTGATAAAATGAACACAATAAGAACCATTTTATCACATGCTGCATCTTTTAAGTGGGAAATTCATCAAATGGATGTTAGAAGTGCATTTTTAAATGGTGATCTTACTGAAGAAATTTATATGCAACAACCTCCTGGTTTTATTTATGCTGAATCCTCAAGTTTAGTATGAAAATTACACAAATACTTATATGGTCTCAAACAAGCCTCCAGGGCTTGGTATGATAAAATTGATGCATATTTCTTGAATAATGGTTTTAAGAATTGTATATCTGATCCAAATCTGTATGTTAAGAACTTTGGTGATAATGTCCTAATTAATGTTTTATATGTGGATGATCTAATTATCATTGGCAACCAGCTTGTATTAATTCAAGATATGAAAATTTCTCTTCAGAAGCAGTTTGAGATGACAGATCTCGGTACATTGCACTATTTCTTGGGTCTTCATATATGGTATATGGCCAATGGTATTTTTCTCTCTCAACCTAAGTATGGGACAGATCTATTGGCTCTTTTCCATATGAGTAATTGTAAAATTGCTCCTACACCATTTCAATTCGGTGTAAAGTTAACTATTGAGTGTACCACTCCACTGGTTGATGCTACTCTTTATCGTCAGCTTGTTGGAAGTTTAATATATTTAACTCACAGTAGACCAGATATCTCTTTTTCCGTTAATATGATTTCTTAGTTCATGCAGCAACCTCGTGAAAGTCATTGGCAAACAGCTAAGAAAATTTTGCAATATTTACAGGGGAAATTGCATTATGGTGTATTTTTTTCGAGCAATGCTACAATTTTACTCTTTGATTATACAAATTTTGAATGGGCAGGTGATAGTTCTGGTCGACGGTCAACTGCTGGTTAGATATTTAACCTTGGTTCAGGTTCAATCTCTTTGTCCAGCAAGAAGTCAAAGAATCTTTCTTTATCTTCATGTGAAGCAGAGTATAAAGCAACCAAAGAAGCCATTTGGTTACGACATGTTCTTACCGAGATTGGTCTAGTTCCAAATTCGTCCACCGTGTTGAAATGTGACAACCAGGGTGCAATTAATCTTGCTTACAATCCAGTATATCACTCAAAGTGAAGCATCTTGACCTTGATGCTCATTATATTTGAGGTCTTGTCGCCAATGGTATTATTTCTATGGAGTATTGTCCTAACGAGCAGCAAGCAACCAATATTTTCACCAAATCCTTGATAGAAGTGAAGTATGTATATCTTCGTTCTTTGCTTGGGATGAGGGAATTTGTCATCAAGGGGGAGTAGTAATGACTCCTTCCTTCCTTATTGTTAGGTATTGTTAGGATGAGCCCTTCTCCCTGCCACTATTAAGGGGGAGTGTTGGAATATATTATATTCATTGGAAGGTAATAATTCCTTTGTATTATGTCGGAAGTTGAATACAATCTTATGTAAAAGAGTAACACATTATCCCATATTAATTATATCATAGTATACTCTTTTACCCATTTATTATATAAAGAGGTGTTATTTTGGAGTATTATATTATCCCACATTCAATATGTGAGAGTAATTCCTCCACATCTCTGGGCATATAATAGGGTCAAGGGAGCCTTTTTTATTACTATCACATTTCATCTTGTGCACATAATGTTATTTGTATCGGGTTATTTGTAGTTGCTCTCTTTGTAAGATTGCAGGAGATTTCTGGAGATAATAGAAGACAACCTTCCCATGGACGTAGCACAATTGGGTGAACCACGTATATCTGTTGTATTTTTTTCCTTGTTCTCTTTATGTTCTTATTTGTATGTTGATATGTTGTTGGTTTCTTAGATAGATAGCTAGTTAAGTAGATCTAATATTCTCACACATTTCAAACCAAATGGGGAACTTATACATATCAGAAGATGCCCTTTGAATTAATGAATGCAGGAGCCACATTTCAGAGAGCCATGGATATTGCATTCAAAGGATCGATACATAAAACAATGGTAGTATATCTTGATGATATAACCATATATTCAAAAGAGACAAATAATCACTTGCAAGACTTAAAGAAAATATTTGAAAGATGCAGAAGATTTTGGATCTCTCTTAACACAAAGAAGTCAATTCTTGCTTTAAGCGAAGGTAAACTTATAGGTTTTATTGTTTCAAAGAATGGAATTTGTATTGATCCAGACATAATTAAAACAATTTCAGAAATTTCATTACCACATAACAAGAAGTCAATGCAATTATTTTTAGGACAGATAAACTTTGCCAAACAATTCATTCCAGATTTTTCACATATAGTTCTTCCACTACAAAATATGATCAAGAAAGATAAATTTTTTAAATGGAGGGAAGAAGAAAAGGAAGCATTTCAAATCATCAAAGAACCAATTGCTGATGCTTCTTCTCTTTCAACTCCTAATTTTTCCAATGATTATGTTCTATATAATTTTTCCTCAGATCTATCATATGCAACGGTGTTAACTCAACCAAATGATAAAAAACTCGCAACCCCAATTGCTTTTTTTTAGTTCTAATTTTTAAGGAGCTGAATTGAGCTACTCAAGAGCTGAAAAATAAGCATTTGCAGTTTATAAAGCAGTTAAGTATTTTCGACCTTTTCTTTTGAAAAATCATGTCGAAGTAATAGTTCCTATTTCATCAGCCAAACAAATACTTATGCAGAAGGAACTAGGAGAAAAAAGGGCCAACTGGGTAACAACAATGCAAGAATACGACTTAGAGATAAAACCCACTAAAATTGTAATAGGTCAGGGATTTTGCAGGTTGATTACAAGAATGATTGACACATCACCGGATGAGGCAACATTTAGTATTGAACATTTTACAGAGGTACTCAATGTTAACCCTCAATCTCATTATTTTGATTTGATCTTTTATTTAAAGAACGGTCATGCTCCACTTATTTTGGATTTCAAAAGAAAACGAGCTTTAAGATTGAAAGCTAATCAATATCAATTAGACAATGATGTGTTATTTAGAAAAAAATTATGACTCTGTCTTACTCAGATGCTTAGAGAAAACTGAAATACCTAATGTGCTCCAGGAACTTCATGATGGACCAGCAGGTGGACACTTTGGTGGAGACACCACAACACATAAAATTTTACATTCAGGATATTATTGGCCAACATTATTCAAATATACACAAAATGATGTTAGAAATTGTAAGATTTGTCAAACTACAACAGGAAGACAAAGAAAAGCTTCAATTCCACTTCAACCAGTCAATATGGAACAACCTTTCGAACAATGGGGACTTGACATAATAGGTGAGAACGTTCCTCGCTCTTCTAAACAACACAAATATATATTGATTGCTATAGATTATTTTACAAATTGGGTAGAAGAAATACCTCTTAATATGACCAACTCTGAAAAAATTATTGATTTTATTGATCAATTCATCATTACAAGGTTTGGTGTTCCTAACGCTCTAGTATTTGACAATGCTTCTTATTTTTCTGGTAATGCCATGAATAAATTTTCTTTGAAAATAGGCTTTAGATTAAAGTATTTTGAAAATTATTATCCTCAAGGAAATGGTCTAGCAGAATCAACAAATAAAAACCTCATAAGAATAATTAAACGAACTATTGATCAAAACCAGAAAAACTGGCATAAATCCTTAACTTTTGCATTATGGGCAGATAGGATAATTAGAAAAGCTTCAATATGAACTTCTCCTTTTTTATTGGTATATGGGAAAGATGAAATTTTACCTTTGAATATAGATATCCCATCAACAACCCTAGTTCAATTAATTAACGAACAACCTTTCTCTTCATTATAATTAAGAATTTCTGAAATAAATAAAATGGAAGAAGAAAGAGAAGAAGCAAAAATGGTACACAATCATCATCAACAGTTGATCAAAATTTCGTTTGATTCAAATACAATCAAAACTAAACAGTTTGAGATTGGAGATTTGGTATTGAAATGGGATAAAGTGCATGTGGATAGAGGAAAGCATACAAAATTTCACAAACTCTGGCTTGGCCCTTTTCAAATAATCGAAAAAATAGGTCCATCAACTTTCATTTTGCAAGATTTACAAGGGAGAAAGGAAAATCTTCCTGTTAATGGACTTGTCCTTTAAAAAATATTTTTCTTAAAGAACAATAGTTCTTTTGTATAAATATTTATATAGGTTTAATTCAAAATAAATTAAGTTTTTGTAATATTATGCAAAAGGTGAAACACTTTATCATTTTTATTGAACATGAATCATGTTCGAAAAGTTACTTTTACAAAGCGGGGAATTTTATTGAAGTATTAACAACTTTTACTCAAATGGTCATCCAAAATCTCATAAAGAGAGAAATGACAACCTCCCCATTCATTTATATATTAGATATATTTTTTCAAAGAGTAATTCAAAAATATAAAAAACTTTGAAGTTGAGAGATCTCATCACGAGTTGATTCATCATGTTCATAGGAAACTAATAAACTTGACATTATCAATTGGCCACTAAACCAAGATAGTGGATCATGGTCCAGAAAACCTTGAGACAAGGGATCTCATCATGAGTCAACTTGTTCAAATTTATTATAACCAGTGAATGACATTATCACTTCTGGCTTCCAAACTAGGATAATGATTTTACAGTGGCAAAAGGAAGGATAATTCTACAAAGAAAATAAGTAATTATATTACCTTTGGAAATTTCTATTATATTATGAATGGGACACTGGTTCATTTTTGGTTAAATAGTAACCCTGTCGAGGCTATGAACCGCTGCTAGCAACAGTGGCTCTACTAGTGACTAACTTGGTTTATCAAACAAGATAAAGCTTTGACTAAATTCCTACTTATCTTTTCAACTTATTAATATTTGATTCATTTAAAGATAAATTTTATTCAAAAAAGCAAGAAGAAAATTTGTCAAGTAAAGCCAAGTTATCTAGATTAGAATTTACCTATATCAAAGATAGATTTCAATTACTTATAAATTTCCTAGAATATTGTCTTCAAGTATTAATATTTATTGGAGATTCTTGATTCATCCAGTGTGTCTCCAATTGTTGTAGTATTACAAAAACTACCCATTATCCAAGTAAAATAGATTAGAAAGGATAATAGAGACCCTTTAAAATTTTCAGGTTAATATTTATTTTTTAGAAATAAAACCTAACGATATGATTTTATTAGATTAAGTTTTAATTTTTCTTTAAAAAATAAGAAAAACGCCTAAAATAACCCATAAAACAAAAAACATAAAAGTGGGAAGAGAAAACAACAGTGAAATTGCGAATAACGAATCGCCGAAATAGCAAAATGTCGAAGTACGAGCAACGAAGTTACGAAATGCGAATCACCGAAATGTGAAGTAGCGAAACCTGTCACCTAATAGATGCCGATATTGCATTCTGTATAAAATCATCGCAATATCGCACTTCGCGTTTCGGAGATCGCTTTGAAGCGTTAAAACTCGCCAACTACCAAAATTGTTGATCAACAAGTCCCAATGTGATGACATCTATCAAAATCACATGAACCCATGCTTGTAAATTTAATGTTAATTCAGGTGTTTTGTGATCTAGAGGCTTGTAATCGATTAGTAATTATTTCAAATATTAACACCAAAGATTTCCCATTATGCATGAGTTAAGTTGATAGGACAGTTAATATTGTTCGAAGTGATTTCAGGTTATCCTTTCTGGTTTTATTTTCAATAGGGAAAATCCAAACACTTGGCATAAAAGGATGTCAAGGATGATTAAAGCACGAAGGAAATCCACCACCTCATCATTGTTAGTCATACAATAAGAGGAAAACAATGAAATGGATCCTCTAATCTTGGATAATACATGTAACCCAAAGATTGGTTCTTCAAGCTGGGAAGGGATCTATCAATTGTTTGAGGATGAGAAACCACAAGTAATTCTAGCCAGAAAAGCTATGGCCGACAACACTTTATCCAATGATTCAGAATCATGGACAGACACTGCTAATTATTTTCTTCACAGAATTTTTGCTCATCCTAAGATGATACCATATACTGTGAAATGGGTGTTGGATAATGTAGATATAAGAGATAGGAAATTTGTTACTAGAATCAGAACTTTCGTTGGCTCTCTCAGGCCATCAGATTTGAAGAACATGTACAAACTTGTTGGGGCCCTTGTTTTGAAATCAAATAGTTTTGAGTTGCAGATAGTATGTGGCGGGACGCAACCACGGTAGGCAAAGAGATTTCAAGGTTGCGAAGGAGTGAAAAAAAGGTGGCACAGCTGTTGCGGGAGCAAGCACAGATGGTAGAAGAACATGGCAGGAGACAAGCAGTAGAACTCCTGATGAACAAAGAGAATCAGAAGATAGCCGAGCGAGAAGAAAGGAAGAAATGTCAGTTGCGCTGGCAGGAGAACAAATAGGCAGCTGGCCAGCAGAGGAAAGAGAGGTTGGCACAGGAGGAATCAGGGAACAGGAGCCGTAGGAGGGCTCTGTTCATATTGTCCATTCTCTATCTCTCTATATCTCTTTGTTCTAATCTACTGGATAGGACCTCTTTGTAATCTGTTCGGTTAAAGCTCATGTTGAGGAGCATTTTAATAGTATGTTGCCGATAAGTGAATTATAATATGATTAGAGTTTGTTGTTCACAATATATGTTGTATTCCAGATTGATTAGTGTGGTAGTATTTTAAAATTTTATTGATTGTCTTTCTGAATGTGCTTCTAAGGGATATCACCCATGTAATGTTGCGTTTGCTTAAGCTCTTAGATAGTTCTAGTTCATACATATCTAATCTGCTAGATTGGTATCAATCTACTCCCAATATTAGTAAGGTCACGGCACGCCTCCGGTGAGACTCTCTGCTCCTCGGAGCAGGGTGAAAATGCTGGCATGGTGCTAGACTACAACGGAAATCCTTGTTGGCCTCTAATCCGAACCTGGGTCTTGCCTAAGAGACCTTTTTCCTCGCCAAAAAATGGTTCCGTTGCTAGGACCTGAAATTTCATTTGGGAGCTAGATCATGGTATCTCGAATCTTCAAAAGAGAAATACGAAGCTGGTGGGATAACCACCTAGATCAGTTCATCACTCAGCAGATCGAGCTAAGACAACAAAGGGAGAAAACGGTCAAATATCTGGTTCTATTTTCTGAATCCGCCATCAACGTTTACGAGATATTTTGGGGAAAGTTTCCAGAAGAGCTCTATAACTGGTTGCGAAGGCTCCTGATCAAAGTAACCAAAAGAAAGTTGCGAAAAGTCAGTCGAAAGTGGGTGCACGGATATCTGGTGGCCCTTCATCGGTTAAATACCGAGTTGACCCGAGCTGTAGATTTTTGGGTGGAATCTACCTTGGATGAATACATAGTGGAGTTTGCAGCGAAGTGCTGCCAATCCTTTTCGAGGGCAGAGGATATATCAGATCCGAGTTACGAGGAAAGCCGCTGAAGGAGATTCCATTGTGGATTAAAGCCTTGATGGTAGATGAAGGACTAATGGTGTTCCAAAAATCTGAGATGGAAGCGTAAAATCCTATGCTAGGGGAAGGGACTGAGGGAGAGATGCTATAAGAACAGTGAAAAAGGGGAGTATGCGTATGGATGTCGAGACCTCTAATAGGCTAAGGGAGTGACGAGCACATTAGAGGGTGCAGATCGCTGAGAAGTGGTGAGAAAGGGTGATAAAGGAGTTAAAGAGACAGGAAAGTAGTCGAAAGGACAAAGAGGAGGCGCCTCAGATGACGAAGGAAGTGGAAAGTCAGGTGGGTCCCCAGGATATAGGAGTGACCATTAAAGAAGTTCGGCAGGTGTATAGGAACCCAGCCCAGATGGAGAAAGGAAAGAAGTCTGATGAAGAAGATGCAGACGCATGCCTTGAGGAGATGTCCGATGTGGAGTTGCACATTGCAATGGAGCAACTATTCCAAGAAAGGACGACATTCATATCTCAAGGTACTCCTATTCCCCAAAGTTCGAATAGCTCTAGTCCCAACCTTCCCCTAGTGCTTTATCAACCACTAAGTGAAATTTTTGTTAAGTTGCGTGAATTAAGCAAGTTACATAGTATTCAGTCTCCAACATTAATACACACTAGTAGTAGAATTGAGAGTGGTACCATTTCACAACCAGGAACCAACAGGTTCATTTTAGTAACACCTACTCAAGTGAACATGGCGAGATCACTTACCCAGAACCCAGAATTCTCTGGGAGGGGTAATGATGATGTATAACAACACTGGTACCTCTGCGAGGCCATATGGAGGGCACTATAGACACTAGAGATGGGGAAGTTAATAGAATTTCAAACCACTCTTAGGGAGAGAGCTCTATGCTGGTTTATAAAGTGGTCTGAAGCTCATCAAAATCTAGCGATGGCAGATATGAAGAGGGACTTCGTTAAGGAGTTCAAACTGCCCCAAACAGACCAACAGGGTTTGTCAGAAATGTGGAAAATCAAGCAACGGGAAGGAGATACTTCTTGGGATCTAATGCGGAGATTCAAAGACGTGATTGGAAAACTCAACTATCCAATTGATCTAAACCATCAGAGGGATTGGTTCATCAAATATCTGCTACCATTGACAAGAACTCCATTAACTCAACAGAGGATCGAGACATTGCAGGATGCACTGGAGAAAGCTATGAAGATAGAAGCCATGGTGGGTTATTCGCAAGAGTTTAAGGGAGGAACATCAGCACATGACCCATCTATAATGGGGTTGCAGCATCAAATAGTGAGCTTGACAGAGAAACTCAAGGAAATTCAACTAATGCGGCTAGCAAGATCGAATGTATGGTGCACACACTGTCTAATGGAAGGACATGTGGTAACCGAATGTCCTCGGTTGTGGGGTCAGAATGGGGGGAAATTGGCTGTAGGGGCATATGGGGCTCCACCAATGGGAGGAGTTGTGCAAATAAACACCCAGGGAATATATCCACCGCAACAATAATACACAAGGTTCCCTGTGCAACAAAGTCCAACCATTACTGAGTATTGTGAAATATGTAAGAACATGGGTCATCCACCTTGCCTATGCCCTATTTAAAAAAAATATTCCATCATTCTGAATAACACATACTATGAGTTATGTGCCTAAAAAAAACACAACACAGAGCAATGTAGAGCTCTGGATGCAATGGCGGAACGATTGGACCGACCTTCATACCGAGTGAATGAGACTCCCCGAGGAAGAGGAGGAGGCATGAGAGGAGGCTGAGCAGGGGGTAGAGGTCCAGTAAGATGTAAAAAATGCAACCAAGAAGGACACGTAGCTAGGGAATGTCCACTTCCTAGAAGACCCTGGTGTTCCCAGTGCCGGGTTAACACGCACGCAATAGAAGATTGCCCTGAGCTCATTAAAAGATGGGAGGAAAGAACTAGACAGGGGGGGACAAATATAGTAAATGCGGAACCTAGGATAATGGAGACTTGGACAATGTAGAACGTGGCCATAGTGACATGAGGAGGCAAAATAATAGGGGAATATGCACATACAGTGGACCCAATAAAATTGATCAGGCTAGCATCCCCAAAACCGTTGATCAAAACAGAAAGACAGAAGCAATTTTTTCAAGAAGCAATAAAAAAAGTTGCCCAACTGGGGGGAAACAAAGGCATTGAGTTACAAAAAACCTAGGAAAACAATGAAAACCAAGCCAATTCAAGCACTATAATTCAATAATGGTTCCATCTATTCTTGAAGATTGTTAACAACGCACCAATGTTGGAGCAGCTAAAGCAGAACCTGGAAGGAGTGGTGTAGAAGAACATAGGATCAAGGGAATCACCCGACGCAACCCACAAGTATGTATAGAGAGTGAAAAGAAATAAAAGAAGGATAGGAAAAGAGTTTCGAGTAAACACCTAGGTTGCGGGTTTCCAAATTAAAGACACCATGCTTGATTTGGGATCCGATGTCAATATTTTACCAAGGAAAACCTAGGAAGCATTAGGAAGGCCAAGATTAACATACTCACCAATCAAACTTCGGATGGTGGAAAAGTACTGCATTATGCCCATAGGCAGACTGGAGGAAGTTGAAGTTGATATTGCAAGAGTAAAGACATATACGGACTTTGAGGTCATCGACATCATGGGGGATAAAGATCCTTATCCTGCATTGTTGGGAATTGAATGGGCCTTTAAAAATTACGCAATAATAGATCTAAAAAAATAACTGATGATCTTTGAGGACAAGGAGGTCAGAGTCACTCAGCCACTCAACCCGTATCAAGGTTCAAGATACACAGAGACTGTAGATAGCAGAGAATATTCTTAGCTTATGGACCATCTTTATCAAATGACCACAGGAAGAAGGGAAGATTACATCAACCCAACGACAGGTGGCTCTGTAAGTTGGAGAAGCATCCAAAGCTCAGAATTAGGTTCAAAAATAGCTTGGGATGATTGGCAGCAAGGAGGGTATGAGACCAATACAAGGAGATGCGCCAACATTGTAAGAATCAATTGGATCGGGACTGAGGTAAGGGATTACCCAACTTTATCCAATATGAAGGATGTAAACATTTTCATAACAGAAATAGAAGATAAGGTACCAGAAGGACATAGGGTACCACTAATGGACATGGAGTTACAATCCACATTGACAAGATGGTGGAATAACCACCGCAACTCACTGTCGCAATGGGGCAGAGTTGCGGCAGCATTGAAAGCGATATTTAAGGAAGAGGAAGGACCTCGGGTTAAAGAGAAATACCAAGGGGGACTCAGACCCCAAAAACCATCTAAAGGAATGTGAGTATCAATGGAGAACCGCAGGATATACAGAAGAGCTATGGATACACATATTTATCCATTCTCTGGACTTGATTCCACAGGCCTGGTACTTGACGGAAGAAAAAAAAACGAGGGACTGGCACATGGCGGGAAGTTGCGGATAACTTTACACAATGTTTCTTGTTCGAAGGAAAAATAGAACCGGTCACACAAGCTTTGCAGGTTATAAAGAAGGTACTATTCTTCCCAAAAATTCAAAAGGAGGATGAGCAGCCACTTCTGAACCTAGGTGTCAGACAAAAGGTAGCATGTCAAAAGATAAACAGCGAAATGGATGATGATAATCTAGAAGATCTCAGGCATCTATGTTTTGAAGAGACGGAAGGGGAGAGGGATATAAAAGAAGAACCAACAACATAAGGGATCCACCTGCTACCATTAAGAACCAAGAAACTAAATATTGGAACAGAAGATGAGCCCAGACTAGCGACAATTGGAGATTATTGGGATGAACAGACAACTAAGGAGATATACAGTCTGCTGCAGGAATATGAGAACTTTTTCCCTTCATCAGTAGTGTATCTAAAAGGAATAAAAGGGGATATGGGGGAGATGCGGATAATATTGGAACCCGATGCAAGGCCTGTGAAACATAGACCATATCGTGTGAATCCAAGGGTGAAGGAAAAATTTAAGGCAGAGATTGACAAGATGTTAAAGGCGGGATTAATATTCCCAGTAGAGGAAGCAGAGTGGGTAAGTCCTATATTTATACAGAATAAAAAGGAGAAGTCTGAGATTTGAGTCTGTGTCGACTACAAGAGCTTAAAAAATGCTTGTATCCATGACCCATTTCCCACTTTGTTTAGTGATGAAGTCCTAGACAATGTTGCAGGAAATGAGGCGTATTTGTTCACCGATGGATTCTCAGGATACCATCAAGTAAGGATAGCAGAGGAAGATAAGAAAAATACAACATTCACCACCGAATGGGGCTCTTTCGCATATAATGTGATGCCATTCGGATTGAAAAATGCACTTGCAGTATTTCCTTGCATCCTGATAGCCGCTTTCCGGGAGTACATCCACAAGTTCTTAGAGGTCTACATGGATGACTGGACAGTCTACAGCTTATTAAAAGACCATGCAATGTTATTGAGGATAATGTTTGATAGGTGTAGGCAACTTCAGATCTCGTTGAACCTAAAGAAGTGTATCTTTGTAGTACCATTTGCAACACTGCTAGGACACGTGGTATGTACCTAAGGAGTTTGCGTGGACCCAGCCAAAGTAGCAGTGATAGTCAACATGGAGGCACCAGAAACGGTAAAACAACTGAGATCACTGCTAGGCCACACAGGTTACTACCGGTGATTTATCCGCAACTATGCGAAGATAACAACCCCTTTAGAGAAGTTGTTGCGGAAGTCTGAGCAGTTTCACTGGACAAAGAGTTGCAGAATAGCCCTGAATACCCTGAAATAAAAAATAGCAAGTGTGCCAATATTAGTTCACCCAAATTGGGACAAACAATTTCATGCGCACGTCGATGCTTCCAGCATTGCACTTGGAGTAGTCTTGGCTCAACCAGGGGACACTTCAGTTGACCACCTGGTATATTTTGCAAGTCAGAAATTGTCCACAGCAGAACGGAACTACACCACAACAGAGCGGGAGGCATTGGCAATGATGTATTCCCTTCAAAATTTCCGCCACTACCTATTGGGAGGTACGTTTAATTTTTTCAAAGATCACTCAACTTTGAAATATTTGGTAAACAATTCGGTCTTAGAAGGAAGAATCTGCAGATGGTTCCTACTCTTCCAGGAGTTCACCTTTGAGGTGATCGTAAAGCCCAGAAGATTGAACGTGGGGCCTAATCACCTGTCCCGACTAGAGAATGGAGAAAATGGAGGATCTCTAGAAGATCAGTTTCTAGACACTGATATTTTCAGAGTAGAAGCCATCCCAAAATATTTGGACCAAATAGCAACCTACCTCACGACAGCGCAGTGTCCATAGGAATATACATCAGTCCAAAAAAGACACCTGATAGTTCGAGCTACAGAATATAAACTCATAGCGAGACACCTATATAAGATGGGACTAGACCATTTTCTTCGGAGATGTGTCATGGACCACAAAAGGGAAGCGATACTATGGGAATGCCACAGTGGGGTTGCAGGAGGACACGTGGGAGAAAAACTGATGGCAAGAAAGGTACTACAAGCAGGGTTGTGGTGGCCGACAATACATATGGACAACAAAGCATTTGTTAAGAAATGTGATATATGTCAGTGGACGGCCATCCCACAGAGATGAACTTCCACTTCATCCGATAAAAGTACTGCAGCCGTTTGAAAAATGGGCAGTCGATTTTGTAGGACTAATTACACCATCTGTAAGACACTCGCAGGCGAGGTACATAATAACGACGACAGACTATTTGATGAGGTGGGCAGAAGCATTGCCAATAAAAAATTGCACGGCAGAGACTGCTGCTAGGTTCATATTTGAAAACATAATCAGCCGATTCGGTTGTCCAAAGAGCCTGACTAGCGACCATGGTACACACTTCATCAATGACACCATTAAATCCCTTCTAGAAAGCTTCATGATACAACATCATAAAAGCAGTCTGTATCACCCGCAAGCCAACGATACGGTAGAAGCATTCAACAAAATACTGGAGAAGGGTCTGACAAAAATATGCAATGTGCAATGGGATGACTGGGATGAGCGGATACCAGCAACTTTATGGGCATACCGAACAATGGTAAAGCGGTTGAACAACCAAACACCATTCTAGCTAGTATATGGGAGAGAAGCAGTAGTCCCAGCTGAATTCATCATAGCCAGCCTCCTAGTCACAACGTCACTCCAACTATCAGTAGAGGACTCGCTAAAGGAACGATTGCAGGAATTACAAGGCCTTGAGGAAGAATGATTTTTGGTAGAATTTCACCAAACGGTACAGAAGGATAGACAAAAAGCTTAGCATGACTGACACATCAAGCGCAAGACTTTTCAGGTCGGGGGAAAAGTTCTACTCTACGACAGTAAGTACCAGAAGTTCCCAAGGAAACTGTAGATGCATTGGTTAGGGCCATTTTACGTTGTAGAAATCAAAGATTCAGGAGCAGTTCGGTTAGCCTAAAGCCCTATCAAGTGTAAGTTACTCATTTCCAATTCCAATAACTCTCGCAACCGAGAGGATTCAGTAGGGTAGAATAGCATCAATAACTCTCTCACACCCGAGAAGAGCATGGATAGGATTTCCACTTTAGAAAAAACAAAAAAATAAGTACAGTTGTGTTGCGGAGACCGCAACGCAACCAATTATGATCGGGGAAGGGTAGTGTCCAACGTGTCATCCACGTCAGATAGAAAAGCGTGTCGAACATCAACCCATCATCATTACGCGTAGTACCCGTGTCAGTTCGTAAGATTACCAAGATTTGGAAATAATTGTCATAATTAGCATCGCCCATACCGTAATAAATTTTCCATAATAAGGCATAACCACCAACTGTCGAGTATGCCCAAATCCCGAAGCCACAGTCAGCATTGTCAGAACCCACCTTAGTCGGTAACTAATCACACGATTGTAGCCATGGACAAGGCCAAGGGGAAATTGATTAGTTATGGGGTCTCATTAACCTCACCCATTCCAGTTAATTACATAAACCGCATGCAAAGAAGTGCGAGAATGCCGGAAAAATCCAAGTTAGAACCAGAAACATCCAAGGGAGCAAAAGAAGCGGAACTAGAAGAAGAGCAGAGAAGGCACGCAGAAGAAGGAATTCAAGAGAAAAGACAAGGAGATGTTCTACAAGTGTATCAGAGAAGAGCCAGAATGAAAATAGAAACACCAGCATTTGTGGAGCAAGAGCTCGATAATGGAGTTCAAAAGATGGAATTGCTAGTGGGAAAATACGACAGTGCATCATTGATCGACACTGAACTCACGGACTCTTTCTAGTTTCCAGCAATGAAAGGACAAGTATATATGGAGAATTGTGCCACAGAAGTAGGGCAACAGGCAGCAAGAGTACTACCAGAGTTCCGGGGCATTCAAAAGTCTACCATACTGAACTTAAGAAATCTCCCGGTGTTCGGTGTTACAGGCGCTACAATGCAGTGCACCAAGTTCTTATTGTGATGAATTCATAATGGTTCGCTATGGCTAGGGAAAGAAATTGCAATTCATGTGGAGGACATCCATAGGTTAACTGGACTGTCACAGGAAGGGAGGGATGTCTCAGCAGCATTCCAGACTGTATCCAAGAGGGCGAAGAAGACCGAAGATAACGACTAATACACAAAGTACGACACCAAGAGGGGGGGGGGGGAGGAGCCAAAATTGACTTGATCAACAAGCCAGAGGTCAAGTTCGCCTGTTACTTAATTGCAAGTAAAACTATGAGGCACTATACAAAAGGAGAATGCACACTGGATACGATTTCGGTTGCGGAGCATTGTGTCCAGGGGGCACAACTGAACTAGTGCTCACTTTTGTTGAACGAGTTGTTCGAAGCTTGCGAGGAAAAATACAAGAGGGAAACCAGATTCATCTATGGATATCTAATTATGGCACTGGAAATGTGGAAATGGATGTCTCTAGGCATTCGAGTACCTGTGGAGATAGCAATAGGACAACCATTGGCAATGAAGTTCGTGCCTTAGAAGGTATCCGGGGATCCTAGCACGAAGGAGGTAAATGCAGAAGCTTTCAGAGTATGGTACAACCAAATGGTTGATGTCATGATGAGTCAAAAAAGAGTCCTAGGGAGTCTGCTCGATGGTTATAGCGCGCAAATATGGTTTGGAGTTACCCACAAGCAAACCTTTATCAGGCCAACATGTGTACCAAAATCGACTTTCAAAATGAAGCCATTAAAGTTCCAGATTGATGAAATATATTTCCACAAAGAAGTCTGTTCGTGGCCAGGAGTAGCAATGGAGGTTAGAAGCAGAGTCTACACCTATATCTTCGATGGGATGCTGCCAAACCCACTGCCAGGAGAGACTTCAGAGTAGATGGTGACTAGGATGGTGCAGTTGTAGCTATCCCCGATCATTGAGCAGTTGAACACAAAGGTACATAATTTCAATAATGTAGTTCAAGTGTTAACAAGTGATTCCACTGCATTTCATACGTTTTCAAAGTTTCAGGCATCCCACTCCAAACCATCTTCCGCCACGACCTCCCTAATAGCACCAATACCTAACATTATGTTTAGCTCACCGCCCCCAACGACTACAGCGCTGGTCAGAAAGACTAAAGTTGTGAAACCCCCAGTAGCAGCACCAAAAGAAAAAAAATCCAAGATCGTAGTATCTAGTACAGTGGTTGATCTCACAGGGGATGATCAACCACGACCTTTGAGTATAAGAGTACCGATCAGGGAAGAGCCTGTAGTGGAGCCCTAGGTGACCAGGGGGCTACCACCCATCAACCCCCTTGATTTCTCAAATATTCACATATCTCCACCTCGCATTCACCAAACATTGACCCCCGCCTCATCCACCGTTCAGGAACCACCCATTACCACGCCCTCCACTTCATCAGCCACCATATCAGACCCAATCATCAAAGGAAGACCGAATGAGGACCCCGAAGCAGAAGTTAACTCAGGTACATCAGAAGTACACCTAGTTGTCCAAACCCTGGTTCAGCATGCTACGTTTACAGAGATTTTAAATCAAATAGAACATTCTATGGAAGAAACAGGTGCTTTGCTCGCCGAGGGGAATCCACTCCAGTAGGCTAACCTGACAGGCCAAGAAACGCTGCCCAATCTAAACATGGCCGACTCTAGTAACTGGCCTTCGCAACAAACACCACCACAGTCACCGCAGGCACAATCAACAAAATCTATCGCCAGCGGACAGCTGCTTCAAGCATGACGGCCATATTAGGGAACCTTTGGTGCTGAGAGCATGGAGACATGGGGAACAACCCAACTATACCAATTAATTCAAAGAGCAGCAAAGCAAGAAGAAGGGCTTCACTCGGAGCTCCAGGAAAGATGAGAGTAGTAGCAATTAGAAATCAACACGCTTAGTGAAGAGCGTGAACAACTGAGGACAGAGAAGGGTAATATACAAGAACAACTGGATACAATGACAAGAATATTCCGAGACCATTTGGCCCACAGTAATGGCCAACAACAACCAAATACCAGAAGGGATGAAGGAGAATGATATAGTCGAATGCTCGATCCACATCAGGGTGGCATGTTTGAACTTCCATAAGGAAAATGAGGAGCTCAGAGCAGCATTGGCAACCCGGCCTGCGTTGCCAGACCCAGCGGTTTTATACTTAGAGAAGATATCCGAGAGACAGAGCTAGGTGACAAAAATGCAGGAAGTTCTGAGTACTGCAGCGAAAGAAGCGTATGACCTACTAAAGGGTCTACAGAAATGTTCGACCTCGCTCACACTGAAGTCTCAACTGGTTTCATTATAGCTACAAAAAGTATCAAGGGAGATCCAGGAGGCCACAGACCCTACTGGACTCGACCAACTATATGCTCAAGCGGACGTTATGGAGGTCCAGATACAGCAGATCGAAGAAAGCTCAACTGCAACAAAGCAAGCCCTCCGAGTACTGAGACAACCTGTAAAAACCAGTGCCCAAACAATGCAACGATTGCTCTCCGAGGCCGATACGAAAGTCCATAACGTTCTTGGTAGCCTGCCAGCTGTTTCAGGGGAAGAAGTGGTCGCGCAAGTCACAACACAAACTGACTCTCTCATGCAAGGATGGCATCACGTCATGACGACCTTTCAAGAACTCAAGGCATTAGCTCTAACAAAGGTCCCAAAATTGGGGCCCTTTTTTGGACAGTCGGGAGAAAGGGGACAAGAAGAGAAAAACACAGGGCCGAGCAGACCGATGGAAATAGAGACAGTGAAAAGCGATTGACTTGGGGTGAGTATATAGGATGTGGTCAGGGCCTGTTGGGGCCCTTGTTTTGAAATCAAATAGTTTTGAGTTGCGGATAGTACGTGGCGGGATGCAACCCTGGTAGGCAGAGAACTTTCAAGGTTGTGAAGGAGTGAAGAACAGGTGGCACGACTGTTGCGGGAGCAAGCATAGATGGTAGAAGAACGTGGCAGGAGACAAGCAGTAGAACTCCCGATGAACAGAGAGAAGCAGAAGACAATCGAGCTAGAAGAAAGGAAGAACTGTCAGTTGCACTGGCAGCAGAACAAATAGGCAGCTGACCAGCGGAGGAAAGAGAGGTTGGCACAGGAGGAATCAAGGAACAGGAGCCGTAGGAGGGCTCTGTTCATATTGTCTTTTCTCTATCTCTCTGTATCTCTGTGTTCTAATATACTGGATAGGACCTCTTTGTAATCTGTTCGGTTAAAGCTCATGTTGAGGAGCATTGTAATAGTCTGTTGCCGATAAGTGAATTATAATATGATCAGAGTTTTCTGTTCACAATATATGTTGTAGGCCAGATTGATTAGTGTGGTAGTATTTTAAAATTTATTGATTGTCTTTCTGAATGTGCTTCTAAGGGATATCACCCATGTAATTTTGCGTTTTCTTAAGCTCTGAGATAGTTCTGGTTCATACATATCTAATATGCTAAACTGGTATCAATCTACTCCCAATCTTAGTAAGGTCATGGCATGCCTTGGGTGAGACTCTCTACTCCTCGGAGTAGGGTGAAAATTCCGGCGTGGTGCTAGAATACAGCGGAAATCCTTGTTGGCCTCTAATCTGAACCTGGGTCTTGCCTAAGAGACCTTTTTCCTCACCAACAAAACTTCCAGAACCCTAGAAGTGATATGATGCCCAATTTTTTCAAGATTTCATGCAGGATAATGACCATCCTGCGACTGTAATTAAAGAATGGTGAAAGTATCCTAACTAGCATAAACATGATGATAAGGGTATGTATTTAGTCGTCTCTCTTAAAAGCCCATTCTCTCAGATAGATGCAATGATGTCTCATCTCTTTGGATCTGTAAATACGACCAAGTATAAAGATATTTGGACACCCTTGATAGAAGCAACCTCTAACAACTATATTCTAAATTGGGCTACTATTATTTCTGACAATTTGATAAGATTTATCACAGCCTATAGAGAAAATCGAAATGCCCCACCCAATGCAATCTCTCCTTTTTACATGAGTTCTTATATCTTAGACAAAATATATTTTTCCTTTGAATTTTTGTCATTATGATGGAAATGGACTAGAGAAGTTGAAACCCCCATCTACGTACATTTATATTTCTCGTGTGAGTCAAAATATCACTCTCATATGTTTAGAATATGTAATGACATAATGCTCCCGGTCTTCCAAGTCATTTTCGAAAGAAAAATCCCTGGAGTCACCCCTGAAGCCAATAAAAGTCTTAAGTCTGTAAGTAGGTGGTTTGGGGAAGAAAAATTTATGTACATCCATATTTTTGGAAGTTATGCCCATCCTCATGTCCAATCCTTGTATATACCAGACAAATTGTTGGCCAAAGAAATTTCTTATCAAACAATTGGTAATGGTTTGACAAAAATCTTGAAATATGCCAAAAATACCATTTGGGTAACTTTTCCTTTTTCCCTGTGGTTCGTATACCCTAGAAAATTTAAAGCATGCGTGTCTTGAAATTGATCGATTAAAATCTTTCAATTTTCCAGTGCTACCCGATAGAAATTATGATTCCTATGGTATTGCTAGAGAGTTAATGAATCAGGTCAAGCTGCGATCATTTCCAGGCGAGCCTGGTAGATTTGAAAATATGTTCGAATCAATTCCCGAATTTTCAACAATTCAGCAAAAGGGCGCTGAAAGTTCAACCCAAAATATTTTTTAAGATTCAAAGTGTATCAAGAACAGAGAAATGCCCATTTTCCAGATTATTTGTTTCACAGACCAGAGCCGAAGGCAGAACAAGTTATAGTTGCAATGACTTCTCAGGTATCAATACCAATTCAAGAAGCGGAAATCGCTAATGTTCAATAGGATGATAAATTCATCCAAAATTGGGAATATTTTGAGAAAGCACTCTCTAAGACTAATACCCTTGCCACTTAGAATTCCATTCAGTCAGAAACCTTTCCTATTGTGAGTGGTACAAGTTCCATAAATCATGTTGATGAGGCAGGTGTGCAACATTTTTTTGCTAATATAGACAACTACAAGGATCAAGAAGAAATCAGGGAAATCTCATTTACTGCAGAAGTTTCCAAATTTTTTCTTGAGCAAAGCCAAATCCAAGGAGACAATGATACAAAGGAGAAACCATAATATACATCAACCCAAGATATGGAAATCATCCCAAATTTTCTGACTACTGAAATAGTGCTAAAAATTGAAGAGATACCTCCATTGGATGTATTTTATAGTCTAAAAAATAAAGTTGTCATGACCAGGTCAAAGAAGAAGCGAAAGATGGAAGATTCTCCAGAACTACCTATAGATGCAACACTAATGCGAGTCCTTTGGAAAGAAACTCAATCAGCTCCAAGGAAGGAACTTAATAGATTATCTCAATTTGCAGGTGCTTATGTAAATGATCTAAAAATGGGTTGGATAACTTGTTATTCTTTTCAAGAACCTCCCACTCAGTTAAACAAATAAAAGATCTAGCTTATACTTGAATTTTGCAGAATTTTATACTTGAAACAGGTGTATGTTTTTTTTTTAATCTTTTTAAGTGCGTTAAGTCCATTTGTTTTTGCTGATATTAAACATGTGTAACAACCATATACTACAACAAATAAGCATCAACATATAACAACAAATTTAATCTAGGATTTCACCTGAATATCGTGGGCTACGTCTCCTTGAGCTCTTGTCATCTTGACTTGGCTCTTTGGGATTATGGAAAAATTTCTTTACAAGTTACAAAATCAACTCCAATGGTTAACTGAATTGAACCAATGGGTTTATAATACCATTTATATCACTTGTCAAGGCTGTCATCACTCTGAAAACAGATCTGGGCTCCCTTAGACTTGATTCCTTCTATCGGTGCTCCTGAACTACCCTGAGCTTCTCTATGGCACTAACTCCCTCAGAATTATTTTTCTATCCTTGAAACCTCACCTATTGTCTCCAACACATATCAGACCTCCAAAATAAACTAACCGTTTGGTCAAAATAAGCACTGGCTCCCCAATCTAGGCCTCCTTCCATAGTTGGCCCTGGACTGCCCAAAACTTACCTATAGGTTCTTGACCTTCAGAAGTCTTCAAATGACTTTTAAAATCCCTTCAATGGATTCAAAATGTCAAAAATAGTCAGAATAGACTATTGGTTCGCTGAAATTGGCCTCCAGCTGCTCCAGTTTCGCTTTCAACACCTGGTGGCACCCCGTGGCACTAAGATCAAAGAAAACTTCTCTGTGGGTTCTCAACCTCTAGAAGTCCTCAAACGTTTCTACAAACTCCTCCATTGGATTCATAATTCTCAGTACAGTAAAAAATGATAATTGGTTTGCTGAATAAGGCCTCTAGCTGCCCTGGCTAGGCCTCAAACTGCCGCCGGCACTTGCTGGCCCTGATGGCCCCTGGAATTTATCTGAAGAATATAGGCCTTCGAAAGTACTCTACAGGCTCTGAAAACCACACCATTATTTCTAGAACATCTGAAACATCCAAAATTGACTATTGGATTTCTGAATAAGGCTTCTAGCTGCACTGGCTAAGCCTCAAACTACTGCAGGCCCATGGTGGCCCTAGTGGCCCCTAAAACTTTTTTGAAAGAAAAACTGCTTAAAAGTCCTCTGATGGCTCTTCAACCCTCACCAATGAGTCTATAATTTATGAGATATTCGAAATTTACTATTAGCACTCCACAATTGGTCGAATCTAGCTCAAGATAGAGCTTAAAATCATTTTCCCAATGACCTGTAAAAATCCTCCACTAAACTTGGAGGAACCAGACTTAACTCCAATTAAAAGTGGAAAAATCTGAAATTTCTGGTGGCGCACCAAAAGTTCTACCATCGCTAACCGTAGTGATAAATGTAAACTATTTGGAGTGGCCACATGACCACACTTGCGATTTTCGTGGACAGTTTAATGTAACTTTTTTGAAACCGTCAACATTAAATTTGAATGTGACCACGTTTCAATTGTTATACTGTCGCAGATTTTGTTGGCGCTTAACATTTGGCCCGTGGTTCTGGGGCTACGGCCACATGGGTGGGCTGGTGCTCGAGGCTGGCCCCCCAAACCCCCATATGCATTTTCATTAAACCATAAATAAATGCTGCTACACCATATAAATAAGAACTAATCGGTAGCCAAGTTGGTTAGGACCTTTGCGTGTAGGTGGGGAGGTCAGGAGGTCGACTCCCGTTGAGTCCACAAAATTTTGCACCAATGTGCATGGGCCACGTGGCAGCTTCCGAGCTTGCCACATGGCAGCCTCCCATTGGCCCGAACCAGAACAATCAAATAATTTCCCAATCGAACTATGCCACATGTCAGCATATGACTGGTCCAAAATGAATATTCCAGGGAATATTCTGAGGAATATTCCCTAGAGTTTTTTCTTTTGAATTTTCCAAATCGAGTCAAACTTGGTCAAAGGCCATAAATTGCAGCTTACTGGACATTTCAAAACGCGATAACTTCTTCATACGGTGTCAGTTTTTCGAACCATTCACGGCACCGCAATCAGGAAGACGAGATATATCTGGTCGCTCAGGTTTGACACACTTCCAAAAAATTTCAATTTTGAGCTATCACTTAGTCCTTGATCCAAATTTGATCAGCAAATGCAACCATTCATAAGGCAACAAAAGTTGATTCATTAATTATAGAAAAGTATCAGAAAATTTCTCAAATGGAGCAAGTTTTCTCTGATGAAAAGCAAAGGATCGAGCAGGAGTTGCAGTCAAGCATCAATAATATGCAACAACGGTTTGAAGATCTCAAACTCAAACTCAAAAATGAGATTAAAGAAAAAGATCAAATAATTCATCAATTGCAGCAGAGGATTGAAAAGTTGCAGGAAAAGCCCTGTAATTTTTCGTAGATGTTCTATGCTTGATGCAACTTTAATTTTATACCCAATATCAAACAACAATCACATAAACAAGAAAGTAAAATGCTGATATAACATACCAATAGATCGAGAGAAGGCAAGCCAAAAATACACTTAACTTGATCAGCAAAATATATGTGTTGTGGTGCGTTGCGGCGGTCAACAAGATGCTTCAACCAACAAAGTCTCTAAACGGTCACCAACCAGAATGTGTCACACAACCCTCTCGGACAATCCTCAGGGTGTGTTGTATGGGTACTCACAAAGTCAACGTCTAACCTCGATTTATGTGCCAGAAAATGCAGACTGCAGAAATCAGAATTTTGGGAGAGTTTGAGGTCAATTTGACCATGCGTTGACCAAAGTCAACGCTGGTCAAATCTGCGCTTAAACCATAGGTCAAAACCAAAAAATCCTTTGCTGCAATTTCCCACATGTGAGAGAAGAAGAGCCTCCAAGATGATGATCGAACCAATTAGATGACGAGAGAGAATGTGTGATGAGTGATGGTGAAAATGACCTCCAACGTTGACCTATATATATATCCATCAGTGAGGGTGTGTGACACATATGTTGGGGCTTCAAGCCTACATTAAAATTCTAGCCAACCTTGCACATAAGTGGAATTAATTAAAAAATAAATGTTCTGCTCATCGGATCAAGATGATCTTTCGATCGATCTTGCAGCTCTCCGAAAGAGGAATCCAATAAAAATATTGGCATCTTAATTTGAGCATCACAACATGGAGTTTGGACCTAGTTGTCCAAAATTAACATTCCCTCTCAACTAGGGAGAACTCCATCCACCTGTGCCATCCAAACATCATGCGTCATCCCACCGTAACTTGCTTTGCTGGATTTTTTATTTCAGAACAAAAGGTGAGTCACAAAGACATCACTCTCGGCTGAAAAAATTAACTCAGAGGTCTGAAACCTCTATAGGACTAAAAGGAGTCACATACCAACCCGAATTTGGTTTACCTGACCCAAAGTTAGTTGGAGGTCTGAAACCTCACTAGACTTGATCCTAGATCAAGTGGTTGGACATGTGCCATCCTAGACATAAATAGTATGACAATCTCCGATGCGTCCATCGGTCTTTGCTACTTGTCTCTATTTTTTCCCACTTTGTTGGCCAAATGAGAGGTACTTCCCATGAGTCAAGGACTCAATGGGTAGGATGCATACAGGGCACAGATCAAAGATAGGTG
Organism: Pinus albicaulis; assembly: GCA_034641835.2. NCBI lineage: Eukaryota > Viridiplantae > Streptophyta > Pinopsida > Pinales > Pinaceae > Pinus > Pinus albicaulis. The sequence continues at coordinate 598,583,155 of CM076572.1, forward strand.
AACCAATTCAATATCATAATGGTGGGGCAGAAGCACACCAACAAGGTTCGACAAGCCTAGCCCTATGGTTGCTTATAGCTCCAAGAAGCTATCCCCAAGCCCCCCTATAGCTCCCAGAGCTCATCGTCCAACAAGACCCTCAAAATAGGGTCGTTCCATGACACCAAGATTCTCACAGAAGGTTAGGAACTTGACCTTCCCCAAGGTATTTGTGAAAATATCCACGACCTAGTCATCAGTTCCTATATGATCAAGCCTTATGGTGCCTCGTTGTACCATATCCCGGATAAAGTGGTACCCGATATCAATATGCTTGGATTGATCGTGGAACACGGGATTCTCAGACAACTGAATCCCACTCTGGTTATCATAAAGGATAACTCACTAAAGAGCTTTCGCAACCAAACTAATTCACAACAGGCCATACTCGCTACAATGTGTTCGGCCTCAATGGTGCTCAAAGTCATCGACTTCTACTTCCTGCTCATCCAAGATATCGAAGAAGACCCAAGTGTGAAGCTGAATTCATATGTGCTCTTTCGATCCACCACACTGCCACCCCAATTGACATCAGTATATCCATGTAGTGTCACGCTCTCAGCAGTGTATCTTAGCCCATGGTTTATCGTGCCCCAAATATATCCCAACAGATTCTTGGCACCAACCCAATGAATGTGATGAGGATTAACCATGTGTCAACTCAAAGTGTTCACTGTAAAACATACATTCGGATGGGTGTTCACTAAGAACATCAAGGCCCTTACGAGTTGATGATACTCAGTAGGATTTTCTAGCATGGGCCCAGTAGTGCTGCCACTCAACTTCTTAAATTTGAGCTCCATCGGTGTTGACACGGACTTACAGTCCACCATTCCAAATCTTTCCAACAACTTCAAAATATATTTTCCTTGAGAAAGGAAAATCTCACCAGGTCTTTGCCAAACCTACAGGCCTAGGAAGTAATGCATTAGTCCTAGGTCCTTCATCTTGAACTCAAAAGGGAGCTCCCTCTTACACTAATGAATGAGAGGGTCAAAACCTGTCAGGAAGAGCTCTTCCACATACAACACCAGAATGAGAGGCTTTTCTCTATCAACCTTGAAGTAAAGGTTCAGATCAACATTACTGCGAGTGAAGCCCAACTTCATCAAGTTGCTATATATTCTCTTGTACCAAGCCCTGGGGGCTTTCTTCAACCCATAGAGGGATTTCTTCAACCTGAAAACATGGGTTTCTATATCCTGGACTTCGAACCCCAGAGGTTTCTCCACATACACCTCTTCCTTTATCGCACCATGCAGGAAGGCGGTCTTCACATCCATCTGATGAAGATTCCATCCTTGTGTAGTAACAAGGGCTATGATAGATTATATGGTGGTATATCGAGCCACATGTGCAAATATATCATCATATTCTACACCTTCCTTCTGAGAGAAGCCTCGGGAAATGAATCTTGCCTTGAATTTTTTATCACTACCATCAGATCCATGCTTGATCTTATAGAGCCATTTCAAGGGGACAACTTCTTTGTCCTCCGGTCTCGGAACCACATCCCAGACATCATTCTTCATAATGGACTCATACTCTTTGTGCATAGCATCCTTCCATACTTGATGCTTTATGACTTCTTCAAAGGATATAGGCTTAGATTGTACAATTGTACTCATGGCTACTAGATACCTTTGGTATCTATTCGGCTTCTTGCTTTCACAGAATGTCCCCTTTGGGGCAATGTGTCTGTCGACATCCTCGACAGTGTCCCTGAGCTATGAGGGTCTTCTCTTCATTTAAGGAGGTGGATCAATAGGGTCCATTAGTCCTTCAACATCAGGAATTGTCTCATCCTTCGGTTCTTCCTAATTTCCAGACCTTACTTCATGATATTCCTCAGAGTTCGGAAGATTGATTACTTTCCTAAGGGAAGCATCTTCATCAAAGGTAACATCGTGGCATATCTTCACTTCTCTTTGACTAGGCACATAGACTCTATAAGCCTTCGAAGTTTAACTGCAGCCCATAAACATTCCCTTTTTCTGAGAAGCATCCAACTTGATCCTCTTCTCTTTCGACACATGAAAATAAATGGGATAACCAAAAACTCTAAAATGAGAGATGCCAAGTTTCTTACCAGAGAAAACCTCTTCGAAAGTTTTGGAGTCCAGAGCGGAATGTATGCATCAGTTTTGTATGTAAACAACAGTGTTCGTATCTTCTCCCCACAGAAACTTCGGAAGACCTTGGTTACATAGCATGGCACGGGAAACTTCCATAATGGTCTTGTTCTTTCTTTCAATAACGCCATTTTTCTCAGGAGTATATACGGTTGTGGTCTCCCTCTTGATGCCAACTTCTGTACAAAAGTTATTGAACACGTTCGTCTGCTATTATTTGGGTATGTGTTACATTATTTCCATGACTAGTCACGCGCGGGGGGGCGATAACAACCCTTATATGTTGCGCTGGGCGCAGTAGGGGGTGCTGCCCCCGTTGTTCGGGGTCCAGGGCAATGCCCCGAGAAAAAAATTTTGGTCCTTATTTTTCGGTGGGTGGACTTGCCCATTTTTTTGTTCTTGGGTTTGCACATGGTTTTGGGGCATGATGGTTTTCAGCCCCTAGTATTTTGTATATTCGGTCAAGGGAACTACGATTATGTTCTAATCGAGGGTTAATTCATTGGGGTTTATGTATGCTTCGGCATGTATATATATGTCTTTTAACATTAAAAGGAATATAATGAAAAATCAAGCTGGTCGTCTCGATTTGGGATCCAAGGGAAAATCTCTGTGTATATTTGTTTTATGTTTTATGCTCTCACTATTGTTTATTTTATGTTTTTAAGATTCGTTTGCAGATAATTTCTGTACAGGGTTAAAACCTACAATATTCAGTTCCATTATCAATCCTCAAAATATTGATCTTCTTCCCTGTTTGATTTTCCACCAAGGCTTTGAAAGTACGAAACCACATGAAATCCTCATCCTTCTTCTTCAAGAATTATATCTAGGTTTTGCGAGAGACAACATATATGAATGTCATATAGTAAGAAAATCCTCCCAAGGATGTCACGAGCAACATACCAGAAAAATCATAATGTATCAATTGCAAGACATCAGATGTATTTGTGACACTTGAGGGGAAAGGTCTCCTTGTATGCTTTCCTTCGGCACAACCCTGACATACGCCATCATGATCATTTTTGACCTCGGGCATCCCCATCACCACCTTCCTTGCTTAGGGAAGGGCTTTTTAATGAAGGTGTCCAAACCTCCAGTGCCATAGTTCAGTCTGTCGAATAGTATCACATGTCATCGCTTCCAGTGGAATTCCTCCAACCTGATAGAGTGTATCAACTCTAAACCCAATCGTGATAGCTTCCTTGAAGCTCTTCTTCCAGATGCGTACCTTCCCATCAACGAATGCCACATTGAAACCTTTGTCTTCCATGGCCTAAATAAACACAAGGTTCTTCTTCAAATCAGGTACATATAGTACATCTTGCAAACATAGGACTTGACCTTGAGACAAGTGGAGGGTCACAGTCCCAGTCCCTTTCACGGGATAGGTGGCATTATCTCCAAGGATAATTTTTAGATTACCATCCTTCTCAAACAAATCAGAAAGTGCTTCCTTAAACCCAGTGAGGTGCCTTGAGGCACCACTATCAATCAACCAGACATCCATAGTGTCGGGTGGAGATGTAGCAGAGAGGGCAGATACAAGAATGAATTCATTTCTTTTATCATAAAAAACATTAGATTCCTCATACCTGGAATTTCTCGACCTTTTGAAAGGATTCCCATTTCCATTGCAACCAGAGGGAGCCTTCCTCTTTCCATTGAACCTGCTGTTCCTTTGATTTCCATTTCTATGGTTGTTGTTATTTTCAATGGTCATCATCCCCAAGAGAATCCTTTTATTAGGGAATTCTCTAGCATAGTGGCCGGTCTTGTTACATGTGTAACATCTTCCTTTCTTTCCTTGGGCCCCTGATCTTCGATGGTTCCTCGGAACACCATTTTTCTTCTTCTTAACATGAGTGGTGAAGGCAACATTACCTTCATTTTCATATTCCTTCATTCTTGTCTCTTCTTGAGTGCATCTCAACAATACTTCGTCAAAATCAAGAATCACATTTTTATTGAGAATGGTTGTATTGAATACATGCCATTCAAAGGAGAGACCTCCAAGTATTTCTCGATCAGCTATTGTCTCCCCAATGGCCAGAAGATTATTTCTGATTTCGGTCAACTTCAGAAAATAAGATTGAACAGATTCATCCCTGCCTTTCTTCAGATTCTTCAGTTGGTTCTTAAAGAAAAGGACTTGATTTGCATTGTTTTCGTTGAACATGTTGACCAACTTATCATACATATCCTTGGATGTGTGTAGCTCAGAGATGTAGGCAACCAAACTCTTGTGAATTGAATCCCGGATCATCAACTTTTCTTTGATTCTCCCCTTCTTATATTTTGACTTGGTGGCAACAAGTGCAGATGATGGAGGCTCTTGGATTTTACCTTGCACATAGTCCATGACATCTTAATCTTCCAACATTAGATCCAAAGTCATCTTCGAGGCATGGAAGTCTTCCTTCCCAGTCAAATTGTCAATAGATTTGAAGCCATTCTAGTTTGAGGTACCCATGGATCCTTGACAAATGCTCCTTCTTCGGTGATTGCTCTCAATACAAATTTGGGCTTTGTCTTCACCTTAGCTCCGATACCATGTAAATTTTCATGGATGTTCTATGCTTGATGAAACTCTAATTTTATACCAAATATCAAACAAAAATCACATAAACAAGAAAGTAAAATGCTGATAGAACATACCAATAGATCGACAGAAGACAAGCCAAAAATACACTTAACTTGATCAGCAAAATATATGTGTTATGATGCGTTACGACAGTCAACAAGATGCTTCAACCAGCAAAGTCTCTACATGGTCAGCCAACCAGAATGTGTCACACAACCCTCTCGGATAGCTCTATAACATTCAACCCAAAGTCAACAAAAGTCAACGTTGTCTAGTCAACGATCAACGCAAAGCAACAGTAGCAAAAAGCCAACGTAGCTAGGTCAAAGTCAACGTCCAACCTCGATTGATGTGCCAGAAAATGCGGATTGTAGAAATCAGAATTTTGGGAGAATTTTAGGTCAAGTTGACCATGCGTTGACTAAATTCAACGCTGGTCAAATACGCGCTAAAACCCTAGGTCAAAACAAGAAAATTATTTGCTGCAATTTCCCACATGTGAGAGAAGAAGGGCCTCGAAGATGATGATCAAACCAATCAGATGATGAGAGAGAATGTGTGATGAGTGATAGTGAAAATGACCTCCAACGTTGACCTATATATATCCATCAGTGAGGGTGTGTGACACATCTGTTGGGGCTTCAAGCCTACATTACAATTCTGGCCGACCTTGCACATAAGTGGAATTAATTAAAAAAAAATGTTCTGCTGATCGGATCAAGTTGATATTTAGATGGATCGTGCACCTCTTCAAAAGAGGAATCCAATAAAAATATTGGCATCTTCATATGAGCATCACAACATGGAGTTTGGACCTAGTTGTCCAAAATTAACAAGCCCGAAATCAATGAAGTAAATAAAGAAGCAAAAAAGATGGAAGCATTACTCACAACACAACAAGCAGTTTGCTATCAGAAGTATAATAAAATTCAAGAGCAAGTTAAGACGAATGATCAATTAGTCACTCAGATTTCTAATCTGAGAACTTATTATGAAGAAATTGATGATAAGGTGTCAAAATACATAGATTGGCAAGACACTGCACAGGGTAGAGCAACCGATCTCCCTCATCTTGAAGAATAAATTAAAGATATAATATTTGGAGATTGGGATATTAAAATGAAGAGCACTGAATTAGCTATTATGGGAGCTAAGAATTTATCTTCCAGCATCTCTGAGTATATAAAATATTCTCTTGTGCAAGCCAAATTGATTCAAGAAGCATCAAAAGACACCATGCCAGATATCAGTTTCCTAAAGCAATCCAGGGAAAAGGCATCAAACAAAAAATCTCTTGAAATAGAAAATCCGACAAGGTTAAATATGGAGATTTACTGGTACTTGTTGATTAAGCCTCATAACCAATTGATAATGTTGAGGTGCTTCTCCAATGCAGTAGCTCAGCTTCTTCCAACCTTGATTGATGCAATATTCACGGGACAGATGAGAATGTAGCCAATTCATCCCCCCACCTCAAACATATGATTAAAGCATGCTAGCTCAAAGACTAGCTAGCGAGTGAATCTGGGAAACAATCATGAGACTGTTACAACTTATGCATTTTATTTTCCTAGTTTATAGTTTTATAGTTTAAAGTAATATTAGGGACTTCTTTTACAAGTCTTCTATTTTTGTAATATTAATTAGTATTTAAACCCCTTTCATGCATTTAGAAAGGGGTCTAGAATTTTGAGAAGAATACTTTTGGAACTTGCACTACCGTTTGAACAAAATTTATCTAATTGAAAGTTTGAACCTTGAAGCTATCTTTTCAGATCCAAATCTATGGTGCAATGGGTACTATTATATGTGTATTGATTGTTTTATGTTTCTGAAATTTTGGCAAACTTATTTATGTCTATGAGTTTCATTCTGATAAGCATTGAAGTGATATATGTTCTTATTAATATTGATATAATATATTGAACGATTTGCTATTAGATGTGAGACTTAGAGATCTTTTATGTGATTAATGTTCTTCATCAACATCCCTTAAATGTGCTTATATTCATTAAGTATACATTGATCTATATTATTTCATGCTTGTGAAATTCTATGCCTTATTCCTATAAATGAATTCAATCCAGGGAAGTAGTCAGATTAGTTTTAATTTATGTTATCCTTAAAATAAATCACCCCGTCAGTGTTGATTTTATTTCTTTTTTTATATAAACTCTCTTTATACGAGAAAATGGTCCCTTTATCCCCAGTTGGGCCCACCATTTCAACGAAAAAGGAGTTGTTTTAAGCTCTCGACTCGGTGGAATCCCTAATGTTGAGGAAGTCACTTTCCAGCCTTCAACAAGGCCTCATAAATAAAAAGACCTCAGAGCATCAGTTGGTAGCTTTTTTTTCTTCTTCAGTTTAGTGTTAGAATTAGTCTCAGAGAGGAGAATGCACCAAGAGGAGAAATAAAGCAAGAAAGGAAAGGAAAAGAAAATCAAGGAAAGCAAAGGAAAAGAAAAGAGGGACAAGGAAAAGAAAAATAAGGCAAGGATCAAGCAAATTCAACGGGAATACTTGCAGGTAACAGATTGCATGTGTGATTTCCTAGCTGGTTTTGACATCCGTGGTATGTGCATGTTGGTATATGTTTTTTTGTTGTTATTGGCATCTATTTTGTTGGGATTTAACAATGGATGTTAGCCTAGCCTTTCCATTTTCGAATAACCATGGTGTGATGGGATTGTTCTCAGTTTTGAGCTTTGGATTTTCGGGTGGTTTCAGAATCTAGGGTTAGGTGGTCTCAGGAAATTCCCCAAGGCCTAGGAATCCCTTGACTGATAATGGCGGGATACATAGTAAATCTTGAGGGTGGAGACAAGAAAATTCCTCAAGGATGGTGAAGAAATTCTGAGGCATTTAAGCCTGATTTGGTTTTGTGATCTCGGTACCGGTTTAGGTGTGATCATGATATGGAGAGGGTGGATGTGGTTGAACATTTGGATTCCCTTGGTTGTCTTTGGATTTTTTATCCCATGATATCCCATATTCATGCTTGGAATATTGCATGGGGTGATTGGTTGAAGAGATATTTTGCTCAATCACTCTATGGTCAGGTGGAACGTGGAAGTCCTGAACTCGGTCGGTACTTGCCTATGTTTAATAAAGCTAAGTTTCCCTTGATTTTGGTAAGGAAATGTATTGGTTATTATGTTGCTTTAATTTTTGTTCTCTTATTGTTATTTATCTCATTATATGCTAGTTATAAGCATGGTTTTATGACATATTTTAGTCATGGTTATTTTCTTGTTTTCACTCATAACTAAATAAATAATGAATGCAGAACCTAATTTATGTTAAGACAACTAATGAGAGAAGGTAGTGACCCTTATTTCTAAACCTCAGATGATTTTCCAGTCCTTCATGTTCAGAATTGCATTCATGACCTGTAGGTTGCATATCCACCAAGTGTTTGACATAATGTCAGTCCCAGTTAGGGATGGTCAGTTCAAGTCCTTGTTCTAGTATTTGGTTTACAAGCATTTTCTTCATGTATTTTATGAGTTCTGAAATTTTCATAGTTTTTTAAGTAGAGGCCTAGCCCCAACCCTTGAAAATAGCCTTAAATATCGCAATCGCTGGCACAACACTAGCATAAAAATGCCATAGTCGCATTGATGCAGCCCTATGGGAGCAACTGGGAACCCATATTCACTTGGAGGCCTTGGAAAGGGAGAGACTAGGGCTCTAAGTCGGGAAAAAGGTGAGTTTTCACAGGGGTTGGACACTTGGAGGGGTTGGGTTACTCCTAGAGGTCCTGTGGAACCTGAGGGAAGTAAGTAAGGTCTTGTTGTGTAGACTCCATTTTCTTAAATTCATCTAGGAGGTTGAGTCATATCATAATGGCCCTCAACTCATGTTTACCCCAGGAAAGCAGGAGAAAATGGGTAAATGTGGGAGGCGGCATTGCAATCCCTGGAGGCGCAACTCCATTTAAGGTACAAGTCAACTTTGGCATGCCCATATTTGAAGGCTAGATAGATGCAAATGTCGTAGATAAATATTTAAATCTATTTGAAGGATATTTTTTGGTTCAATATTTTTTCTAATAGGGATAAGATTACATTTGCACTCCTCAAAGCTGCCCCCCACGTCAAGGATTGGTGGGAACCTACTGTGAGCAGAGAATGAGAGGTAACCCTCAATATTTTCAGTTGCACCTACTTGGAATTATTTCTGGGACACCATCAAGGGACAATGTTACCCTGTCGTTGAGTTATGAAGATAAGTACATAAAGTGGACCACACTATGATATGGATGGGACCAAGACATGCTAGAGTTCACAAATATTTTTAATACCCTTCACACAAAGCAGGGTATAAAGGATTCTTAGCAGAATCTGGTACGTAATTACTATTATTGTCTACACAAATACATACAGGACGAGATGGAGTTCCTGGACATCTCCTCACTTGGTGCTGTCTATCAATACATAGTCAAGAACGAGCAAAAATTTACATAGAAGAAGTGAGACTTTGGATCTGTGAATTCGAAGCAAGGGAAAGGCGCCCCCAAATCACAAAACAAAGGAAAAAGCCAAGGCAGGGTGACCCAAGAAAACTCACCGAAGCTGCAAGCAAAGAACAACACCACAAAGACAAAGAATGACACACGAAAGTGGTGTGAGTTCCATAAGAGTCCCACTCACATTATAGGTGAGTGTCAAGCCAAGCGGTCATTGGTGGTCGAGTTGAAGGCTTCGGAGTCAGATCCATGTTTTTAATCTGAGTCAGAACCCGACAAGGGTAATGAAAAATGGAAGCAGATTATTGATGCGGAGCCCAACACCACCATTACAACCACCAAGATCTAGAGGATTGGGCTCGAAGATCCAAAATAAGGGGAGCGTCTCTTCCACTCTCAGATGTTGGTGAAGGGTTATACATTGTAGTTTATTGTTGACAACGAGAGCCAAAATAACCTCATATCAGCAGATGTTTTTAAGCGGTTGGGTCTACCGACCACACCACACCCACAACCATACACCATTGGGTGGCTCCACCAAGGACAAGATCTTCACTTCAACCAACAGTGTCATCTTCCCTATAACATCGAATCCTTCACAAATGAGGTACCATGTTACGTTGCTCCCATTGAATTTTGTGATGTATTATTAGGCCAACCATCCTTGTGGAAGTGTTATGTTGTGTATGAGTCGAGGCCTCGCACTGTTATTATTTATTTGGGTAGTAGGTTGTACATAATAGTAGAGGTATCCCTGCCTACTGCCATCTCTTTGATCTCTACGAAGCAATACAGTAAGATCATCTCCTAGACTGAGAATATTTATTTATTTATTCATTATTTTGTTTATGCTCTTAAATTAAGGGGAAGATCGTGGCCACATCCATGGCCCCTGGGAAGGGTTCCTCCACACAGTAAAAGCAGGTGGATAAGGTTATGGAAGAATACATGGACATATTATCCCCACCCATAGGGATACTCTTGCACTGTCAAGTCAAGCATTCGATTGATATGACTCTTAAAGCACCTCTACCCAATGGGGCGATATGCCTCTGCTCTATTATGGAAAATGAAGAGATCAAGCAACAAATCTTGGAGTTGTTGTAAAAAGAACACATCCAAAGAAATTTCCTCACCCCGTGGGAGCTTGATTGTGCTTGTACAGAAGAAAGATGGGACCTGGAGGCTTTGCATTGATTATGAGGCACTAAACAAAATAACTTTCAGGACAAATATTCAATCCCATGGTTTGATGACCTTCTATACCAGCTCAAGGGGGCCAACTTTTTAAGCAAGATCGATATGAATTATGGCTATCACCAAGTTCCAATAGAGCCCACAGATGTATGGAAGACCACCTTTAAATCCAACGAAGGCCTTTTTGAATGGTTATTCAAGCCCTTCGGGTTGGAAAATTCCCCTGGTACTTTTATGAGGTTGATGGTTGACATCTTGCGGCCCTTCACCAACTCATTCATGGTTGTTTATCTGGACGACATCCTCATCTTTAGCAAGATTTGGTAATAGCACTTGTAAAAAATTTGGCAAGTCCTTCAAACCCTGCAAAAGCACAAAATGTGTGCCAACTTGGAGAAATACACATTTGGCATGACCTAGGTCCAATATCTGGGATATATAATTGATGAACAAGGCATGCATGTGGATTGCAGTAAGATACAAGTCATTCGAGATTGGACAACCCCAACCACTCTAAAAAATCTTCACAGGTTTTTGGGCCTTGCCAATTTTTATCTGAGGTTCATGTTGGGATTCTCTCATATCACTTGGCCTTTGAGTCAATTCACCAAGGGCGAAGCAAAAGAAATTTTTTTCTGGTCTGATTCCCAACAAAAGGAATTTATTGAGATGAAGCATCACCTCTACTCTGCACTAGTACTCACATTGCGGGACTTGCAACAACCATTTGAAATTGAGACACATGCCTGTGACTATGCTATTGGAGCAGTTCCCACCCAGCAAGGGAATCCAGTGGCCTATCACAGTGAGCCACTTTCCATCACCATTTAGAAATACGCCACCTATGATAAGGAGATGTACTCCATCATGAAGGCTTGTCGACAATGGAAACATTACATTCCGGGCAAAGAGACGGTCATCCACACAGATCACCGACCCCTGAAATTTATACAGACCCAAGGAATGTTGCACATCAGAAGTGGTCCACATATATGCAACAGTGCCATTTAAATATCAAGTATAAGAAGGGAAACACCAATCATGTTTTAGATTGCCTCAGTCATCCACCTCTTCTATAACTGACCATTGTTCTCAACTCTTGTGGCCACAAGACCTCTAGATGGCCGCAACTTTAGAAAAATCATCCATAGCTCACCACCACATACTAGATTCTAGTGGATGGAAAGAAAGTTCCAAAATTCCACCTCTAGGATGCATTATTATGCTACTTAGGCCACTTTTGTGTTCTTTCAATCGAGCGTGCCAATATGATTTGGGAGGCGCACTATATTCGAGTCGCAGGACAATTTGGTGTGGAGAAAACTATGGCCATCCTACATAAGTATTTTTATTGGTAAAATCTCTTACATGATGTTGGAAAATACATCAGATATAGCATTGTTTGTGCCATTACCAAGGCAACTATTAAGAAGCAAGGTTTGCATACTCCTTTGGCTACTCCTAGCAGCCCTAGGAATCCATCTCCATGGACTATATGTCTTGTCTTCCTTCTACCAAGTATGGAAATGACTGTGTATTTGTGGTCAGCGAGAGATTTTCCAAGATGGCCATATTGGCTTCCTGAAAGAGTATCACAGCGGAGGCCACTACCAAGTTCTTCTTTAAACGAGTGTGGGTACATTGTATGAGGCCGAGATAGCAGGTTCCTAAGCGCATTTTGGTCGAGCCTTCAGTCATTGTTTGAAACCAAGCTCACCAAGTCGACTACATTCCACCCCCAGAATGATGGCCAAACATAGGTCGTCAACATGATGATTGTGCACATACTACACATGTACAACTATAAGCATTTGCAAACATGAGATGAGAGTATTCCCTATGTACAACACAACTATGTACAACACAACTACTATAAAGCTCTCCATAGCTCGAGTAACCACAACCTCTTTGAAGTGGGCATGGGATTTCAACCATTAAGTCCCCTTGATGTTGCACTTCCTTTTGCAACGACAGAGGAAGAATCTGCCCATGTTCATTCTGAAGCTGATAAAGCCACTAGGTTTATTGAGAACATTCACCGCATCCTCCAATAGTTTCACAACATATTGGAGAAAGCCAATTCCAAATACAGATAACGACATGATCAACATCGAGTACCCCATAAGTTTCAAGTGGAAGACAAAGTTTGGTTACATTTTCAGAAAGAGAACCTTGCTTGAGCATATCGTAAACTTCAACCACTCTAATATGGGCCTTACACCATCACCAAGACTGTGGGATATCACTATGTCGAGGTTAGTATCCCCCCATTCCTTGGCTTGCACCCCGTATTCATTGTGGATCACCTTTGGCCATACTTTCCACCATTGTTGGACACACCAGACATTTCTGAGCAGTTGAAACTAACAGAGCTCAAACCATACTGCATTAAAAGGGCCACAAATGATCAAATCATGGATACACAGATCAAGAGCACTCGCAAACATAGGATCCAACTGTATCGACTTGTCAAAGTTGGCCAACTCTTGCACCAGGGCAAGTGCCTCGCTAGGGACCAAGTTTAGCAGAAGTTTGCCCATCTCATGGAGGCACTCAACACAATTGGGACCATTGATTCCTAAGGGGGGAGGACTGATTCAGGTGGATATTTGTGGCAATTCGCTTACTCCACTTGGACCCCCACCATTGTTTCTTTCAATTTCCTTAATCGTAGCACAATTTACTATTTTTGGCAATTTTCTGGGTCCTAAACTTCCAGAACCGGTTTGAGGCCCTAAATGACTATTTTTTTGGAAAACAAGAAAACTCATTTCCTATGGCAAGGGTTTGCAATTGAATGTTTTATTAATTGGATAAATATATCTAATGAGGTGTCATACACATCAAATAGAGATCGCATGTCAAAGTTACAACCCCGGGAAGTTGATGTACCAATTTAGCCCAACGAGGCCCACAGACTTTTGACGCTTCATCTCCTAGGGTTAGGTTTTTAGATGTTTAGGGTTTTCAATTGTTTCTCAATAATAAATAGACCTTTGAGCCTCATTTTAACATAGTTCAGAAGGCATGTAGCTGCCACATCTCTTCTCGAAGATAAGCTACCATCACCTAAGCTAGTTCATTTCCATTCTACATGTAACAATTTTCAGTACTTTGGTAAAAATAAATTGAAGTTTTGTTTTCACTGTATCTTTATGTTTTTGTTTATCTCTGTATTTTATTTTGTTCCTTCATAAATTTGGATCATTACATATTTTTAAAAATTGCTTCATCTAATAGAAACATACATAATATTTTTATGAGGTTTTTATTATTAATATTATTAAACCCTTTTAACATATTTTAATAGAAACATCACAATCACATTTAATTTATTATAACATTTTATCATCGTGATTGCCTTAAATTTGAATATGGTTCTCTCATATAGAAGATCTCAATATCCTTACAATTGCTTTTAACAAACGTGCAATACTAATTAGAACTCCTATGCATGAAATTTTACATTCCAATCCTAACCTAAAGTTATGTAAAAATATCCTTACCAATTAAAACACTTATATATGGAATTTTGTATTCCAAACCCTAGACTAAAGCTATGTAAAATTCTCTTGGTTTGTGATTTTTATCACCGTTAGAAATTCGATGACGATGAATACTACAAACTTTGAACATACTCATGGTTGGGTGAGAGTGATTGTAGCACTCAACTTAAAGTGCATGGTTACATATCTAAGAGAGACATGTCACCACCATTGCCTCATAACATCATTTTGGTATTCATTGTGTATACTTTGATTTATTAGTCCCTACCTCGTCAAGGACTATAGAATTCTTATTTATTTATTTATTTATTTATTTTAAACCAAAGTTTCCAGAAAGTGCTTAATATTACTATTTTCCCGTAAATTCAAAAATATATTTTCAAATTTTTGGGAAATGATATTTTTAATTTTCTATTGGTTGAACAAGCTCTGATGGGACATAATTCCCTTGGTGTAGGGTGTGTTGTTTTTGGTATTTTTTAAATGAAAAAAGGTTAATTTTGTGAGTGCCTATTTCGTGGGTGAGTGCTTTGACACTGACATTGGAATTGTCACTATTACACTACTCCTCTTCCCAATGATGTCGAATTGACACAGTTGCAGGTCCTCTGCATAGACGGAGGTGGAGAAACTTTCCTTGTGTAAAGATTTCTTCACCCATATCTCCATTATGGGAACTCGAGAATTAAAATGTGAAGTGTGAAGCTTAATGTGCAAGAGTTTTCTTGTGTGTAGAGGTTTGCTTTTGCAGAGCTTTCATTGTGTAGAAAGCTTTGCACAAGAAAATATACACACATTGTGAAGGGAAACATTTTGCATCATTGAAGCTCAAAGGAGTGGTGATAAACACTGTCAGTGGTGACAAAAATTGAACTACTTTCTTTATTTTATTTATTTATGATTATATTGTGAATTTATGCACTAGTACATTTGGTCAAAATTTCGACACTTTAGTTCCGACACTTTTGACGTATTGTCGGAAATTTCCCCAAATTTTATCAAATTTTTAAATCCCGCCCACAACCGTTGCTATATCGACGTTTAGGGACATCGTCGGTCTTCCGTCGTTTAGGGGCATCGTCAGAACACCGACGTTTAGGGACGCAACATCGGACATGTGATGTTTCTATGACTTGTGTCGGTAGTGCGATGGTGGTTTGGGGAAAATGTCGCTATTTCGACGTTTAAAGAAATTGTCGGTAGTGTGACGTATTTAGGCTTAACCGTCGGTATTGTGATGCCCAAAGGATAACCGTCGGTATTGCGATGATTAAAGGATAAGCGTCGGTGTTCCGACATGTTGAATAAACATCATAAGAGCGACGATGGTAAACATTTTAATTTCCCTTAGATTTTAACCAATTTTTTTTAAGAAATGTTAACCGAGTTTCTTAGTCTTCATTTTTGATATCCGTTCCCTTGTGCCTTCATTCGTTCGGGCGCGTTGTGTGAGGGCGCCCGCCCAAACACCTTCGTTCAGGTCGGGTCGTTTTGTTTGAGGATGGCTGTATCAAATTTGCTTAGTTGTGACCGCACGGGTGCCTTATGCATGTTCATGTAGCCTGTTTGTTGTTTGCTCCCTTGTGCCTTCATTCCGTCGGGCACGTCGTGTCATTTAGTTTGAGGGCACCTGCCCAAACCCGTTCAGGTCGGGTCGTTTTGGTTGAGGGAGCATGCCCAAACGCATTTGAATTAGGTCGTTTTGGTTGAGGGCACCCGCCCAAACGCGTTTGGGTTGGGTCGTATTGGTTGAGGGAGCCCGTTTCAAATTTGCTGAGTTGTGATGGCACACGTCCCCTGTGCACGTTCATGCGAACTGTTTGCTGGTTTCTCCCTTGTGCCTTCGTTCGGTCGTGCGCTTCATGTGAGGGCGCCCGCCCAAATTCGTTCAGGTCTAGTCGTTTCGTTTGAGGGCGACCGTATCAAATTTGCTAAGTTGTGACCACACAGGTGCCTTGTGCACATTCGTGCAGCCCGTTTGCCGTTTGCTCCCTTGTGACTTCGTTCGGTAGCCCATCGTGTTGTTTCGTTTGAGGGTGCCCGCCCAAACCCGTTCAGGTCGGGTCGTTTCGGTTGAGGGTGCCTGCCCAAACGCGTTTAGGTCGAGTCGTTTCGGTTGAGGACGCCCGCCCAAACGCGTTTGGGTCAGGTCGTTTCGGTTGAGGGCGCCCGTATCAAACTTGCTAAGTTGTGACCGCACGGGTGCCCCATGCACATTCGTGCGGCCCGTTTGTCATTTTCTCCCTTATGCCTTCATTCAGTCATGCATGTCGTGTCACACCGTGTGAGGGTGTCCGCCCAAACGCGTTCGGGTTGGGTCATTTCATTTTAGGGTGGCCGTATCAAATTTGCTAAGTTATGACCACACGGGTGCCTTGTGCACGTTCATGCGGTCCGTTTTCCATTTTCTCCCTTATGCCTTCATTCGGTCGGATGTGTCGTGTCATTTCGTTTGAAGGCGCCAACCCAAACCCGTTCGATTCGGGTCGTTTCAGTTGAGGGCGCCCGCCCAAATGCGTTCGGGTCGGGTTGTTTCGGTTGAGGGCACCCGCCCAAACGTGTTTGGGTCGGGTCATTTCGGTTGAGGGCGCCCGTATCAAATTTGCTAAGTTGTGACCGAACGGGTGCCCTGTGCACGTTTGTGCGGCCTGTTTTCTGATTTCTCCCTTGTGCCTTCGTTCGGTCGTGCGTGCCGTGTGAGGGCGCCCCCCCAAACGTGTTGGGGTCGGGTCGTTTTGTTTGAGGGCAGCCGTATCAAATTTGCTAAATTATGACCGCACGAGTGCCTTGTGCACGTTCGTGCGGCACGTTTTCTGTTTTCTCCCTTGTGCCTTCGTTCGGTCGGGCGCGCCGTGTCATTTTGTTTGAGGGCAGCCCCCCAAACCCATTTGGTTCGAGTCATTTCGGTCGAGGGTGCCCACCCAAACGCGTTCAGGTTGGGTCGTTTTGGTTGAGGACGCCCACCCAAACGCGTTCCGGTCGGGTCGTTTTAGTTAAGGGCACCCGTATCAAATTTGCTAAGTTGTGACCGCACGGGTGCCCTATGCATGTTCGTGTGGCCCATTTTCCGGTTGCTCCCTTGTGCCTTCGTTTGGTCGTGCGCGCTGTGTGAGGGCGCCCGCCCAAACGAATTCGGATCAGGTCGTTTTGTTTGAGGGCAGCCGTATCAAATTTGCTAAGTTGTGACTGCACGGGTGCCTTGTGCACATTCGTGCGGCTCGTTTGTCGTTTGATCCCTTGTGCCTTCGTTTAGTCGGGCACATTGTGTCATTTTGTTTGAGGGCGCTCACCCAAACCCATTCGGGTTGGGTCATTTCAGTTGAGGGCGCCCGCCCAAACGCATTCAGGTCAGGTCATTTTGATTGAGGGTGCCCGCACAAACGCGTTTGGGTCATGTTGTTTCGGTTGAGGGCGCTCGTATCAAATTTGCTAAGTTGTGACCGCACGGGTGCCCGGTGCACATTCATGTGGCTCACTTGCTTGTTCCTCCGACCTTGTGCCTTCGTTCGGTCGTGTCGTTGTGTGAGGGCGCCTGCCCAAATGCATTCAGGTCAGGTCGTTTCGTTTGAGGGCGGTCGTATCAAATTTGCTAAGTTATGACCACATGGGTGCCTTGTGCACGTTCGTGCGACCCGTTTGTCGTTTTCTCCCTTGTGCCTTCATTCAGTCGGGTGCGTTGTGTCGTTTCATTTGAGGGTGCCTGCCCAAACCAGTTCGGGTCGGGTCATTTCGGTTGAGGGTGCCTGTATCAAATTTGCTAAGTTGTGACCGCACGGGTGCCCTGTGCATGTTCGTGCGGCCCGTTTTCCGGTTTCTCCCTTGTGCCTAATTCGTTTGGTCGAGCACGCCGTGTGAGGGTGCTCGCCCAAACGCGTTCGAGTCAGAGCAAAGCCGCAACAAGGAAACAGATTCTAGGTTGAGTTGGGTAAAAACATGTTCAACGTTCACCTTCAGGTGGAGTCAGGTTCCTTCCACAGGGTGCGTGTATAATAGTGTTCAGGGCAGGGTCAAGTTGGGTTCCTTCAGCAGGATGCGTACAGAATAGTGTTCACGGTGGGCGTGTTCAGGTCGAGTTGGGTTTGTGCAGCGTGTCCATGTTTAGGACGTGTAGAACAATGTTTGAAGGTGTGAAGGTTGTTCATCAAGGCTGGGCCAGGTCGAACGCGACCCGAACGTGTTCAGGAGACGCATGCAGGCCGTGACCCCGGTGACCCGCGTGAAGACCGTGACCCCGATGACCTGCGTGCAGAAACGTGTTCAGGGTGCCGACGACGTCTGTGACCTGAGTGACCCACTTGAACCAGAATTCCTGCAGACTTCATAAACATGTTCTAAAAGGGAATTTTTGGGGTTCCTTTGGATTTTTTGCACTATTGGGGAGCTGTTAAGGCTAGACCAAGGTTATACAAGAACATTTGGAAAGAAGCATATTAACTACTAACTCATTATTCAACCCCTAACCCCTAAATGCACCTAAATCCCCTAACCCCTAACCCCCAATCCCTAAACCCTTAACCATTAACTCACTATGATCTCCCTAACCCCAATACCTAATCCATTAACCACTACTAAATCATTACTCCCCTAACCCCTAAATGAACCTAAATCCCCTAACCCCTAAGCCCCTAATCCCTAACCCCTTAACCACTAACTCATTATTCTAGTCCTAACCCCTAAACCCTAAACCTATAAACCCTAATCTTCTATTCATCGAACCCCTAAGCCCCTAATCCCTAATCCCCTAACCAATAACTCATTATACCCCTAACCCTTATAATAGTCCTTAAAACCCGTTGGGATTGGCCATTCAAAACGAGAGCAGGTCTAGTTGGGACCTACGATCGGGTGATTAATTCCCCCTTGTTAGCATGGTGGAATTTTTTCCCTGTCAAAAACCCTATAGTCCTTAATCCATCTAACATATACTTATAAAATGCTTTTTTTTTGTAAATTTGGCCCTTGACTATGCCATGAAAACCCTCCAAAAAGTTCTTAAATGATGGGAATTCCTATTCAATATGCGTGAAGCTAGTCATGGAATGTGACAAGTCATCCAATATACATCCAAATATTTGATTTGTGCCTTGGGGAATGTGAAATAATGGGTCAAGGGGACACAACTAGGGTTGCATGTATGGGTATAATTTAGAGGTGCAAGCATGGTTTACTATGATCTATAATCCTAGAATTAGAGAGTGAGAAGGGGGCTTAGGACCTAATTTCATATAAGGGGATAGGGGACCTAGAGGGAAGGTAAAAAGAGAAATCGATCATAGGGGAACCCAAAATAGTGGTGATAAGTCAGGGATTAGGAGTCCAATGATCACAAACCATAAGCCCTTAACCTATAGCCATTGAATTCCATATCCCCTTAACCCCTAATCCATAATCCCTTAACCCCTACACTCATAACTCATAACCCATAAACCCCTTGACTCATTAAATATTAAGAAAATAACCCCTAACCAGCTATAATCCATGAACCTTGTAAGACATAACTCCTTATCCTCTTAACCTGTGACCCTTAACCCCTAATCCTTCACCCTTAAACACCTTAATTAACTTCTAATCCCTTAAACACCTAAATCCCCTAAATCTTAAGTCCTTAACCACTAAATCCTCTGACCCTAAATCCCTTGTAACTTAACCCTTTACCCTTGAAGCCCTTAACCACTAACTATCTGAGGCTGAAAATAACACCGGCCCCAAATTCTGATTAAATGAGGCTTCTTCAATAGGGCTTCAAGTATTCAAAAAGATCTTCATCAATGCTTCAAACAAGGTATTCTATGAATGCTCCAAGAATGTCTGCTCATATAACAATAAATTTCACTCCTCAAATCACTTATTAGTATCCAATCTCCAATTTAGTAGCTCCTAACTTCCTTCGTTGAACTAACTCTTCACTCTGTCCCCTACCTTGCACTTATTTTCATAAACTGAGATTCGACAATCTTTGGGAACATATAACACTAGTGCATATTAATGAGGCTCTACCGCCCTAAAAAAGAGAGTAAATAAACTAGTAGTCCCTTCTTAATTGAAAATATTAAGAAAACAAAGAATGTAGAATCCTCTTCCATAAGTGATCCTCTTCCATAAATTTAGATTCATATCATATCTGTGTCTATGATGTCGGCAATTTATGAGCTGAAAATTGTGGTGCTCATCTATCTTAATTGCTAGGGGCCAGATCTGATGGGTAACTACTATGTCAAGGATGCTCAAACTTGCTGTAAGTTTCATGTCTGCATCATAAACAATTTAGTTCTTGGTGTGTAGCTCCAAGCCACTCTTCAAATTAAGAATGCTTTGTTTTATTTCAGAAAATTGTTTATGGGAGTTTTAGATCACTAATCTCAAGTGATGAGGTTGGAAATATAATGTGGTAGAAATCAGTTTTAGTGGAACGGTGTGGGTTTACATGAGATATCTTAGTGAAGGGTAATTTGTGAAGGTTGGATTGAGATCTTTCATTTTAAACATTGAGTTTCATTTATGTTTTTGGTTGCATGATATGTGTATTTCTGGGCTGGCTGCAATGAATTTATTTTAGACTATATAGATTGCACTGTTTTTTATGCCTTGTGATTCATCGAGATCATAGGGGTGCTAAGTTGTTTGTGCCTGTTTGGAAGGTTGTTTTGCGTGCTTTGAACCACTGTGAAATTAGGTCAGGGGCTGGATAGTGTTTCTGTTATAGTTTTTACACTATTTGATTTGTGGGTTTTCATGAATTTGATTGCGTCTTTCTTCTCTTTTCTTGCAGTTTGATAACTTATATGGATGTAGATCCTCTCCCACGAATGGTCTTATGCGAGCCACATATGTCATGATTGCTGGTAAGGTTGATATTGTGTGTGGATATGGAGATGTTGGAAAGCCATTATGTGTCATGCAACCTCTTATGGAAGCCCTTATTGAGGATGTACTTGGCACTGCTGATATTTTTGTGAAGAATAATGCCATTGTTTGCAACATTGGTTTTTTTTACAACAACTTTTACATGAAAGGTTTTGAAAATTTCGCTCTTGTTGAGAAGAGTAAGTCATCACAGTACCTATTGAGGTCATCTGCCATCACAATACACATTCCTTGAGATGCTCTGATATCATTGGATGTATTCTTGGAGCTGGAAGACTGCACCTTCCTGGAGCTGGAAGACTGCACCCGTTTTTTTTTTCCATATAAGTTTTTTTTCGTCGGTCTTTCGACGCTTGATATCCACTTCCAGCCATAGGACTTGCAACAATGACTGCACAAAGTTGGACTTCTGAAATAGTCTGCAAGACGTTGGTAGAGTGACGGCAAGTCACACATGTCAAAATAGCGACAGATGTTGGACGAAGTCTGACCCGTCAGACTTGCGACAAACTCTGCAGGACATCGGAATAGTGACGGAAAGTCACAAACGTAGGAAGAGCGACAGAAAGTCACACACGTCAGAAGAGCGACAGAAAGTCACATGCATCGGAATAGCGAGGAACAGTCACAATTTTCGGAATACTGACATTATTTTGAAAACCTGCAAAATGTCGAAAGACCGATAGTTGTGGATCATCGGTAGAGCGATGGTGTGAAACTTCAGTAGACCGATGGTTTGGCTAATGTCGGAATAGCGACGCTTTTGATAACATCGAAATAGCGACAGTTGGGCTAACATCGGAAGAGCGATGACTGTCTGGAAACATCGGAAAAATGTGTCGCTCTTCCGACACTTTATTGAAGTGTCGGAATTGCGACGTAATGGATAACCACATTTTTCCCCGCCTTAAAGTGTCGCTCTTGGGATGCCTATGTGTCGCAAGAGAGACATTTTGGCTATCGAAAATTGGGCCAAATGTGCTAGTGATGGTAGAATAGTCATCACCTTTTCCATTTTGCTTCCGAATTTTCTTGCTAAGTTGTCTATGGTAGTAACAATGGAGGCACAATTCATAGTATCTCCAAATTTAATGAGTTTAGTAACAACTTTTAGCATACAATCCATTATTTATAGTGAAAACATATGAGCAAGGTTCAAATATCTAGATGCTAATTCTCATTCAAATCACGAAGGTGAAAAAGAAATAAAAGAAGAGAAAATTTGAAAGAAACATTTCAATAATCAAAGTTTGAAACTTACCATACTGTAGATGGCAACAACTGCTTGAACCATTGACGAAGATTGAAGCAAATCCTCGCTGACATTCTTTACTCCAGATGTTGGTTTGGAGGCGTCTGAACCGAAGACTGTAACCGAAATGAATTGGGAAATGAACTCAATTCGATATCATTTAAGAAAATGCCTCAACTTGAATTCCACGACAAGGTGATCAGTAGCAATGGTGACAAAGATATTACATTGCATGTTGTTAAAGGATTTGTCGCATGTTGGCTTTAACAACAGGTGAGTCATTGGCTCCTATAATGGTAATAATACTATTATAGTTACTCATAAGCTTACTTTATATGAAAATCCAAGATATCATGAAATACATCGATTACTTCATAAATAATAAGCATGTATTGATTACTAGTAGTAATAGTGTTATGTACAGAGCTATGACCGTTTGTTGTGCTTACTATTTTATTATGAACTATACCATTACCATATTACTATCTTATTACGAACGATACCATTACCATAATCATTCCTTATTTTACCATAATTATCAAGAAGTAGATTGCTTATTTTCTTGATTCCTAAAGGAAATGGATTTCCGTGGGCTTTCCAAGAATTTTCAATATTTATCTTGTGGCATCATCTCCCTAATGTCTCTTAGAAGACATTTAATGGAAGAAATATCATTAAGAAAAAAATCAAAATCCTTTTGAAATTAATAATCAATGATACCTCTTTAGAGAGTCTGTCTCAGACAACAGGAGTGTGATATGAAATTAAAAACTTGAATATTTAATAAAAATTTGAAAGAAAGTTTATGTCTTGTGGGCAATGGATAAATTTTAAAAAGCACATAAACTTAGTGTTTTTAGTTAATTTTGTAGAAATAAAACAGAGAAAATTAGACTATGAACAACATCACACAAACAACAATTTGATGACGGAGTTCACCCCTCCTAGGCTATGTCTCTGGGTCCAGCTTCCAATGTTGGGACTTTAAATTATATTCTTAAATATGAAATTAAATCAGTTTACATGGTTCAAACTGCAAAAATGACACTGCCATTGTCTCCAAAATGCTTAAAACCCCATGTCTAGGCTGTTCTTGAGCTCAAAAATGTTAAAAAAATGAGCAAGATATGCTTCTTGGAAAAAATATCTAGTATATGTCCCGTAATTCTGCAAAATTGGCTAACCATTCTACGTATTATGCCTTTCTGCCAACTGCCGAGTGACAAATTCGCTTGGGACCGACGAAATTCCTATCGGAATTGGTGCAAAATGTCGCTTGTTCAATCATGCCTATTGTTCCTTTGTAGATATTTCTATGCCGAGGAACTATGCCAAAACATCTAAATTAAGTTTTGAATTTAATTTTAATTGGATCAACACTGCTTTGAACTTTAAATAGATGTAAATCCTAAGTATTATTGAGAAAATAGAAGGGTTGATTTTTCATTCCTAACAAAATTAATCTTTAAAATGATTTGGAAAACAAAATTTAAGAAGATATATAATTCCTTAAACATTCATATTGAATATTTAATTTGTTATATACAGTAGATGCGTGTAGAAATTTTATACAACCAAACAATACATATCCAATAGATGACAGAAGGCAACAATTAAAAGATTTAGAGGAATTAACTAAGACAAACAGTTTCAGTTAATTAATCTATCTTAATAGTTATAAATTTGCAGGGGCTTTCAGAGAGATTGACATTCAATCTAATCCTACCAAACTTCTATGTTACCTCGAACACGTGTAGAGAAAATAAAAATGGAAAGATAAATGAATAACTAGAAGAACTCACAAAGATAGAAGAATTGTTTAGAATGAGTCAAGAATCCTTCTATTATCTTCAGAAATACTCAGAAAATTGAAGTCATATCATTGGTTCATCACAAAGGTTCAACCCCAATCTCTTCGATCTACCAAATTCTTATAGATCAAAATTCTAAAAATATCTTAAATCTATTTATTACAAAATGATATAATATCTAAAATTCTTTCTGACTTACAAAAATAGAACTTGGAAATAGGTATTCTGGAACTGATTCGAATAGTCAGCACATATTTTAAGGGTGTTGTTTGATGATTGTCGCATTTCAACTGATTTTCTATTTTCTCCTCTTTTTCCTGTGACTCGTCACTAGATTCCTTCTTCTTTTTACTCGATTATCTCAAGTAACTTATCCCATCTATTTTCACTTGGAATTGAAAAATAACTATTTTCCTATATCTTTCATCTACCTCTGTATATGTTTCAAAAGTTGTTTTGTTAAGAAATAAGTGATGAACTTCATGCTGGATGAATAAATCAGATTATAAACCTTCCATGAAATCTTTTCCACTTATTATCCCTCTTACTTTTGCAAACATGGATTTATCAACTGCTATGTTGTATAATTTCTCCTGACAAGTTTCTAGGGGGGTCAATTTGCCACTAGAATATTTTAAGGATGGAAGTCCTTTCTGCTGCAATATATTAAATTTTCAATTGAATATTTTAATTTTCACTTCTAATTATTTGCACTTATTTTCTAACTATATCATGAGGTTTTTATTAGTTAGATTCCTCTTTACTTCCATCAATGTGTTTGTTTTGTCTTGAATCTGCAAATTTTTGAGCTCATCCTTAGTTTTGGAATTCAACACCTTTATGATCTTGTGCGCTTCTACCGGTCTATGCTCTATTTCATTCTTTGTCTCCTCTATTGTTGTCTTGACCCCTTGTAGTAATTTCTCTTGCTCAAATATTATTTCAAATGACGACCAAAGCTCTCTAATGATTTCATTAATATTTAACCAAATGCTTTTCTTTGCCTCTAACAATGTTTGTACTATTAATGATTGGTCTTCATATTTTTCAAGTTGTTTAGTAATCTTGAAATTATTTTGTACTTTTGATAAGTATGCATTATCAATTTTAATTTTGTTTTCTTCCATTTTTTGTAGTGCTTAAAAATGTTTCATTTTCTTTATTGCTTATAGATAAGTCTCCCGAGGCCTTTACTAATTATTCGAAAGAATATGCCCTAGATGACTCTATTCTTTATGTTGAATTTCCTGCCTCTATTTTTTGTATAGATGTACCCATGGCTGCTAATTGTTCCTTTTCTTTCAAGATTATTTCCATGTTTGCTTCAATATTATGAATTTGGACACTTTATTCGACTATCAATTTGAACATATTTTCCTTTTCCTTTTCTATTTGACCTACTTCCTTGGCTTGTCTATGCTTTGTAGTAGGAATTTTAAGTTGCTTCCTCAATGCTTGAATGTTATAATTTTTATTCTTTATCATCTCTTCTGCTGCTTTGATATCACTAGGATCATATCCTAGTTTGATCACCAAATATTCAAGTGATTTGGTTTTGGTATGTTTAGCTAAGGATGACATCCTCTCTATTTTTAACATTGTGTGAATATTATTCAAGGTAGCTTTCAGATTAGAGGCTTCCATGGCCAAACTCGTCAATGCAGAATATATCATTTCATCTGCTTGCTTATGAAGGTCAATTTGATCAATTGCATGCATTTTCTTAGTATCAAAAGAAAACATGGATTTTTTATAATCTTCCACACTTTCAGGGACTGGAACCTTTGGTTATAAGAAGGAAAATTGAAATTTTCCCTTTTCAGTATCAAGTACAGAAAAAATCCTAGGTTGAGTAGTCAAAGACCGTCTCCAAAATTCAGAATGAGTAGAGGAATTTAATGCTTCATTCTTCCTTTTTATTTCTCTATATCTAGACAAAATATTTTGATGTGTCATAGTTTGAGAGACAGATGACACAAGAGAATCTATTGCAATCTCTTCCATTTTTGGAAAGGAAGTAGTAGGAAATCCTGACAGCACTATTGTAGCCTGCTCCTATGAATTATTTCCTTCCGAGGACTCTTCATTATTGTTTGTTGTATTTCTCCTTTTGAAGACTTTGAAAGTTATAACTTGAGTTTCTGAGCCTGAAGGAGATATAATTTCTCTTGATATTTTGGTTTATTTTTCTTGGGAAACTAGATTTTCTGAAGCTGTTTGACTAACAATCTATTCCTTGACTTCTTGTAATATGTTTTCCTGCCATTATTCTTGAATTTCATATTTTTCTGTCTTTGGCTTGATTGTATGTGCATAAGGTGTTGTTTTTTTCTCAACTCTCATCCATGAAATGAATCCCAAGGGATCATAGGACCAAGTAAAACTCAACTTGAATTTCATCTGCTTTAACAAATTATCAACCTCCTTCGTTGTTGCTCTGGTATTAACAATGAAAGGGCCAATATGTGCCTTCAACTTGAATTGTTCTTTCTGCTTCCTGGATACGAAGTGAAAATCATCCATGTTCATAATTTTCCTCATGTATTCTGTTAGTGTCAATATTTTCATACTTCCACCAGGGGTCAAAACACATTTTTCATGTGCATCTTAGGTGTCCCACTCGAAATAATTTTCAATCATTCCATTAGGTCATGATATAAAATTGTTCCACTGGTGGTTGTCCTTGTGACGTGTCCCATTTTAATTCACAAGTATATGCCTGCTGACCCTCTTCCATGTCTTCATCATGCCGAAAACAAGTCTACTCTCATTTAACTTTTAGTCAAATTCACTCATTGAGTCATTTTCTTTCATTTCTCATTAGGTCACTAGGGTTTCATTAGGTCAAATAATTGCATTGTCTCATTTTCAATAAAGGGCAGCAAAAGGTGTGAGAGTGATCCCAATAATGTCTCTTTACCATGTAAATATGATCTCCAAGATGGTTTCCAAAGTTATAATTTGATTTCAAGTGTGAGTTTCATTCCAATATGTAATTTTACAGATGCCATAGGAGATTTGTTGCACTTCTGGAGTGAACTTTGTAAAATTGAATATTATCATAGCTGGAGTGTCCAAATGAATTGCTTGATGAGTCAAATGATAACTAGATAGAGAGATATTTCCAATGAGCTATCATGAGCTAAATTTGGAGTTGAGGAAGGCCTCCAAAAGTTGCCTGCACCAGCACTTTGCATTTCTGCACCTTCATTCAGCACTTTTTGACCAGTCTTGGGAAAATAATTTTTTGACAAGGAAAATAAAATCCAAACATAAAAAGGTATATTTGGAAATTCGAAAGGATAATCTTTCCAATGAGCTATCCTAGGCCCAATTTGGACACCGGGAAGGCCTCCAAATGTGGTCTGCAAAAAGGTGTTGCAGGGACACTGCGCGTTTGGAGAGGTCGCTGTGTGTTTGGAAAGGACGTTGCACATTTTCTCAGAAAGGCAGAAAAAACACTTCACAACATCAAAATTCATTATCAAGTTCCAAATCTTGGCATATATTTTCTTCAAGGCTCTCTTGGTCAGTGAGTGAACCCTAAGACGCCTCCTCTGATATATTTTGTGTTTTATAAGGAATTAGAAGTGTTTTCTAAAAAGAAGCCCTAGTTCTCATTTTAAAACTAAAATTCCATTCTCATTTTCATGCATATTTCCCATACCCATATTCCCTAAAGCACATACCATTCCTAAATACCACTAAATCCTAGGGTTTACACAAACCTAGGTTCCCATTGCCATTCTCATTCCCTCCATTTCACAAAGCATTTCCTTGCACTTTACATTCCCTCCATCTCATTCCATTCACCCTAGGGTTTCACATTTAAAATTCAATATGGATGAACAAGAGAACATTCCACCACTCCCTCATCAAAATGATAGTCATGAATCATCTTGAGCAAAAGAAAATTCCATGGGATTCCTTCATATCAAATGAGATTTTTACTACCCCACCTAGTTTTTACTACCCCACCTAGTCAGCATGACCTGAAAACCCCTTCATCATCTCATCCTCCCACATTAATTCCTCCATCTCATCCCACTATTCACACATCATTACCAAGTCACCTTCAGTCACCTCATTCACCTCATATTTATCCTTTTTCTTCACCCTTCTATAACCCTACATCATCATCACAACATGATTCAGAGTCATCAATCAGTGAGGAAGACATTGAGGTAGCATGGGCTAGATTGGTTGAGGATTGAGCCTTTTCCCCAAACTTACCAGAAAGGCTATAGGCATGTGTTTGCTTCACTTGGAGTGAAAGGGGCCATGCCTTCTTCATCAACACAGCATGTAGACAAAGGTAAGGAAAGGGTAATGGAGCCAAACATTGATGATGAGGAGGGAAAACATGAAACACAACATGAATTTCAGTTGATTGACCTAGGTGAGGAATATGAGGACAAAATCACCAATGTAGTTCTTAAAGGCAAAGCACTACGCCATGAGGAACAAATTTACAAAGGCCAAGCTCAAACGAGGCCATGTAAAAATTCAAACTTTGACCAAGCATGGAGAGAAAGAAAAGTTGGATATACTTGCTGAGGTGTCACTCCATGCCTCAAGAACTCAATGAGCAAGTACCTTCATAATTTTGGCACATTTTTTCACTTATGTTCATTTCAGTAATTTTTTGCAATTTTCAACATAGAAATTTTTCCAAAGGCGCAACGACCTGGACGCTACACTCTTTTTTGGGACCTCTAAATTCCAAATGGCCACCACCAAAAGGTTTATAATGATGATGACATCAACCCTTGCAAGTTTCAAATGATTTGGAGGAGAACTGGTCCCTCAAACATGAAAAAAACCACCTAAAAATCATGTTTCTGCCTCCTTTTTGACCTGGTCACTGCGTGTTTACCAGTCTTGGGAGATTGGATTTTTGACATGGAAAATCAAAACCATTTTGAAAAATGAAGATAGATCTAGAAACTATACTCAGAGAGATTTCCAATGAGCTATCAGGGAGCTGATTTGGATACTGGAAGGCGCTCAAACCCAACTTGCAAAACAAGCTAGTTTTCGTGCTTGGACACTGTGCGTTTGCAAAAAAAATTGCAAATTTTTAAAATCTTCAGAAAATCTTCTGTAGTTTGAATTTTCACTTTGGGAAATGTAATTTTACTGATTTAAATGTTCAATATGAATGTAAAATTCATGTTTTTACTTTTATCTAAGGTAGATACATTAGGCAAGTCATCATTTGAGGTCAAATGAATCAGTTTCCTTTTTTTTAGAGGCAAGCACTACAAGAAAAAGGCACATTGGTGAGGGGCGAAAATGGTCACCATAAGCTCATTGGTGAGGGTCAAAAGAGCCTTCGTCACCAAAAACTGAACGTCACCAAAGGTGGTGTCGCCGAAAGTATAGGTGTTGTGGTGACATTCAAGGTCAGTCACCAATAATGATTTATAGTGACGAATAGTGACCGTCACCATTTCATATGAGCAATGGTGACGGAAAATAGCCTCTGTCACCAAAAAACTGAACATCACCAAAGGTGGTGTCACTGAAATTATATTTTGTGGTGACATTCAAGTTTCATCACCAATAATGATCTATAGTGACGGATAGTGACCGTCACCATTTCATATGAGCAATGGTGACGGACAATACTCTTCGTCACCAAAAAATTGAACGTCACCAAAGGTGGCGTCACCGAAAGTATGTGTTGTGGTGACATTCAAAGTCCATCACGAATATTGATTATAATGATGGATAGTGACCGTCACCATTTCATATGAATAGCAACGATTTTTTTTTATGGACCTTTCATGGCCGTCACTATTGGTGCATATATATAGTGATGTTCATTGAATGTCACCATAAACTCATTGGTGACATCAAGGTCCGTCACGAATAATGAATATAATGACAAACAGTGACCCTCACCATTTCATATCAACAACAACGATTTACGGTGACATACCTTTAATGGTCGTCATTATTGGTGCGTATATATGGTGACATTCGTTGACCGTCACCATTTCATATTTTGGTGAGGGTCGAAAAATGTCACCATAAGCTCATTGGTGATGGTCAAAAGAGCATCCGTCACCAAAAAATGATCTTCGTCATTCCCTATATATGAATATTAGGGCACGATGGAATCGAACCACCAACCTCCTGCTTGTAAAGCAAGTGCTCTTCCATTGAGCTAGTACCCTTTAAAGAATTAGAATTTAAACTAGAAATTTCCCCTAAAGGTGCAAAGATACACAAAGGAATAAGAACCAAGAAAAATGAAAGAATTCAATGTCCTTGTTCCTATTTTTATTCTACGACACTCTACAAAGTATGATCTTGATCTATGATATATTTGTGCCGAGTGGTTCTAATTTAATAGTAAATGTTATATTTATATAAAATAAATGAATAACTGAGAGGCCTTACGAGCTAATTTTTAATCCTTACACCAAATCTCTTAATATTCAAGTCTATGGAACAACTTGTTCAAAGTTCAAACTGAAGTAGATTTTAAATGGAAAGCCTAAAACTAGCGAAGTAGTTTACAAGTTAACATTTTGGATATAACTTCTGTTCAATTTATATGACAAGTTATGCTATAACCTTGAAACTAGTTTCTTAGCTAAACGAATTTCTTAAGACAACAATGACAAAGAAATATAGTTATGGCAAGCAAAATTCTCTTGTTTTTTCTAATGAGGGTGCATGTAACTTGATAAAGGTTGTATGAGAGTATCAAACCATAAACAGTTTCACTAAAACATGGAAATGACAAAGTCTTGTTAAGCAACAAAATTTTAGTTGAATATATGAAAAGCATCAAGCTAAATGATATAATTAAACTAAAAGTAACTGTAAAAAAAATGACATTTCCATCATATACCATCTGGTTTGGTTAGTTCTTCAGAAAGAGAAAGTGCAATTGCATGATCCAGCTCCTCATCTTGATTATGTAATGGACCATCCTGAACAAAAATGTCCACATAGAACAATCAATGTTATTGCATTGGT
Organism: Pinus albicaulis; assembly: GCA_034641835.2. NCBI lineage: Eukaryota > Viridiplantae > Streptophyta > Pinopsida > Pinales > Pinaceae > Pinus > Pinus albicaulis. The sequence continues at coordinate 598,614,001 of CM076572.1, forward strand.
AAGACTTTTGATATAATCTATCAAAGCATGTACTATGTAGGAGAATAACTGGAAAGCACAACTAAAAATTTGAATCACAACATAATAATATAAAAAAACATGCAACAAGAAAGGAATAACTCCACAATTTAAGAAATATGCAACATATAACTGCTACTAAAATATAGTCGATAAAATTAAAGTAAACTCACCTAACACTAGTAAATTTGGCCCAATTTTTGACGGCCAAAGTGTCGTTATTCGGACACATAGTCGTCACAAGAGCGACAGTTTGAGGTCAGAAAAAGCATGGTTAGCCATCGAGTCGCAATTCTGACACTTCAATAAAGCGTCGAAAGAGAAACACTTGTTCTGACGCTTTATTGAAGTGTCGTAATACCGACGCTTTTAAAGTGTCGCAATACCGACGCATTTAAAGTGTCGCAATACCAACATGTTTCAAAAGTGTCGCAATACCAACGCTTTGCAAAAGCGTTTCAATACCGACACTAGGAAGAAGTGTCGCAATACCGACGGACATTTAAAATTTTAAATAAAAAAAAAATCAAACGTCGCAAGACCGAGGAAATTTAAATATATATATATTTTTAAATGAAACTTTAAAACTGGACTCACATACAGACCAATATGTGCAAGCTGGCAATCCATGCTCTCCACTAATACTTGGTAATTTAGTGCACAAGGCATCAAGAGAGCAATAGACTAACACTTGGTACATGATTACAATAATATTTCCTCAATTAGCATCAAGAGAGCAATTAGAACTTGCAAAACGAGAGGGGTAAAAAAATCATGATTACGGAACCACTTCACAACAACATTTGCATTCAATTATAGTCAGTGAAATGGAAATAGGATAAAAAGTGGATATACATTAGAAATTCTTGTGTGTTGGTTCAATTTTTTTTTTTTAAATGAAACTTTAAAACTGGACAGGAAATTGAATAGTACAAGTATTAATCATACTTAACAAAATAGTGCCACATGAGCTTTTCACGTAATGTGGGAATATGGTTGATCAAGCCTTGACTATAATGATGAAAATTATCTTCCGTAATTGTTCCGAATATATAGGGGAAATTTAGAAAAATGAACGAAAACTCCCTATCCTACATTAAGTACATGCAGGCAGACTTACCCATATATCATATGTAATGCAACCAACACTAAGTACTGGCAGACTGACATATACATGTTATCATGTCAGCATGGCTACTTTCAAGCATGGATGGAAGAAGGATCAAAGCCTGGAAGATGAATTTTAAAGAGGGATAAAAGGTAAACTTAGGTGTGAACTGAAAAAAGATCACTGAAACCCTCTTTGTAAACAGAATCACAGATATAAAAACCCATATATATTGCATGTTATTACTTATTAGTGCATGCATAAAATGTTTCCATCAATCATAAAACTGAGGTTAGATGAACTAAAACTCCTTAACTATTTAGCCACATCACTCGAAGCAAGGAAAAGTCTCTAGAACTGTGACAGCATAGATTTAGCTCTGGCAAGATTGGCATCGTATGACAAAAAAGCAGTTCAACAGAAAAATTTACATAGATCTGCTGTAGAAGAAAACTTTGATATGGAAATGGATGTGCATGTTATATTAGTGTCGTGACTATCAATGACAACCCAAAACAGAGCACTAAAAAAAGATAAAAACTGAATGTTGCTTTCTTAAGCAGAGACTCTGCACATTCCATGCAGGTATTGAAACCTTATTTTCTATACACATCTAGACACCCATAGACATTGCATGTTATCTATACACATCTAGACACCCATATGGCATATACATTGTATGCTATCCATAACATACATCAAATGCCTCTGTGGATCTCAAACCTGTGACTAACCTCAATAAACCAAAACTGCTTGGTTATATGGGACCCATGACCTGAAAAAATTAACGTGTTGAGACCTAAAAGAAAAATTGAACTTTTGTAGGGAACCTTGACATCATAAAACATATGGCAATCCAAAGTAGAAGAATTTAGAATTTCAACCACAAATTTACCCTAGTAGGGAACCTGGATATGATTTAATGTAAATGAAAGCAGTTTCTACTCTGAAACCAGTACTATCTTGAATAGCTTAAAAAAAAGGACTGAAGAAAGGTGAAAAAAAAATATCAGTTTCTCAAGCTAAAGAAGTTAGAAATCCCATCACAGTCAGCTGAAAATTGCTAAAGGTAACAAGTTAAAATAGAATGTCGCTTTCTTAAGCAGATTTCATGCATACACCAAAAAAAAAAAACTAACTCCAAAAGAAACCACATACATCTCGACTCGCATACAGGCCAATATGTGCAAGCTGGAAATCCATGCTCTCCACTAATACTTGGTAATTTAGTGCACAAGGAATCAAGAGAGAAATAGACTAATACTTGGTACATGATTACAATAATATTTCCTCAATTAGCATCAAGAGAGCAATTAGAACTTTCAAAACAAGAAGGGTAAAAAAAATCATGATTATGGAACCACTTCACAACAACATTTGCATTCAATTAAAGTCACTGAAATGACAGTAGGATAAATTTAAGGAGTTTTTCAAGCAATTTGAATTATGTACCACTTATGGGATCCAAGCATCGTATACATCTGTGGGTGATCGATATTATGTTGCCCTTCTGATAAAGAATTCAAATTGATTGAAAGCCCTCCTAAGGCCTTGTTGGGTGCCTCATAGTGAAGTTAAAAAATGAGTTGAATCCCTCTCAAACTCATGGCATTTGTATCTTTCAAAGGCATGCCTTAATGCTTATGCATCCAAGAAAAGAATTCGAGGTTTCTACTTCAGGCATATCCTTGATCAATTCAAAAAAAGGTACAAAAGCAGTCATTTTGTTTTAAAATATGCTTTGTAGACTTATGTATTTGCAGATTCATGTAGTACCATAGCATCTCAGTTCTAAGAATATATATATGGTTTAAAAGAGCCAACCTATGGAGATACCTAAAATTATTATCACTCTTAGAGTCATAATCCCAGTATGATGTGACTCAATTTTTGGACACTTTTATTTATTCATTATCTCAGCAGTAATTTTTTTTTTGGCTGGTTGATCCAAGTATCTGGAGCTTATTCCTCATGGCCAATTCTAGAATCTAAGGTTGGTCGATAATGTCCTGAATAAATACAAATTCTCTAAGTCATATCTGTGGACATATTGTTTCTCATTTCTGCAATATTACCTTGATGCAATTTTACCATCTCTCCAGGTCTGTGACATAATGCATGGAGGATGGAAGGTCTGTCTGGGTAGCATATCTATGTTTTGGGTGCAGATTATGTGTTGGATAAGAGCCACAGTTGGAGGATAGGAATTCTGTGCAAGGCAACGTATCTTTAGTTGATTTTTCTGTGCGTTTTTTTGAGGTTTATCTCTGCTATAGACCGTAGGAAGAAAGCCACTACAACAGCCTATTTTTAAGTTGTTTAGAGGGTTTGAAAGCATGGTCAACCCTCCTCTACTTTCATGAGTTTGGGGTTGTTTATCTTGCCACTTATTCAGGATTGTTGAAGGGAAGGGATTGTTGAGGAGGAGCCTCAAAGCTTTATATCAGAGATTATATTATGGTACATCACTGTAATGGAAAAGAAATTTGAATCAAGCAGCCCTAACCAATGACCCAGATTTCTGACATCAGTCATTGAAGCTATCTGTGTTCATACCCTAACCAGTATTCATAATAGCAGTTTCATTTAGCCTAAGAGCTTAGAGGTCAGATCTTCTATTTGGGAAGTCAATATTGACTTTAAATCATTGTACTCTCTCTCTCTCTCTCTGTTGAACGTTAGATTATGAATAATAAGAACTGATCAAGGGTTTTTGCCGTCTTGGGGTTTTTCCCTGGCTTGAGCCATATTCATGTGTCCTCTTGTCTTGGCTTATCCTCTGCATTATTTTCTTATGTTCTTTTATCAGTTACAATCATCATGATTTTCATTGATTTGGTTTCTATGGATTGATAATTGGGCTATATTTAAAAATTGATGTGACTGTCCTATGCTAAGAACATGTTAAGCTAAATTTAACATGGTATTAGAGCTAGGATGAGGACAAGCCCAAGAAAGAGGGAAAGCAATCACTAGAAATGTTGTCAAATCTTCATGGCCTCTTTCACCCTTAAAGGATCAGATAGTATGAAATTATGATATAAATTTGGTGCATCAGAGTGACTAGCCCACAGTTTTGTGGATAAAGAGCGAAATTCATTTTTGAAGATCATACAAGACCTGGTTCAAATATCATGATTAGAAGAGTCCAGTTCTGGGCACATAATATGAGGTCTGAGATTTCCAATCCACTGATCCACCTCAAAATTCGGTGAACTTGAATGGCTAATCAAACTCTTGACAAAGTCAACAAAGGGACCCATCATTTAAGGGGTTTTTCAAGAAATTTGAATTATGTACCACCTATGGGATCCAAGCATCATATACATCTATGGGTGACCGATATTATGTTGCCCTTCTGATAAAGAATTCAAATTGATTGAAAGCCCTCCTAAGGCCTTATTGGGTGCCTCATAGTGTGAAGTTACAAAAAGAGTTGAGTCCCTCTCAAACTCATGGCAATTGTATCTTTCAAAGGCATGCCTTAATGCTTATGCATCCAAGAAAAGAAGTCGAGGTTCCTACTTCAGTCATATCCTTGATCAAGTCAAACAAAGGTACAAAAGTAGTCATTTTGTTTTAAATAGGCTTTGTAGACTTATGTATTTGCAGACTCATGCAGTACCATAGCATCTCAGTTCTAAGAATATATATATGGTTTAAAAGAGCCGACCTATGGAGATACCTAAAATGATTATCACTCTTAGCGTCATAATCCCAGTATGATGTGACTCAATTTTTGGACACTTTTATTTATTTATTATCTCAGAAGTAAAGTTTTTTTTTCACTGGTTGATCCAAGTATCTGGAGCTTATTCCTCATGGCCAATTCTAGAATCTAAGGTTGGTCGATAATGTCCTGATTAAATAAAAATGCTCTAAGTCATATCTGTGGACATATTTTTTCTCATTTCTGCAATATTACCTTGATGCAATTTTACCATCTCTCCAAGTCTATGACATAATGCATGGAGGATGGAAGGTTTGTCTGGGCAGCATATCTCTGTTTTGGGTGTAGATTTTGTGTTGGATAAGAGACAAAGTTGGAGGATAGGAAGTCTGTGCAAGGCAACGTATCTTTAGTTGATTTTTCTGTGCGTTTTTGTGAGGTTTATCTCTGATATAGACCGCAGGAAGAAAGCCACTACAGCAGCCTGTTTTTAAGTTGTTTGGAGGGTTTGAAAGCATGGTCAACCCTCCTCTGCTTTTATGAGTTTGGGGTTGTTTATCTTGCCACTTATTCATGATTGTTGAAGGGAAGGGATTGTTGAGGAGGAGCCTCAAAGCTCTATATCAGAGATTAGATTATGGTACATCATTGTAATCGAAAACAAAGTTGAATCAAGCAGCCCTAACCAGTGACCCAGATTTCCAACATCAGTCCTTGAAGCTATCTGTTTTCATACCCTAACCTGTATTCATAATAGCAGTTTCATTGAGGCTAAGAGCTTAGAGGTCAGATCTTCTATTTGGGAAGTCAGTATTGACTTTAAATCATTGTACTCTCTCTCTCTCTGTTGAACATTAGATTATGAATAATAAGAACTGATCAAGGGTTTTTGCTATCTTGGGGTTTTTCCCTGGCTTGAGCCATATTCATGTGTCCTCTTGTCTTGGCTTATCCTATGCATTATTTTCTTATGTTCTTTTATCAGTTACAGTCATCATGATTTTAATTGATGTGGTTGCTATGGATTGATAATTGTGCTATATATAAAAATTGATGTGACTGTGCTATGCTAAGAACATGTTAAGATAAATTTAACATGGTATTAGAGCTAGGCTAAGGAAAAGCCTAAGAAAGAGGGGAAGCAATCACTAGAAATGTTTTCAAATCTTCATGGCTTCTTTCGCCCTCAAAGGATCAGATAGTATGAAATTATGATATAAATTTGGTGCATCACAGTGACCAACCCACAATTTTGTGGATAAAGAGCTAAATTCCTTTTTGAAGATCATACAAGACCTGGTTCAAATATCATGATTAGAAGAGTCTAGTTCTTGGCACATAATATGAGGTATGAGATTTCCAATCCACTGATCCACCTCAAAATTCGGTGAACTTGAATGGCTAATCAAACTCTTGACAAAGTCAACAAAGGGACCCATCATTTAAGGAGTTTTTCAAGAAATTTGAATTATGTACCACCTATGGGATCCAAGCATCACATGCATCTGTGGGTGACTGATATTATGTTTCCCTTCTGATAAAGAATTCAAATTGATTGAAAGCCCTCCTAAGGCCTTGTTGGGTGCCTCATAGTGAAGTTACAAAAGGAGTTGAGTCCCTCTCAAACTCATGGCATTTGTATCTTTCAAAGGCATGCTTTAATGCTTATGCATCCAAGAAAATAAGTCGAGGTTCCTACTTCAGGCATATCCTTGATAAAGTCAAACAAAGGTACAAAAGCAGTCATTTTGTTTTAAAATATGCTTTGCAGACATATGTATTTGCAGACTCATGTAGTACCATATAATCTCAGTTCTAAGAATATATATATGGTTTAAAAGAGCTGACCTGTGGAGATACATAAAATGACTATCACTCTTAGAGTCATAATCCCAGTATGATGTGACTCAATTTTTGGACACTTTTATTTATTCATTATCTCGGTAGTAAAGTTTTTTTTTGGCTGGTTAATCCAAGTATCTGGAGCTTATTCCTCATGGCCAATTCTAGAATCTAAGGTTGGTCGATAATGTCCTGATTAAATACAAATGCTCTAAGTCATATCTGTGGACATATTGTTTCTCATTTCTGCAATATTACCTTGATGCAATTTTACCATCTCTCCAGGTGTGTGACATAATGCATGGAGGATGGAAGGTCTGTCTGGGCAGCGTATCTCTATTTTGGGTGCAGATTTTGTGTTGGATAAGAGCCACAGTTGGAGGATAGGAAGTCTATGCAAGGAAACGTATCTTTAGTTGATTTTTCTATGTGTTTTTGTGAGGTTTATCTCTGCTATAGGCCACAGGAAGAAAGCCACTACAGCAACCTATTTTTAAGTTGTTTGGAGGGTTTGAAAGAATGGTCAACCCTCCTCTGCTTTCATGAGTTTGGGGTTGTTTATCTTGCCACTTATTCAAGATTGTTGAAGGGAAGGGATTTTTGAGGAGGAGCCTAAAAGCTCTATATCAGAGATTAGATTATGGTACATCACTGTAATGGAAAAGAAAGTTGAATCAAGCAGCCCTAACCAGTGACCCAGATTGCTGACATCAGTCCTTGAAGCTATCTGTGTTCATACCCTAACCAGTATTCATAATAGCAGTTTCATTGAGCCTAAGAGCTTAGAGGTCAGATCTTCTATTTGGCAAGTCAGTATTGACTTTAAATCATTGTACTCTCTCTCTCTCTCTGTTGAACATTAGATTATGAATAATAAGAACTGATCAAAGGTTTTTTCTGTCTTAGGGTTTTTCCCTGGCTTGAGCCATATTCATGTGTCCTCTTGTCTTGGCTTATCCTCTACATTATTTTCTTATGTTCTTTTATCAGTTACAATCGTCATGATTTTAGTTGATGTGGTTGCTATGGATTGATAATTGGGCTATATATAAAAATTGATGTGACTATCCTATGCTAAGAACATGTTAAGCTAAATTTAACATGGTATTAGAGCTAGGCTAAGGACAAGCCCAAGAAAGAGGGAAAGCAATCACTAGAAATTTTTTCAAATCTTCATGGCCTCTTTCGCCCTCAAAGGATCAGATAGTATGAAATTATGATATAAATTTGGTGCATCACGGTGACTAGCCCACATTTTTGTGGATAAAGAGAGAAATTCCTTTTTTAAGATCATACAAGACTTGGTTCAAATATCATGATTAGAAGAGTCCAGTTCTGGGCATATAATATGAGGTCTGAGATTTCCAATCCACTGATCCACCTCAGAATTCGGTGAACTTGAATGGCTAATCAAACTCTTGACAAAGTCAACAAAGGGACCCATCATTTAAGGATTTTTTCAAGCAATTTGAATTATGTACAACCTATGGGATCCAAGCATCGTATACATCCATGGGTGACTGATATTATGTTGCCCTTCTGATAAAGAATTCAAATTGATTCAAATCCCTCCTAAGGCCTTGTTGGGTTCCTCATAGTGAAGTTACAAAAGGAGTTGAGTCCCTCTCAAACTCATGGCATTTGTATCTTTCAAAGGCATGCCTTAATGCTTATGCATCCAAGAAAAGAAGTCGAGGTTCCTACTTCAGGCATATCCTTGATCAAGTCAAACAAAGGTACAAAAGCAGTAATTTTGTTTTAAAATATGCTTTGCAGACTTATGTATTTGCAGACTCATGTAGTACCATAGCATCTCAGTTCTAAGAATATATATATGGTTTAAAAGAGCTGACCTGTGGAGATACCTAAAATTATTATCACTCTCAGAGTCATAATCTCAGTATGATGTGACTCAATTTTTGGACACTTTTATTTATTCATTATCTCAACAGTAAAGTTTTTTTTTGGCTGGTTGATCCAAGTATCTGGAGCTTATTCCTCATGGCCAATTCTAGAATCTAAGTTTGGTCAATAATGTCCTGATTAAATACAAATGCTCTAAGTCATATCTGTGGACATATTGTTACTCATTTCTGCAGTATTACCTTAATGCAATTTTACCAGCTCTCCTCTATTAGATTGTTCATAAGAGGCTTCTACAAGGACTAGTCCATGAGTTTAAAGATTGACTGAATGTGAATGATGGCTTAATAGCATCTAAGTCAATTTTGTAGATTCTGTCATCCACATAAGGGTGTTTAAAGATTCAAATTCAACTTAGGCAGAGGTATCAAAATGAAGTCATAATACTTGAAGCAATGTTAAAGACACATCCTTGCTTTTCTAGTTACTTCAGATGATGTACAATGTTTGAATGAGGTAAGGATGGCTTCAGACTTACAGTCTGACATACAATCACTATTGATATGATAGTCCACAAATCATGGTGCTTTGGCAAGTATCTGATATATGGTAAATCTAATTTGATCTCAGCCATCTATCTCTTTTCTCTTTTCAAAATCAATCAAATAAAGAGGCAGTCTAGAAGACCCAGGATTAATTATTATTACAAGTGAAAGCATCTGATTCCATAATCAATCCTTCTAACATAACATTTCTGACCTTTATATAGGTCTGTATATTATCTTCACATGGCCATGTTGGATAACTATGCATATTATCTTGGCATAGTTCAGATGGTACAGTTTTTTTATTTCAGTTTGGCTATGGACTGCATAAATTCATCTCTCCCTCTGTTTGGATAGGGATCCTGACCTCTAATTTCAGTACATCTATGAACCTCAGTCTCTGTTCTATATATGGCCATGAAAATTTCTCTTGTGACTTGGCATAATTATGATATTCTGTTGCGTTTGATATCACAGTGGTTGTAGTATCTCAGTGGCAGCTTATTGGCATCACAGTGGTATACCATACCAGTGGTATGGTTGATCTTTGGCTTATTTATCTTTGCTTACAATAACATGGTTTACCTCTCCTATATGTAAGATGGCTTCATAGTTGTGTGTATGAAAGATCAGTTACTTCATTGACACAATAGATGCATGCTTGGCATCAATCTGTATTGCATCATTACTTTCAATTAGCACATCAAGCATCAAAGGTCATCGGTAACAGAATCATTAACAATGGATCTTGTTCACAAGCGAAGTTGTGAACATGATGTGTAAGTTCCAGACAATCTGATAGGACATAAAAGAATATCCTTGTACTGGTATGGGGACAGGGGCTTAGGATTAGGACACTCATTCCCCAAATCTCCTAAGGGGTTGTCTGTGTCTTCTAAATTCTTCTCCTAGCACCTGAAGAGAACATAGAATTCTGAGTGGATTTTTCCTTTTGAGACTCTAGTGGCAACTTTTTAGAGATGATATGAAAATAAGGGAGTATTTTCAAGATAATTTCCTCCATGTGACACCTTTGTTGAGTTTGTTAAAGGAGTAGTTCCCAAGAAGGGTTAAAATTACAGAAGGTTTTGTCTTTGTTGACAGCTAGTTGGATACAGAAATTAGATTCGATTGAAAGGGCATGTTTATGCTTGATAATCTTATAGTTATAAGCTGGTTTTTAATGGGCTTAGGGGATTGGTAAAAAAAATTCTGTGTCAAAATTGATTTTGAGAAACCTTAATCCTTGATTTTGAAAAGAAATAAAAAATAAAATCATCTAAAAAAGTGCTGATTTGAAACAAGTTACATTGTAACCTATCTTCTAACTCGTCTAACTGTTGGTTTGGCTCTCCGGAAGATCGCCACATAGTCTTCTATGTCACTAAATCCAGAAACCCAAAATCCAAAAAGGGGAATTTATCGGTTATGATATATACACTAGAAATAACAAATATTTCAGCAAAGGCATTACGAGTTTGGACAAATTACAAGTTTGGACAAATGTAAAGAAGAAAAATCGTCATCAAAATTTTAACTAATGGTAATAAGAAGTCAAGCTCGTAATCCAATATGTTTTTTTTGTTTTTTTGGTTATGTAATTAATTTGTGCTAATTTATGCATATCAAATTTTTTGGAATGTAGTTTTTGTAGCCTAGTTCTTACGCACTGTTCAGCAATGAATCTATTGGCCATAGAGGAAATCCTTGTATAAAAAAAGATTCCCTTAAGGGGACGAAATTCTACTCCTTGCAATTATGAAACCAAACCAGATACTAATAAATACACAGGAAATGGACGCAGAGATAAAGAAGTTGCTTCAAAAATATTAAACAGGTTATTAATGCTTGAAACTTACACAGATCAAGACCCTTTCTGTTGTAGATGGAAGCAGAAATTATTGCACGCACAGAGAGAGACGAAAATTTTTCCATGTTGACTGATAGCTTTCCCTCGGGCCTGATAGAATAAGACTCAAAACAAAATCCCTAATCACTAAGCCAGCGGGAGATGAGCGGGAGATGTGTTTTGGGCGGGAGATGTGTTATTTTAATTTGATGTCTAAAATTTAAACGAAAAATGAATACTCCATCCTTTTATTTTTCCAAACATTATTTTTAATATTATGCTCTCCAAATATCATTTTTAATATCATATCTATTGTTTTTTTGATGGATGGTGAGAGTAGTTCTTATTTTTTGTAATGTTAACAATTGTTTAAAAGGAAGTTTCAAAAATCAATTCAATTTCATTCTAATAAATTTATTTTAAAAACATTGATGATGAACCACATAGAAAGGTGTCGAATTTAAAAAATATGTGATTTATATAGAAAAGTTTTTAAATAAATAAATAAATTAATTATTAAAATAAAATTGAGATAAAATAGCAAATTTAGGAGAGGTTTTTGCCACCCATGGTTTTGCTCATGCTATTCCACTATGCCAACAAGGGGGAATTAACCTGATCGTAGGTCCCAACTAGACCCACTCTCATTTGGAATGGCTAATCCCATGGGTTTTAAGGATTGTTATAAGGGTTAGGGGAATAATGAGTTAGTGGTTAAGGGATTAAGAATTAGGGGCTTACGGGTTAGGGGAATAAGGGCTTAGGAGTTAGAGGTTTAGGGTTTAGGGGTTAGGGGAATAATGAGTTAGTGGTAAAGGGGTTAGGGATTGGGGGCTTAGGGGTTAAGGGATTAGGGATTGGGATCTTAGGGGTTAGGGGATTTAGGCGCATTTAGGGGTTAAGGGAATAATGAGTTATTGGTTAAGGGATTATGGATTCGGGTTGGGGGAAATGAGTTAGTGGTTAAACCATTACAGATTTGGGGGTTAGGGGATTTAAGTGCATCTAGGGATTAGGGGAATAATGAGTTAGTGTTAAGGGATTAGGGATTGAGGGCTTAGGGGTTAGGTGATTTAGGCATAGTTAGGGGTTAGGTGAATAATGATTTAGTGGTTAAGGGATTAGGTATTAGGGGCTTAACGGTAAGGGGATTTAGCAGTTAAGGATTTGAGGGGTGAGGAGTTAATGGGTTATGGGTTAAGCATTAATGATTTAGGTGTTTAGGGGTTAAGGGGTTAAGGGGTTAGGGGTTTAGGTGTTAGTGGTTTAACGGTTTAAGGGTACAACAAAGATAATGATTATAAGTACAAAAACACTATAAGGTTTATAGTTTGATTGATATTGACACTGATAGGGTAAGCTTCAATAGTGAAGTTGTTTTTGATGAGGAGGTTGGACCTTTCCAAACTTCTCCAAAGTTTTGAATTACTTGGAAGCTAGAAGGGGTTGAGGATTTAGGTGTCAAGATTTAGGTAGCTGCACTTGAAGGGGGGTGGAAGATTTTAAGCATGATGAGTCTCCTAGAATAGTTATTTATGATCTAGATATAGGTGGTCCAGGTAATGGTGACAATACTGAATTCCGAACATTCTACAGAAGATCCACAAAGTTTGTAGAGCTTTTCAGGCAAGGAAGCTACATTGAATACCATTTTATGAAGGACGATCTTGGAGAGCATAGAGGGTCCTTCAATTGGTACTTTCAGACATATGTGGACCAATGAACATGACATCAACCACTGGTGCTAGGTACTTCCTTCTGTTTGTTGATTATTTCAGTAGAAAATGTGGGTGTATTTTCTATAATTAAAATATGATGTGTTTAATGAATTTCAAAAGTTCAAAGCATTAATGAAGTAGAAGGTCACATAGAACCATGGTTTGAAATAAAGTCCAAGTAAGTCATCTTAAATTTTTGGTTCTACTGCCTACACTTGGATTCTAGCTAAGAAGATAACCAAATTAGATCCAAAGAGCAAAGCTAATGATTATATGGTACAACAACAGTATAAGGTTTATAGGTTGATTGATATTGACGCTGATAGGGTAAGCTTCAATAGTGAAGTTGTTGTTGATGAGGAGCTTGGACCCTTCCAAACTTCTCCTAAGTTTTGAATTACTTAGAAGCCAAGTGCCAATGTGTGTCAGGGAGTGTTATGCATGTTATGAAGTGGCAGGGCATGTAGAAAAGTGCTAAGTTGAGAGTTCCAATGCATGTTGAGGACTATTAAGGAGTACTAGGACAACACAAGGGAAGAATAGGTAAAAATACATGGAAGTGAATGAATATGAGGGTATGTAAGGAGTGGCAATGAGTGATAGTTGTCATGCCAAGGAGGGAGTGAGAAGGTATTCTAAGCAATCACACACCTTATTGACCACTCAATTCTTACCATTCTCACACCATAACAAAAAACCATAAAAATGCCATTCTTAAAATCTGTTGTGTAGTTTCCTAATGTCATTCAAGTAGAATCTCTCAATTACTTATGTCAGTAATGGTGAGATCATTTTTTAATTCTCTTAAAGGAACTATTTTTATACATGCACCCCATAAAACATAAATCATCGAGTCAAAAAGAATGGAAATGAATGAATAAAAGATTGTGTTGGGGGTGTTAGCGAGTGTCAAGCGTGGCAAGGGGGGAGTGACAGGGAATACTAGGAAATGCTATGGCATTTCAAGAGGTGTCAGGGTGTGCTAATATGTTCCAGATAGTGTCAAGGCATGCCAGGCATGCCAATACATGCCATGTGTTAAGGAGGGAGTGACAAGGTATGTTAGGCAATTCCAATGCATGATGGAGTGCTAGGAAAGCATGCCAAGTTGTGCCAAGTTCCAGGGTGTGCCAATGTGTGCCAAGGTGTTTTATGGAGTGCTAGAGAAACACAAGGTAGCACTATGTCACAATGCATGGAAATGAATGAATAATAGTGTGTGACAAGGAGTTTCAACGAGTTCCATGTGTGATAAGGAGGAGTGACAAGACATGCTTGGAAGTGATAAGGAATGATAGAGTGCTAGGTTGGGATGCATCCAATATGTGCCAACGCATGCAAGGAAGTGTTAACTAGGAGTGTCCGGGAAACACAAGGGAAAACTACGTCAAAATGCATGGAAATGAACAAATAAGAGTTTGTGATTGGAAGTGTCAGTGACTTCCAACTGTGCTAAGGAGGGATTGACAACGTATGCTAGGCAGTTCCAAGGCATGCTAGAGGCTAAGGAAACATGCCAAGATGTCCTAGTTGTTAAGGTGTACCAACACGTGCCAAGGAGTGTTAAGGAATGATATGGAAACACAAGGGAGCACTTGGTAAAAATGCATGAAAATGAATGAATATGAGTTTGTGACTGGTATTTTCAATGAGCTCTAGGTGTGCTAAGGAGAGAATGAAAAGGTATTCTAGGTAGTGCCAATGAATGCTAGAGTTCTAGGTTGGCATGCCAAGATGTGTCAGGTGTTAGGGTGTGCTAATGCATGCTAGGGAGTGTTAGGGAGTGTCAGGTAAACACAAGGAAGCACTAGATCAAAATGCATGGAAATGAACGAATAAGAGTGTGTGATATGGAGTGTCAATGAGTTCTAGGTGTGTTAAGGAGGAAGTTACAAGGTTATATGCTAGGCAATGCCAAGGTGTGTTAAACTACCAAGGTGTGTCAGGAAGTGCTACGGTGTGTTAGGGAGTGTAAAATCATGTCAAGGAATGTAGGGGATGCTAACACATGCCACACAATTCCAAGGAATTTAGGAAATATCAAGTGTTATGGCATGTTAAGATGTAAACTATGTTTCTTAGTTGTTTTACGACCACAGTTGTATGTGATGAGCCTTGTCTTGGTAACTTGTTATGTGGGATCAATTGAGATTGGACATGAGTAGTCTAATATGAGTTACATGTAGTTCTTAGGTGAACAAGGCATATGTTGAATTTCCATGACACATGAGAATTTGGGTTTGGTCTTAGAATCTTTGATGCAAACACACTCAAGTGACACAACACATCAACTTTTCACAATGAAATCTACACACATCAAGGAATCAATTAGTGCACATGAAAATTTGTGACTTTTTCAAACCTTTCTTCGTTAAATTACAAACTGTAATAGAATAATCTAGAGCTCTCGTACCAGGGATGATGGCCCTTTATAGTCACACTGATACAAGGAATACAACTAGGGCCTGGTGTTAGTCTTTTGACAACCAATATACCTTGAACAAGACAACAGTACTTGACCCAATTTTTTATGGTGGACACACATAGCCCTTTCAATCCACATGTCTTAACCACATTTGGCAGGACCTCTTTCCTCCCATTATGAAACTCCTCATTCTGCCTCTATCAATGAACTAAATTCCTTTATGTTACGGAACTTGGCTCAAAAAAAATTCCCTCTATCTACCTCTTTTTTCCTTTAGGGTCTCCAACATTTAAAGTTTTCGATTAGTTGTTCACAACTCTTTGGTCTGCCCACTTTTTCCATACTGCTGCTCCAAGATGACAAGTCTAGGGATATGGAGGTTTCCCTTCTTCTCAATGACACAATACTCTACAATACAGTGAAATGGGGCTAGCTGGCTAGCCCATTTGACTGCTACTTTAGTCCTTCAAATTCTACATATCCTTAGGCCCAATACACCTACCCTTCTACCAGTCTTGTTTTCCTTCATAAGTACAGGACTTAGAGCTCTTCTTTGACAGTCACCTAAAAACCCTCCAATTGTACTTGGACTGCCATCAATTTTCCCAACCACAGTAAACTGTTTTACTGATCTAGTTCCCACAACACTACCGTCATCTAGGGCTCTTCAAATATGCCACCTAATAGTGATTTGAGTCCTCTCAAAATCACTATTCTTGTGTGCTAATTTTTTGTTGTCCAATCTATGAACAAATTTGAACTACTCATCTTATCATCCTTCTAAAAATTTGTAGATGACTGAACTAGGGTCACAAATCATCCATTAACAGTCCATTCACTAACTGTTTATAGGCTTCTTTAGATCTCTGTCCAAAACTCCATGGACAGTCCAACAAAATCAACTCCTCTTCATGTCAATCCATTCCTCATATGGCACATTTATTCTGCTCCATCTTCTACTCAGGTTCCACCTTCCTTTGGATTTTCTATCTCCACACATACTTATGCAAACCATCTTCCAAAATTGTGGTATATATTGCAAAGATAGACCTCTCTCTAAGGGTCACAACCACTCTTCTTCTATGAAAATTTGTCACATTATTAATGACATACCTTATGGATTGAACATGCTAGGAAACCTCCCTAAATAGGGAATTATACCCTGACTGTCAAAGAGCATCAAATGAATCAATTTTCCTTATACTTCAGTGGAAAGGAGAAAAAATTTTGCTGGCAAGGTGTGATGGGGATCAAAATTCATTTCTGCCCTCGTTCCATTTCATTTCATTCACCCTCTTTTCCCCCCTCATTTCCTCCATATTCTCCCATGCTTTGAAACCCATTCCCTGCCATGCTTCTCTTCCATTTCATCTTCCATTTTGAAATATACGTTACCTTACCTTTCTTCCGCCTTTCGTGATCAAAGTGGGGCCCTCATTGCATTTCACAGACTTTATGTATTTGGCATTGGAACTAAACTTTAAATAATGTGATCGCTGATTTGCGATATCACATTGCATTGTTTTACCTTGTGAGCGCCTGCAATCTATTTTATTTAGTTTGTGATGCGGTAAGTCGGTCGCACCAAAGGAGCTCCACCCCATTACATAGTCATTGCAATACATTGTTATATCATATAAAACTTCATAACACTGACCGCTTAAAAACCTTCCACCGATTCATAACACTCTGCCAAATGCCAATGGGCCCCTCTTCCCCGCACTTTGCAAATTTAAGGAGTTAACCCCACAACTTATAAATAAAACTTAAGAATTGCGATGTGCACCTGCGATCTGGTCCCACTTCTTCCCTGCCACGTCACTCATCTCCTCCCCCGCACATCGAACTTCGCAGATTTTAGAGTTTACATATTCCACGGTTATAACTAAATGCTACGAATTGCAATGTGCACTCTAGTCCCATCCCACTTACCCCCCACTTCATTTACCCTCCATGTCACCACCCCATTGCATTGTATCGTTGATCGTATTCTTTATAAACAAAATTAACTATAAAGGTTGCGAAGTGCACGGATGCAATGCCACTTCATAACTAAATTCTACATAATTTCAGGTCTGGGTGAACGAGTTTTCACTATGTTTTGTGTGTATAAGGTCAATTAGGGACTACAAGGTTTATAGCTCATTTCATGAATAAATAGGCCAAACTACTCGGCAATAAGCAAAGGCTTTCCACCTCATCGCTCCATCGTCATCTTTAAATCCGACGGCCTACGTTTCATTTCGACCCCCCTTTACAATCCTTACTTTATCCTTGAAGGGGGGGCGGGTCCAGAACGAATGGTTTTCAAGAAAGGGACCCCCTTATGTCTCAATATCTCATGAATTCACACCCCCCCTTTATATTACCACTTACCACTTCATAAGGGTCCGAAATACCACTTTTCTCCTGCAAAACCGTTTTCCCCAAATGAAAAACCATTTTTTAGCCAGTTTTACCAGTCTTTTTTCGAGGGAGATTCCTGGCAGATGGGAACGAATTTTTACAAAAAGAGAGAATTTTTTATTCAGCACGGGCTGAGGAAAAAAATCCTCTCCTAGATTTTTCATAAGTGCCTTAGTGGTTGGCGCTGCATGAGTGGTCTCTTCCACTCCATGAACCTCCTCTTGTGGTTGATCCACATCTTGAGGCTCATCCTTAGGAACTAATAGCTCCTCATATGCATGCAAGTGTGTCTCCCTCTCAAGCGAACACTTCATGGATTTCTCCTCATGAAATTTGATATCCCATCGCACAACAATCTTGCGACTGTCTGGAAAATACACACGATAGTTGTGGGGCATATCAGTGTACCCCACAAATATCCCTACCTTTGCAGTCAACTCCAGCTTCTTCCTGGCATCCTTAGTCACATGAATGTAAACAGGTGAACCAAAAATCCTCAAATGGGAAATATCAGGCCTCTTACTAGAAAACGCCTCCTCGGGTGTACTCATGCCAAGTATCCTGTGAGGACAATGGTTTTGCACATAAACTATAGTATTGCATGCCTCAGCCCACAAGTGTATGGGAAGGCCTTGATCATGCAACATCGCCCATGCAGCACCCATGATCGTTCTGTTCTTTCGCTCAACAACCCCATTCTACTGTGGGTTATGAGGCACTATGAGCTCTCTTCGAATTCCTTCTACGCTGCAAAAGTCCTTGAATTCACCAGACATGAATTCACCACCATTGTTTCTCCTAAGAGCCTTCACATGCTTCCCAAATTCTTTCTCAACCAGTGCCTTGAACTCATAGAACTTTGAGTATGTCTCGCTCTTCTTTTGCATGAAGAAGATCCAACACTTCTGAGAAAAATCATCAACAAATATCACATAGTACCTGTGCTTTGCTATTGAAGCTACTGAGAAAGGTCCACACACGTCTGTGTGAATTCTCTCAAGGATCCTCGTGGCGCAACTATCCTTCTCGTGAAAGGTGGCTTTCACAAATTTTCCCAAGGTACATCCCTTGCACTGATCTAACTGCGCAAGAGTACCCTTAGGAAGCCCAGCAGAAATCTACTGTAGTATCTTCAAAGCTCCATGGTGAAGGTGGCCCAATCTCCTGTGCCACATCTCGCCATCATCTCGGCTCACCACTCCTTCTGCCTTGCCTGCCATTGTTACGCAACCATCTACCTAAAATTGATAAAGGTTCTTAACTCGAACCCCTATCCTCCGAGTTTCACCAGTTGCCTTACTGTGTAGGAAAGCCTTTCCCTTCCTAAAGACAACATCATATCCCTTGTCTTCTAACATGGCCACAGAGATAATATTCTTCTTCAATCCTAGAACATGCATCAATTCCTTCAATACGAAGGGTTTACCAGACTCCCTCTCAAAGGAAATGGTACTGATACCGGTCGCACTATATCTACCATCATCACCCATCTCGATGTGCACTCCAAGATCTTTCTCATCCAGATCAGTAAAAAAATCTTTGTCTCCAGTCATATGAAAAGACGCACCATTGTCCAGCTCAAACTATGAGGCTAAGGCCTCTCCAACTATAGATCCAGTAGCCTGCTTATTTTTCTTCTTCTGTGGACAATTAGTGGCATAATGTTCGTGTTGGTGACAGTGAAAGCACTTCACCTTGGACATGTCCTGCTTCTTGCCTTTCGCACCAGATTGAGAAGAATTCTTCTTGATCTTCCCCTTCCTTGATTTGGCAACCAAAGCGCAATAATCTGAGTTCTTTAATGAAGATCTGTCCCTGGTACTTCGCCTCATCTCCTCTTGCACAAGATCCGACCAAAGTCGCTCCCATCCTGGAAATTTCTCCTGACCATTAACAGAGTCCTGATAGGAATGCCAACTCTTCAGAAGCCCAAGTAGAGCCAAGCTCACCAAGTCCTCGTCATCTATAGTCACTCGCAAACTTCCCAGCTCATCCCTGCATTGGATGAACTTCGTGAGGTACTTGGGCATATTGCCGCCTTTCTCCATTTTTATGTTCCTGAGTTTATCCTTGAGCGCCAACTTCCTCTGGTCACTCTTGCTTTGGAATAAGTCTGTCAATGCTTTCCACATCAAGAATGGAGAAGCCTTACCATGAAGGCTGGACACTATGTGATCCTTTAAACCTTCCAACAAAATTATTCAACACTTTGCTGTCTTCTTTTGCCATGCGTCAAGTGCGGCAGCATCACTAGAAGCAGGTTTTGGAATTTCTGCATCTATGAACTCCCTCAACCCATTGTCATCCAGCACCGCCTCCATCCTGTCCTTCCATGCAATATAATTCAAGCTGCCCTCAAGGGCATACTCCAATCGCAATTCGTTGAAAGACATCTCAACTAAGACACCAAGAAAACACTGCTGCAAATTCAAATTCCACCAGCTCAAAACTCAACCGCTTCAATGTTTTGCAATTGCTCCAATGATCAATATCGCTCTAATACCATGTAGAAATTTGAATAGCTGATATGTTATACACCGATATTCTCCTGATCATAGACTATTTTAACTTCATGCACAATACATAATCTCTTCTACCATTGATCATTAATTGTGGAAATAAAAGAAATCACATGCGCACATTAAAACCATAAACAATCACACATATGAACACAGTATTTTATGGGAAAGCTTAAAGCTGAAAACCCCCAACTATCTGTATGCTATATTTCATAGAGATTATGTAGCAATCATTATACAAATATCCTCACAAATCTCTTAGTACAATCTCCAATTTCTACACACTAATCAAGCCCGATCTAGCAAATCACATGCTCCAATCTCTGCCACCTGATAGCCTGCCTGTACTGCGCAATCGCTGCTGAAGAATGGCTCTAAATGAACTCAAATTGGTCCAGCCTTGCTCACGCAATCCTCATTGGCATCTCCAATCACTGGTTGTTGCAAATCATGCAACAGTATAGTCACCACTGATAGTCACACTGCTCTTTCACCTACCTCTTCACAGGTCTCCACTGAAACTGTCCATGCACTGTAGTTAACTGATTTATTCTTTAGTTGATTAATGAGTTAATAATTAGTGAATTAATTAATAATTAATTCACACCACTCTCACTAGTGTATCAATCAGTTAAGCTAGATACAACTAGCTCAACTACGTTTAACTCAATTAAAATGAACACAACTCCATCAACTACCTCAATAACTCCACCAAAATCTGTCACATGAGTTCTAACAGAAGTATCCATGCAATAGCTCCACTTAACCCTCAGGGATAGCGTAATTCCTTCTGTCAGCTCTTGTGCCACATCTGTGCAATTAAATTGAAGTGCTCCAAGAGAATAAGATAATGTTTATAGTCCAAATATTATTAAGAGCTAATAATATTCGACATATCTATTTTTAGACTAGCAATCTAAAAATTGATTCCGCCCAATATGTCTAAAAATAGAAGTCCATCTATTTTTCTAACTTGACCAACCATCCACAAATAGCATCCTACAACTCATAGAATATGATCGACATGTCCAAAAATAGACTTGCGCCAAAAATAGCATGCGGGGCCACTTAGTGAAGGCGACTTCTTTCCACTAAGCTCATCATCTTGTTGCAATCTCAACACAACTCTTTGTTATTCCCACTTGTTCCATATCATAGCTCCAAGATGAGAAGTCCAGGGCTATGGAGGTTTCCCTTCTTCTCTCTGAATCAATCCTCTACAATATAGTGAACTAGGGCTAGTTGGTTGGCCCACTTGACTGTTACTTTAGTCCTTCAAAGTCTGCACATCCTTAGGTCATATACACCTACCCTTCTACCAATTTTGTTGTCCTTCACCAGAACAAGAGTCAGGGCTCTTCTTTGACAGTAACCTAACAACCCTCCAAATGTACTTGGACTACCATCAATCTGCCCAACCACAGTCAATTCTTTTTACTGATCTAGGGCCCACAATATTGTCTTCATCTAGGGCTCTTCAAATCTGCCACCTAACAATGGTTTGAGTCCTCTCAAGATCATTGTTCTTGTGTATCGACAATTTGATCTTTGTTGTCCAATATATGAACAAATATGAACTAATCCTCTTATCATACTTCTAACAATCTGTAGATGACTGAACTAGGGTCACAAATCAGCCACTAACAGTCCATTTACTAATTTTTTATAGGTTTCTTCAGATATTTGTCTAAAAATCTATGGAAATTCCACCAAAATCAACTCCTCTACATGTTAATCCATTATTCATATGGCACATTTCTTCTGCATGCTCAATCTTCTGCTCAGGTTCCACCCTCCTTTGGATCTATTTTCTCCACACATACTGAATCTGCAAACCATCTTCTAGATCTGTGGTCTTTATTGCAGAAATAAACCTCACTCTAAGGGTCACAACCCGTCTTATTCTATGAAAATTTGTCACAGTCTAAAGGGCATACCTTATGAACTAAACATGCTAGGAAACTGTCCTAACTAGGGAATTATACTTATGTACTTCTAGTTGTTGTAGAACAAACCCTATCCATACATAGAAAAAACACGACTCTTGCCTCCATAAGAGACTCGACCTAGCTCATATGGATCCATAGATTCTGGGCATTTCTTTAACTAAATCTTGACATGAACTTCAGAACTCAATGTCAACCCTCAAACTAGGGTTAAATCAGTCAATATTATGCTTGCATCGACTTCTGTTATGGCTCTAAATTACAGTGCAAGCCCTCCTCCATTTATGTTGGTCTTTATCATAGACCTTGCAGCATACTAACCACCACAAGGCAAGATGGTATCAACCCTCTCTTCTATTTCATGTAGAAAATCTAACCAACGGGATTCAATCTGATCTTTTAATGTATTAAAACAAGATACTGAATCCTTCCTACAATTTGTGGAAACAACACACGATCGCACAATCACATATAAGTAAGAGAAACAAGTTATCAATCGCACAACACAAGATGTATCTGGGGAAGCAACTGCTCAAAAACCTCTATCTCTATTTTTTATTAAGTCAAGGAATCATGAAACAATACAATGCTTATTCTCTCTTGAGATTTTCCAGCACTCTGCCAATTGTCTCCTTCTGATCAAGGAAAAATCGGTCTAATACTTAGCCAATTCTCAGCCTACCTTGCTCATACAATTCCTATGGAATTATCTACATATTAATTAGGAAAATCAACCTTCCTTGATTGCGCAATCCATCATGGCATCCCAATGAATTTATAATTGCACATGGGAAATTTTATATAAATACAACTGATAGTTATGTTCCTCTGAACTGTGTTACAATAAGGATGAAGGGTCTTTTTTATTATTTAAAAATAAGATAAAACCATAAACAACCAAAACCCTAACCCGAGGAGATCTAACACCAAGAGTTAATGGGCCTCGTTGGGGTTAGTTGGGCAACCAACTTTCCGGGGTTGTAACTTGGTCATATGATCTTCGTTTGACGCACATGATACCTCGTTAGAAAGATCTCTCCGAGGACTACAACTACTAATGTGATTTCTATGAAATCGCTAAACCTTTCATGCCAAAAAAACATCGTTTGGGGCCTCAAAATGGCTCTGAAAGTTCAGGACCTGAAAAACTAACAAAAATAGTAAATTGTGCTATAATTAAGGAAACTGAAAAACTGAAAGAGACAATGGCGAGGGCCCAAGTGGAATAGGTGGGTGGTCACCAATATCCACCTCGATCACCTTAAATCGAATTTCTTGAGCTAATTCAATCATCATGACTTAGTTAACTAACACAAGTTGTTATGAGACAAAATTACAATTTATCGTCCAATTTATTTAAGGGAAAAATAAATTACACAACTCACATTCCTCACTCCTGGTACATCAAAATTCCTCACCAGTGTGGGTGCATTTTTTTTTTTCCTTTCTAGTTTCCAATTTCACTATTTCTTGTTGCAAATTTCAACACTCCCTCTCAACAAGAAAGGAATTCAATCTATCCCCATCCGGTACCTTTGGAATGTTCTGCATGCTACACTTCTCTAGTGTTGTTTGCACCTACAAATCCTGAAATTGAATAGCCTCGAACAACTTACTCAGTGTTAGGTCCCTATATTACTAGTATAGTCCCTTATTTTTGTTAGTGTAACCCCCTTATTGTTATTATTGTACCCTTGTAACCCCCATTTTATTATTATTGTGCCCTTAAATTATTATTGTTAGGGTGGCTAGAATTACATTGTGGACCACTAGGATTACATTATGGCCCCATGGACTTCTATATATAGAAAGGAGGTTTTGTAAATTGGATCATCCAAGAATTTTTCATTTATGTAATGTATTGGAGGTTTCCCCCTCGAAGTGGCTCATTTCTAAGGTGTTGATATCTCATTTATTCTATTTTTGGAGCTGGTTACACAACATTTGGTATCAGAGCTTTGGATTCTAGGGTTTCGCTGCTCCAAACAGGTCATTGTGGAAATTTCTCTATAAAGTTTTTTCTACAAATTTTCAGAAGCTGAAATTTTTAGGGTGCGAAGCCGAAATCTTGAGGAAGATTTTCTAAAAATTTTAGAGCTTGGTTCGCAATATTTTTGGAGATATGATCTGTGGAAGTTAGGTCTTTTTTCAGGCTCCTAAACAGGTCATTGTGGCATTTGCGCTATAAATTTTTTTCTACGAAGGTTCAGAATATGAAATTCATATGGTACGAAGCTGAAATCTGGAGGAAATTCGTCAAAAACTTTCAGAGCTTGGTTCACAATATTTTTGGAGATATGATCTGTGGAAGGTAGTGCTTTTTCAGGCTCCTGAATTTCATCTCAAAGAGGTGATCGTGGGAAAATTTCAATAACTCTCTCTCTGGGCATAGGATTGGAGTGCCATAAAAATTGGCCGCAATCAAACAGACGTTAGTTTCTTGGCTGTCAATTTCAGAGACAAAGGAAAAAACAGTGACACGTGGCAAGTCATACAAGTTCGCTCTACTGAACCAGTCCATAATTAGGTCATTGTGGGAGATTGGACACAACTTTGTCTTGGAGAATCCAAATCAGGTCAAACCTATGGAATTCGAAAGATAATTCAGAGGGCTACGTTGGTACTAAAATTCAGATATTGAAGTGCTGCAATCACAGAGATAATCCAATTGCAATATCGAGCTCCTCAAAAGCAAGAAAAGGTGTGTGTATTTTTCCAAATTGCATAAGTCTTGTTTGAAGAATCAATTTGAATTGATTCCAAGGGCATATTGTAGAATAGATATCAGTATTGGGTTCTAAAAGATGCCCCGTAAAAACAATTCAACACCCATTAAGCCTTCAGAAGGGTCTACTATGACTCATGAAGATGAAGAATTGCAACATGATCTATCAAAATTACAAGAGCAAGTGCAACAAATTTCACTCTCACAAAGAGCAACAAAAAATGAAATGGAAGTTTTGAAGAAAGGCATGGAAGAGAAGATGGATGGTTTGAAGAAAGGCATGGAGGCTAAGATGGATGGCATGGAAGCTGGCATGGAAGCTAAGATGGATGGCGTGGAAGCTAAGATGGATGACATGAAAGACAACATGGAAAACAACATGAAAAACATGAAGAATGATCTAAAAGTAGACATCGAAGGTTTGACCAAGTTGATACAAGAAATGTTTCCTAATGGTGAAAATATAGTAGAAGAACCTCATGATGAGAACAAAATAAATGTTAATCGTGATTTCATAAACTCTAATGTTGGCGGGAAGAACCACCATATTCCAAAAATGGATATGAGGAAGTTTGATGGAAATGATCCTGTAACATGGATACTACGGATGGAGCAATATTTTGATCTCCATAATGTGCAAAACACACAAAAGGTACGCATTGCAACTTTACATTTAGAACAAAATACATTTGTATGGTATCGATGGCTTTGCTCCCGTAAAAAAATTGTCACTTGGTCAATTTTTTACGGAGGAAATGATAGCACATTATGAGGATACAAAGAGCAACACCTTCTTTAGCCAATTGATAAATCTCAAACAAAAGGGTTTAGTGGGGGAGCACATTGAGGACTTCCAAAAAATTGAATATAAGGGTAACTGATATTCCAGAGGAACACAGGATTGATCTCTTCATAGGTACTTTAAAGGATAACATCCAACATGAAGTTCGCGTTTTGGAACCTGATTCATTGGAGAAGGCATTCAGGTTGGCAAGAAAAATTGAATGTAAAATTATGGCGATAAGGAAGCCTACCACTCACTTCTATAAAGAGGGAAGTGTTGCTACTCCTAGATTTCCACAACCTACAAGGTTGACACCACAACAATTGGAAGAAAAAAGAGCAAAATGGATTTTCTACAGTTGTGATAGAAAATACACTAAAGGTCATAAGTGTGCTGAGAAGAAATTATTTTACATAGATTGTGAAGAGGAAGAAGAAAATGAACAAGAAGAGGATATACACTAGGAACCAACCCTAGAAGAGGAAGAAATGAATCCGACCATATCGTGTAATGCACTAGCAGGAATTACCACTCCTCAAAATCCTAAGATAGTAGGACAAATCAAGAAGAAAAAGGTAATAGTGTTGATTGATTCAGGTAGCACCCATAATTTTATTCATTGTAAGGTAGCCAAGGAATTAAATTGTTTCTTATACCCAGCACCAGAATGTCAAGTGATGGTTGCAAATGGAGGAACTATAAATTTCTCTGGAAAATGCCATAATATCAAGCTAACCATGGGGGGATATGTATTGAATAGTCCAATGCTTTCCATTCCTATGGGAGGTGTTGATGTTGTACTAGAAGTACAATGGTTACAATCTTTGGGGACGGTAGCTTTTAATTTTCAAGAACTTTTCTTGAAATTTTTTTCAGAAGGAAAGGAAGTCGAATTACAGGGTATTTAAGGGAAGCTAGGAAGGATAATAAGCTCTAATGTCATGAAAAAGCTTCTAAAGAAAGAACAACGAGGCGTAATTGCACAATTATGCTCACTAGAAGTTCTGACATCAAAATTGTCTATTTTTGCAGATCTCCAACAAGTCTTGGACAATCATTCCAAGGTGTTTGAAACTCCCAAAGGACTCCCACCTATTCATGATCATGATCATGCTATTCATTTGATTCTGGGAAGTGTTCCTCCAAACATCAGGCCTTATAGATATCCTTACTTCCAAAAGAGCGAAATTGAACGTATGATTACAGAAATGTTAGTGGCGGGTATAATTCAACCTAGTCAAAGTTCTTTCTCTGCTCCTGTAGTATTGGTACACAAGAAGGATGGATCATGGCGATTGTGTCCGGATTATAGGGAGCTCAATAATATCACCATTAAAGACAAATTTCCCATTCCTGTGATTGATGAATTATTGGATGAATTGCATGGAGCAATATATTTTACCAATTTGGATCTTTGTTCAGGATATCATCAAATTAGAATGAAGACTGAAGATATTCCAAAAACAACATTTCAAACTCATGAGGGTCATTATGAATTTTTGGTCATGCCTTTTGGCCTTACCAATGCACCTTCTACATTTCAAGGGTTGATGAATTCCATTTTCAAACCCTTCCTTAGAAAATTTGTGCTAGTATTTTTGATGATATACTAATCTACAGCAAGTCTTGGAAGGATCATGTTGAACATGTTGACAGGGTGCTCAAACTATTGCAGGAGAAACAATTATATGCAAAAAAATCCAAATGTTTCTTTGGAGTACAAGAGGTGGAATATCTGGGTCATATTGTATCTCACGAGGGTGTTAAAGTAGACCCTAAAAAAATTAGAGCCATTAAGGAATGGAAAGTCCCCACAACCATAAAGCAGTTGCGAGGATTTCTCGGGTTAACAGGTTATTATTGCAAGTTTGTTAAGAATTATGGGAGAATAGCAGCACCTCTGACAACATTATTGAAGAAAGATGCATTTTCATGGACTCCTGAAGAAACTAAGGCCTTTGAACGTCTTAAAGAGGCAATGTGCCTAGCACCAGTTTTAGCTACTCTAGACTTCACAAAAACCTTTATTGTGGAATGTGATGCCTCAGGAAATGGAATTGGTGCGGTTTTAATGCAGGAAGGAAGACCCATTGCTTTTGAAAGTTGTCCAATCAAAGGAAAGTATTTACAGAAACCTATTTATGAGAAGGAAATGTTAGCAATACCGCATGCACTAAAGAAATGGTGAACTTACCTAATGGGAAGACACTGCAAGGTAAAAACTGATCATGATAGTCTTCAACATTTTTTGGAACAAAGACTATCGTCAGAAGAGCAGCAAAAATGGGTCACAAAGATGTTGGGTTATTACTTTGAAATAATCTACAAAAAAAGAAAGCTTAATGTTGTTGTAGATGCACTCTCAAGAAATAATGAAGGGGTGGAAGCATTGCTTTGTGCCATTTCTATTATCCAACCAGATTGGATAACCGAAGCAAGAGATGAATGGAAGAAGGACAAAGATGTATGGACATTCATTCAAAAGTTGCAGCAAGATCCTAGTACATCTGATACATTTAGTTGGAAAAATGATTCCTTATGGTACAAAGATCGCTTATATCTTTGTAAGAATTCCCAACTAAAACAAAGATTCTTCTGGAATTGCACACTTCTCCTTTAGGAGGACACTCAGGATTTTTAAAAACTTACCACAGGGTGAAGAAAGAATTTTTTTGGGATGGCCTTAAATCCGATATTCAAAAGTTTGTGGCGGAATGTTTGGTTTGCCAGCAGAATAAAGTGGAAACAATTAAGACCCCGGGACTTCTACAACCTTTATCCATTCCAAGTCAACGTTGGGAGGAGATTTCAATGGATTTTATCACAGGTTTAGCTAAGTCCGAAGGAAAGAGTGTCATCATGGTGGTAGTTGATAGACTTACCAAGTATGCGCACGTTTGTGCATTATCTCATCCATTTAAAGCAAGTACAGTTGCTACTACATTTATGGACAGAATTCAAAAGCTACATGGAAGCCCAAGGGTTATTGTGAGCGACAGAGATCCCATTTTTACTGGAAATTTTTGAACGGAGTTATTTTCTTGTTTGGGTACTCAATTAGCTCATAGCTCATCTTATCATCCTCAATCTGATGGTCAAACTGAGATAGTAAATAAATATTTGGAAGGATATCTTCGTTGTTTTGTATCTGATAAAAAAACACAATGGGTCAAGTGGTTACCTCTCGCTGAATGGTGGTATAACACTTCCTTCCATACTGCAGCAAAAATGACCCCATTTATGGAACTTTATGGATATCATCCACCATCCATCACATCATATTTAAGGGAAAATTCGAAGGTTCAAGCGGTGGAAGATCACATCGAGCATCAGCAAGAAGTTCTCCAACTCTTAAAGGATAACCTGAATTTGGCACAAAATCGAATGAAACAACGGGCAGATCAACATCGTAGCGAGAGAAGTTTTGATGTAGGAGATTGGGTATTTTTACGGCTACAACCATACAAACAAATGTCCCTCAAGCAAGCAAAGAAGGATAATAAATTATCGCCAAAGTACTATGGTCCTTACAAGGTGTTGCAAAAGATTGGTACTATGGTATACAAATTGGAGCTTCCTTCTTCTTCGCGAGTACATCCAATTTTCCATGTTTCATGCTTGAAGAAGGTTATTGGTGAAAATCTTCCAGTTCAAACAATATTACCAGAACTTGATGAGGAAGGAAAAATCATATTGGAACCTGAAGCAGTCACGGAAACAAGAAATTGACAACTACGGAATGGATCAATTTCAGAGTGTCTCATCAAGTGGAAGAATTTACCCACTGAAGATTCTACATGGGAGGATGAGAATTTTATACAGAAGCACCCAGAGCTACTCAAGTGTTGAGGAAAACACTTTTTTGAAGGACAGGGGCATGTTAGGTCCCTATATTACTAGTATAGTCCCTTATTGTTGTTAGTGTAACCCCCTTATTGTTATTATTGTACCCCTGTAACCCCCATATTGTTATTATTGTGCCCTTAAATTATTATTGTTAGGTCGGCTAGGATTACATTATGATTTGGACTCCTAAATATAGAAAGGGGAGAGTTTACTGCAAATTAGATCTATCTAGAATTCTTTTCATTTATGTAATGTATTGGAGGTTGCCCCCTCGAAGTGGCTCATTTCTAAGGCGTTGATATCTCTTTTCTTCTATTTTTGGAGCTAGTTACACAACACTCACTATAATGCATCTGTCATAAGAGTCTTCTGACTGCTACTAGCTACTGCACCTTTCTAGTACTGGATTCTCTGCACTGCTGCTGAAATCTACATCCGTGCCCTTTGAACTATTTCTAACTCTGATTTGTGATCTAGTATTTGACATCTGTCACTCTGATTTCTATCTTGCTGACATTTGACTACATCAATCTAACTGATCCTTCCTACTGCTATTGTATTATGTGCTCCTCGTAGTCAGGTTCGATCCATGAGACATGCCATCTCAATGGACCTTGCCCAAATTTATTATCTTTGGATTATGTCTACATATCACGCCACCTTACACCTCGAGGTATGGCTGCTCCCTCCTCCCATCTGGCTCGAAATTTCCCCCTCATGGAGGTCTCTGCTTGAGTGGATGCTTCCACTCAGTCTCCTCTCCGCTTCTCCAATTGTGGCAACTACTCCACAACCTTCTGAGACTGCTTCTCATGAGGATGCATGTTGAGAGGTAATTTATGCTTCCTTTAAACCACCAATTCTCTAACTTCTACCTTTCTCCTCAAATCTTTGCATGCATCTGGTACGCCAATTACATATAGGTTCTTGACTCGCGCATAGTGTAATTTTCCCGACGTTCCAAAAAGTTTCTAAAAAAGAGTTGATTTTAAATCAATGATATATCCCTCATCTGAGCTCCGATTCGACCGATTTATTTTTTTTCCATTTGGGTAGATTTTCACAAGGAATCCAAATATATATATATATTTTTGAAAATTTTACACCAAAATATTCAAATATTCTCTGCAAACTCGTCGCCCAAAAAATTCCTGCTCTGATACCATGTAGAAAATCTAACCAACGAGATTCAATCTAATCTTGTAATCTACTAAAACAAGATATTGAATCCTTCCTACAATTTGCGGAAAAAAAACACGATCGCGCAATCACATATAAGTGAGAGAAATAAATTATCAATCGCACAAAAACATGATGTATTTGGGGAAAGAAACTGCACAAAACCCCTCTATCTCTATTGTGTATTAAGTCAAGGAATCATGAAACAATACATTAATGCTTAATCTCTCATGCAATTCTCCAGCACTCAGTCAATTGTCTCCTATTGATCTAGGCAAACTCGGTCTAGTACTTAGCCAATTCTCATCCTTACTTCAGCCTGCCTTGCTCATGCAATTCCTAGGGAATTAACTCCTTATTAATTAGGAAAATCAGTCTTCCTTGATTTCACAATCCATCATGGAATCCCAATGACTTTATAATTTCACATGGGAAATTTTCTCTGAATACAACTAATAGTTATGTTCCCTTTAACCTCTGTCTCAACTGGGTATTCCTCAAAAATGACATGAATGCAACTATTAATGGAGAATTATTAGTTATATTATTGATCACTCATTGTGAATTAAATATAATTTAATTCACTGGACCTCTCACTAGCTCATCACTCAGTTAGAACCAGTTAAAATGATTTTAACACATTTAATTGAGTTAATTACACTTGCACCCCACTAATGCATCAACTTCAACTGGACCCCAAAAATATTAGAATCCCTATAGATGCCTCATCTTAGACCCTCAAGTACTTGAATTTCTTGAGCTAACTCAGTCATCATGACTTAATTAATTGACACAAGTTGTTATGAGATGAGATTACAATTTATTGTCCAATTTATTTAAGGGAAAAATAAATTAGGCGCCCCACATTCCTCACTCCTGGTGCATCAAAATTCCTCACTACTGTGGGTGCATTTCCTTTTTGTCCTTTCTAGTTTCCAATCTCACTGTTTCTTGTTGCAAATTTCAACATTTCAAAATTTGATGCGGCCTTCACACAAAGACACCAATGAAATCACATGCCCAGATTCTCATGATAAACCTCTCTTAAGCTTGATTTACTAGAAGAGAGCCAACAATATTCCATCCTACTTCCTAGTGCAAACCGACCCTTAAGGTATGCAACATTCTTCTGAACCCTCACATGATGACCTTGCTCTTGGAGGATGATCATGACCTCCCTTTAGCAACCCTTACTCACGCTCGTACTCGACCTACTTTAGGACTACATCTGTCTTCACTCCCTTGATGTTCCAGATAGTGGGAATACATGTCAAACATGCTAATATGTGCCAAGTGATAAGGCATGCCAAGATGTGCAAGGGTGTGTCAATGCATGTCAGGGACTGTCAAGAAAAAAAAATGGAGAAAAAAGTTAAACTACAAAAAAATGAACACATAAGAGGGTTAATAAGTCATCAATTTACCTTTTCCAAGAGAGGCATGCTAGGCACACCAACACTAGGCAGAAATAGGTGCCAAGTGAAAAGTCTTAGTGCGTTCTAAGTGCCAAGTATTCCTTTGTTTCTTCTCATCTACTTTCCAACAATTGATAATCACAAATAAATTTAATATTAAACCATGCCAAATCATACCAAGGCATCTCAACGTATTCCATACATGCTAAGACTTTCCAAGCACCAACACGTGCCAAGCGCCAATATGTGTCAAGGATTTGTGTTATGCATGTTATGAAGTGGAAGGGAATGTTGAAGAGTGCTAAGGTGTGCTAGAGAGTGATAATGCACGTTGATGAGTGTTAAGGATTACTAGGAAAAAACATTAAGGGAGCACTAGGTAAAAATTCATGGAAGTTAATGAATATGAGGAATGTGTGCCAGAGACTAGTGTTAATGAGTGTTAGTTGTCATGCCAAGGAGGGACTGACAAGGTATGCTAAGCATTGGTAAGGCATGCTAAGGAATATCAAGGCATGTCAAGAATTCCCAAAGTGTGCTTGGGAGTTCCAGGGTGTGCTAATTATATCATGTGCCAATTAATAGTGCCAAGATATGCCAATACATGCTGGGTGCTAAGGATGTGGTGTAGGGGACCAGGGTATGTCAATCTGTGTCAAGGCAACAAAAGGAAGAACCAATAAGAGGGTTAATAAGTCAAGACTTTATCTTTTTGAAAAGGGGCATGCTAGGCACACTAATAATAGGTCCCAATACATGCCAAGTGGCATTGTGTGCCAAGTGCTAATGTATGTCAATGTATTCAACCAAGGTGTTCCAAGGCATGCTAAGGACTATATGCAACATGCCAACACATGCTAGGAGAGTTTGATGTTGTGCTAGCGCATGCCAACATGTGCTTGGGCGTTAGTGTCATCACAAGATGTTATAGGTACAAAGATGTTCCAATACATGTGGGGTGATACGAAATGTTAGTGTTTGCCAAAGCATTAATTTAAGGCGTGCCCAGATTGGTGAGGATCGTTAGGTCTTTCTCATTAATAGAATTGTCAAAGCTTGATTATGTATTAAATAATATATTTCCTACACACAATAGTGGAACTTTATATAAAGGGAATTTTTTAGATAATAAACTTAATATATATGAATCATGTGTTGACTCATAGGAAATCTCTATTGGACTAGTCCTTACTTGAGGGAAATGATACACACTAATTACTTCTAAAAAATTGACTAACCCTAACCACTATGGCCTTGGAAATATTATAAAAAATACTCCACACTAATGGTATTAAATCGTTAACTTTTGACAAAAAATATATTAACAGGCACCTAACATCATCAAAAACTCATTGGAATGATCAATGATGATGAGCATTTTTTGACCGTCACCAAAAGTAGCAAAAAGAGCATTGGTGAGGGTCATTAAAAGTTCATCACTAGAAGTGTCACCAAAGAGAAAATTAGTGATGGGCCTTTAACGACCCTCACCAAAAGTGTCATTGAAAATGTCTTTGGTGATGGACCATGAAGGACCATTACTATATACACTTACAGTGACGGTTTTTTAATGATCAATGATGACAGACATTTTTTGACCGTCACCAAAAGTAACAAAAAGAGCATTGGTGAGGGTCATTAAAAGTTCGTCACTAGAAGTGTCACCAAAGAGATAATTAGTGATGGGCCTTTAACGACCCTCACCAAAAGTGTCATTGAAAATGTCTTTGGTGATGGACCATAAAGGACCATCACTATATACACTTACAGTGACGGTTTTTTAATGACCGTCACCATATGTGACATTGGTGATGGACCTTAAAGGTCCGTCACAAGCATGACCCTCACCAATGTGCTTTTTTCTTGTAGTGATTGTTGTGACGAAAGAACTCTTGTTGCGACGGAAGTATTATTGTTGCGACGAAAGAACTACTAATGTGACAGAATAACTATGGTTACAAATAAGCATTTGGATCTAAGGTAGGATTGACACCTTCATAGCATTTATTTGTAAAAAGAATATATTTAGAGAAAGATAAACTTAGTTGTTCGTTTGTTGCTAGATTTTCTTCTGACATTAGGGAGATTGATCTTGTCTACAAGATCGATTTATCTGGCCAACAGGCCATAGTAGTCATTTGCAGCTACTGCGTTATTGAACGCTGGAGTTGTTGGTGTTGCAGTGAGGGACTTCCATCATCACACTTCTGGAGTTGGTTTGTAGAGGGGAAGCTCACTCCTTCTCTAGGAAATCAGCAAAGGAGATTTCCGGAGCTCATATTGCAGATTTGGCATTAGGCCATATATGTTTCTCTCATGCCCAACACAGTCCCTTTTTCTTACAGTGTTATTCTCAGAGAGGGTTTGCAGATGGAGATCATTTTGTGCACTAGAGAGTGAAATCTTCAGTAAGGGGATCAACCCCTTCATTTTGGAGATCATTGGAGGAGGTATGATGGTTTATTGCAAAATATACTTCCTTATCCATTCTTGTATTATTATTGAGTTGCAACAGCTACACTGCAACTCCGACATTTATATATTTTATGTATTTTAGCCAATCCCTTGGAGGATTGTAATAATAATGTTTTCTAGGGTTGAGATATTGCTCCCCCATCTTTATTTTAGCTCTCAATGTTATATCATCATATTTATATCATTTTGCAGTCATTTTCACCTATGGGCTGCGCATTTATAGAAGTAGCTGGATCATGTAGCAGTATATTCTCTTGTTTCATGTACATTTCCTATTGAGGCAGACTTGAGCTCACCTTGAGAGGCATTTTACTCAAAGAATTTGTATTACATTTGCTGATGCATATTATATATCAGATTTTTACTCTTCTCATATTGTATGGGTCATTATTTTACTACTGTTTCATGTTGGAGTTTTAATACTGCTGAGGATTCTCTCATTGTTCACTATTTCAATGTACTTGTGGTGGGAGGTCTGAATAACCCCCTTAGGGTTATTTCTTTGGACTTATATTCTGCAGGGAGTTTGTATCAGATGTATTCCAAGGCATACCAGCACTGGATTGCCTTATTTTCACATGGGCTTCCTTATATAGCGTCCTCATGGACAGCTGTTGTAGAAATTCCTTGAATGGAATTATTAGCCTTCGACAAGTTCTATTGGTAGAGTCTGCTAGTGGGCCAGGTAGCCTCTGGATCTCATTCTTCCTTGTGAAGATGACATATCCAGTAAATTCCCCTGAAGTCAATCTCTGAGATAGTTCAGTGTTGATTGTTAATACTCCCGGAGATGGAAAATAGGAATATCTCAAGATATTCCCGGCATTGAAGAAATTTCCCCATTTGGGACATTACAGAAAGAAATTGGTGCATAGATATGAATATTTCTGCATGACAATGTGTGATGATTGTAAATTGTACTGAGAGCTCTATGAGCTGAGATTTGTATGAGATTGTTACATGTTCCATTGATATATATAATATATGATAGTTGGGGTTTTTATCTTTAATATTTCCCGATAAAACATCTTGTTATGTGCGATTGATTTTCTTCATATGTGTTTTGCAATTGCTGATTTAATTTTAGCAAAGAATTAAGTGGAAGGATTCTGTATTTAGCATAATATTAATTTGTTAGATCAGGAGAATCTAGAAATACATTGTTTTTTTATTATAAATTTCTACACCTTGTTCCTGCTAATCATATGCATCATTTCGTTGACTGTGTTTGTCAACATATCTAGCTTTATCCCTGAAGATATCAATCACTCTCTTTCTATTTCATCCTTCTTCATTACTTTGAACTTTGCTTCCCTGTTCATCAAGTTAGCTTCAACATCAGCTGCCGCACTTTTCATTTCTTCCAGGGTTGTCGAGTCCCTTTCTCTTAACTGGAATGCCATATCTCGGTCAAATGCATTTGGGTAGTGCCAGAGAGATAATCTTAGGGGTGGCTTTATCTTAGCAGGCATCGAATGGTAGAACTTTTTGAACCTGGATGAAAATTTTTGGATAGTCTCCATTGCCTGTCTTTTTAAATGGTTATACTCTTCTATTATGAGAAAAAAATTTCCCATGACCGCCCATCTATCTAGGAAAACTTGAGTGAATTGATGAAAATTTCTAATTCTTGCAGCTGGAAGATCTTTAAACCAATTTTTAATTTTAACTTGCAATGATAGGGAAAACATTCTGATATTCACATCACCTTCTACCACCTTAAACAAATCAAGGAAATCCTCAAGATTTTGAATATGCTTTTCAGCAGTGATCTTTGCATTTTCTCCATCAAATTTGGGTAGATTATGGATAAAATTTGTAGGGAGGTCATGGAGGATAGGAGGAAAAACCAGAGGCTTGTATATTTCCGGGACTTTTACAGGTATAGGCAGTACATTAGGAGGCTTATAACCATTTGAGAATTTAGCAGGAGCAGGGGATAAAGCCTGAGGCGTATGTTTCATTGGGTTTTCGACAAGTGCATCCGAGATGTGCACAGGTGTATAAGTATGTGCATAGTCTAAAATTTTGGGCTTAGCTTCTTGAGGCTCATCAATCCACCAATGATCAATGTAAACCTTAGCAGTGTGTTGGGGTTCCCATGTTTTGGCCAGATTGGCAAGACCAAAATATGAGACTGTTGGCAATATGATGCAGAGTGTTGTCCTTGATGGCAACCCACTGAATGAAGATGAAGACATGAGATTGTTGACTTGTGTTGTCCTTGATGGAAATCCACCTGATGAAGTTATTCTTGACTTGATGAACTTGGTAAATGATGTAAATCTGATATGAAATGATGTTTGTTAGCAATATGATGCTGAGTGTTGTCCTTGAATGGCAACTTACTTGATGAAGTTGTGCTTGATAGAATATGTCTTGATGAACCTGTTTAAAGATGTAAATCTGATGTATCTACAGAGAGTACAGAAGGTAATGAAGAAAGGAATTCAATATGTGCTAGATCCATGATGAAAAGAGTATGTTTCAAGGCATACGCGGATCTGTCTAGTATAAGTCGCGTATGCACGCGGTAAAGTACATGCCAAGTCGCGTATGGGAAAAAGCGCTCAAAAAGTGCAAAACTAGGGGTAACCACCATGGTATTGACCCATTGTATTGGGTAATGATTCGTCTAAATGACCCCGTCCAGGAATACCATCGGAAGTAATGTGGTTTTGGCTCATGGTATTGAAAAAGGGTAAACCTATATAAGGAGAAGAATTTCATTATGCAAATCATGGGTATGGGTGCAAGAGGTCTGAGCTTGAATGAATACTTCTCTCTGAAGTAGATATGAATGGAAAGGGTTACAGTTGAATGATAGATTTGAATGTATGATGCACCAATGATGAAGAAGGGGATCTAGATCTGAAATGTACTTGTATTTGCTAGATTTGTTTATGGAATGATTAGATCTGTGATGAGGTGAACATCTGTCTGAGGTAAAGGGTGAAATCTGAAGTGATGTATCTGTTGTGAAGAATTGCAATGACATAAAAGTCTGAAGAACCATACGCTAGTTAGCCGAAGAGGAAGTGCGTATATACGCGACTTCGCTGAAGAGAAAGCGCGTATGCGCAATGAAATTGGATCTGTAATATGTACAAAAGTATACGCTGGTTTATGTGAACGGAAGAGCGTATATACGCGACATCAGTGAAAGGAAAGCGCGTATGCAAACTAGGGTTTGCTGAAGTCTGTGGTAAGAAATGTCTGATCTGTTCTGCTGGTTTACTGATATCTGTCAGTGAGTTATATGTATCTGTTTCATGGTTGACTGTGCTTAAATGTATGGAGTGGGTCTAGTCTGAAAATATGATGAAACGTGGCCTGCAAGTGGTGTCCTAAAGGAAGCTTTGGATCCAGTGTGAAAATTGATGAAACGTGGTCCATAGAGGTGCTGAGGGTTGTAGCCTTCAGTCAGGGGGTTGTAGCTCCCTTCCAGGTGAGGCTGGTAAACGAGATAAGGGGGTCGTAGCTCCCTTCCAGGAGAGGCTGGTAAACGAGTCAGGGGGTTGGAGCTCCCTTCCAGGAGAGGCTGGTAAACGAGCGCAGGTGGGTGCCTGCGTGCTGGTAGAGTCTGCACCAGCACATATGTTGTAAGATGTTTTCTCTATAATAAAATATTGAAGGCTAAGCAACTGCAGCGGTGGTTTTCTCCCGACTTGGGTTTCCACCTAAAAATCCTGGTGTTCATGTGTGATGCTTTGTGTGATGGTTTATTCTGTTGTTACTACACATGTTTACTATTAACTTAACATCAGATGAATGAATATTGCAAAGAACTAAGTTAATAAATATCTGCATATTTAGATCTCTGCTAATACGCGAGTTGTATGAAGGATATCTGCGTGTATACGTGAGTTTACTAAAGGAAAGTAGCATATGGGTTTTTGAGAGTGAAAAAGTAAAAATCTTTGAATATGCAAAAAATATTGATTCACCCCCCCCCTCTCAGTATTTTTCCCAACAATTGGTGTCAGAGCAGGTTCTTCTGCAGAAGCTTGATCGCTTGAAGGAGATCCGTCGCAATGGGAAGTCAAGAAGGAGTGATGTCTATAAAGCCACCTCTATTCAATGGAAGCAATCTGATATTCTGGAAGGTACGAACAAAAGCATATCTGCAAAGTTTTGGTGCAGATGTATGGGCAATCGTGGAAGAAGGTTATCAATACCCAGCAAGTATTCCTACCGATGCAGCAGAAAGGAAGAAGTATGAAATCAATGCCAAAGCAGTGAATGTCTTATTAGGAAGCATGTCTGAATCAGAATTTGCTAAAGTGATGCAGCTACATTCAGCAAAAGAAATATGGGACAAAATCATTCCGAGCTATGAAGGAGATACAAAGGTAAAAAGTGCAAAACTCCAAACTCTTAGAATTGAATATGAAAATTTGAAGATGCATAGTGATGAAAGTGTTGCCAGTTTCTTTCTTCGTCTGGATGATATTGTAAATCGAATGAGAAATTTGGGTGAAACCATAGCTGATACTACTCTGGTGGACAAGGTCTTAAGATCATTGACTTCAAAATTTGACTCTAAAGTTTCAGCTATTGAAGAAAGGCAAGATTTGCAAACTCTTACTATTGTTCAATTACATGGTACTCTGACTGCGTTTGAAATGAGACAAGGAGGCCCTTCTCAAGTAAGAGAAGTTGCTTTTAAGGCATCTACAAAAGGAAAGGAAAAGGAAGTTGTCAAAGAATCCAGCTATGTATCGGATGAAGAAGAAGCGAATTTTGTGAGAAAGCTCCAACTAGGTACCGGAAGATTCAAAGGTAAGCTTCCCTTCAAATGTTTTGAGTGTGGAAAAGTTGGTCACTATGCTGCTAAATGTCCTTATAGAGAAAAATGTGGTAAAGGGAAACAATTTGAAAAGAAGAAGAGTTATTATGCAAATGAAGATGATGATGAAGTGTCTAGTGAAGATGAAGAAGATTTTGACCTTGATATTAAACTGCTCATGGCAAAAGAATCTAGAGAAGAAAAGGATACTTTTTTGGATGCTCTGGAGGACAATGATTTTCTTGAAGAAAAAAAAAAACTCAAAGTATACCTAGAAGAAAATAATATCATCATAGAATCACTGAAAAATCAGATTGAAGAAGAAAAGAAGCACAGGGAGAAAGCGGAATGTGAAGTGGTAAGACTAAGAAAAGAATTAGAGAAAGTTCAGACTCTGAATCTCAGATTTGCTAAAGGTTCAGATACCTTAGATGAAATTATCAAGGCACAACGGTCTCCTCTCATAAAAACAGGTCTTGGATATATTGGGGAATCCTCTCAGACTTCAGCACCGAACTATCTAAAG
Source organism: Pinus albicaulis (assembly GCA_034641835.2). Taxonomy (NCBI): domain Eukaryota; kingdom Viridiplantae; phylum Streptophyta; class Pinopsida; order Pinales; family Pinaceae; genus Pinus; species Pinus albicaulis. The sequence continues at coordinate 598,653,649 of CM076572.1, forward strand.
GCAGCAACTACTGGTTTACAATATTCTGCCTCTCAACAAGGAAGAAAGGATTCTTTTCAGGTAAAGCAGGATCATCTCTCTTCAAGGAACACTGACAGGAATAACTTTCAAAGAAGGTCCAACCAGCAGGTAAATCCAAATAGAAAATTTCATAATTACAAAAATGGCTATTTCAATGGACAATGTTTTACATGTCACAATTTTGGTCATAAAGCTGCTCAATGTGTTGCTTACAAAACTATCATGACAAGAGAAGCAAGAAAGAAAAGGTTGGATACTGAACCAAAGAAGAATACCTATAACAAATTTTCTCCTCTTCAAAATGAAGTTGAATGTGCTTATTGCAACAACTTTGGTCATGAAGAATCTGAATGCAGGAGCAAAGTCCAGCCAAAACAGCACTTTCCCTCAAGTTCCAAAATATGGAAAAAGAAGGAATTACAGGTTGAAAACTGTGGGATAGAATTATTTGCAGAAGGTGAAGAAAATCAATGGTACATTGATAGTGGATGCTCAAGACACATGACAGGTGAAAAAAGCAAACTCCTTACATATAATGCTCTAGAAAAGGAAAAGAAAGTAACTTTTGGAAATGATTCTCCTGCTGTAATTAAAGGAAAAGGGTCCGTGTTTCTAAAAGAAAAGGTGAAGGCTAAGGATGTCATGTATGTGGATGGATTACGGCATAACCTGTTAAGTGTAAGTCAAATGTGTGATCAAGGAACATAAGTGGTCTTTAGTTCAAAAGAATGTGTGGTTCGTGATATTGATACAGGTAAAATCATTATCAAAGGAAAAACAAATCCAAGCAACATGTATGTACTGAACGGCATAGATCAATGTTACTTGAGCAAGTCTTCAGAAAATTGGCTATGGCATAGAAGGCTGGGGCATCTGAGCTTCTCTCAAATCAAAAAAGCAAGCAGACTTCAAGCGGTTCGTGATCTTCCCAATGTTAATCTTCCAGAAAGTATCATATGCAAATCTTGTCAATTTGGTAAGCAGACCAGAGTACGATTTAATGCCAAAGAAGGATCATCAAGAAAGCCTCTTGAACTCATTCATACTGAAATCTGTGGACCTATGAGGAAAAATTCATTACGTGGGGAAGAATACTATATCTTATTTATTGATGATTACTCTAGAATGTGTTGGATCGGGTTCATTAAACACAAATATCAAGCATTTGAAAAATTTCAGAGCTTCAAAGCATTGGTAGAAAATGAATTAGATCTAAAAATCAAGTGTCTTAGATCTGATCGAGGAGGAGAATATTCATCAAATGAATTCTTTGATTTTTGTGAACAACATGGCATTAAAAGACAGTTCTCTGTAGCAGGCACTCCACAACAAAATGGTGTAGCAGAAAGAATGAATAGAACAATTGTTCAAATGGCTAGAGCTATGCTTGCTGACTCTAATGTTCCTGACATGTTCTGGAGTGAAGCAACACGTGCAGCAGTCAACATTCTCAACAAGGCTCATGTTCGGGTAAATAGTGACAAAACTCCATATGAACTTTGGTATGGTAATTCTCCCACTGTGAAGCATTTTAAAGTTTTTGGAAGTAAATGCTTTATCAAAAATAATGATGAAAAGCTTGGCAAGTTTGAACCTAGATCAGATGAAGGGATATTTCTTGGTTACTCATCTTCAAGCAAAGCATACACATGTTACAATAAAAGGCTTCGAAAGATTGTTGAATGTATTGATGTTGTTATTGATGAGTCTCCTGCAGCTCCGAAAGAAGAAAAACAAACAACAAAAGAAGATGATAGTGACATATGGCCTTCTACATCAAATGGAATAGACAGTGGATCCAATGAAGAACCTGAAAATGATCTATCTGAAAAAGCTCCATCCAGATATGTTCAAAATAATCATCCTGAATCTCAAATTTTGGGAGACAAGGAATCAGGTGTACGAACAAGGAGAAATCTTGTGGGATCTTCTAGTCATCTGGCACTTCTATCCACAATTGAACCACACAATGTCAATGAAGCTAGCAAAGATGAATGTTGGAAGCAAGCCATGGATGAAGAGCTTGATCAAATCGAAAAGAATGACACTTGGGAATTGGTACCAAGACCACATGATAAAAATGTCATTGGAACTAAATGGATTTTCAAGAAAAAGTTAAATGAGAATGGGGATGTTGTAAGAAACAAAGCTAGACTAGTTTGCAAAGGGTATACTCAAAAAGAAGGTATAGACTTTGAAGAAACGTTTGCTCCTGTAGCTAGACTTGAAGCCATAAGAATGTTTCTTTCTTTTTCAAGTTATCAACAAATCAAAGTTTATCAAATGGATGTTAAATCTGCTTTTCTTAATGGAGATCTAGAAGAAGAAGTATATATAGAACAACTGGAAGGATTCATTTTGGGAAATGATGAACATCTTGTTTGTAGACTTAAAAAGGCTCTATATGGTCTCAAACAAGCTCCAAGGGCATGGTATTATCGTCTTGACAAATATCTTCATCAACAAGGATTTTCAAAGGGGTCTGTTGATAGCAACTTGTACACAAAAATTGAAAATGATAAACTATTGATTGTGGTTGTATATGTTGATGATATCATTTTTGGGAGTAACGAAGAATCTATGAGTCAAAAATTTACTTCTGTCATGCAGCAAGAATTTGAAATGTCCTTACTTGGGGAACTAACATTCTTTCTTGGCTTACAAGTGCATCAAACTGCAGATTGTATATTCCTATCTCAAGAAAAATATCTTAAGCAAATTCTGAAGAAGTATGGCATGGAAGAATGCAAACCTGTAAGCACACCAATGATAACCAGATGCAATCTCAGTTCTCAAGATGATTCTCCCACAGTGAATCAACCAGAATACAGATCAATGATAGGGAGTCTACTTTATCTCACTGGGACTAGACCAGACATTATGCATGCAGTTGGGATTGTTGGACGATTCCAAGCTAATCCAAAAGAGTCTCACCTTCAGGCTGTTAAAAGAATTTTCAAATACCTACAAGGAACTCAAGACCTTGGTCTATGGTATCCAAAGAATGCTGATCTTACTCTTCATGCTTACACTGATGCAGATTGGGCTGGAAGTGTTGATGATCGGAAAAGCACCAGTGGTGGTGCATTCTATATGGGACCCCGGTTAGTATCTTGGTTCAGCAAGAAGCAAAATTATATTGCCTTATCTACAGCAGAAGCAGAATATGTGGCTGCCGCATCTTGTTGCACTCAACTCCTTTGGATGATGCAAAATTTACAAGATTTTCAAATCAAATGTACACCTCCTGTCCCCATTAAGTGTGACAATACAAGTGCCATCAGTATTTCAAAGAATCCTGTTATGCATTCGAAGACCAAGCACATTCCCATCAAGTATCACTTATTACGTGAACAAGTGCTTGAGAAAAAGGTGAAGTTGGAGTATGTTCCCTCCAAAGAACAAGTTGCTGATATCTTTACCAAACCTCTGCCCAGGGAAGCGTTCGAGTATCTAAGACAGAAGCTGGGAGTGTTATCTGCCAGTCAAAAGAACAAATCTGCATAATTTTTAGAAGATAGCATTGGATACGCGGATTTCCTGAATCACAGTCGCGTATATACGCGAGTTCATGCACAGAAAACCACGTATGTCTGATTGCTGACATTTTTCTGTTTGGGGTCAGCTCTCTTCAGCACAGCTGCAGTGCTGTTTGGTATCTCTGGTATCTCTGATGGTGTTCCAGTTCTCATAATATTGTTTCAATCTCTGATGTTTTAAAAATGCTTTGATGACTGGATGAAAGTGTTCAGGATGCTCAAACTAAGGGGGAGCCTTAGTCATATGGAAAGGTTGCTTGGATGAATAGTTTCAGGGGGAGCATTAGCGTTGCTGAGTATAATGCATTGTTGGCATTATGATGGTTCTGAAATATGTTCTCTTTCTTGAGGAATTTCTGGTGTTGGTTATGAAAAGTCATATTTGTCTTTTGATGAAAAGGTCATTGTAATATTCAGTCATGTAAGGACTTGTCAAATTTGTAAACCCACTTGGTTGGGTAGCTGAGTCAAATTTTGTAAACCCACTTGGTTGGGTAGCTGAGTTGAAATGTGTAAACCCACTTGGTTGGGCAGTTGAGTCTCATATGTAAATCCACTTGGATGAATCTTTGATGTAAGTATGAGTCTTTGGTGATAGGAATTTTATAGAGTCATGTACTTCATTGGAAAATATGTTTGAAGATTCAGCATGAACTCAGGGGGAGCTTGGTCACTTCAGTATATATCAGATCTGCACAACGCTTCTTCTACATGAGGAGAACAAGGGGAGAGTGTGTTGGTTTTGATCCACCCTTTTCCCTTGATGTCAAAGGGGGAGAGTGACATGGTGTTTGAATGAAGAGAAAGAATGGTGTCAAAAATGGGGAGAATGACATGGTGTCATTGTATTCTTAATGTCCCTATCTGTTGTGGTGATCAAACACCATCATGGTTGCCATCAAGTCCAAAGGGGGAGATTGTTGGCAATATGATGCAGAGTGTTGTCCTTGATGGCAACCCACTGAATGAAGATGAAGACATGAGATTGTTGACTTGTGTTGTCCTTGATGGCAATCCACCTGATGAAGTTATTCTTGACTTGATGAACTTGGTAAATGATGTAAATCTGATATGAAATGATGTTTGTTAGCAATATGATGCTGAGTGTTGTCCTTGAATGGAAACTTACTTGATGAAGTTGTGCTTGATAGAATATGTCTTGATGAACCTATTTAAAGATGTAAATCTGATGTATCTACAGAGAGTACAGAAGGTAATGAAGAAAGGAATTCAATATGTGCTAGATCCATGATGAAAAGAGTATGTTTCAAGGCATACGCGGATTTGTCTAGTATAAGTCACGTATGCACGCGGTAAAGTACGTGCCAAGTCGCGTATGGGAAAAAGCGCTCAAAAAGTGCAAAACCAGGGGTAACCACCATGGTATTGACCCATTGTATTGGGTAATGATTTGTCTAAATGACCTCGTCCAGGAATACCATCGGAAGTAATGTGGTTTTGGCTCATGGTATTGAAAAAGGGTAAACCTATATAAGGAGAAGAATTTCATTATGAAAATCATGAGCGTGGGTGCAAGATGTCTGAGCTTGAATGAATACTTCTCTCTGAAGTAGATCTGAATGGAAAGGGTTACAGTTGAATGATAGATCTGAATGTATGATGCACCAATGATGAAGAAGGGGATCTAGATCTGAAATGTACTTGTATTTGCTAGATCTATTTATGGAATGATTAGATCTGTGATGAGGCGAACATCTGTCTGAGGTAAAGGGTAAAATCTGAAGTGATGTATCTGTTGTGAAGAATTGCAATGACATAAAAGTCTGAAGAACCATACGCTAGTTCGCCGAAGAGGAAGCGCGTATATACGCGACTTCGCTGAAGAGAAAGCGCGTATGCGCAATGAAATTGGATCTGTAATATGTACAGAAGTATACGCTGGTTTATGTGAACGGAAGCGCGTATATACGCGACATCAGTGAAAGGAAAGCGCGTATGCAAACTAGGGTTTGTTGAAGTCTGTGGTAAGAAATGTCTGATCTGTTCTGCTGGTTTACTGATATCTGTCAGTGAGTTATATGTATCTGTTTCATGGTTGACTGTGCTTAAAAGTATGGAAAGGGTCCAGTCTGAAAATATGATGAAACGTGGCCTGCAAGTTGTGTCCTAAAGGAAGCTTTGGATCCAATGTGAAAATTGATGAAACGTGGTCCATAGAGGTGCTGAGGGTTGTAGCCTTCAGTCAGGGGGTTGTAGCTCCCTTCCAGGTGAGGCTGGTAAACGAGATCAGGGGGTCGTAGCTCCTTTCCAGGAGAGGCTGGTAAACGAGTCAGGGGGTTGGAGCTCCCTTCCAGGAGAGGCTGGTAAACGAGCGCAGGTGGGTGCCTGCGTGCTGGTAGGAGTCTGCACCAGCACATATGTTGTAATATGTTTTCTCTATAATAAAATATTGAAGGCCGAGCAACTGCAGCGGTGGTTTTCTCCCGACTTGGGTTTCCACCTAAAAATCCTGGTGTTCATGTGTGATGCTTTGTGTGATGGTTTATTCTGTTGTTACTACACATGTTTACTATTAACTTAACATCAGATGAATGAATATTGCAAAGAAATAAGTTAATAAATATCTGCATATTTAGATCTCTGCTAATACGTGAGTTTTATGAAGGATATCCGCGTGTATACACGAGTTTACTAAAGGAAAGTAGCGTATGGGTTTTCGAGAGTGAAAAAGTAAAAAGCTTTGAATATGAAAAAAATACTGATTCACCCCCCCCTCTCAGTATTTTTCCCAACAGAGACAACATCATAACCACTTTGGGGCCCTAGGATCTAGCCCTCCTAGACCCGGAGAGGGATCTCTCCAATGAAACAAAGAATGGTATATCTTTGAAGCTCAAAATGAGGTATTAGGCTAGGTATGAAGCACAAAGAGGGGTTTAAAATGATTTGGTTGGTTGGTTGTTGGGTTGGTCATGAGATCATAGACTAAGAAAGTAATGGGAGAAAAAAGGACAAAGTAGCAAGATGTTTCAGCAAAGAGGATAGGTCAAGAAAGTGCCATCCATTGGGCTATGGAGTCATGAAAGGGAATTACTTGCAACAAATAGCCCAGGCTTTCATAGGGAAAGTCATCTACACTAAATTGTCTTTTAGATAGATGGTGGGATGGAACATTAAGGATTGAAAGTGAAAGAAGGAAAGACACCTAATTTCTGTCTATAGATCAGGTCAGAGGTCATTTAACTCCAGACCTTCTTGGACATACTCAAAGGCAACTTTCAATGGAGGGACAAAGGGACAGCTTATAGATTGGACCAGAGGTCATTTAACTTCAAGTCAAATTTAGCATGCTCCAAGGGAAAACAAAGATAAGTTTAACAGAGCCGGGGTCTGTAGATCAGAGAAGGACTTTGAACCTTCAATGCTTTGACACCAGCAAGAGATCTTAGAAAGGCCAGCTGGTCACACAAGGATCCTAGTGGACAGGGCTAACTCTAATCCCCAGTGTTCCCAAATCTTCCAGCTTAAACCCAACAAGAACAACTTAACAGCATAAAACATTAAAGGCAAGGAGAGCAGAAACATAGGGTACCTATCAAGGGTAAATCCTATGCCAATATTCTGATGCGAGCCAGCATAAAATGAAATAGTATGAAAATGTAATAAACAATGTTATAAAAACATCACCAATAGTAATAGACCAAGATCCTATGAAATGTGCTTGATTAATTGATGCAAAACCAATCACATACACTGAGCTCAATGGCTGTTACAATCCAAACTTCTCCTCCCAACCTACTACAATAAAAACTACTCTGGTACTTTCTCCCAAAACTATTCTAACAGTAAAAAATGAATCCCTCTAACTACAATCGGCAACAACCGAACAACAACAAAAACCAACAACAACCTTTACAATATGTTCTCAAGGATTCTTATAGCTCGAGTGGAGTAGAGAAGGTAGATGGAAAACTAAATGCAACATTAAAACTTAGAAACATCAAGGAGGGTCGAGGCTCCATTCAGTTTAAATTCTGGGCATTTATCTCTGGTACTCGTTGGATGATGGAGTGGTCTTCGTCAGGTTTCCATTTACTCCAGGTATGTCTCTGGTGTACTGAACAAAATTGTAGAACAATAATGCTAAGGTCTGCCATACTGTATAACTAATGCACTGGTAGCATAGGACTGTTGTCAGGGCTGAAAAATCTCCCTAGAGCACAGTATAGAATGCAGACGGTATGGGCACCTTGTCCTTTTATGGAAGAACGTTCTGCTGATATGGAAACCCTGATAGTATGGTTTTCTATGCATTGGACCTTCTGAGCGATCCACGGGGTCTTTGATTATGTTACCTTGCCTTTGAATAATTGGATTAAGGCTTATAATTTGCAATTACAGGTCTTAAACACTCTATTTTTCCACTGATACTCTTTGCCGCTTTCTCGTTTGCCTCTGACTGTGAAATCTGTGCTTTAATGGCTCTAGGGATGATTTTGCAGAGTTTAAACCCTGTTCCTTTAATGCTAGTCCTATCATAACGTCTTCTCAGACATTTCTTCATGACTCTGAACATGGTCTTCCTTGCGTCCCCCGCCACCGTGACAGTGACTGTGAATAGAGGAAACCTTTCACCACTTGAAACCCTGAAAAACACGAAAACTCTTTAAGAAAACATGCCTAGGGAGGGTGAATGCAGCGGGGACGATGAAAGTGGACGTGCAGCTGGTGAAATGGTGGAATAGTGCGAGATTACGGTGGAAAATGCAGTGGGAGGCTTGCAGAATGGTGGCACAGTGGGAAAATGCAGTTGGAGGGTGGCGAGAATGGAAATTTTAATGTAAAACATTAACATTTGACCTTTGAATGGATATATATATAGGGACGGGCTAAAGATGTGATGAAACATGTGGAATGGTGACGTGGCGGGACCAGCAAACGGTGGACGTGAGAATAAATCTAGACCATCCGATCTCAAGAGGAGATCGATGGTTGAGGACACGGGAGAGGGCGATTGAAACTGGACCATTTGATCTCAGGAGGAGATTGACGGTGGAAAACATATCGGAGGGCAACGGATGGCGGGCCAGGGGTATGGATACCTTGGGTTAATTTCCGCGCATCTTCGGGGTGTGATGGCCGTTGGATGGAGATACCCAGATCGAACGGTTGATATGCATATCGCGTTGGGTCAAATTCCGAATGATAACGCGCGATGGGGGGTGGTTTTGAAATAGTGACGGAGCCACGTGTCAGGCGGTGAGTGGAATCGCTCCGAAAATAAAATTACTACCCATCCTCCAAACGCGGTGCGATTGATACCACCGATTTTAGAACAGTGCACGGCGCGGGGAACACAGGGCGGGTGAACCTCTGACCGTCGATCCGGTGGGTTAAATGGACGACTGTGATGCGATCTAAGTGGTGAACGAGGTGAACGGTGGACGTTGTGGGGACACGATGACCGTCTGATCTATACAAATCGACGGTTTAAAATGCGCCCGATATGGATTCTACGATAAGCACCTTCCACCCTGGTGCCTGGTCTTGGTGCTCGGATCACATGGTGGAACGGTTTTAGGGGGCTGGTCGAAGGGGGCTAGGCCTGCATAATGTTAAAATGTGGGTCTTTCAACCTTTTCAATGCGATTTGGGGCCAGGAAAAGGGTTACGGTAGATGGAAAAAGGGGATTTAACCAAACAAAGTGTATTTGGAAGGTTTAAAGGGGGTTTAGGAAGGTTTAGGAGGACTAGGGGGGGGATTTGGGGGTAAAAAGGGGAACTTGGACAAAGGGAAAAAGGGTTGAAATGGGACATTTTGCAGGGATACAAGGGGCAAATTAAAGCCTTTTGGAGCACAATTTTTGTAATCAGAGAGGCTTAATAATGGAATCAACAGAGGGAATTTATCAAATTCAAAGGCACAAGAGACTTCAAGGATGATGTGTTTTTAGAGGAAATGCATTTCTTGAAGGCTCAGAAACATTTTAGCCCCCCTATTTTCTTGTCAAAAATTTATAGGGGGGCTAACAGTGGCTCCACATGGGGATGGATTCTTCTTGAAGGAGTCAAGAATTCAGAAAATGATCTTTGGTGTAGGCCATATGCCTGGTGTTTCGGGGAAAATCACCCTAGAGGTTTGTTGGGTCTAAACCTCCACAGAGCAGGGCATGCTATTCATAAGGACTCACACACAACCATACTTGAATGCAAAAAACTAGTTAACAATGATAGCAGAACTCACCCGTAGTCCTACGTTCAATGTAGATCCCGCGGGGTCCAAACCCCTAGCAACTCTCCTTTCGCCTTCAACCTGGAAAACAAGAAAGAACGTGCACGGAAACCTAGTTGTACATCATATATTTCTCCTAAACGTTAGTGCAATCCATGTGAAATATTATATAAACCATAATAAATGCTTAAATGATAATCTTTTCACACATATAAATAAACATTAACGCACGAGTTCAGGAACAAGATGGTTCTTCATTATTACGAACAACATGTACAGTAGTAAAAGTGGAGAGATCACCTGAATCCTTCCACGATCCTCGAGCAGACCGTCGTCCGGATCCGTCCTGCCCTTGCCTCGCTAAGATACTTTCAAGACTTGTGCACTCGAGATGGCATATAAATGGATGAACATCTCCAGGAAACAAGGGTTTCCTGTATAAATCTGGGAAAGTGCAGGAGGCATGGGGAATCAAACTTGAATTGGGATTCCAACAGAGTATAATGTCTATAAAATTTCTCTCTCCCTTAGGCCATACACATGAGGGGCTTTTATACTCCCTCAAAGTAGTTTCAATCAGTTGGAAACAGTTGGTCACATGCTGGGGTGGTTGAACTACTGGAGTAACCATCAACCCAGCCCGAAAATATGGAATTTTAATATATTTTTTAATGATTTTAATGGCATACGTGGAAAAGTACATATGGACTCGTGTATACACGCGGAAAAGTCTGGGCATAACCGCGTATGGGAATTTTAACACTGTTTTTTAGTGAATTTTGTTCAATTCTGTAGGAATGGGTGCCCAAAGCCATAAAGACAATCATGAATCACCAGAGGGTGAAAAATGATGCTATAACAAATGCCCCCTAATATATGAGGTCATAAGGGGTACATGATGGCCGAAATGTATTATGCACATAGAAAGAACTTCGCAAGGACAAGAGAGGACTTCACCAGATTTCAGCCTTCCAAAAACCAATGAAAGAAAACAGAGAGTCAACTCATGCTGAGGCGGGCATACCCATGCTCAGTCAAAAATACATCATATGGAAAGTACATAATAGATCCAAAATGTATACAAGTATAGCTGAACTGAAAGTACACAATGAATCATCTGAGCATGGCCCGGAAGTATAAGTCTGAATCAATGTCCAAGTATCACATATAGAAATCTGATCAATGATGCTGCAACTGGATGTCTGATCATATAAGTAACTGAATCTCCAAGTACCAAATCATAAGGGGTGGAACTCATGGTACAATCACGCAACTCGGGAGCCAACATATAGGATGCTGCTGTACTGACACTGCAACATATAAGGGTGAACGGCATCACTGGCAGAAACTGAATGGACTATCAAAAGTGAACCAAAAGATGCTGATGCAACCCGAGGTCTTCACCGATCTCGATGGCACAATTCTACACAATGGGAATAAATGAGCTGAAGTTGTCCATGTGAGAAATCGTTGGATTACCGGTCAATGATGAATACCATTAACCAACGCGAGACAACCCACCAATAATTAAAATGAGTGTCAAGGTGCACCAGTACAATCTAACAAGTGCGAATGAATGAGTTGAAGTCAAACACTTGAGAGAATCTACCAATCAGGAGGCAATGATGAATCCCCACTGTCGATAGCAAAGAGTCTACCACTGATGACTGCAAACCCTAAGGTACTGACAAAAATAATCTAGACCTTATTCCTAGAGCAATGAGTCGGAGTCGATGGGAAAAGATCTGCTGGAAGGAAGGCATTAAGGAATCCCACATCAGTCCAACGCGAGTGTAACCCGCAGGCCAAGATTTGGAAGGAATCAGACAAAGTAGAGTGACGGAACCAAACCGAAGTATGTTTCCGACATGCACAAGATGAAGCTAGCGCACGGAAGAAACCCTCTGAACCAACCAATAATGAAAGCTGACACAGAGGCAAGATATCCACCGATAGGGTCAAATGGAAATCAAGGTACTGCATGAATCCCAAGTGTGATAATGTATGCTGACGTCGAACACAGGGGAAACCACTCAGTCAAAGACCCATAATGATGATCAAATGATGAGCACAAGGTCACCTATCAATGATGGAAATAGGGCCAGGGTGCGGCTCTAGGTTTGCTCTCAGAGCAATGTGTCGTAGTCGATAAGAGACAAACCCGCCAGCGAGAAGTCAATGGAGACCTTCTCAAACCAGCACGAGCAGAGGACCAAAACATCTGATGTGCTAGAACAAGATACTGACAAGACCGGGAAGACCGACTGAATAATGAGTCAAGAGACACCGCAGAATGGCCGACTCTGGTTAAACTTCCCTTGAACAAAAGCATGACTCGTGATGACCATGGCAGTAAAAAGTGACACTGTATAAGTCTGTTATGCAGGAGGAAGAATAAACTCTCCATATGATTGGAAGAGATAACCAACTGGGGGAGAACTGACAAGTGAAACAAGGTAAAGGCTGAACCTAGGTCAAAACTAAAACCATCCCAAATGTAGGAAATATATAAGTGTATATGCTTTGTTCAAGGGTGACAAACTGACACTGTACTGCCATCAAATAATGAAGTTACATCCTGTTCCCTCTCTTTTTGTTATATTTGATTTTTTTGTCTTTTTCATATAATAAGCCTAAAAAAGAATAAAAGAATGCTATGGTACAATGGATAGAACGAGTATCAAGAAAAAGATGCACTATTTCCTGGGATTGGAACGGTCCTATGCTCAATGCAAGGTGGCGGAAACTGGTAAGCGATACTCAGAGAAATATTCCATCCATGGGTAAAAGGGTGTCAAGTCGCGATAGCTAAGTGCATGCAATGGTTAACTTGTATAGATAGAAAAGGTCAAAAGTTGGCTTAAACATTGAGTCCAAAATGAAGCCGGCTAAAGGCCAGGATAAACAAGTAGCCAATATGCAATGCAGTAATACAACTCGACAACACCAGGGAGCCTCCAGGGTAATAGCCAGAAAAATGATAGTGAGGAAGAAGAAGAATGAAGCTTCAACACATAAGTCATGGCAGGACTAAAGAGGACTCCCGAGCCTACATAAAACGCAGCATGGGCAACAAGTGATAGCGAGGAACTAACTAGGAAGCCCATGTAAAGGAAGGCTCTACCACCAAGTCATGATTAAATAATCGGCAAGTGAAATGGGTGTAATACCCATGACCTGATGGGATCGACCCCATGGAAAGTGATCTGAATGGAGGCTAGTATGCAAAATGCAATGGAAGTGAATTCCCTAACCTATATGCGAGTGAAGATCATATACCTGCCATGACGGGTCAGCAGTTATGGATCAAAAACCGGGAAAAATCTCAAATTCGTCAAAATGTACCTAAAAAAAAAAACCAAACTGGGCACTTCCAAGCATCCAGGTTATGCAGCTTAAGACAGATTGAAAAAATAAGCATAACAATTTTTTGCGAAAATTTTCAACTTTTTGGGCATAAATAGACAAATTACCTCATATTTGGTTCATTATTACATTGCTGATTTGGAAAAAAGTGCTCTGGATAAAAAAGCTTCTTTCGTCAAAACAGGAGCAACCGTCCGTCAAAATCCACCTAATTTCTCAGGTTAGCTCTTAATTCATCCTTGCTATTCATTTTGTTCGTTCATAAATTAAAATTTAGGAATTTTCACCGTTAAGTCTCTTGCTAAAAATCGCGGGCTTGCGCATACGCGGGTTAGTAATGACCAAGTCGCGTATACACACGACTGTGCACAAATAAAGTCGCGTATGTGCAGCCCAATATGAAAAATGCATAGCTAATGAATGGATTATTGAAATTTTACAGGATGACCATATCATGGAGAGAGCGCGAACACAGTGCAATAGACCATGAAGTCATGCAGAATCAAGCATCACTAAATATTCTTCCGAATTGTGGATTACTCAAGTTTTTCAAAATGCCAAATATGAAGAGTAATGTCCGGTTGCTCGAAATGCTTGTGAACTATTGGGAACCGGAAGAGGACTGCTTTATGATAGATCAGATGCCCATACGCATTGAAGTGGAAGATATATATTTTATCACTGGACTCTCCCAGAGGGGGGAGCCAGTAGACTTGCATGGTAAGCCTTTCGAAGGGCTCACCATGGAAGATTACGTCCACGTGTACTGCGTAGAGGGTTCCAAGAAAGTTGGAACTCAAATTGCAATCAAAGATTTAAGGGATTTGCACATGAAAATCCTCCTTTTCACCATTGGCAGGGTGGCAGGATCTGCCTCCCTACACCAGGCGTCCAGGACGCAAATGAGCATAGCAGTGGAATGCTTAACTCATGTATATGATTGGTGCAAAACCCTACTGATGAACATGAAGTAGAAATTGACCTCTATCCGCCAAGTAAAGACAAAACATTTTGGATATGGTACAATTTTGATGACATTCTTCTTCGAGAAGATTCTAGTACTAAGACCCAGAGTGATCTCTACCATCAGCAGCCCGAGAGACCCAAGAATTTCCCGCTGGGCAGACATGATGAAGAGATTGGGGGGAAGTGAAGTTCCTCGGACCACTTGGGATGATGAGTTCTTCCAATGGTGGAGAGAAAAAATCATTGTTGTGGATGACTATCCCTATGTCAGGATGGACTTTCGTGGTGATCCAGATCTTGTCCTTCCACCAGGCACAGCGTGGGGTACAGTCGGTAAGTTTACAATTTTTTGACTTATATAATTTTTTTTTGAATTTTTTCAATATGTATGAAAAAAAATGTGAAAAACAAACATGTTTTTGATTGGATTCAAATGACTTACAATTTAAAAAATGATCATGAAACGGATATTGGACCAGTTCGACCTGAGGGATGCCCACGACATAAGTGTCGCAGAGGCGAAGCGGATACAATAGATCCAGACAGAACCCTCCAGGCTGTATAGAGGAACTTGGAGGGATTAACCCGCCAAGTACCTATGGCTGCAGTGGAAGATCTGCCTGAAGCCATCCAGAGACAGGTGGTAGGAGTACCTCGTGACTGGGTACAGTTATTCCATCAAGTTGCCACTGCGATCGTGTTCTATAGGAACACAACTTCCGGGCAGGGACCTCAGTAGTAGATAGATATGATGTATCAGATGACTGTATATTTTTGAGACTGAACATGATCGAGGGCATAAGCCCAATTTTTGTTTGACTTATGGATCCAAATTTTTGTATAGTTTTGAACACTCTGATGATATATATACATCGATGTTTGATGTGATGTAACAAATGTATGAAAATGTATGATGTTTTTGATGATTAAATTTTATTGTATGGAATGATTAATATGCCAATCAATTGCTTGATTAGCTAATGAGTCTGCCAACCAATTTTTAGCTCGAGGAATATGAATGAAAGTTAAAAATTGAAATGATCTTTGTAACAAATGTACCCTCAAGAAAAACCGGAGTAAAAATGGATCTCGAACCCGATAAGTATTGTTCAACTGCGACACCACCAGCTGAGAGTCCAAGAAAACTACCAACGAATCAACACCCAAAGATATTTCCTCCAAGAGTAGATAAACAACTGCAGTGTATTCTGCTATATTATTGGAAGCAGGACCAATGCAGACCCCTCTTGATACTAACAACTGACCGGATGGATAATGAAGCACCCAAGCCGCGGAAGCTAAGTTTCGGGTGTGTCTACTAGCACCATCGGCGAAACCAAAATGACTCATGACATTTGACACAACCTGCCAAAGCAAATCAAAAACATCACCATCCCATAAAAATCGAAAAACCAGATATGTACAAAGCAAAAATACTATATACAAAAGAAACATTCAAGGCCGAAGCCTAGGCATAATACTTTTTCAAATAGAGCCCATTTCTAGGCTCCGACAACTCGTTCCCTTCAAAATCAACCAAGGTATATGCTCCTTTCTTGAGGACTTTTTTTATGATAAAGGGGCCATACCACATAGAATTAAACTTTCCTGCCCCCAGGGCATATTTTTCTTGGGCATAGACCAAAACGAGGTCGCCTTCCGAAAAAACCCTAGGCTTGACCGCCTTATCATACTGAGCTTTGACTCAGTTTTTATGCACTTCATTCATCGTGGCGGCATCTCGATGCTGCTCATCGAGATGTTCCAGATGAAGGAGCCGTTCTTCAAGACTAGAAGTGTCAGGAAGAAGTCCAACAGCTAATTTAAGAGAAGGAATCTCACATTCAATGGGAAATACGGATTCCAACCCGTATACTAGCTGAAACGGAGTAAAGCCAGTTGCAGTTTTCACTGATGTCCTGTATGCCCAAAGTGCAGGATATAGCATAATATGCCAGTTGGATTGAGCTTTATCAATTTTCCTTTGAAGAATTGTCTTCAAGGATTTATTCACGGCTTCCACTTGCCCATTGGCCTGAGGATAATACGGAGATGAATGCTCCTGCCGGAAACCCAATTTTAGAGCCAACTCATCCATCATGCTATTCTTAAAATGACTGCCATGATCAGTGACAATCTCTCTAGGAATACCAAAATGAGCAATAACCTAATTGAAAAGAAAAAGAGCTACAGTCTCACCATCATTCCCAAAAGTAGGCATAGCCTCGACCCACTTCGTAAAGTAGTCTACTGCTACAATAATGTACTTGTGACCTTTAGCCGAAGGCAGGTTACAAGTAGTATAATCAATACCCCACTTTGTAAAGGGACCGACAGTAATGACTGGAAAAAGCGGAGCTGGATGAGCGCACATTTTTCAAGTATAAACCTGACACAGATGACACTTTTTGACCAACTCCATACAGTCTTTGAAAATCGAAGGCCAAAAGTACCCAGCACGCAAGATCTTTTGGGCTGTAGCAAGCCCAGATAAATGACCACCACAAGCTCCACTGTGGCAATCATTGAGCACAGCCTCATCTTCTTCGAGAGTTAAGCAGCGTCTCAATATTGAATTAACCCCTCGACAGTATAAAGCATCACCAATAATCAAGTAATTCTTAGCCAAGTGACGCAACTTACGACGCTCATCTTTCGAAAAAGTAGAGGGAAAATTCGCAGTCTGGAGATACACAATGATATCTCCATACCAAGGATCCTATGAAGAGATAATAAATAAATTTTCATCCGGGAAGGATTCATCATAGACAATCTCATCCCCACAGGGCAACTCGGAGATCAATTCCGCGAAAACCAATGATTTCTTGGACTTGGCAGACATAAACTCAAGATCAAATTCTTGCAAAATCACAATCCATCTATTGTATTTGCCGCCAATCACTCGCCTACTGAGGACAAACTGAAATGGATTGGCTGCTACCAAAACATAATTTTTTCATAGAATAATGTAATGTCGGAGTCGCTGCACAGCATGAACAGCTGCCAAAGCTAACTTTTCTATCAGAGTGTACCGGAGTTCAGGTCCTACCAAGCCTCGACTAAGATAGTAAATAACATGCTCTGCAAGAGCATCATCTTCCTGAACCAGAACCATACCAATAGTAGATTTTGCTGCTGCCAGATACAAAAGGAAATCCCTGCTATAATCAGGTGGACTCAATAAAGGAGTAGAGGTCAATGCTTTTTTCAAAGCATCGAATGAGCGTTGAGCGAAGTCATCCCAAAGAAATGGAACTCCCTTCTTCAACAATCTCATAAATCCCTTGGTAACTTCAACATAATTTACGATAAATCTCCGAAGAAAATTAGACTTTCCTTGTAGACTTTGAAGTTGATGAACAGAGGATGGGGGAGGCAACCGAAGTATTGCCTCAACCTTGAAGGGATCTATCCTAATCCCTTCTCTAGACACAATGAATCCCAATAACCAACCGGATGTAACCACGAAAACACACTTGTTCGGATTCAACCTAATCTCATAGAAACGACATCGTTCAAATATTTGACGGAGGTGAGCAGGATGATCCATCCTCTTTCGAGAATGAGCAGCTAAATCATCCAAATACGCCTCGATAATCTTTTTGATGTTGTGGAAGGCATATGACATGGCCCGCTGAAACGTAGCCCCAACATTTTTAAGACCAAAAGGCATCTTCTTGTATGCAAAATTACCCCAGGGACAAATAAAGGCAGTCTTATGCTGATCTTCAAGACGGATAATAATCTGATTATATCCGGAGAAACTGTCCATGAAGGAGAAAATCTCATCACCGGCACACTCGTCAATGATCTGATCGATAAATGGTGTGGGGTAATTATCTTTAGGACATGCTTTATTGAGGTCTTTGAAATCAATGCAAACTCGAATTGTTCCTTGTTTTTTATCTACGGGAACATGGTTTGAAACCCATTCAGTCAAAGGAACAGGGAAAATGAATCCCGCCTTAAGCAGCTTCTCAACCTCAACTTTGATAGCTGCTGCCTTCCTAGGATTGACCGAACGAAGTTTTTTCCTCACAGGCTTAGCGTTTTCGTAAGTCTTGATCTCATGCTGGACAATAGATGGATCTATACCAGGCATTTCCTCATAAGACCAAGCAAATACATCCCTATACTCTTTAAAGAGCTCGGTGTAAATCTGAATCTCTTCACGGGAACATTCAGCTTCGATGAAGACATTCTCAATAATATTGGGATCCCTGGAAATGTTCACCGGGATAGTAGGAGAAATCACAGCCATGTTCCCTTCAGCATAAACCTGTGTTGGTGCTAAAGGGTTCAGGACTGGGTGAACAGGACCAGGAGACTGAGGACTTGGAAAACTTGTCTCAACTTCGCTCAAATCAGGTAAAAAGTAAGACCGATGATGCAAATCATCCCACGGTCTATCTATACCATTCATAGCTTCCAGGATGGCCTCTTCAGATGGAAGAGTGGTATCAAGGCAATCCTGGGCAGAAGAAGAACTAAGTGCCCAAGCCGGAGCCACATCTCCATCCAAATCTTCCGGTGAGAGAGGAGCTGGGATGGATTCTGCAGAGTCAACAATAGACTGATAAGCAATCTCAGCTGCAGACATTGGAAATGACATTCCACCCACTTGACCTTCCGCTAATGTGGCAGTAGGGGAAGGTAAGGTCCAAGGGTCTGAAAAATAATGAGTTCTGAAGAACTCTCTTCGAAGAGGAGCCTTGGAGGATGAGATTTCATTAATATGAACCGTAGGAGGAGGAATATCGAAAGTACCCATCAAGGAAGAATACATTCCAACCCCTAAATTCTCAACAGGTGCCTTAGTATTATCCAAATTTGGGACAGATGAGTTAGTAGACGCATTCGAGTCTACAGGAGGACAGTCCAGTTGATCCACTGTAACAATCCTCCCTTCGTGAGGGAAACAAATAATCCGAAATAATTAGGATGCAATGGCATCCATCTCATAAATCCAGTTTCTCCCCAATAGAAGGTTGTAGTCCAAGCTTGCATCAACTACCTCAACCTCTATATTCATAGTTTTGCCCCCAACACAGATATGCAAAGCTGGGACAATACCATGTGGTCTGTGAGAATGACCATCAAACGCAGTCAGAAGAGTGGTAGATGGAACAGCTTTGGGAGATCCAATCATCTTCCAACATGTGAGAGACATCACGCATGTGGAAGCACCCTCATCAACAACCGTTCGAAAGATATTGCACTTCCGGTACGATGACTTAATACGAAAAGCCATATGATGGGGGAGTCTCTTCTTAAAATTAGTCATATCAAATGTAATCAGAAGATAATTTTTCGGATCAATAGCCCCAATGGCAGTGAGAAAAGCACTGCGCTGAGCCGGACAAGATTGGAGCACCTCTAAAGCTGACATAGCACAAGGACTTTGTGCTAGATCTTCCACAATAGAGTAGTTCTGGGCAGCCCTAGCGTTTGGATTAATCGTCGAACGCTTAGTGGATGCTTTGGGCATCCAAGGCATAGGCTCAAAAATAGGCCTTGTAATGTGAAGCGGCTCAGTAGCATCAGGAGCATCCTTAGCTTTTGAAGACTCTTCTCCGCCATAATCACGGGATCTCGTAGCGACATCCACGTGAGCACTCATCATGAATATGTTCGATGGAATTTCCCCTTCCTGGGTGCTCCCAGAGGAAGCCCCAGGATTTTGATTTGCGCCAACAACTATTTGTTGCCCTTGGGGAAAAGGGTTTGTTAACACAGCCTGGGAACTAGAAGAACCCTGCTGAGCTAACAAGCGCTGCGCATCCTGAATTTTAGGGCAAAGGTGCGTAAGATGGTCTCCAGCACACAGCTTGCATGGAAACTTCACTTTATTTTTATCCTTTGGGCCCTCACCAACATGCTCGTTGGTTTTATTCGCATTACCCTTCCCATTTTTGCCCTTTTTCTTATTATTCTATCCCTTCTTCTTCCCTTCGGATTGTTGATTTCCTTTGGGATCAGAAGCTTGGACATCATTTATGGACAAAGAGTGGGAAGGCGATGACTCAGTAGGCACAGCCTGACCAGAAGGAGCAGATTGCAAAGAAAACTGCTGCAATTGAGTAAGCAGGTTGGCTGCACAACTATTGATCGATCCAATCAGTCCGTCACCATGAGGACCAGGCTTAGTTTTGGATAAATCTAATTTGGAGCGAGGAGCATTGGGCAAATACTTATGGAGGACCCCAGACTGAGAATATATCAATTCCAACTGCTGGGCCCTAAAAATGGCCTGCTCCTCGGAAAATACCCCGGAGAGGGATACATCTTTCGAAATATCTGACTGAAGAGATTTCAGAAACCATTCCAAAAGGAATTCTCCTAGAATATGAGCTTTAATAAACCTCTTCCTTCTCCGCCATTCCAAAATATGGTCAGAAATGTGGGTTGCGTCGTCCTGTTTAAAATTAGCTAGGAGTTCAGTCCCGGCATCATATCGGATAGGCAACTGGAAATGGTTTAGAAATGTAACATCCAGTTCTCCAAATGTATCAAAACTGCCCCCAGTTAGCTCAATATACCATTTGGCAGCGTTTCCAGTTAGGGTGCATTGAAACAATCTCAACCTAATCGAATCATCGATTAGGGAGTTCGAAGAACACCATAAATGGAAGGTTGTGATGTGATCAACCGGATCTTCGCCATTCTTACCTTCAAACTTTGGAATGTCTGAAGGAAGTTTGGTTGGGACCGGAGGCCACCCCGGACTATAACGGATCGGATCATTAGTCAATTTCGACAGGTCTAGCAAGTTTAACGTTGTCAGAAAAGGTAAACGAGGAGGAGCCTGAGGATTCCATCTTTGATGGGATGGATTCCCAACATTCTGAAAAGAATACCCTGGATTTTATGAGGCACCAGGTTGCCAGAAATAACTCGTAGAAAAATGAGAAGAACCTCCT
This sequence comes from Pinus albicaulis, assembly GCA_034641835.2. Lineage (NCBI taxonomy): Eukaryota > Viridiplantae > Streptophyta > Pinopsida > Pinales > Pinaceae > Pinus > Pinus albicaulis. The sequence goes on from CM076572.1 coordinate 598,674,654, forward strand.
CCCAACGCAAAGTTACCAAAGCCCAGACCAGTTCCCCCCGCTGAAGTATGAAATGAAGAGGAAAGCCCCTGATAGGGGTTCCAGGCATTAGAAAGAGAGGAAAAGGTCTGATAAGCACTCGACGAAGGGAAAGAAGCATTCCCTTGGTGACCAGCGTAAAACTGATTCCTTGCCCCCACTGTAGTGAATACAGGGTTCCAACCTGTAAAAGTAGTCGAATTCTGACCTCCAGACCAAGGGTTGAAACTCTGGGTCTGAGAAGTAAACGGAAAGGACCCTAAATAAGGATTGGAACTAGGAATGTGCCTAGTTCCAAAGGGGAACCCCTGAAAAGAAGCTGATCCACTAGCCATGGAAGACATGGGTGTAGATCTAGCTGTAGCAGTGGAAAAGGAAAAAGAAGGAATCCCACTAGTGGGCATTCCAAAACTGAAGGGACCAGATTGAGAAGCATGTGCTTGGGTGAAACCAGAGCCAAACACAGTAGCACTAGAAGCAATCCAAGATATAGCAATAGTGCCCCCTCCTTCAACAGAAGCAGGAGTCTGAATGCCTGCAGCACTCACAGCAGAAGCAGCGTTCCCAGTCATGGCCATCGAAAGGTATGTATAATACGGAGGATCTTCTGGTCTCTCTGACTCAGGTCCAATGTATTCAACAACGAATGGATAATCAGGAGAAAGAGGAGATGGAAGTGACACAGAAGGTTCAGGTACTTCCTCTATTTGAACTTCTTCTTCTTGCGGAAATAAAACTTGCGAGGTGAGCGGAGCGCTCCTCTCGGAACCAACACCAGAATCAGCTACGAAACCTTCAGACCCTTGTGGAGGATCTCTCTCCACTGCATCAGACATCACAGGGTGATACTCACCTGCTAAACTACTCCTACGCCTTCTTGAAGAAGGCTCTGAATTCTCGGGAGATAACCTCCGGATTCTCCTCGATCGACGAGGCGCTTGATCAACCACTTTAACAAATTTTAATTTGACTCAAAAAATATAAAGCTAGGCAAGCTAGGAGAAAAGAGCACTCACTAAAAAAAGAAATCCCTGAGATACAATAAAGCAAAAAGCCTTCAGGTATTTCCGCTCCGGGTGATTAGGACCGGACACCAAAATACAAGAAAGAAAAATATAGGACCTCTCGAAAGTAGTCTGGGATAATTACGGCCCAGGCCTACTAGCGAAGGTAACAGAAACAGTTACGCCGACCTCCTAACGACAGCCTTTGCCGGCACAAGTACCCAAGCTTCGCAAGGGCACCCCCCAGAAGTACTGCTGAAAGTGATGCGACGTCTGCCTCAGGTACCACGGGTATTCCCCCCCGCAGTCACCTATGTGGAACCTAGGAGTGGCAACTATGGGCACCAATCCGTGTCAGAAGCCGGGCGGAACGGTCTTGAGGTCAGATTCAGCAAATCAAATATGGGGTATCTCTCTTCTTAGCCTTCACTTCCCCTCGCGCTTGACTCTTTGGAGGAGAGCTTTCCCAGTCCACCTAACGGAGTTGGATTTCGCTCAATTAATGAACTTCTATGTTTTGTTTGAGCAGCCTTGGAGAGTTAACTCTCCACTCACCTAATCCAAGGCCCTACAACCTAGCTAGTTGGTGTATGACACTTAAAAAACTTGCTAGTTGCTTTTAAATTATATCGCTTATTTTAATTGGCCGTTATGTTAAGTCAAAGGGATACGGAAATGAAACTTGTGGTGTTTTGATGCAGAAAAGAAATTAATAAAAACCAAACTACATGCAAATGCAGTAATTGTCTTTCGATGAAAAGCAACTTCTACACAGGTTCTACGAGACTAAAAATTTTATTTTTCTTTTCAGATAACAAACTTCACACTCACAAAAACTATGAAAATGACTAAATGCTTAAGTGCACCTGATGCAAATCACTAAGAGCATGCAAATTCTAAGATGCAAAATCTACTAAAGCAGAGAGAAATTTCCCAAAGATCCTTCAATTTTATCTCTTTTTGGTTGTCCAGAAAGCTAGTTCCCAAAATCAGAAACTCTTAATATAAAGACACCAAAAACATTTGAAACAAGAGGAAGAAACCAATAACAATTCCTTTCCAAAATCAAGTCAAAAACCAAAGGCAAGAAACCTCAAAAAAGCTTCAACAGATATAACAAAACGAAAACAAAAATGCAAAAAAAAAGCAAATGAAAAAACAAAATGTTTTTTGAACTTTTGAGTTTTATAAAAAGGAAGAGCTCGAAAAGACCAAGAAAAACTATCAAATCCCAAGCCAAACAACTCTGAATTTCAAGAAAAAACTTCAGAAATGCTCTAAACCTTATAGGGCTAGCTAGTAGCAAGATTTATATGAGCGAAAGAAGACAAGAAACTCAAAGACTTAGCCTAGAAGAATAGTACAACCTTGCAGCAAACAAAAACTTCAAAGAACCAAGAAAGACTCTTCAAAAATTGCAACAAGAGCTAGTCAACTGAAATCAAGAAACCCAACCAAACAATGGGAAAAAATCAAAGCGCAAAGCAAGACACAAAAGTAGGAAAGAGTAAATGAGCAGAAGCTCTCTGTTCTGATGAAGCAGAACAGCCAAGAATCCCCAGGAAGAGATCTTGGTACTCAAACCAGAAATGCCAGCACAAGAAACAAGATTTTCCAAAAAAACTAGTTTTCAACCAAACAAGAGAGAGAAAAGACCAAAGACCACTTTCTACACAATCTAGATGATACAAAGACACTGCAGAAACAGGTCTCCACAGGCAGGCAGGGCTAAAAAGCCAAGAAACCTAAAATTTCAAAATTGACCCAGGTATACACGACTTGACAATTTAGAAACAAGCATGCATACGCGACTGTGCTAAGGGAAACCCACGTATACGTGACTCCCATTAACAAAAATTGCGTGTATACGCATCTGTGTGTAGACAAAACCACATATGCAAAGGTAAATAATGAAAAATAAAAAAAGATCAAGCCTGGATAAGAAACTAGGACTTCAGTCTGACTGAGAAAGAGTTAATTGGACTGGAAATAAAATTTAAAACTGTTGGAAACCTATCAAATAGTTGAAACCACCCAATAGGGGAATCACAAGAATGTGGTCCCCAGTAGAGTCGCCAGTTCTGTTTCAGGGAAAATCACCCTAGAGGTTTGTTGGGTCTAAACCTCCACAGAGCAGGGCATGCTATTCAGAAGGACTCACACACAACCATACTTGAATGCAAAAAACTAGTTAACAACGATAGCAGAACTCACCCATAGTCCTACGTTCGATGTAGATCCCGCGGGGTCCAAACCCCCAACAACTCTCCTTCCGCCTTCAACCTGGAAAACAAGAAAGAACATGCACGGAAACCTAGTTGTACATCATATATTTCTCCTAAACGTTAGTGCAATCCATGTGAAATATTATATAAACCATAATAAATGCTTAAATGATAATCTTTTCACACATATAAATAAACATTAATGCACGAGTTCAGGAACAAGATGGTTCTTCATTATTACGAACAACATGTACAGAAATAAAGAGTGGAGAGATCACCTGAATCCTTCCACGATCTTCGAGCAGACCGTCGTCCGGATCCGTCCCGCCCCTGCCTCGCTAAGATACTTTCAAGACTTGTGCACTCGAGATGGCATATAAATGGATGAACATCTCCAAGAAACAAGGGTTTCCTGTATAAATCTGGGAAACTGCAGGAGGCACAAGGAATCATACTTGAATTGGGATTCCAACAGAGTATAATGTCTATAAAATTTCTCTCTCCCTTAGGCCATCCACATGAGGGGCTTTTATACTCCCTCCAAGTAGTTTCAATCAGTTGGAAACAGTTGGCCACGTGCTGGGGTGGTTGAACTACCAGAGTAACCATCAACCCAGCCCGAAAATAGGGAATTTTAATATATTTTTTAATGATTTTAATGGCATACGCGGAAAAGTACATATGGACTCGCATATACACGCGGAAAAGTCTGGGCATAACCGCGTATGGGAATTTTAACACTGTTTTTTAGTGAATTTTGTTCAAGTCTGTAGGAATGGGTACCCAAAGCCATAAAAAAAATCATGAATCACCAGAGGGTGAAAAATGATGCTATAACACCTGGTACTTGACTCATTATTTTCTTCTCTTGGATCAGCTGCCACAAATCATGAAGACATCATATCAGCAGAAAAATTCTCCCAAACAACTACCTACCCACACTATAGTCCTAATTTTTTTTCTTCTGGGTGCATTTGGAATTGTAGACCCTTTACATCATTTTTATTTTTTACAAACAAGAAAATAAACCTATTCTATTTCTACCCTTATTTCTCCATGAGACCAGATTAAACTGTTGGCCTCACATGTTTCTCTACCTAATCTAGTATCTGCTAGGATTAAATTGTCTAGCATATTTCTTCTCTACATTCTAGGACAGAAATTGAAAACAGTCAAGCCAGGATTAGACTATCTGACTTGCTGGACTTTGCAGGAATTAAAAACAACTAACTACATGCTCACAGACTGAGCTTATTTGAGCTTTTCCTACCTACCCTACTCTAACTAGAATATTTACAAGTCTAGCTTACAAACATTGTCTTCCAATGTAACCAGTCCATCAAGTGATCCCATGACTGGTATTTCTTGCTCAACTCTTTGAGCATGTTGGATAGGCAGGGCTGCTCCCACTCTTTTTGTTCCACAATAGCAGCTACAAAAAATTTTCTTTCTGTTTGCAACATGCTGCTCAAAAAGACCCTTGACCCTTCTTCAAATGTGTGTAAGAAATGTACATAAGAATCATGAAATGGTACCTGGTTATGAATATCTGGCAGGCAGGCTTCAAACAGGATTTCCTCTTCTTCCACTGGATTAAGAACGAGACTCTCTTGAGAAAGAGAATCTCCCTCATCTTCTTCATTTTCTGAGCTGGAGGACTCGTCATATATGGAAGTGCTGTCCTCTTGGAGCTCTGATATATTCTACTCTGATGTGCTGAGCTCTGTGAACAAATCTATGTATTACTGAGCAGGGGTATATTCTTTTGCTTCCTCTTTTTCAAGAGAAGGCTCATTTCTTTCAAACTTCTCAAAGATATCTTCCTTGTTGTCCTCTTCATCTTCTGAGATGAAATACTTCTGACCTCCAATCATGTGAAAACCATTACTGATGAGATGTAATGGAGTGAAGCAAAGATCTAGAGATCCTTCACCCTCTTCTGCACTCTTAAAGATTTCTTCATCAGTATCATAAATAGCCTGCATTGGCTCATTACTCTCTGGAAGTAAAGGGAACTGATTTTCCTCCCATAAATCTACTAATGATGACCCTGCAAGATCATCTTCTGTTTGGAGAACATCATCATCAAATAGATCAAAAATAGGAAAATCATGAATATAAGTAATGCTGCCAACCAGACATACTAGATTATCAGTAGATTTTTCTTCACTCTGATTTACATGTGAGCTTTCCAACTCTGTACAACAAAGCTCATCAGATGAATGGACAAGAATTTCTAATATGTAAAAAAATTCAGAGGCCGGCTGTCCATTGATGATCTGATCTATTTCTTCTTCTGTCAAAGGGGAAGATGGTCTTGTGTTCCTTTGTGCAGAAGTGCAACAACTCTCTTTTTCCTTTGAAGACTAGATTTGAGGCAGAATGTCATCTGAAGCCTCAACTACAAGGGATGGTAGATCAACATCTGAGTTTTCAGGAATATCTTGAAGAATGTCTACGGTGTCTTGAATTTTTCCTTCCTCAGCTGATTCATCCATGTTCTTGTGATAGCTAGGATGCATATAAAATTCTTGAATGGCTGTTAACAGATCTTCAGGATGCATATTAACCAAATCCTCATCAATATATAACAGGTACTGTATGATATTATGAGATTGATCACAACCATCCCATGATAAGGATGGAGATTTTCCTTTACAATTCTTGTAAAATACTTGGTGCATGTCCCTTAAAGAAAACAAACTCCGAGGTTCTAACCATTCATACCAGACCCTAGCTTTTCCTTCTAATGTTGCCATGAACATTTTCATTAGGCAGTCTTCATGCCATTCAACTTTAAATTTCCACACATGTATATGAAACTTGATGAGATGTAACAAGGGGTCATTAGCGTTTTCACCCTGAAAGGTAGGCAGGTTTTTTAACCAGTCCACTTCAGGCATTTTGTGTGGGAATCCAGCGATATGCTCCCTACTCATTGGGGCATATCTTCTCTGTATGCGTGGAAGAATGTTTGTAAATTAGAAAGAGGTCACTGTATCTTCTCAACCAATTCAGAGTCTTCTACCAGTGGAGTCATTTGGTCTTTTGGGAGTTATGGAGTGTGGAGTCACCAGGTGGATGTATATGAATGCTTGAAGAAAGATGATGTCCACCATCAGCAATTGAATGCCAATATAACCAGAGATCTTGGGTCTTTTGAGTGCCTAAGAATGTTTAAGGTGAAATGCACTCAATTCCCCAGTGGAGTCGCCGTTATGTTGTGACGACAATGGGACACAGACCGATGTTAACAGTTTAGGCACTCATATTTTTCCCCAGCGGAGTCGCCATTATGTTGGGGTTCCCATGTTTTGGCCAGATTGGCAAGACCAAAAGATAAGACAACATCATAACCACTTTGGGGCCCTAGGATCTAGCTCTCCTGGACCCAGAGAGGGATCTCTCCAATGAAACAAAGAATGGTATATCTTTGAAGCTCAAAATGAGGTATTAGGCTAGGTATGAAGCACAAAGAGGGGTTTAAAATGATTTGGTTGGTTGGTTGTTGGGTTGGTCATGAGATCATAGACTGAGAAAGTAATGGGAGAAAAAAGGACAAAGCAACAGGATGTTTCAGCAAAGAGGATAGGTCAAGAAAGTGCCATCCATTGGGCTATGGAGTCATGAAAGGGAATTACATGCAAAAAATAGCCCAGGCTTTCAGAGGGAAAGTCATCTACACTAAAGGATCTTTTAGATAGATGGTGGGATGGAACATTAAGGATTGAAAGTGAAAGAAGGAAAGATGCCCAATTTCTGTCTATAGATCAGGTCAGAGGTCATTTAAATCGAGACTTGCTTGGACATACTCAAAGGCAACTTTCAATGGAGGGACAAAGGGGAAGCTTATAGACCGGACCATAGGTCATTTAACTCCAGGTCAACTTTAGCATGCTCCAAGGGAAAACATAGATAATTTTAATAGAGCCGAGGTCTGTAGATCAGAGAAGGACTTTGAACCTTCAATGCTTTGACACTAGCAAGAGATCTTAGAAAGGCCAGCTGGTTGCACAAGGATCCTAGTGGACAGGGCTAACTCTAATCCCCAGTGTTCCCAAATCTTCCAGCTTAAACCCAACAAGAACAACTAAGCAGTAGAAAACATTAAAGGCAAGGAGAGAAGAAACATAGGGTACCTAACAAGGGTAAATCCTATGCCAATATTTTGATGCGAGCCAGAAGAAAATGAAACAGTATGAAAATGTAATAAACAACGTTAGAAAAACATCACCAATAGTAATAGACCAGGATCCCGTGAAATGTTCTTGATTAATTGATGCAAACCCAATCACATACACTGAGCTCAATGGCTGTTACAATTCAAACTTCTCCTCCCAGCCTACTACAATACAAACTACTTTGGTATTTTCTACCAAAACTGTTCTAACAGTCAAAACTGAATCCCTCTAACTACAATCGGCAACAACCGATCAACAACAACAACCAACAACAACCTTTACAATATGTTCTCAAGGATTCTTATAGCTCAAGTGGAGCAGAGAAGGTAGATGGAAAACTAAATGCAACATTAAAACTTAGAAACAACAAGGAGGGCTGAGGCTCCATTTAGTTTAAATTCTGGGCATTTATCTCTGGTACTCGTTGGATGATGGAGTGGTCTTCTTCAGGTTTCCATTTACTCCAGGTATGTCTCTGGTGTACTAAAAAAAATGTAGAACGACGATGCTAGGGTCTGCCATACTGTATAACTAATGCACTGGTAGCATAGGACTGTTGTTAGCGCTGAAAAATCTCCCTAGAACACGGTATAGAATGCAGACGGTATGGGCACCTTGTCCTTTTATGGAAGAACGTTATGCTGATATGGAAACCCTGATAGTATGGTTTTCTGTGCATTGGACCTTCTGAGCGATCCACGGGGTCTTTGATTCTGGTACCTTGCCTTTGAATAATTAGATTAAGGCTTATAATTTGCAATTACAGGCCTTAAATGCTCTATTTTTCCACTGATACTCTTTGCCGCTTTCTCTTTTGCCTCTGACTGTGAAATCTATGCTTTAATGGCTCTCGGGAATATTTTACAGAGTTTAAACCCTGTTCCTTTAATGCTAGTCCCGTCATAACGTCTTCTCAGACCTTTCTTCATGATTTCGATCTCTGAACATGGTCTTCCTTGCTTTCCCTGCCACGGTGATAGTGACTATGAACAGAGGAAACCTTTCGCCACCTGAAACCCTGTAAAACATGAAAAATCGTTAAGAAAACATGCATGGGGAGGGTGAATGCGGCGGGGACGACGAAAGTGGACGTGCAGTTGGTGAAATGGTGGAATAGTGTGGGATTACGGTGGATAATGCAGTGGGACGCTTGCAGAATGGTGGCGCAGTGGGAAAATGCAGTTGGAGGGTGGCGAGAACAGAAATTTTAATGTAAAACATTAACATTTGACCTTTGAATGGATATATATACAGGGACGGGCGAAAGATGTGATGAAACACGTGGAATGGTGACATGGCGGGACCGGCCAAAGGCGGGCGTGTGAATAAATCTGGACTGTTCGATCTCAAGAGGAGATCGACGGCTGAGAACACGGCAAAGGGTGATTGAAACTCGACCGTCTGATCTCAAGAGGAGATTGACGGTGGAAAACATATCGGAGGGCGACAGATGGTGGGCCAGGGGTACGGATAGCTGGGGTTAATTTCCACGCATCTTCGGGGTACGATGGTCGTTGGATGGAGATCCCCAGATCGGACGATTGATATGCATATCACACTGGGTCAAATGCTGAACGCTAATGCGCGATGGGGGGGCAGTTTTGAAATAGTGACGAAGCCATGTGTCAGGCGGTGAGTGGAATCGGTCCGAAAATAAAATTACTACCCATCCTCCAAATGCGGTGCGATGGATACCACCGGTTTTTTAACAGTGCGCGGCGCGGGGACCACAGGGCGGGTGAATCTCTGACCGTCGATCTGGTGGGTTAAATGGACGACTGTGATGTGATCTGAGCGGTGAACGGGGTGAACGGTGGATGTTGTGGGGGTGCGACGACCGTCCGATCTATACAGATCGACGGTTTAAAATGCACCCGATATGGATTCTGTGATAAGCGCCTTCCGCCCTAGTGCCTGGTCTTGGCGCTCGGGTCACATGGTGGAATGGTTTTAGGGGGCTGGCCGAAGGGGGCTAGGCCTGCATAATGTTAAAATGTGGGTCTTTCAACCTTTTCAATGCGATTTGAGGCCAGGAAAAGGGTTACGGTAGATGGAAAAAGGGGATTTAAACCAAACAAAGTGTATTTGGAAGGTTTAAAGGGGGTTTAGGATGGTTTAGGAGGACTAGGGGGGGGATTTGGGGGTAAAAAGGGGAATTTGGACAAAGGGAAAAAGGGTTGAAATGGGACATTTTGCAGGGATACAAGGGGCAAATTAAAGCCTTTTGGAGCACAATTTTTGTAATCAGAGAGGCTTAATAATGGGAATCAACAGAGGGAATTTATCAAAGGCAAAGGCACAGGAGACTTCAAGGATGATGTGTTTTTAGAGGAAATGCATTCCTTGAAGGCTCAGAAACATTTTAGCCTCCTGTTTGCTTGTCAAAAATTTATGGGGGGGCTAACACAGTGTACTCTTGATTAGGCTTAAAGTAGGATAGAAAATAGTTACAGATAAAAACAACAATTTCTTGAATCCAATTTGGGCTTGAATAATATCTCTTTCTAGGCTCCCTAGCCATGTTTCAGGTCCTTCCTCTAGTGGAGTATTTGAATGGGACTGATCTGAATTGGATTCGCGAGGTGGATGATTTCAAATTTATTATTTCTGGCTTGTCGTCCACCATCAACAACCAGATACCAATCTTGGAATATAATCAAATCATATAATTTTGACCGGGGTTTCTGAGTTCTGAAGAAACACTAAGATTTTTCAATAATTGTTTCCCCAATATGGTCGCCATTATGTTATCACCCTGTAATTTGTAAGATTGGAAAGAAAAAACAAGTGAGGACAACATGAAACCACTTTTGAGTCTAGTACCTAGCCTTCCTAGACTCAGAGAGGACTCTCTCTATTTTTATGATTTAGCTTGATAATTATAAATGCTGATTTTAGGTTAGTTATAGAAATTCTGAGGGTTGTTTGTTTCGCTTGATTGGGTGGTTGGATAGATAGAGCTGTGAGACTTAATCCATTGGGATATGGAGTCATAAAAGGCTGAATTGTGCATCAATGTTTCAAGGGCATTCACAGGGAAAGCGAACTATGCATACTGGATCTTACTGGTAGTGTGAATATGAGATGGGATAAAGTAGTGGGTTCAAAAATAGATAAAGAGAAGTTAGTAATTCTTTTACTATACTTCAAAAGAAAACACTAAGATAGCAAACATAGATAGAATTAAGGTGCTCTCTTAGAAAATCTTAAAATAAATTTTCTCTTTTGAAATCCGATAAATTGACGCACAACATGAAAAGATAGAGGAAAAAAATTAACAAAGAGGAAAAACATCACCATTAACATAGCTCAAGAATCCTGTGAATGGTCTCTTGTTATTGATGCCCATCTCAAATAGTTACAGTGTTCCAATGCTTCTTACAATGCAAGTTTCAGTAGGGTCCAATTTTCCCACCCTTGATACTGCTAAGGCATGCAATATTTATCTAAAGACTAAGTCAGTTGCCCTACCTTACTCGACAAAATTTCATTGATTACAATTTAGTAGAAAGTGGACAAGTGTGGCCACACAAGGCATGATCAGAAGTCTCTGACAAAAACACCGACTGTAGAATTAATTTTGGGCAGCTCTTCATGGATCCAAATTCTTCGATGGCTCTTCGTAAGATCAAACAATAATCTTGGAGGTGGTTGTGATGGTCACAAAGAAGCAACCAATGGTGCCTCTGGCATCTAGCTCTGTTTTTTAGAAAACTGGCATTGGCTAATCAAATCTGGTGCAATGTTGGCCACTTTTCATTGATTGGTGATAATGTTGATGTGTTCTATTTCCTTTTCCGCTTTTGCTGGTATACCATAACAGTTCTGCATGAATGCCCTTTTCCCGATTTGAAATCCTTTTTTTTAACTCATTGTCGGGGCTTATTCTAGCATAAATTCTTCATGCTGTGTTTTGGCTTATTTCTTCATAAAACAACGTACAAACTGCATATGCCCGGACCTGAAATCTTTTAGATTCCATCCTAGAACCACATCGCATCCGTGCCAACATCGCACTTCGCACTTTGTTGTTTTTAACCTTTCCTTCGCACTTATCTTTTGAAACTTGTGATGCGCGCTATGCGATTGGGTCCCACCTGGCATCACACATCGCACTTCGACGATTTTTACACTTACCTCCCGCACCTATCCTTTAAAGTTTGCGATTTGTGATTGTGATTGGGCCCCAACACATCGCATATTTCACTTCAACAATTATAACTCAAACCCTTAGCACTTAACTCTTAAAACATGCGATGTGTGGTATGTGGGCCAGGGCCACGTATTCTTCCACATCATCTTGCCACATCATCTTGCCACGTCATTGCCCACACTTCGCCTTTCGCATTTTCTATGACTTATTGCATCACAACTTAAACAACTTAACTTAGGATTTCTTAACATATAATTGTAAAACTTGCCGATCTGCGATATGCGATTTAATCTCCTCCATTGATCAATGCTCAGATCCAATGATCCTCATTGATCCTTTGCTGTGGTTTGCCAACTTTGTTTCTTTGGTTGTGCCTGTTCATTTCTTAGTTGTTCATAGAATACTTGACTGATTCACTACTTTGCCCACATTCATGACTCGACCCAAACGTGCACGACTTGGCCGAATCACATTCACGACTCTACACAGAACACTCACTACTCTGCCTTTGATGTTTTTCTGCCTTAACTTCTTCTCTGCTACCTTTGTCTTCGCTAATGGTCTAATGGTGCTCCTTACCTCTCTGCTGACTTCTCTGCCTCTCTTTTATGCTTTTCTTACTGCATTATTGCCTAATCTACTCCTTTGCTTTAATGATAGTTTTGGTGTTGTTGCTTTGTGTTCCTTATTGGCAACATTTTCCCCTTCTACTGAAATGAAAGGCACATAGATTCTTTTTATGCTCTTGATAGTCAGGATTTCCCATTTTTCCTTAAAATAAATGATAGCCATGGAATATTATTTTCAGTAATGACAAATCTAAGAAATAATTAGTCACCTGGTGATATTGTGAAATACAGGAGTCTAACAGAGGTTATGATGGGGAATGTAAAAACATGAACAAGAGAGGGTTACATGGCCTCTTTTGCATTAATTTATAAAGGGTAGTATTTTCCTTTGTAGATAGTTCTAGGCTAAGGAACTATGTCAAAGCTTCTAAAATGCTATTTTATTTTTGTTTGGATGACCAATGCTTTAAATTGTTAAACAAATGCAAATCCTAATTATTTTTGATATAATAAAAGGGTTGGTTCGTCACCTTTTACAAAATTAAGCTTTAAATTTTCTTTGAAAGGTATAATTTAAGATGATATATATGATTCCTTAAACATTCAAATATCGAATTTAACTTGTCATATATAGATGATGTGTGTTAAATCCTTTTACAACTGAACAAAGCATTTTCAAAGATAACAAGAGGCAATAATTAAATTATGTAGAGGAATTAACTAAAATAGATAGTTCCAGTTAATTAAGGCTATGGAGCTCCAATATCCAAGATCATGGCATAGTGAATCCAAGAAGTAGTGAATCCTCTTGTTGGTCGGATAAATCGTTCTTGTGGACAAGACCAATCTCCCTAGTACTAAAAGTATCCAACAACAAACAACCAAATAAACTAATCTTTCTCTAAGCATGTAAGGTTTACAAAAGCTCTACAGAGGTGTAAAAGACTTACCGTATGTCCAACATTTGTTTGAAGTCGTTGTTGTCCCTCGTGCACTTGAAGGATTTTTCCTCGTAAACCTGCAGTCACAAACAAGAAAAATATTACATAGCACCTGTATAGACATCATCATAAACCATGCTTATCATAGTAATCAAGGAATCTATGAAATAAACCATGAACAAACATCTTATTGAGAAAAATGAGTATATTTGTATTAATTTCAAAAGAAGGAAAACCTTACAACTTGAGCCTTGATGTTGCACAGGCCTTCCCGGGGTCTGAAGTAGGAGTCTCCTCTACTTTGATAAGATCTGAACTCCTCCAACAAAGACAAGTAGAGGTATGTAATATCTCCTCACAAAAGTCTTAGTCAACTGAGTCTAAATCTTAACAGCACTTAACCTCAAATCTTCTTAAGCTTGACCTCCAATTCTCAATCTCCAAAAACTAACCATTTGAGACTACCCAATTCCTCCTTTTATAGAGCAAATGAGGAGGTTAGGATTCCACCTTTTAAGGGATATAATCCTCCTTCAAAGGGATAGACTCCTCACATCAAGGGATTAGTTCCTTAAGCTGAGGGATACATGCACCTTATCAAAGCGTACTCATCCCAAAAAATTCTCATCTAGAACCTTCTAGAATTGACCTCAAACCAACTTTTTAACTTTACTTTCTCGCCTTTTTGACTTTGAGGAGGGTACGCAGGCATTGCAAAGGAAAACTATGTTCTAGAACGCAGGTAAGCAGTGTATTACCTACGTACCCAAGCTAGGAACGCAGGCAGGCTTCATGTTACCTGCGTACCCAAATTTTCAGAGATTTTTAGGGTTTTTTCTCCAGTTTCAGGGCTTGAAATGAGGAGTAAAGGTTGTAAGACTTGCAGAGGAGGAATGTATGAGTGTTAATGAGCTCGTACAGTCAGAAAAATGTCAAGGTGACAATTTTTAGTGTAACAAATTTCCCCCTAAAGTGCGAAGTTTGGAATAGATGAAGATGAAGTCTGTCATATACGAAGAGTGAAGTACTTTATCATTTCAAGGATCATCCTGTGGACACCCCAGTCGGAACCTGTAAAAACATTCAATGAAAAATATATATATGTAGTCATATCATCGCTGAGGTAGGCATTCCCATGCTCAGATCAAAAACTAACTAAACTTGTTCTGATATAGAAATGATTTAAATATTACATCAATAGTGTAGACACAGCATGGGCACAACCATCTGTAATGAATAGTCTACAGTATAATAATAAAACTCCTCGCAGCCTGGATGGTGGAAACTAGTTCCAGGGTCTTGATTTCTGCTTCCCAAACTAGTACGATTCTATCCATGCGATTAAATGTGTCGAAGTCGAACATGGTAGAAACCACTTGATTACCAGTCAATAATGCGAACTGTTAACAAGTGTGAGAGAAACTACCAATAATGTCAATGGCTCTCAAAATACTCAGTACAATCCATGAAATGTGAATGAATGAGCTGAAGTCGAACATGTCACGGAATCATTCGATCAAAGGTCAATGATGCAACCTGTCATCGAAGGTGAGAAACCTGCCATTGAGGCATGCAGATTTCAAGGTACTGACGATTTCTAGATCAACTTCCTAGATAATGAGTTGTCATCGATAGAAAGTGATCCGTTGTAGGCAAGCCCACAACACGAAATCATAGATCAAGTTTTGAAGAAACATATTGGCAAGGACTGACTCAGGGATGGTCAAAATGGAAGACAAATATTTTGCAGATGAATGGTTTGTTTGAACTGTCCTCTTGAACACATAACGACACTGCAGATCCTTTGGTGAAAATTGACCCAAAACTAATACCCAGAAACCGGATGAAGACTTTCAATATGGTTTTATTAACTGTTAGGAAAAGGATTTTCCCAACCCAGGTGATCAAAAAGTGTCATGTTCAAGAGTGGTTAACGGTTTTTTGAATAATCAAAATGTAACAAACATGTTCGTTTTTCTCTCTTTTCCCCCACCATTTCTGGCAAGTACCTCTTTATTTTTGACAAGCTTGAGGAGGATAACATTTGCTTGTTTATAAGCTCATCCTTCGGATGAGTCCAACTTAGTTTAAGATTCGAACCCTAAGAAGGAGTGCTTCGTTCCTGTTTAAAATTGAACAGGTCCTTTATTGTTAAATTTTAACGAGTCCAGTATAGGAGACTCTCGGTGTTTTTCAATTTTAGGGAGTCAGAATAAAAAACTTAAGAAAAATCCATGGGTGTACTTTTTTGTAAATTTAGTCTCTCGAGCCTGAAAAAGGATAAAATAATGCGGGAGAGAACTCTATTGACCGTAATTTAGTCAACGTATACCTTTTTCGTAAATAGTCCATTTCAGTCCGTAAAAGGGGTAAAATTATACTGAAGGGACGATCATTCATTTACTTTAATGAGTTTGAATAATCAAGTGCTCGGAAATCTTTTCATTTTTAGAGAGTTTGAAAAGGGCTTAAAAGAGAACTCAAAAGTTTCACTTTTTCGGTAAGTTTTAATGAGTTCGAAAAAGTGATAAAAGTATACTCAGTAGTTTCAATTTTTTTGTAAATTTTAACGAGTTCGAAAAAGGGATAAAAATGTACTCATGTTTTTCTCTTTTTCGTAAGTTTTATCGAGTTCGAAAAAGGGATAAAAATATACTCCTGTGGCTGACTTTCAATTTAATTTACAAGCAGGAAAAGACGGAAAGAACTCGGCATTTTCATGTTTTTTACGAGAATGAAAGACAGAAAAATAATCTTGGGACTTTCATGAGTTTAATGAGTCTTGAAAATAACTGAAATTGACTCAAGATAGGTTTCATTTTTACAAAAGCTTGAAACAAAGAAAAACTATGCTTCAAAGTGGTTTCATTTTTACACAAGCTTGAAACAAAAAGAAAACTGTGCTTGATGCCCCCTAAGCGTAACTGCTAGAGTGCATGCCCCCCCAGCTTCATTTCATTCAAATAAGTACATAGATGGTAATTAATAGCTGGATGGAATGAAGGTTCATTTACGAGATCATATGAAAGACCCGACCTAAAACTATAAGAAAATTATGCAAAAAACTGAAATAACTAACCTAAATATATGACTTAACATTTACGAGATCTAGTCAAAGGCTTGAATCAATTAGGGGAGGATTTGTTTCATTTTTTAATGAGCTTGACACAGGAAAAGAACTATGCTCATGGCAACGTGTTTCATTTTTTAACGAGGTTGACACAGTAAAAGGAACTTTCCTCTTCTATATGTTTCATTTTTTAAACGAGGTTGACACAGTAAAAAACTGTCCTCAAATCTACTCTCTACAATCTACCTATATAACCTACTTATTAATTTTTTAATGAGGTTGACACAAGAAAAGAACTGTTCTCATGCCTGATTCATTTTTTAACGAGGCTAACTCAATAAAAGGAACTATCCTCTGACCAACTGATTCATTTTTTAACGAGGTTGACACAGGAAAAGAACTGTCCTCATACCTGATTCATTTTTTAATGAGGTTGACTCAGTAACAGGAACTGTCCTCAGATCTACTCTCTACAATCTACCTACTGATTCATTTTTTAATGAGGTTGAAACAGGAAAAGAACTGTCCTCATCGCCGACTGATTCATTTTTTAACGAGGTTGACACAGTAAAATGAACTATCCTCGGCTCACTGATTCATTTTTTAACGAAGTTGACACAGGAAAATAATTGTCCTCATATATGATTCGTTTTTTAATGAGGTTGACTCAGTAAAATGAACTTTCCTCATAAACTACTTATTTCTAATCTATTAATCTACTCTCTATAATCTACCTACTGATTCATTTTTTAATGAGGTTGACACAGGAAAAGAACTGTCCTCATCGCCGACTGATTCATTTTTTAACGAGGTTGACTCAATAACAGGAACTATCCTCACCAAATGATTCATTTTTTAACGAGGTTGACACAAGAAAAGAACTTGCCTCATACTCATTGATTCATTTTTTAATGAGGTTGACACAATAAAAGGAACTATCCTCACACTCACTGATTCATTTTTTAACGAGGTTGACACAATAAAAGGAACTATCCTCGTGGCAACTGATTCATTTTTAACGAGGTTGACACAGTAAAAGGAACTATCCTCGGTCTCACTGATTCATTTTTTAATGAGGTTGACACAGTAAAAGGAACTATCCTCGGACTCACTGATTCATTTTTTAACGAGGTTGACACAGTAAAAGGAACTATCCTCGAACTCACTGATTCATTTTTTAACGAGGTTGACACAGTAAAAGGAACTATCCTCGGACTCACTGATTCATTTTTTAACGAGGTTGACACAGTAAAAGGAACTATCCTCACACCTGATTCATTTTTTAACGAGGTTGACTTAGTAAAAGGAACTATCCTCAGCCCACTGATTCATTTTTTAACAAGGTTGACACAGTAAAAGGAACTATCCTCGGACCCACTAATTCATTTTTTAACGAGGTTGACACACTAAAAAGAAATATCCTCGCAGCCACTGATTCATTTTTTAACGAGGTTGACACAGTAAAAGGAAATATCCTCGCAGACACTTATTCATTTTTTAACGAGGTTGACACAGTAAAAGGAACTATCCTCACAAACTTGATCATGGCTTCCAATTGGAAGAAACACATGTCAATGGACACACCTTGATCATGGCTTCCAAGAGGTCTTCATCATAAGGAAGAATAGTTCTCTGGAAGGAACACATGTCAAGGGACTCAAAAGGGATAAGAACATCGCGTTCAAATAATCCCATAGAGTTTTCCATGTCAGTTACCGGATCTAAGTCAAAAGAAGATGAGAAAATAGTGAGAGGCTCGCTTACATCAGTAACTGAAAACATGGGACCAGTTGCCACATAATTAACCTGTGGCGAGGTAGATACCACTTTCGTAGAAGAAACATTCAGGGATGCCAGATTATTGGTAGTCGAATCAAGACTAGGGAACAAAAGCTGGTCTACAATCACAATATTTCCATTGTGAGGGAAAGACATCACGCGAAAGAGTGTCGATACGACAACTTTAATTGCATAAACATAGTCTCGCCCAAGGAGCAAATTGAAATCCAAGGGACCTCGAACTACCATAAGATCAATACAGACAGTTTTACCTTCCAAAGTAATAGAAAACTTAGGAAGGATCCCTAAAGGTTCACTAATGGTTATGTTAAAATCTTTCATATTATGCGTAATAGGAACAAGCCGAGGGGAACCCAAAGTTTTCCAAACAGTTGAGGATTAAATACTAACAGAAGCACCTTCATCGACCTGTGTGCGGTGTATGTCCCTACCACCAAACTTCACAATGATTTGGAAAGGGATGGAGGAAGGAAGACGAGGTTCTGTCAGTCTATTCCAATCAAAGTAAAATACCTTAGTACTTGGAGGGGGTTCTGTAGAAACAGGTGAAATGCCCCCCGGCGTAGAAGAATCTAATGTAACAAGAAGAACCTGAGTAGTATGAAGTTCACTCTCTATAGGGAGAATGGGATCGACCAAATGTGAAATCGAATCGACCACTTGATCAATTAATGGATCATCAACCTGAGTGATATGAGTTTCACTCTCCAATGGAAGAGTGGGATCGACTGTACTTGAAACTAGATCAATCACACTGTCAGTTGACGGTAGGTTGGGAGAAAATTTACGGTAACCAGTTCAAAATTCTTGCTGTGGAACAATAAGGTTTTCCAATAATTTTTAGGCTTCATCCATGTGAGGGAAAATATGAGTTTGATGACTCCCTTTGCATAAATTACAAGGAAACCTAACTTTACCCTTTTTCCCAGGAACCTGACTATCACTGGTTGATGGATCAACAGAAAGTTGATGAGATTTTTCTGACCATACTTCCAAGACCTTCGGAATACCAGGACAATTGATAAGGAAGTGGTCACCCTTACAAATCCTGCAAGGGTATTTGGGTTTATGATGCATGTTGGAGGTTTCCTCAACACAACTTACACTTACAGCCATGGATGGTTGGTTGAATTCTTTCTTATCTTGCTTCTTCTTCTTCTTCGTCACCTGGTTACTAGCGTAAAGTCTTTTACCAAGTGAAGAGGAAGAAATGGAGGAATAAATATTAGGCGAAGAAGTTAAAGGGTCAACAGAAGGTTGGTGATGTTGAGATGGTGAACTCTGTTGAGGTGAAGCATCCGGTTGAGGTGGAAAAATTGGAGTGTTTGGGGCCAATGAAGTTGAAAATAACCATATCGGTAAACCTATTGTAAATCCAGGTAATGAAAATGTAGCCATATAAGGAGGACCAACATTTCCAAAACAAGGAAAAGTACTAGGATTCTCGTTAAGAGGGGTTCCATGGTTGGTAAATTCCAGAACAATTGCCATTATATTCAACTTCAGTGAAATTTATTAACAATTTAAAACTAAAATTAAAAATTCACAATTCACACCTAACAATTAAAATTCACAATTCACACCTATGGTCTCTAAAAGTAAAAACAAACAAATTAACATGCGCTATCAAATCTAGGAGTCAAACCACACACAAATAGTAACTTCCCGTACTAAAAACACTAGTTGGTGATGAAATCCAACATCATAGAATTTAATACAGAAAGGGCGGTTGGAACAGTTACCCCGAAAATCTGCTTAATGAAACAGACTGGCACAAGTTTCCTCACAAAACCATCTTGTGTGAAGAGAACCCCCCAGAGAGTCCAAGTGAGTCTTGTCGACGTCTGCTCCAGGTAGAGTGAGATCTTTCCTTCACCGTCACCTTAGGAAATAATCTTAAGCTTATGGACACTAAGGTTACCAACAGTAACAAATACAACTGGGGGAACAGTCTACGATCCGATCCCACGCGCAAGGGAAGAGTAACAAAGCTCAATCCCCTTGAAGGCTCCTCGACATAATCCGAGGTTTACCAACAAGTGACACCAGGCTCCTCGACAATGGTTAATCTGAGGTTTACCATTTGTAATGTGCGCAAAATCTTCTATCTTTCCCAATGAAACAGAATTGATTTTCTCAAAGGTTCGGACATGATCTCGTGATTGACTTCTTTAAGAGAAGCTTCCCAGAATGTACCAATTACAATTGGATTTATTTCCTACCGCAAGATTTATCTACTTGTTTGTTTTAGTTTCTTTGGAAAGTTAGCTACAACCTATTCCAAAGCACTAATCCTAAGCTAGATTGGTGGAAAGAGCCCTAAAAATGTAAAAATTACTAGATGAATTTTAATTAAGCGCTGTGTTATTTAGGCTATTATTACTCAAAAGGGTAAATGGATACGAAACCAATGGTGTTATGACCCAACCCAAACTGAATGCAATCGAATATGATAATGTGATCTTTCAATTCGATGAATCATAACTAAAGTAAGGAGAGAGTTTCCATATACTTCCAACAATGAAAAAATTGATCACTAAGAGAAAATATAACAAATTCTCTAATGCACTAGTTTCATCAAGAAAAACTAATGCAAATCAATCCCAAAACAATTTTTTATTTATTTGTGTTTTTAAAACAAGCATAAAAAAATCTAAATTCAATCAAACAAAAATGATCTAAATTTATGATTGATTTTTCAGAATGTAAACTATGCAGTTGTAATCTATGCACAATTCACTTGAAAAGTATGCAAATGTAATGTATGCACATTTTTCATTCATATTATAAAAATGAGAATTCTAATTATGCAAATGTGATCTATGCAAGAGAATTCTCAAACAAAAGATGATTCTAATGTGATCTAAGAACCAATCAAGTGCAAGTCAAGAAAATCGGGTGAGAGTTCCAGAGATCAAAAAACACTCAAAGGCGATTAACACTCATACACTCATACAAAAAGATGCAAAATTGTGAAAACACTGAGACAAAACTCCAAGTAATGACCAAAGGAAATCAAATTAAGAATTTCTCAGAAAAGAGATTCAAAACACCCAATTAACTTAATGGAGATTGATGAGATGAAAAATTGCTGAAAGAAATGCAGAAACAAGAGATTTTTGATAGAAAAATACAGATCTGGGTAGATGCTAAGAATCCTAAATCAAATATAAACTAAACTGGAAGAAGAAATCTAGATTTTTTCCAAAATTTTAATAGGGTCCGCATGCTCTTAGAAGTAACAGGTGCGGTCCCGCACTGTTAACTCAAGGAAAGTGTGAAATTGCCCGCACTATGCAAAAGAACAAAGTGCAGTCCCCAAAAAAGCTCAAGAAAAACTTAAAAGATTTCAAAATTTTCAAAAAAAGAGAAAACCTAAACTACCCAGACAGATATCCATCAATCAAAAACCAGGAAAAACTTTTCCTCAAATCAAAATAAAAGAGAACCAAAAACAACAAGTTCTTTCCCCAGTGGAGTCGCTAATTTGTTGGTCGGATAAATCGTTCTTGCGGACAAGACCGATCTCCCTAGTACTAAAAGTATCTAGCAACAAACAACCAAATAAACTAATATTTCTCTAATAATGTAAGGTTTACAAAAGCTCTACAGAGGTGTAAAAGACTTACCATATGTCCAGCGTTTGTTTGAAGTCGTCATTGTCCCTCGTGCACTTGAAGGAGTTTTCCTCGTAAACCTGCAGTCACAAACAAGAAAAATATTACATAGCACCTGTATAGACATCATCATAAACCATGCTTATCATAGTGATCAAGGAATCTATGAAATAAACCATGAACAGACAGCTTATTGAGAAAAATTAGTATATTTGTATTAATTTCAAAAGAAGGAAAACCTTAAAACCTGAGCCTTGATGTTGCACAGGCCTTCTCGGGGTCCGAAGCAGGAGTCTCCTCTACTTTGATAAGCTCTGAACTCCTCCAACCAAGACAAGTAGAGGTATGTAATCTCTCCTCACAAAATTCTTAGTCAACTGAATCTAAATCTCAACAACACTTAACCTAAAATTTTCTTAAGCTTGACCTCCAATTCTCAATCTCCAAAATCTCAATCTCCAAAAACTAACCATTTGAGACTACCCAATGCCTCCTTTTATAGAGCAGATGAGGAGGTTAGGATTCCACCTTTTAAGGGATAGAATCCTCCTTCAAAGGGATAGACTCCTCACATCAAGGGATTAGTTCCTTAAGCTGAGGGATACATGCACCTTATCAAAGCGTACTCATCCCAAAAAATTCTCATCTAGAACCTTCTAGAATTGACCTCAAACCAAATTTTTAACTTTAATTTCTCGCCTTTTTGACTTTGAGGAGGGTATGCAGGCATTGCAAAGGAAAACTGCGTTCTAGAACGTAGGTAAGCAGTGTATTACCTGCATACCCAAGCTAGGAACGCAGGCAGGCTTCATGTTACCTGCGTACCCAAAGTTTCAGAGATTTTTAGGGTTTTTCCTCCAGTTTCAGGGCTTGACATGAGGAGTAAAGGTTGTAAGACTTGCAGAGGAGGCATGTATGAGTGTTAATGAGCTCGTACAGTTAGCAGAATTTCAAGGTGACAATTTTTAGTGTAACACCTCTTGTATTCAGTCATCTTAAGTCTAAGTCGTGGTAACATATAGTGTGTAGGTGTCAATCCGCAATAACAAATCCAACCGTTGATCCTGTCTTGTCTGTCAGCCGAGTTTTTTGGTTTCATGTCAAAGTACGTGATTTTAGAATGGAAAATATCATGGATACATAGGTTTAATGCAATGACCGTTTGGATTACTACGCATAAATGTTGTCGGAAATTTAGGCCAATAATTAGCATGTAGTGAAGGTGACTTCCAGTCACAGATCCTCTTATTTAAAGCCACCTGTAGCATGCTATCTGAAGCTATGCAACCAACTCAAGGCCATGATTGATGTCACACGGTGCATACTATGGTTAAGGATTTTTACCATAATAATAATCCAATGCATGGGATGGTGTACCATCGTTGTTGTTTTAAATCACCGAGAAAGAAGGAAGAGTATTAGTTGTGAGTTTAGCTATTGGAGAATGAGTTTTCTAGAGTGAAGCTTGAGGGAGGATTCCTAGATTTCAGATAGGATTTCAGAGGAAGACACAACAACACATGTTAGGTGAGCTCTTCCATCTTTGCCACCTATCAGATTTCAACAAATAGATTTATTTATTACTGAAGATGACTAAAATAGGAGGAAAGATAAAATGAATTAAACCACAAGGTGCTGACTCAGTGGATGCAAATGCAAATGTGAGAAGGTTTTTTGTCCAAGTAGGGTGGTATTATCTGTGC
This sequence comes from Pinus albicaulis, assembly GCA_034641835.2. Taxonomy (NCBI): domain Eukaryota; kingdom Viridiplantae; phylum Streptophyta; class Pinopsida; order Pinales; family Pinaceae; genus Pinus; species Pinus albicaulis. Next base: position 598,697,935 of record CM076572.1, read on the forward strand.
TCAAGATTGGGAAGCTCTCACTTAGGAGTAGCTCAGGAATTTGCAAATTCTTTAAATGGACAAGAAGCCACAGTCTATGGTTTTAAATTGTAGGTATCAATAGATTCAATTGTTGAGGCATTCAACCTTCCACATGAAGGAGAAATGTGGTTTAAAGGTCAAGTTATCACTGTAGGAGACCTCAACAGTTTCCTTAAGGATGGACACAAAGATCCCAACTGGGCCAAAGGAATTCCCAGCAGCTACCTCAAAAATGAATGGGAAAAAGCTATTAAACTCATCAAGATTTACCACACTTATGAAAGGAGGTATACAATAGTGTTTATTTATCATATTATATATATTTTTCATGTTGCAGGTATGAAGACCCTCAATTTTCCATACCTTTTGCTGAAGAGCCTGACAAAGATGTCATCCAAGATTCAAACACATAATTCCGCTTTAGAATACAACTTGTATAATCAAGCTCTCATAAAAGTGTTAGTTGAAGATGAGTTAAGGAAAATAAAGCAAACATGGGACCATTTCTTGATTTACAGGGCAGGCCAACTTGCACCTACACCGACATCCTCACAACAACACCCTCAGCCTGCAAAAACATATAAGAGGAAGGCTGAGAAGGAGAATATCCATAAATCCAAGAGCAGAAAGGAAAATACTTCTTTAGTTAAGGTTGAGAGGAAGTTGGAGAAAGGGGAGAGATCCTTAATCAATAAACCCAATTATATGAAAATGGTCCCCCCCATTCCTCCTTTTCCTAATTTCTATACCAGAGCTCGAAGAGGAAGGTATGAAAATGCAGATAAATCTAAAGCATAGGTGCTACTAGAAATTCTGGTAGACATTCAACAAAAGATGTAGAAAGAGTGTCAGCCCACAAAGTCTGATGAAGAACTCCTCAAATATGCAGGGTATGAGATTGGTGCTGAACCCTTAGTTAAACTGAGAGGGGGGGGGGGGGGGTGAATCAGTTTAACACATACATGGACTTTTAAAACTTTTCCCTTAAATCTTATTTACACCTTTATTTCATGGTCAACTTAATATGTGAGCAATCTTAATTTTTGAGCAGCAAGTATCAAGTAGATTTGTTAATGTAATAGCAGTCTTAATATGCAAGCAACATGTATTAAGCAGATTAGATAAACCACATCAACACATAGAAATTATACACAGAGACAGCAGATATAGTGGAAACCCATAAAGGGAGAAAACCACATCTTATTATTGTTGTGATGCAAAGGAAAGCTCCAACTCCCTCTCACCACTGATTTTCCGTAAGCACCAACCTACAGGAGGCTCCTACCTCAATTTTGCAAGCTACAACTTGCAAGGAAGCTCCAACTCCCATCAATTTTCTACAGGCACCAACCTACAGGAGACTCCAACCTCAGTCAGCTACAACTGACATTTTATCAAGCTACAACGTGATGTGGAAGCACCAACTTCCATCTATTTTCTGCAGGCACCAACCTACAGGAGGCTTCTACCTCAGTCAACTACAACTGAAATTTTATCAAGCTACAACTTGACGTGGAAGCACCAACTTCCATCTATTTTCTGCAGGCACCAACCTACAGGAGGCTTCTACCTCAGTTAGCTACAACTGACATCTATCAAGCTACAATTTGGTAGGGAAGCTCCAACTTCCTTACTCTTTCAAAAGAAAAACACTTGCTGATTTACCTTGGATATCAGCTCTATTATGTACCTTCTCTTCTGCTATTTATCAGCCCTGCATCATCCCTGCTTTGCCCCTCCTTCTCTGCTCAGCTCCTCCTTCTTCTTGTCTTTTCTCCTCAGTTTTTCATACTCTACATTCTCTATATTCACACTCTCTAATCTCTTGCAGCTTTCTTATTTTCTTCCACTCTCTTCAATTCTGTTGCACACTCTCTTCTTCTCTCACACTTTTTTCGTTAACCTTCTCTTCTTGGATATTACCTTGTTTTATACAAAATAGCTTCATGGCTATTTGTATTCTACTGGGAATTCGAAATGGACAACCATGTCTCTTTGCCTTCTGCCTTCTCATCTCTTTTCAAATTTCACTCAGTAAAAAAATGTAAATCAGAGGTGCTTATTTCAATATTACAAAGGATATTTGCTTTCTTCCTGTGAGATTCTCCAATGCATCACAAACAATAAAACAATTAAAACATTTACATTCGAATAAATGGTGAACTCCAAATTTCAACTCATTTAGTCTTTGAATCAAGGTACGTCTTTTCTTTGGTTGTCTTTGTTCTTTCAGACTCCAGGAAAGCTTATCTCCTTCGGTCTACGGTTTTTATGTCCCTCTCCGTGGGGGTAAACGTACCGTATACATGTAATCATGGTTTTGTAATAAAATAAAATGTAATTACAAATTTTAAATCAGGGCAATTCCAACCCTTTTCATGCCACAAGTGTCTTGTTGATGTGGCGAGTTCCGCAGGCCGGAACATACATATATTACAATTGTATTATATTGATAATTGCCCTCCCCTTAAGCTGAGGCCCGTGGGTCTACAGACCACACAGCTTATCGCAACAACGTTATATATATATCTATATATATATATATATGTGTGTGTGTGTGTGTGTGTGTGACAATGCATTTTAATATATATATATATATAACCCAACCTTGTCTCTTGGCTTAATTATAAGATGATTTAATCATATACTTTTCCCTTTTTATACACCTTAACATCCTCTCGGTACATACAATAAAGCCTGTTTTAAAACATATAAAACTCCTTTCGGGCCCACCTGACACGTTTTCAAATGCGATTGATCGCAATCGTAAATTTCTATTTGCGATAGTTGCTATGCAGTTTCAACCAACTGCGATATTGCGATAGTTGCGATATTGTGATTTCGCAATGTTGTGATGGTGCGATGGCGCGATGTTGCAATGTTGCGATGGTGTGATGGCGCAATGTTGCGATGTTGCGATATTGCGATCATTGTGATATTGTGATTTCACAATGTTGCGATGATGCGATGGTGTGATGGCGCAATGTTGCAATGTTGCGATGGTGCGATGGCGCAATGTTGCGATGTTGCGATAGTGTCCCACATTATGGTACTTTGGTTATTTGTTTATAAAGCACTCCACTTATATATATGACCTTTGTTTATATGATGTGCTGCACATATATGTAATGCGTTGCATATATACTCCAGCATGGGTAGCGATTCCCGGAATTTGTGTTTATGTTATATGTAACGCTGTGCCTCTATATGCGCTGCTTCTGCCTCTGCCTCTACTGCTGTGATAACGGTTCTACCTCTATGTTCACGACTCTGCCTCTGCCTTAGCTGTGCTTCTTTCTCTGTCTGTTCCGTTGCTTCCGTTCTATTGTTTGACTGTTACATTTCGACATTCTCTTCTGCCTGTCTCCTTTGCTTTCTTTGTTCCATCTGCTCCTTGACTCCTTCATTCTCCTTTTGCTACCTCTTCTTTAAATGACCCTGTCTCTGTTGCTCGACCCTCTCTACATCTTGCTGCTATGCTGCTCTCTTTTCCTGTCTCTGTCTTTGCTGCCTCCTTTGCCATCAATGACAATATTTCAAATGGGCCCCTTTTGGCATTGATGGCACACTTCTCCTGCTGATTTGACAGGATCCTTTCTCCTGGTTTCTCCATCGTTGTTTTCTTCCCCTTTGACATCAATGTAAGGTCTAATGGTTTGTGAAGCTTCTATTTTATGATGCCGCGGTTTTATTCTCAATACTTCATGCATTTCATGAAATTTCCTTACTTTGTATGTCGCTACTCCCAACCTGGGTGCATAAGGGTTGTTGAGAGAACACTTTTGAGAATATTTGAACTTGTAAATACACATTAAGTCGATATCATTCCAAAGCATAGACTCCTTACACTTGTATAGAGAGTAAGTGATGACAGCTATATTTAATCAAACTTGTATAATAAGAGATGCATTATTGGATCAAGACTTAAAGATTGTGAATGCTCCTAGTGACATATCAGGCTTGCTTCAGCTATACTTCAGTCTATATCTGATGTAGTGCGCCGATACCTTTCTATTGAGGAAGATTGTATATGGAATAAGTCTTCTTCTGCAATAGACATCTGTAGTACCACACTTGTTCAATTGTGATGAAACCAATATATCCTTTATTGCTGCGATACACCTTTCATGCCTGTTCGTGATGATATGAACTAGGATGTTGATATTATCCTTAATAGTTGAAGGTTCTTGTTATAGATGTGATCAATGATTTAACCAAAATTTGATCTAAGAGATCAAATGCCTTTATTGCTTGCATAATGTACTTTCACAACAAAACCTTGAGGTAGGATGCATTCAATGTATTGGTCAATCTCAATTATCAGCCATGCAATTCATTTATGTCATAAGGGGTATGTATGTCAATGATCAATTTCTCTTTACTGATCCAATAGTCCTTCATACTTCAGATATTTTGACTGTTCCATCAGGATGATCTTCCCGTATATTCAAGATGTTTAATTGAAAACTCAATAAACCATTTTCACACAGTTTTATGACTGATCTTAAGGAGAAGGCCTTGAAGTTCTTTTGCCATAGTTCATTGATCCTATGGACCTGTATCATACTGCTACTTCACTGAGAATGCTTGGTAATTTGTTGATAAGAATGCTTCTTGTACCTAAACATCAATTGATATTACTTTGATAAACCATGCAGAGGTTTCATTTCAGCTTGCACATTTACCCATAATTAAGACATCTATTATTGAGCTCTCCACTATTTTCAACAACAATCATCAATATACTAAACCTGATTTTGGTCTCATTAATATTTTGCTTTTTCTTTCATGATGTTCAGAGGAAGTCATAGCATTTTCTTTTCTAGGACTGCTCTAGAACCATTGCTGCTTTACATACAATTCAACTGTTCTATATATCTTGGTTCACCTCTGTGTCTATTCATCTGTTCACTGTACTTGTGTGCACCAGCTACATATATAACTGCTTTTCAGGTTTATTCTCAAATACATATGAATCTGGGCAATGTCTGTTTATTACCATCTTTGTTCTCGGGCTACCTGCTTTCATTCTATATACATATATGAGTTTTAAAATTAATGGTTGAAACTCATATTACAAATTCAATTCACCTTTTCCCCTGTACTTCCTGTCAAACCAGTAATATCTGTGTATCTCTGTCAGACCCATACTTTTATCCTTGTGTTTATTCACCTGTTCACTGTCTTATTTCTGTTCTCAGGCTACCTGTCTACATTCTCTGTTCATATTATATGAAATATTTTCGTATATATTACCTCGGACCTCATAAAGCGTCGAATAACATTAATAAACCACATTCATATATATATTACTCTGCCGGGGCCCGCAATTCAATCAAATGAACGCATCCGTACCTGGCTTAACCTCCGCACACCTTAGTTAAACATCGAGCAAGTTCTGCAAATGATCGTCGTCGGATATCGAGCCTCTAGATCAACGGTGTGTATCGATTTCACTCGATGTATAACGCGCGAAGGCGCACTTTAAAGGGCGGTTTTGAAACAGGTCCCTTGCCATGTGTCTATTCCTTAATGGAATCGCTCTAATTCAGAAAATACCACCTGCTCCGGAGAAGTCGTGCGAAATGGAAGGGTGGTTTTCGGCAATCCGCATTCACTGTTTATCTGGTCGTGGTTCCACTTCCTCCTATGCTCTAGGTTTCGGTCCGACACTTCCGTGTACAACATTAACTCGTGGTTCCAATATGTTCAATGATACTATTCAACCATTTCCATTCCAAAGTCTATTCGCACACGATTTATATATTTAATATACACACCGAAGCGTATAACCACGAACATTCTGGAGTATTTGCATTAACACAGGGAAGGAGTACACTACTGCAGAGTCAAAGCACTCTCACGCATTCCCAGAGCACCACTAGAACTCAATCATATACATGATTTCAATTCCGTCTTCAATTTCATAACAGGCCAGATATTCAACTCGATGGCCATTATCCTCCTATACTGTTACTGAAGAGGTTCTCTGTCTCTTTGCGGCTCTCGGGCTCCCTCTCCCGTCCTCTTCTGCCATTTAGGCAATGCTCCAACTCATCCCCAAGCATTTTAAGTCTTTACCACAGGGTTTTAGTCTTCAATCAAAGTCTATGCTCAATAATTGCTCAATAATTCATCTGCAAACTATATTACACTCCTTCAGGCCTTTTCAACTCCACTGCTCTGTCTCTAATTCCTTTTTCTTCCTGATCTCATAGCTGTTCTCATTACATGGAGCTCTTCTTAGACTACTTCCATGGGGTCTATATATGACCTGCTATCCCCCTGGGATGTTGCTTCATATTTGTAACTGGTTAGATATTTGCTTTGTTTCCTAGAGCAGCTCCCCCTGAGACTATGCTAGATTCATTATGTTATGGAGATAATAGGCTCCCCCTTTCTCTTTTCCTTCCATACTTTATTGGGGTTCATCATAGTGTCTGCTCTTCTTTTAGATTCATAGTTTTGTTTTATTTTCTTTGTTTCCATCGTATGTCTACAGTTCTTTAATATATATGGCAATTTATAGTCCTTTGCTTTGTGGCCAGGCTTGAGGCATGTATAACATCTTATTTTATCAAAGTATATTTGAGCTGATGTATAATATTTCATTCCCCTTTTTGAACATAATTTACAATCAACAGATTACGTCCAAATTCATTGCATGTATAACAATAGCCATGGAAATGATTTGTGTACCTAGTGAAAGATTGTTTTTTCCATTTGCTTGCTTGAGGGATTCTTCTATTTTGCTGCATCCTTTGCTGGTTGAACTGGATTGGCTTTGTCTTGCAATATGCTGCATTATGTCCTCGTTTGTGGCAGGAAAAACATGTGCTACTTTCTATAGGAGGAAGGAACCTCCTTTGACATCTTCCGAATTTGTTCAATTCATCCTTAGGAGCATATGAGCCTTTAGCAATTGATTGTTTCATCTTCTCATTCTCTGTTCTTTCATGTTGCTGCTTGTTTTTGTTTGTTTCTTTGCACATATTGTTCTTGCTGTCTTCTTCTTCTATGGGAATCTTCTGAGCTGCATCACTGTTCCTTACAGCTTTTACAAAAATGATTTTATTGTTATCTTCAACCTTGGACTTACTAGTTTCACCTTCATATCCTATCCCAGTCTTTATGATAGGTGACCTTTGTGCATTTAGAATCTGTTCCAACTGTCCAAAGCCTTTAATTAGAGGTGTGTTCATTAATAGTTCTCTTTGGGATTTTTCTAATTTCTTTCTCAGGCTCACTACCTCTTCTTCCAATCTTTCATATTCCAGATTTTTCTCTCTCATTTGTTGCAGCAGAGTGTCTTCTATTTTCTTTGCTTCTTCAAGCTGTGTCTTCAGGCCAATAATTTCTTTCTTATCTTCATATTCTCTCTCATTACATATTTGCACTAATGTCTTCAGGTCTTTGTTTTCATTCTTCAATCTTTCTATTTCAGTCAAGGCTGTGTCAAGTTTGGCTTTTTCTTCAGCTGTAATTTCTTCATGGTTCTTATCTCCATTCACACTAGCAGGTACTTCATTTGATTGAACATTTTCTTTTTGACATGTATTTTTCTTCTTCTTATTTTTATTTTCTTTCTTGACAGTGTAGTCCTCTATGTCTACTCCATGCATGAAATTCAATCTGTCCCAGATTTCTTTTGCAGAGGTTAAATCCATTATCAACTCAAGGTCCTTGTTATGAAGACTGTTATATATCACACATTTTGCCTTGGCATTCCTCTGTTGTTCTTTCACCGTGGGTGAGTCTTTGCAGTAACCATCACACACAAGCTTCCATACCTCAGGTTCATAAGCCAATAATCTTGTCTTAACCTTATCTCTCCATTCAGGAAAGTTTGTTGTATTTAGCACAGGTACATTTTGATAGTCCATGACTCAACCAGATCCCCTTCAAGCTATTAAGCTTACACCAAAGGAACCTGCTCTGATACCAATTGTTGAACCCTTAGTTAAACTGAGAGGGGGGGGTGAATCAGTTTAACACATACATGGACTTTTAAAACTTTTCCCTTAAATCTTATTTACACCTTTATTTCATGGTCAACTTAATATGTGAGAAATCTTAATTTGTGAGCAGCAAGTATCCATCAATTGTTAATGTAACATGATCTTAATATGCAAACACAATGTATTAGCCAAGTTAAGTCCATTTTTCCACAACATAGACGTATACATGGGAATGAATATAGTGGGAGCGATAAAGGGAGAAAACCACATCTTATTATTGTTGTGATGCAAAGGCAAGCTCCAACTCACTCTCACCACTGATTTTCTGTAGGCACCAACCTACAGGAGGCTCCTACCTCAATTCTGCAAGCTACAGCTTGCAAGGAAGCTCCAACTCCCATCAATTTTCTGCAGGCACCAACCTACAGGAGGCTCCAACCTCAGTCAGCTACAACTGACATTTTATCAAGCTACAACTTGATGTGGAAGCACCAACTTCCATCTATTTTCTGCAGGCACCAACCTACAGGAGGCTCCTACCTCAGTCAGCTACAACTGACATCTATCAAGCTACAACTTGATAGGGAAGCTCCAACTTCCTTACTGTTTCGAAAGAAAAACACTTGCTGATTTACCTTGGATATCAGCTCTGTTCTGTACCTTCTCTTCTGCTATTCATCAATCCTCATATCAGCCCTGCATCATCTCTGCTCAGCCCCTCCTTCTTCTCTGCTCAGCTCCTCCTTCTTCATGTCTTTTCTCCTCAATTCTTCATACTCTGCATTCTCTATATTCACACTCTCTGACCTCTTGTAGCTTTCTTATTTTCTTCAAATTTCTTCAATTCTGTTGCACACTCTCTCCTTTTCTCATTCTATTTTCATCAATCTTCTCCCCTTGGATATTACCTTGTTTTATACAAAAACAACTTCATGGCTATTTGTATTCCACTGGGAATTCGAAATGGACAGCCATGTCTCTTTGCCTTCTTCCTTCTCATCTCTTTTCATCTCACTTAGAAAAATGTAACTGTAGGTGCTTATTTCAATATTACAGTGGGATATTTGCTTTCTTCCGGAGACTTGCCAATGCATCACAAACAATAAAAACAATTAAAACATTTACATTCGAATTACAATGTGAACTCCAGCTCAACTCATTTAGTCTTTTGAATCGCTATGCATTTGCCTTTTCTTTGGCTGTCTTTGTCTTTTCTGTGACTGTGTTTTATCTCCTTTCGGCTCTGTCTGCTTTTTTGTCCTCTGTGGGGGTGTAACTGCTGCATAAGTGTAACTGTGCCTTTTAAATAAATAAAATGTAATTGCTGACTTTTAAATCAGGGCAATTCCAACCCTTTTCATGCCACAAGTGTCTTGTTGATGTGGCGAGTTCCGCAGGCCGGAACATACATATATTACAATATATTATGATACATTTATATAGGCGAAACACGTGGATCTCACAGACCACAAACTATCGCACGTTATATATATATATATATATATATATATATATATATATATGTGAGCGGTGCGTTTTAATATATATAACTAACCTGTATCTCTCCAGCAATACTAAGATGATTATCATACTCATCCTTTTTATACATAGCATCCTCTGGCACATACAACAAAGCTGAATTTTAAACTATAAAAAACTCACTGAGGCTGACATTTCAAATCTGATTGTCATATCCATAAATTCAACCTAGATGGGTCTTTATCTGATTTCTCAGCGTGATAATGCTGATAATACTGTGACTTCCATAAATATTGCTGATGGGTGCGATGGCGTGATGTTGCATTGTTGCGATGGTGCGATGGCGCAATGTTGCGATGTTGCGATAGTGCGATATAGCGATTTCACGATGTTGCGATGGTGCGATGGTGCGATGACATGATGTTGTGTTGTTGCGATGGCGCAATGGCGCGATGTTGTGATGTTGTGATGGTGCGATGGCGCGATGGCGCGATGTTACGATTAGGAAGGGTCCCACCTTATGGTACTTTGGTTATATGTTTTTAAAGCGCTCCACTTATATATATGACCTTTGTTTATATGATGCGCTGCACATATATGTAATGCATTGCATATATACTCCAGCATGGGTAGCGATTCCCGGAATTTTTGTTTATGTTATATGTAACGCTCTGCCTCTATATGCGTTGCCTCTGCCTCTGCCTTAGCTACTTCTGCTGCTGGACCTCTGCCTCTACTACTGTGATAACAGTTCTGCCTCTATGTTCACGACTCTGCCTCTGCCTTAGCTGTGCTTCTTTCTTTGGCTATGCCGTTGCTTCCGTTCTACTGTTTGACTGTTACATTTCGACATTCTCTTCCGCCTGTCTCCTTTGCTTTCTTTGTTCCATCTACTCCTTGACTCCTTCATTATCCTTTTGCTGCCTCTTCTTTAAATGACCCTGTCTTTGCTGCTCGACCCTCTCTACATCTAGCTGCTATGCTGCTCTCTTTGCCTGTCTCTGTCTTTGCTTCCTCCTTTGCCATCAATGACAATATTTCCAACAATTGGTAGCAAGAAGAAGAAAGAGGAAGCCAAACCTGTTGTTGGTACCAGAAAAATACATACCAGAGATAGCAAAAAGTTCAGGCTCAAGTCCAAGGCTCTGCAAAATCCAAGTTTATTGAAAGAGGTCATTGATATAGAAGGAAAATATGAAGGGTTAAAGACAAAGGAATCCAAGAAGAAAGATAAAAACAAAACCCCTTCAAAGCAGCAAGTAGAATCCTCAAAAATAAGAAAGATCCAAAAGGGTTCAAAGAATGAGAAGGCCACTATCAAATAAGCAGCCACAAGAATCACAAGATGAAGATAACCCGTTGACAGCAAGTCATAGTTGGACAAGCTTGCTGAAGCTGTAGCCCACATGGAAGGAAGGTAGAAATGCTTCTTGATTTAACACATATTTGCTTATCAAGTGCAATTTTGAACAAAAGCTTAGATGTCAAAGAATGTAATTCTACACAAGTTTTTCAGTGTTTTATGTGAATTTTTGAAAAAGAAATAGAATGCTACCGTAAATTCTAATAATTTACATGTTTTTACTGGAATTTCTGGTAGCACCTGTTTTAACTTATTTTTTACACCTGTCAGCAAAATTTCCAAGCCAGTTCAGGAAAGATAAGGACTCATAACCAAATGGATATAAAAAGTGACGGTGATAAGTGGTTATGAGGTTGTTGGAGGACATATTAAATGAAGATACATGTTTATTTAAGAACCAAAGACATAAGGAGACAAATCAGTAGAAAAAGGGGCAGCATGTCAACACACTCAGCAGTTCAGCGTAGATTTTCTTCTCTTCTTTCATCTACATTTGTCCTTTCAGTTAGATTTCGATGGGATATGGTTTTAATGTGCTATGACACCTATGTAATTTTAGGAGTAGAATTTCCTTCTTCTTAGAAGAGATGGAGTTGGTTCCTCTCTCTCTATATATACCATTTGTAAATACCATTTCAGGGTTGGATGTTGGTCTACCTGAAGACTTAATATAATAAAGAAAAGCCATTTTTCAGTTCATGTTAGATGATTTTGTGACTCAAGAACTATCTAATGTATGGTGTTTTTTCTCTCTTTGTTAATTTCTTCTAATTTATGAGTTGCAACAACTAGTAAGGTGTGAGTAAGACACTGTTGAAGGATTTAATAGTAAATTATCTTCTTTCCAGTTTCCTTTAAATCATATATTTGTTATAGAATGTGTTAGTGAAGATTTCATAAAGGATTTGTGAAATATTATGCATGTAATATACTTTTTTAATGTTTTTTACTTTGCATAAACAGATTTTGTGTAAAGTGACATAATTATAGCTATGTGACTGATTTAGGATATGAATATTTCCTAGAATAAGTACCATCTATCCATCTGCTTTCATTTGTTACACTCTTCTCCCTATAATACCAATTTACCCACACAATTTATACTTCCCACAGATTTCCAAATGCATGAAAGTATTAAAGAATGTAAAAAAACATTTCAAAACCTTTGAGAAGCCATCTAACCACTCAAAAAACCTTTAAAATTTGAAATGAGCTATGATGTGTAAGGCTTACTCCTTTTGTAGTCAAGGAGTGACTCCTTGCACTAACAACCTAAATATGCAAAATAGAACTATAATAAATTAGAGGAAATGTTCTTCTAAGAAAATATTTTTTTCAAAATAAGCCCATTAATAGGAAGATACTCCCTCTTCCCTTGTAGATCTTGCAATATGAAGATTGATGGGCCTACTTTTTCAGAAATTGGAAATGGTCTGTTAGTGTCAGTCTTGTTGGGAAAATACTAAGAGGGGGGGGGGGGGGGTGAATCATTATTTACTGCATTTACCAAGTCCATCAAGTCAAGAATAACTTCATCAGGTGGTTTGCCATCAAGGACAACACATGTCAATAGTCGCATGTCTTCATCTTCATTTAGTGGGTTGCCATCAAGGACAACACTCTGCATCATATTTCCAACAATCTCCCTTTTTGGACTTGATGGCAACCATGATGGTGTTTGGTTACCACAACAGATAGATACATTAAGAATACAATGACACCATGTCACTCTCCCAAATATTTGACACCATCTTCATTCAAACACCATGTCACTCTCCCCCTTTGACATCAAGTGCAAAGGGCGGATCAAAAACCAACATACTCTTCCCCTTTTCTCCTCATGTGGAAGAAGCGTTCTGCAGATCTGATATGTACTGAAGTGGCCAAGCTCCCCCTGAGTTCAAGCTGAAACTTTAAAACATATTTTCAATGAAGTACATGACTCTATGAACTTCCTATCACCAAATACTCATACTTATATCAATTATCCATCCAAGTGGATTTACATATGAGACTCAACTACCCAACCAAGTGGGTTTACAAATTTGACTCAGCTACCCAACCAAGTGGGTTTACAAAATTTGACTCAGCTACCCAACCAAGTGGGTTTACAAGTTTGACAGGTCCTTACATGACTGAATATTACAATTTTACACCATTGGTCTCAACAAGACCTTTTCATCAAACTACAAATATAACTTTTAAGACCAACACCAGAAAGTCCTCAAGAAAGAGAACATATTTCAGAACCATCATAATGCCAATACTGCATTATACTCAGCAAAGCTAATGCTCCCCCTGAATCTATGCAACCAAGCATCCTTTCCATATGACTAAGGCTCCCCCTTAGTTTGTGCATCCTGAACAACGGTTTTCTGTGCAGGAACTCGCGTATATACGCGACTGTGTTTCATGAAACCCGCGTATCCCAAGCCATCTTCTAAATTTCAACCAGACCTGATTCTTTGTGAGGCAAAGACAATGTTCAGCTTCTTTCTGAGATATTTGAATGCTTCCCTGGACTACAGATAGATAGAACAGTGTAGTTGTGTCTTCAAGCGTCATCCAACGGTTGTAGCATCAACACAATAGTAACCAAGCCTTCAGATTCTTTGCAGCATCAATACAATCTTTCCAAGAGAGATTCTCATATCAGAACAACATCTTCACATAGGTGTCAAGCAATCATCCATGTGGTCCAACATCACCATGATCTTCATGAAGTAACATATGTAGGAAAAAGATTTCTCAACCATAGTAACACACTCTGCATGATTTATTTCTGAATCAAATGACATCCAACTCATCCATGTGTGAATACAAAAGATACTTATCAGCAACCAGGGCTCAAAAACTCATCATAATAAACCATGTACCAAGTCATCATCATTTGAGCATGAGTATCACAAAAACCAAAGAATAAGCAGTCATATTGCCAACAATGCAATCATTAGTATTCAGCCTGCTGCTCCCCCTAAACCAGTGCTCTTCCTTAGCTTGAGCAATCTGAAGCACCTTCAACAGCAAGTCATTAGCAACAATCTCTGCCTGATCTGTCCTCATCTCTGAATTATAAGACTTTCATCTCAACAACGAATGCTCTTCTTCATAAAGCAACCAGGCTTCATCCATAATCTTCAACACAAGAACCCATGTATCATTTCATTATCATGAGTATAACCAGAATGATGCTAACAGTGCAATCATCAGCAGTCAGACTGATGCTCCCCCTGGACCTCTGCTCCAAATCTTCAGCTATCAGATAAATTTTCTTATCATCAATGCATACACGGCTGTGTCAGCTGTAACTCGCGTGTATACGCGACTTTGTTTCATAGAACCTGCGTATGGAAAGTGAAATATAGAAAATTTCACACCTTTATCTCCTCCTGCAATTTTACCTTCTGTTCCTGTCTTTTCTTCACACCAGATGCACTGTCAGAAATAAATATAACCAGAATAATCAAATCAACCATGAGAGACATTATACATTGCTCCCCCTGTGACGATACATAACTAGATCTCATAATGTATCCCACATCATTCCTGCAGTCAATCAGAGAAGTAAGCTTCAGAAGCGGATGACTGCAGTAGGGTCTGAATTCCCTACGTTTCTGATCGGTCCTCCTTCTTTTTCCAAATTTGTTTGAGCTTTCCAACTGTGTGCTGAAAATTGTCCACTTTCCCAGATCTGTTCATCCTGCATTCTTTTTCTACATGTCCATACTTGTTACAAGCATAACATCTCATGTGGTCAGAGAAATAAACATAAGAATCATAATGAGTATTTCTAATCTTCCTCCTTTTACACTCAGCTGCTTTATGTCCATACTTGTTACATGAAAACAATATCCCTTGAAGAAACCAGAGTACCTTTCTATGTAGGAGCTCTTTGTTTGAGGCTGAAATGATCTGCTCCTGCAATTTGCTGCAACATGCCCATAATTATGACATTTAAAGCATTCAACGTTCTTGAATAAATTCCTTTGAGAGTTCATGATTGTTGGTTGATCTTTTGTCTCTTTCACCACTTCATTGACATCCTCTAAATTTTTGGCACTTCCTTGTGAGCTAGATTCTCCTTTAATAGTTTCATGGAAACCAAGACCATGTTTGATAGCAGGAGACCTTTGATTACTCAGAATATTGTCCAAGATATTAGTGCTATCTTGAAACCTCAAAAGTTTAACCTTTTCTTTTAATTTACCTTTGAGAATGTTTACCTCAACCTCCAAGGCTTGACACTGCTTTGTCATGCTTTCTTCTTTCCTTCTTCCATCTTCTACTTGATCCTTCAGATTTAGAATCTCTTCTTTCAACCAATTTTCGTTTTCTTCACATGTTTGTTCCAGCTCTTCATTCTTCTTGTTTGATTTTTCCAGAATCCTTTTGAGAGAGATGATTTCTGCTTCAAGGCCTTCATTCTTCTTATTTGATTTGTCCAGGTCTTCTTTGAGGGAAATGATTTCTTCTTCAAGTCCTTCCTTTTCAAATGATTGTAGAGGTTCCTCATTTTTCTTACTTGATGCTTCTAGATCCGCTTGCAGAGAGATGATTGCAGCTTCAAGGCCTTCATTCTTCTTGCTTGATTTTTCAAGATCTGCTTCTAGCTCTTTAATTTGATTGGATGCATAAGTATGAAACCTTTGATACTTGTCCACCTGTCCATTCAACATTTCTATTTGATCTTTCATTTGAGAGGTCATCTCTTTGTAACTAGAATCTTTCGTATCAATTTCCTTTTGTTATTCTTCAACTTTGATCTTGATAGCTTCCACATCTTTACTATCTTCACTATTGTTTGCACAAAGAGGAGTATTACAAGTGGCCTTCTTCTTTTCATTCTTTGCCATGAGTATTTGTAGAGCTTCGTCAGAAACTTCTGGATCCATACTGTCACTTTCACTATCATAATCTTTGCACATGCAATTAAGTAAGAGACAGGAACAACGATTCATATCTGGTTCATCTTCTTCAATTTTTGCTATACATGATTTCTGAGGTATCTTCTTGTTTCGAGTAGCCTTCTTCTTTTGCTTCTTAGCCATGAGCACTTTCAGATCTTGGTCAGAATCTTCTTCATCTTCACTGGACACTTCATCATCATCTTCTTTTGCATAATAACTCTTTCTCTTTTCAAATTGTTTCCCTTTACCATGCTTTTCTTTATAAGGGCATTTAGCAGCATAGTGACCAACTTTTCCACACTCAAAACATTTGAAGGGAAGCTTACCTTTGAATCTTCCAGTACCTAGTTGGAGCTTTCTCACGAAATTCGCTTCTTCTTCATCGGATATATAGCTGGATTCTTTGACAACTTCCTTTTCCTTTCCTTTTGTAGATGCCTTAAAAGCAACTTCTCTTGTTTGAGAAGGACCTCCTTGTCTCATTTCAAAGGCAGTCAGAGTACCATGTAATTGAACAATAGTAAGGGTTTGCAGATCTTGCCTTTCTTCAATAGCTGAAACTTTAGAGTCAAATTTTGAAGTTAAGGATCTTAAGACCTTTTCCACCAGAGTAGTGTCAGTTATGGTTTCACCCAAATTTCTCATTCGATTTACAATATCATCCAGACGAAGAAAGAAACTAGCAACACTCTCATCACTATGCATCTTCAAATTTTCATATTCAATTCTAAGAGTTTGGAGTTTTGCACTTTTTACCTTTGTGTCTCCTTCATAGCTTAGAATGATTTTGTCCCATATGTCTTTTGCTGAATGTAGCTGCATCACTTTAGCAAATTCTGATTCAGACATGCTTCCTAATAAGACATTCAAGCTCAGACATCTTGCACCCACACTCATGATTTGCAAAATGAATTTCATCTCTTTATATAGGTTTATCCTTTTTCAATACCATGAGCCCCTTTTTCAATACCATGGGCCAAAACAATACCATGAGCCCAAAACTACCTGGACGGGGTCAATTAGGCGGATCATTACCCAATACAATGGGTCAATACCATGGCGGTTACCCTTGGTTTTGCACTTTTGAGCGCTTTTACCCATACGCGACTTGGAACGTTATTTTCTTTCTTTCAGCTGCATCAATAGGAATACTTGCCGGGTATTGATAACCTTCTTCCACGATTGCCCATACATCTGCACCAAGAATTTGCAGATATGCTTTTGTTCGCACCTTCCAGAATATCAAATTGCTTCCATTTAATAAAGGTGGCTTTATAGACATCACTCCTTCTTGACTTCCCATTGTGACGGATCTCCTTCAAGCGATCAAGCTTCTGCAGAAGGACCACCTCTGATACCAATTGTTGGGAAAATACTGAGAGGGGGGGGGGGGGGGTGAATCAGTATTTACTGCATTTACCAAGTCCATCAAGTCAAGAATAACTTCATCAGGTGGTTTGCCATCAAGGACAACACATGTCAATAGTCGCATGTCTTCATCTTCATTTAGTGGGTTGCCATCAAGGGTGCCATTATCAAATTTTTGTCATTTCACTAGGTCTTCAAGCAAAAATTTGGTCACTGGGTATTAGGTCTAGGACTATTTCCACTCCTTCCAATTTTTTTAAATTGCTGGTCCATGTCATCAGTCAGCTAAGTGTATCATCATGCAGAGATTATCATCATCATTTTAGTCATCTCCATCATGTTTTCATTCAGTTTAATGTCTCCATTAGGTCATTAGGGTTTCAAAGTCATCATAACTATCATTTCATTCATAAAATCCGACAATTGGAGGAGTAGTAATAATGAAAGTTTCTTCAATAAATTTTGATTTAAAAAAATGTAATTTTATGTTTCTATATGTAATAAGCACTTCATGTTACTAAATTTTCATTTCAAAGCTTTGAAAAAGTTCAAGATTCCAAAATATTGAATTTTCCAAAGAAGCCACAACAGTCCAAAAAGTCACAATTTGCAAGGTTACAAAGTTCAAAGAATGAAATTCATGCATGAAAAAGACATGTGGGCCCATCATCACTCAAAGGGAGTCATTCCATGTTTATAAAAGTGCCAAAAAGTCACAAACACATTCCATTTTCACTCTCATCACCTCTCATCATCGAGCTCATCCCTCATTTGGTGAGAAAAATGTGTTTTTTTGCTCAAACTAGAGAAAATTTGAGGCGTTGCACATACATACATTGCGATGCGCTTCTAGAAGAAGGTGTTGGGCATAGGAGAACTGTGTTGTGCATAGGCACTGTGCATGGGACAAACTTGCCCAAAATTTCCATTTCACCACCAAATTCAATTTTTTAGAGCTCCACTCCAGATTTTTCACCCTCCAAACTTTATAACAAGTAATATTACACATTTTCATGCCTTCCTTTGCTTTTTATGCTAAGAAATTGATCACAGGATTAGTCTCCCAGGGTTTGCATGAATTTCATGGTGTTGGTCTCCAAAAGATAAATTACTTATTTAAAACCTAATTTCTTGGTCCCTACTTCTCTATTTATAGTTTATAAATCACCTCCATCCATCACAAAGTCATTTCCATTCATTTTATATCATTTCCCTACAAACCCTAATCTACCCTATGTATTTCTAGGGTAGGACTGTGTTTATGCTTTTTAAACCCCCTCCCCTCAATCATTTCACAAATTTCCTGCTTCCCCAATTCACTAAACTCATTCCCTATCCCCCTAAATATCCTTAAAAAATTAGGCAACTTCCAAGTCCATCATACCACCTCCTTCCTTCATAGCAGAAAAATTCACTGTTTTTGCTTGTTTATCATCTAGATTTCATCATGGAAGGATATTCTTCACCATCATAGAAAATAAAACACCATAAAGGGGGGAACATATTGAGGTATGAGCCCTCAAATTGTAGTGAAATCACTTCCTCACCATTTATTAGAAAGTGGTTTGAATATGTCGACTCCCTAGGGTTTTGTCAAAGAGTGGAGGAGGTAGGTTTTCATGAGTAGCTTATAGATTTGTTTGCCACCAATTTGAAGGGATAAAAGGCCACCATTGCAGGGAGTGATTTCACATTTTCAGTAGATTTTATCTCTCTTGCTACATGTGTTATCACTCGGATTGAACCTTAGGCTGAAAAAGGCAATTCTGAGGTAACCTCAAACCACGCTTAGCCAAGTAGCTAGCCCTACTAGGCTAGGAGAGATCTCTCTCTATATAGATCACAACCAAGATGACTGAGGAAAGAATATTTTAGGCTAGGTATAGTAGCTCAGGGTTTTGATTTTGAGTGTATATGGTTTTGCTAGATCAGTAGGAGTCAAGCAGCTAGGGAAAGGAAATTAGGTCAAAATTTGTAGGGTGTTCTATTGGGCAAGGTAGGTACAATGTTTAGCACTTTAGGGTTTCGATGGGTGAGATGATCAAGACTGGTGAGGATCTAGAAAGAGCATGGTGAACTCATGATTTATTTCTAAACCGAAGAAATTACAAACTGTGAATATTTACCCAAAATAGAGCATATGAGAATGGATTTTGCTTATCTAACTTGCAAATATTCACTTAATAGACATGAAATGATGGATGAAATACAAAAAAATTATAACATATGAGAAAAAAAAAAGAAACTGAAACTAAATACAATACCACATGGATCCCATAAAAATAGTTGCAAATTTGATTAAGGTACAGGCCAAAACTGATACAAAAGAGTCTCTTTAGAAGCCCAAACTCCAAATGAGTCCAACCATTACAATGAATGAGAAAATACATCATATAGACCTCAAAACCACTCTCCCTAGCCTTATGGAGTCGAATCCATGAGATAGAAATCAATTTCACCTAATGCCAAACAAGAAAATGAAGACTAGGAAGACCCAACAATTTGCCTCTAAAAGAGAGGAAACTGATTCATTCGACCTCTAGAGGAATCACCTAATGTATCTACCTTAGATTAAAGTAAAAAAATGACATTTACATTCACCATGACCATTTAAATTAGTAATTTCTTCATTTTCCCAAGTAAAAAATCAAACTGGAGTGAAACTTCAAAATTTGCTGAAGATGGTAAAAATGAAATTTTCCTGGCAAATGCGCAACACCCGTACAGAAAAAATGACCTCTTATGAAAGCAACTTTTGAGTGCCTTCTCAGTGTCCAAATCAACTCCATGATAGTGCATTGGAAAGCTCTCTAAGTCTGGTTTCCAAATCTACCTCCATTTTCCCTAATAAAAAGTCAATCTCCCAAGACTGGTAAACACCCAGTGACCAGGTCAAGAAGGAGGCAGAAACATGAAAAATTGATAGTTTTTTTCACTTTTTCGAGACCAGTTCTTCTCCAAATTTTCTGAAACTTGCTAGGGTTGATGTATTCATAATTCTAAACATGATGATGGTGGCCATTTTTCATATGGAGGCCACAAAAAAGAGCGCATCACCCAGGTCGCTGCGCGTTTGGCAGAATTTCTGTGTGCCAAAATTACTCAAAAAACAAAAAATGCACTAAAGTGTCAAATGTGCCAAAATTTGCCAAAATTGTGAGGTTAATTTCTTATCAAGTGCTTGAGGCATGAAGAGTCACCTCAGAAAGTATATCTAACCTCTCCTTCTCCTTTTTCTTGGTTAAAGTTTGAATTTTTGCATGGGCTCGTTTGAGCTTGGCCTTTGCAATTTTGTTACTCATGGCGTAGTGCTTTTCCATTTTCCTATGAATGTCATTGTACTTGCTGGCCTTCTCTAGAAACCTCTCCAGATTCAAATTGGCTCTATCAAGCCATGATTCTCTATCCTTGCTAATCTCTGGGGCAAGAATCTCACTTGGAGTGAGCTGCTCTACCAAATCAGCTTCTCTCTGTCTCTCAAGGGCTAGAACTCTTTTCATCCATCTAGTCTTTGGTTTCTGTCTTGGAGGTTGATCCTCTTCATCATCAATATCAGCAAATCTTTCCAAGGTCTCCTGCAACAAGGCCTTGGCTTTTCTTCCTCTCTTTGTGCTTTGATGGTTCTGGCCTCATTGATAATTTGCTTGGTCTTCAGCTGCTGATTTTCTTGCTCAAGAAAATCAATCACATACTTTTCTCTATCAAGATTAGCTTGAAGTTCACTAATATTTGCTTCTTTGTGTAGAAATTAGTATACAATAAGCATGCATACATCTAGATTCCCCTGATCTCACAATATTTAACTTCTTGCAAAATACAGAATCATTCCACTGTTAATCTTTTGCGGAAAATTAATTTCACACACATGTGAAGCATAAATAAAAACAATCACACATAACATAGTTTTTTAATGGGAAATACTGAAGCTACAAACCAAAAATATCATATATTATATATCATGGAGATCATGTAACAATCTCATAAAAAGCTTAGTACATCAAGCTCTCAGTACAATCAATCGTCACACATTAGCATAGAAGAAATCTGCAAATCCATGCACCAATCTCAGCCCTCCTGCTAGCCTGCCTCTACTGCGCAGTCCAAGCTGATTACAAAGACAAATTTGATGCAATCCCACTCTTATTGACTATGTAATTATCATTGGAAACTTTAATGTATATGTAGATGCAATCCATGCATCACTATGGTCAAAACAGATAGTTTATCTCACCCTTTCACCTATCTCTACACTTGGTCTTCACTGGATCTGACATGCATTGTAGTTAACTGCTGTATTGTTTAGTTTATTAATGAGTTATTATTTGTGAATTAATTAATTAATCTATTTTCTGCACTCTCACTAGTGTATCATTCAGTTATATTAGATACAACTAGCTCAACTGAGTCTAACTGAGTTAAACTGAATACAACTCCATGAACTACTCTTCCAACTCTGTCATAACTTTGCCACTTCAGTTCTAACTGAGTACTCCATGCATGAACTCCAGTAAACCCTTAGGAATTGTGTAATTCGTTCAGCCCACTGATTTGACAAATCTTTATACTGAATTTAAGCACTCCAAGAGAATAAGTTGCTGTTTAGAGTCTGATTATTATTAAGAGCTAATAATAATCAACATTCATCTATTTTTAGATCGATGATATATAAATAGACTTCCCCCAATATTCTAAAAATATAATTTCATCTATTTTTCCAACTTGACCAACCATCCACAAATAGCATCCTGCAACTTCTGAAATATGAACATCATGTCTAAAAATAGACATAGTCTAAAAATAGACTTGCGCTAAAAATAGCCTGCCGGCCCACTTAGTGAAGGAAACTCTTTTCACTAAGCTCATCATCTTGTTGAATCTCAACACTCCCTCTCAACAAGATAGGGATTATCTTTCACCCCGATCTTTCCTCTATGGTATTCAAATTTTCTCCTGGTGAGCGCCTTCGTCAGAATATCTGCATCCTGATCTTCCATAGGAATGTACTAAAGCAACATGATCTTCCACTGCACACAATCTATGATATGATGATACCAAATATCAATATGTTTAGATCTATCATGAAACACAGGATTAACCGAGTGTTTAATGCAACTACGATTATCATAATGTATCACTGTAGGATCTAAATGTGAACTGAACAAACGAACCAGGATCTTCCTCATCCGGATAGCCTCACATGCAGCTTGACTTGCTGCCATGTATTCTACTTCCATTGAACTGAGTGCCACAGATATTTGTTTCTTTCTGTACCAAGAAACTGTCGTAGATTTGATACTGAAAATCCCTCCTGATGTTCTCTTTCTGTTTGTTGGGCTGCCTACCCAATCTACATCCATGAAGCCATGCAAATTCACCTCTTTTTTCTGTCTGTACCATAAACCATACTTAAATTTTCCCTTGAGATATCTCAAAACATGCTTGCCTGCCTTCCAAAAGAGCTTGGTAGGATTAACCATCGCTTGTGAAGGCTGGTTCATCGCATAGCATATGTCCAGTCTTGCATTGACTAAATACATGAGAGAACCCGCCAACTGTCGATAAAAAGTGGCATCCACTACCTCTGTCAATGTAGCATTCTCTTTCCTCTAATTTTCTAGAAGAGGAGTGTCGATAGGCTTGCAGCCTTGCATGTGAAAGTTCTCTAGTATCTTTCGGGCATACTTGCCTTGAGACACAAACATTTCACCTTCCCGCTGCCATATTTCCAATCCAAGGAAATAATGAAGGAGGCCCAAATCCGTCATCTCAAACTCCTTTGCAAGATATGCCTTGCATGAGTGTATCAATTGCTCATCACCCATTAGTATTAAATCATAAACATAAAGAACAATGATTAAAAGCTTACCCTCCACCACAATTTGGTAGAGGTTTGTGTCTGCTCAACTTAGTGTTCCTAAATTGAGGTCATAAATTGTCAACTAGGGCTAGTAAACTGTTGAAGTGAAGTTCACTATATGTGCCTAGGTATTTGTTTCTCACTACGTTGTGTTTAGTGGTTTTCAAATGTTTTTGGTTTTGTGTTTTTATTCTAAGAGGAAAAGAACTAAGTTTTGGAAAAGAGAAGTTGTTGGTCACACTAAAACAGAGCAAAACCTATTCTAAATTATGTATGGCACTTGAGAACAGAAAATGCAATACTTTAAGAAGAGAAATAACTCATAGAAAGAACTAAATAACTCATAACATGAACTCAGTCCCATTCATTCATTAGGAATATGTTGGAATATTTTGAGAAAAGGATAATTTTAATGCAATGAGGTTCTTCTAAGTAAACAGTGTCTTACAATATCACAAAAATCTCATCCATGGTTAGAAATTTATTGGAACACAATTGGAAAATATTGTTTGTAGCAAAGTAAGGAATTCTACTCTAAATTGACCTATGACACTGAAATTAATCCATTTTTCAACTCAAATTGTCACTACTAAGCCTCATTCGAAAGTTAGAAATATTTTGGAATAGTTTTGGAAAAGGCTATTTGTAAAATTATAAGAGATTGTAGAACAGTCAAGGCTTGGAACTGATATCACTAATTCTTGTCCATATGATGATGTGTTGGAAGAGATTAATAACAAGAGTAGTTTTTAAATAATGAAGGCCTTGAAGTCTAATGGAACAAAATTAGCATACAACTAACTAATAAAACTAAAAATACAACAGATAAAGATGAACTAAAATGCAATCATTCAAACCTGAAATACAGTGACCACAACTGTACTAGAATTCCATTATCCTAACTTGAAATACAGTGAACAGAAACTGAACTAGAGTTCCATTAGTCTAACTTGAAATACAGTGAACGAAAACTGAAGTAGCGCACCATTAATCTCCGGAGTATTACAACTACACTTATAATGCAAATAATCTTGAAATTATTATAGCCCTATCTCGTTCAGTATTAGGGATATTTTGGAACAATTCGAAAGAACAAGTCTAGCTGTAACAATTGATGTAATTGAGCTAAAAAACGTAAAGTTCAGAAAAAGGAAACTAATTCCTAAAATACTACAGTTATATCTCATTTAATATTAGTGATATTTTGGAATAATTCGTGAGAACAAGACTAGACTGTAGCATCCAATGCAAGTGAGTATAAAACACAAAGTTTAGAAAATTTCTTAAACTAGGAATGCAACAAGGCTGAAGTTACTTATCTAAAAAATCTGCACAAAGCTTCTCGGGCAGTAGGTGCCCTCTACCACTGGATTAGCATACAAATCTCCTCAAGATTGCCTCAGATATTGAAATAAAGCGGTGCTTCTTTCATTAAAGGAAAAGTATTTCAAAAACAGAGTATTATGGTCTTTTGAGATCTAGCAACAAAACATCAATCTAGCTAACTGTCCCTCGGTCTCCCGAGTCATTCTTATAAAAGAAATACATAACTACCCTTGAGAATAAACAGGAACAAGTGTCTTTTTTCAATCAAAATCAAATTAGAACTCTTATGGAAGCCTCGTACTCTGCTGGAGACATCTGTAGAGTCCCTGTCCTGGTAGGAATCTGCTTCTTAGCTTTGATCTCTTCCACGTGCATAACCACCTGTAGATTCTTGCTCAAACTTCGTACAGCGCAATAAATAATGTGGGAGCATTGTGGAATTCAACCATATGCATTTTTATTTGAAGTGACACCTGTAGCCTATGAGAACATGAAGATAGCTATGGAATAGGCGACTAGCTACAGAATGGCTGCATTCTGTAGTTGAGTCGAGTCAAAAATTACTACAACAACAAAACCATGAAAATATAACAAGTTATTCATTGTATACATTCCTAAAGTGTCTTTAACCAATCCTATTGACCATTTAAGCCTGTAATTGATAAGGGACAAAGAAAATGAAGTGAAATTTGGTGAAGGGGAAGGACATCTTTGGGGCTCAACATACCCCCACTGCAAAGTTTTTGCATGTCCTCATGCAATCAAGTCATATATTCTGAGACTTCTGCTAGGACATCTAGGCTCCTTCTTCTGCTTTTCCTGATAGTTAATGGCCTCCTAAGCTTCTTTATGACCAACTTGAATCTCAAATTTATAAGTGCCCTACTCAACTCTTTGTTTTTATTCTTCAATTTCTCACTAGCCTTGTACAAATTTTCCATTTGCAGGGAGAGAGTTGTATTCATATCACTTTTTAGCTTAACCTGCTCCCTTAAAATGTCGTTATCATTCTTGATATGCCTATTGATTACTTCTAACTCATATTTGTCTCTTCTTAGTACATCAATTGCCGATTTTGGCGGGCTAGGAGTTCTGTCTCTACTTTCTGAGGCTCTCTTCTCTAATGTCTCAATATACTTATAAATTTGTTGTTGAGCTGGGTCTATCTCCGGAGTTTCTTCATCAAGATCCTCTTCATATTGGTACTCAGGTGATCTAGCAGTTGGTGTCTCTTCATCCTCAATGTTTATGATTCCCATTTGTCTAATCCTTGTTTTCTTCAATATACCTCTAAGTCTGTGGCTTCGTCTTGGTTGAGATGGTCCTT
This sequence comes from Pinus albicaulis, assembly GCA_034641835.2. Taxonomy (NCBI): domain Eukaryota; kingdom Viridiplantae; phylum Streptophyta; class Pinopsida; order Pinales; family Pinaceae; genus Pinus; species Pinus albicaulis. The sequence continues at coordinate 598,723,541 of CM076572.1, forward strand.
CACCTCTCTCCTTGGCATACCTTCTTATCATCTTCTCCTTTTTAAGCTATTTCCTAATTTCAGTCAATTTCTCAAAAATTATCTCCTCACTGTCCTCTTGTATAGACTTACCATTTTTAGTTTCAACAGCTTCAGAAATTTTCCTTCTCCTGCTTCTTCTTATAAGCTTGCCTTCAAATGGAGGTTCCTTGGGTTTTTCAAAGTGATTCCTCACTAGAAACTCATCCCAATTGTCTCCTACTTTTCTCAAATGATGTTCAATTAGGATTTTAACTAGGCTATGGTGGTACAAAGTGGTTTCCAGGAATTGAACCCTCTTTTGTACATTAGAGTCCATTCTCTTCAGACTATGAAGTAGGAAAAAGGGTAGATTGATTTCTTCATCTAAGAAATGCATCATTAACCGAATATGATAAACATAGAGGGTACCAAATCTTCCCTCACAAGTTACAAACTTTTGAAAAATGAGCAACATATTCCGCCATTTATTCTTCAGTTCTGAGCTAGGAATGTCCTTATTAAAAATGGAAACATCCATACCTAGTGTTTTGAGCATTTGCCTCCATGCCTCATTATGAAATTCCATATTTTTGAACCACCGTTCTCCTTGCCTGGGTAATTCTGCTGCTTCTGCAATAAAAAATTATGTAATAGTGAATTTAACATCCCCTATTTCGACTTCTACTCCATTGAAGGACCGTGCAAATGTTTTAGTTACCTCTTTATGAAAACCATTGAATTTTTCCAAAAATTGTAACCACCCAGCCTGCTGTAGCATTTCTCTAATTTGTGGGTAACCCTCTAAGTACTTGGTTCCAACTGGTTCGGATCTTACTATGAGACCAATGGCTTCTCTTCTGAACCTTCAATTTACTGCTCTTCTATCCACGGTGAAAATGGCTGTTAAAGAGTTTTTTTTACCCCAAAGGTGCTTTCTCTGTTTATGAAGTAGGAATTAGCTACACAAGGATGATATGAAGAGGTTATAGAATGAGTCAAATGTGGTGAGGGTGATTTACACGAATTAATTAGTTTGAGAGGCATCATGGGAGAAAAGACCGTGGAAACATTTCGTGAGAAATTCAAAATCATCACTGAATACTTTGGCTGGTGACGTGACCGAATAGGTCACTTCAGTACTTTAACCGTTAAGTTTTAAATGATGATTTGAAAGGACAGAGTATAAGGGATTTTGTCCAAAGTTTTTATGATAGGTTTAATAGGCATGATAAACACGAATATTTAAAACAAATTTTTGAATCATACATGACCTAACTATACTATAACTTTCATATTCTGTCATCATAATAATTTTACAGCTTTACCTTTGCCTTTCCTTTAAATTTTTTTTTTTTTTTTTTTTTTTGTGGTTTTGATATGCTTTGTCCTCCTTTGAAAATCATTGATTCTTCAGTCTTCATAACTCCTTTGATTTTGCTTGTTGTCATAGGTGTACATGATCAATTTGCTGCTGATCAAATGATTACTGGATAGTTGCCTTCTGGATATTTGGCTGCAGAATGTCTAGCTCGCTGCAGAATGTCTGTCTGGCTGCAGAATGTACCTGTAGGAAATTTGAAACATGGAATGGAATGTTGTATGAAATGGATCATGAAATATAGTGAAATGGATTAGGAGTGAAGTGAAATGTAATGGAATGAAATTAATCACAATTGTGAAATGGAATGAAACATAAAAAGTGGCCTGTAACTCATGATTTGTAACACTTAATCTGCAGAAAGAGATCAAATTTAGAAATCTGAGATGGAAATGAAATGGACCATGGAAAGGAGTGAATGAAGTATGGATGAATGGAATGAATGAAATATGAATGAATGGAGCAAATGAAATATGAATGAAGTGAGACATAATGGAGTGAAACTTATGATTTTGTAATGACTACTTGCAGAAAAAACAAATTTGAAAAGCTAAAGTGTTAGAAGGATTCTGATTTTCACCTTACCTTTTCTGTATAAACATGCTAATCAGTGATTAGTTTTCATGTTTATACTTTATTATTATTATTATTATTATTTTTATTTTTTTTTAATTTTAATTTTTTCCTTTTTTTTTTTTTTTTTGAATTCAGAAAATTCAACTAAGTTGATGAAGAAGAAAAATTCTTCTTCATTAACTTCACATCACTGTTTTCCTGGAATCTCTTAAAAAATTCTTCTCTTGAAAGTGGCTTATGATACAGCTTCAATCTATGACCATTTACAAGAAAAGTGACCTTCTCTTCATCTATTGCCCTGATTTTTATTGCTCCATTGTCAAAAATTCTTATAATTTCATATGGCCCAAGCCAATGTGTTTGGAATTTACCTTGAAAATCCTTGAACTTTGAATCAAACAAGAGAGCCCAGTCACCTTATTTGAAATTATTTTCCTTGATGTACTTATCATGCCATCTAGTCCTTTGCTGTTGGACTATACTTGTTTTCTGAACTGCATCTTGTCTGATCTCATTCAATTCATTAATCTGCTCCAATCTGTGCTTTTGTGCCTCTGTTAGATCAAGTCCTAGCTGAACTGCCATTTTAAAAGTCTGAATCTGAAACTCTATGGGAAACAAAACTTGTTTTCCATAAACAAGTTCATAAGGAGTATGGCTTGTTGTGCTTCTACATGTAGTTATATAGGCCCACAAAGCTTCAGGAAGCCTGTCTGCTTAATCTCTTCTATGTAAATGGACATTCTTTGTTAGGATCCCTTCAATGACTTTATTGGTAGATTCCACTTGACCATTTTCTTGTGGATGATAAGGAGTAGATTTTCTATGTCTAATTTTGTACCTCTCCATCATTTGTTCCACTAGCTTTGATGTAAATTGAGCTCCTTGATCTGTAACAATTTCCCTTGGGACACCAAAACGAATAAAAATAACCTCAAAAAGAAAATTAACTACAGATGCTTCAGTAGCAAAAAGTAATGGCTTGGCCTCTACCCATTTGGTAACATAATCAGTGCAAAATAATATATGTTTATTTTGTCTTGATGGAGGACTAATAGGTCCTACAAAATCTAAAGCCCATTTTTCAAAAGGTTCAATATGTGCCTGAGGCTGCAATGGCATCTCACATGAAGGAGAAGGTTTCCCTACCCTTTTGCAACTGTCACACCTTTTGACATACTCTTTAGCATCTTTAAAAAGGGATGGCCAATAATATCCTAAATGAAGGATCTTATAAGTTGTTCTTTTACCAGAAAAGTGTCCGCCACACGATTGATCATGACATGCCTTGAGGATCTCAGGCATCTCATCTTCCCGAACACATCTCCTAATGATAAAATTTGGACTTGTTTTGTATAACTCATTAGCAACCCATGAATATTTTGCACTGTCATAAATGATCTTTCTTTTGTCTCTTGCATTCATTATTGAAGGAAATTTCCCTGAAACTAAATAATTAGCAATGTCAGCAAACCAAGGATTTTGAGTAGAAATTGCAAAAAGATATTCATCAGGGAATTGATCTTCAACTGGGGTATGTCTTTGATGTTTTGGAGTCTAGATAGGAAATCAGCTACTGTGTTTTGTTTTCTAGGTCTATCTAGAATGGTAATGTTGAATTCTTGTAAAAGCAATAACCATCTTATGACTCTGCCATTAGTAATTGATTTATTCATTAGATATCTAATTGCAGAGTGATCTGTGTGAACAAAAGTTTCATAGCCTGTTATATAGTGTCTAAATTTTTTTATGGCATGAACAACAGCTAAAAAATATTTTTCAGTTACAGTATAATTTAACTCTGAAGGAGTCAAATTTTTACTTGTATAATAGATGGCATAAGGAATCAGGTCTTTTTGTCCCAATATTGCTCCTAGAGTTGTATCTGAAGCATATGTTGAAATATGAAAAGGTAAGTTCCAGTTAGGGCCCATTAAAATAGGTGCTTCAGAGATTTTTGTTTTCAGGGTCTCAAAGGCTAACTGGCAATCAAGATTCCACTTGAATTCACAGTCCTTGGTAAGCAATTTGAAAAGTGGAGATGCTATCTTGGTGAAGTTTTCTATAAACCTTCGATAATATCCTGTAAATCCGAGAAAAATCCTAACATATTTTTGAAAACTTGGAATAGATAAGTTAGAGATGACTTCAAATTTTGACTCATCAACTCTAATCCCATCCCTTGAAATGTGATGTCCTAAAACAATTCCTTCAGTAAACATCATAAAGCACTTCTCATGACTTAGTGAAATATTTTCTTCTTTACATCTCTTTAAAAAAAATTCCAAGTTTGCTAAAGCTTCTTCAAATGTTTTTCCATAAACTATGAAATCATCCATATATACCTCTACACAATCATGTATTAGATCTAAAAAAATTCCTAGTACTGCCCTTTGAAATGTTGCAGGTGCATTGCATAATCCAAATGGCAATACTCGGTAAGCATAGGTAACACAAGGATAGGTAAATGTGGTTTTGTCTTGATCTTCAAGTGCTACTTGGATTTGATTATAACCACTAAACCCATCTAAAAATGAGAAGTAATTTTTTCCAGCTAGTGTATCTAATACCTGATCTATGAAAGATAGGGGAAATGATCTTTAAGAGTAGCTTTGTTTAATTCTCGGTAGTCAATACATACCCTCCATTTACCATTTTTATTTGGCACAATTACCAAAGGAGAAACCCACTGAATATCTGAAATGGGATAGATAAAGTTAAAATTTAACAATTTCTGCAATTCTTCTGTAACAATTTCCCTAAGATTTGGATTCATCTGTATTTTAGGTTGTTTGATTGGTTTACAATTTTCCTCTATATAGATGTGATGAGTGCAAGTCTTGGGGCTTATCCCTTTCATATCAGTGTACTCCCATGCATATGCAGAAGAATGTCTCTGTAATATCTTGACTAGCTCTGCTTGTTGAGATTTCTCTAGGTTCTTGTTTATGTTTAAAGTTTTTCCTGGCAATATCTCAATTGTAGAGCTGCCAAATTTATCCATGGAATAGAGAGACATCTGTCTTGATGATAAAAACTCAATGTTGGATTCTTCTTGAAATTGTTCATGTTTGTATTCCAAAGAGGATTCAAAGTTTTCTAAGGTATTCAGAATCTGGCTATCTTCACTAATTTCTGAAATTGTGAGGAGAGGTTGTAAGCCTTCTTCATCCTCTATCCATTGAGTATCATCCAATTCTGTAATTGTTTTTGCTGGAGGATACAAGGTAAATTTCTTGGTTGAACTAACATCAAAGATGTACATATCACCGAATCTACAACTAATGAAAGCATCAGCTGTAGCTAACCAAGGTCTTCCTAATATAATAGGATGCCCTCCTAGATTATTCTTAGGAATTAGGATCATAAAATCCACAGGATAATCCCAAGAATCTAGGGACACTGGAATGTATTCTATTACCCCATCAGGTTTGATCACATATCTGTCTGCTAATTGTAATAATGTGGGTGTAAAAAGAAGATTAGGAAGTTTCAGTTTATCCATGATTTGTCTACTCATGATATTGATTGTTGCTCCTAAATCAACAAGTGTGTTTTGAATTTCAGTTCCATTGATGTGTATTTTAACAACTAGATTTCCTGGGTCTAGATACTTTGGAATAGCAATCTTACCCATCATGATATCTACTATTTTTCCTGCCAGTTTAATTTTCTTTATCTCTCTTATTCTTTTTCTTGTTTTCTTCATGCTCAAATCCTTTATTGTCTTTGCTAAGATTGGAATTTCCTTGATAGCTTGCAATAATGGGATCTTAATACAAACATTTCTCAGCTCATCCAGGAAATCATAATTAGGCATCATAATTTTTTTTTCTACACCCCTATCAACTTTTAATCTTTCTGGAAAGGGAGGTGTAGAAGTGGATGTTGATGGTTGCTCTAATATAGGAGTTGAAATTATTGGTTCTTTTTGTTTTGATTTTTCAATGTTTGGGTCTTGGAAAGATGTGTTCTCTTCAAGAATTTTATTTATCCGTAGAGAATCTTCCTCAGAATTGTCTTGCTCTTTTATGATTACAGAAGGTTTCCTCTTTTCAATTATTCTTCCACACCTAAGTTGAACATCACTAAGGTCTAAAGGAGTGATCAAATAAGTTGGAAACTGTTGGCCTTCTATCATGTATGTGTTATGAGGATTTTTATTTTTGGGGTTTGGTATGGGTTGGGCAGGAAACTGATTTTTTTTATGAGGAAATGGTAATGGAAGTGGTTGATTGTGATGTTGTGGATTTTTTGGATTTTGTTGAGGATTTTGTTGAAGTTTTGTTGAGGAGGAAAATGTGAATATGGTGGATAGGGTGGTGGATACTGATAGTACTGAGAGTATCTTCCATAGGGATTTTGTGCTCCTTGTGCCCAAGTTTGAGATTTATTTTGAAATTGGGGCCAAGGTTGCTGCCAAGAATTCCAATTTGGTAGGGGCTGATTATACAGTTGATCATGGAATCCTTGTGTTTGAGGTCCTTGCCAAGGTCTCCTAGAGACAAAATTGAGAGATTCTATGGAATTTGTAAGAGTTTCCTCCTGAAAGACAGCTTTAAGACCAGGAAGTGAAGGACAGATCTTGGTCTCATGTTTCTCTGAACAAATTACACAGGTCTCTACTACTTTTGCATCCAAGGGCACTCTCTCAAGGCATGCTTCTTTCTACATTTGGGAAAAAAGATTACTAAGACATCAGATTCAGTTTTCTGCTTGTTTTGTAACTTAAGGGTGTCTATTTGTTCACTAAGACTCCCCAAGATATTAGATTTGAATTCATCAAGCATATGTCCTATTTCTGCCCTACTTACTGTCCCAGAAGCAGATTTACTTGCCCTTGCAAGAGCAGGGTCTCTTGGTCCTTTTATAGTTTTAGATTTCCCTCTTGAAAGGTTGATACATAATTCAGCTGTTTCAGGTAATGTGAGCTGAGATATATCCCCTTTTCCCATCATGTTAAGGATATCTAACCATTCATCCCTAATTTTTTTCAATAAGAGAGCTTTCAAAGTGTCTTGATCTAAGTTTTCCATTTTTGCCCTCTTGATGTTATAGTTAAACCTCTCCAACAAATCTTCCAAATTTTCATCTTCTTTTTGTAACATTTTAAACACTTCCTCCTTATGGTTGACTGGCATATAGTAATCCAAATACCTCTCTAGAAATTCTTTTTTCATGTCTTCCCATGTCCTAATAGAACTGTTGATCAAAATCATAAACCATTTTAATGTTGCTCCTTTCAATGTTGAAGGGAATAGTTTAAGTTTTTGAGCATCTTGCAAGTAGTCATAGGTTCTACATAGGACTTCAAATTAAAATAGGAAGGTTTCAGGATATTCAGTTTTAAGTCCATAAAATTTTGGAAGGACAGAGGGTGAAATTTTTTTCATAGTTGCATTGGTTTCTTCATCTACTATAGGAAACCCAAAAGAGCTTCCCATTTCTCTTCTACCTCTTCCTATGCCTCCTTCTCATCCTACACCTCTACCTCCTTCTCCTCTACCTCTACCTCTACGCCCTCCAAATAATGTGTGTTCTCCATTAAAAACTCCTCCTCCCCCTTCTTCTGCCATAGTTGATTCTTCTGTAGAAGTTGAAAAATATATGTCCCCAGCAGGGGTCTCAGAATATTATTCTAAGATAGGTTTAGTGGATAAAGTGGAAGGTCTTTCTAATGGAATATATAATCTTAAGTCCTCTGGATGTCTAGGATCAGTAAAGGATGGAATGTGGGTTTGGGTTGAAGGTGTGCTAGCTCTTGGTCTTAGTAAAACAAGTGGTGTTCTAGGAATCAAGCTTCTGCTTCTTATGAATCTACCCCTTGAGTCTCTTTCTCTACGCATATCATTGTTTTTGGGAGGTAAGAAACAAAAATACCTAGTTAAACTTCCCCGGCAACGGCGCCAAAATGTCTGCTCAACTTAGTGTTCCTAAATTGAGGTCATAAATTGTCAACCAGGGCTAGTAAATTGTTGAAGTGAAGTGCACTATATGTGCCTAGGTATTTGTTTCTCACTACATTGTGTTTAGTGTTTTTCCAATGTTTTTGGTTTTGTGTTTTTATTCTAAGAGGAAAAGAACTAAGTTTTGGCAAAGAGAAGTTGTTGGTCACACTAAAACAGAGCAAAACCTATTCTAAACTATGTATGGAACTTGAGAACAAAAAATGCAATACTTTAACAAAAGAAATAACTCATAGCAAGAACTAAATAACTCATAACATGAACTCAGTCCCATTCATTCATTAGGAATATGTTGGAATATTTTGAGAAAAGGATGAGTTTAATGCAATGAGGTTCTTCTAAGTAAACAGTGAGTTACAATATCACAAAAATCTCATCCATGGTTAGAAATTTATTGGAACACAATTGGAAAAGATTATTTGTAGAAAAGTAAGGAATTCTACTCTAAATTAACCTATGACACTGAAATTAATCCATTCTGCAACTCAAATTGTCACTACTAAGCCTCATTCGAAAGTTAGAAATATTTTGGAATAGTTTTGGAAAACACTATTTGTAAAATTATAAGAGATTGCAGAACAGTCAAGGCCTGGAATTGATATCACTAATACCTGTCCATATGATGATGTGTTGGAAGAGATTAATAACAAGAGTAGTTTGTAAATAATGAAGGCCTTGAAGTCTAATGGAACAAAATTAGCATACAACTAACTAATAAAACTAAAAATAAAATAGATAAAGATGAACTAAAATGAAATCATTCAAACTTGAAATATAGTGACCACAACTGTACTAGAATTCCATTATCCTAACTTGAAATATAGTGAACAGAAACTGAACTAGAGTGCCATTAGTCTAACTTGAAATACAGTGAATAGAAACTGAACTAGCGCACCATTAATCTTCGGAGTATTACAACTACACTTATAATGCAACTAATCTCTAAATTATTACAGCCCTATCTCGTTCAGTATTAGGGATATTTTGGAACAATTCGGAAGAACAAGTCTAGCTGTAACAATTGATGTAATTGAGCACAAAAACGTAAAGTTCAGAAAAAGGCAACTAATTCCTAAAATACTATAGTTATATCTCATTCAATATTAGTGATATTTTGGAACAATTCGTTAGAACAATACTAGACTGTAGCATCCAATGCAAGTGAGTATAAAACAAAAAGTTCAGAAAATTGCTGAAACTAGGAATGCAACAAGGCTAAAGTTACTTATCTAAACAAGGTGCACAAAGCTTCTCGGATAGTAGGGGCCCTCTACCACCGGATTAGCATACAAATCTCCTCAAGATTGCCTCAGATCTTGCAATAAAGTGGTGCTTCTTTCATTAAAGGAAAAGTATTTCAAAAACAGAGTATTACGGTCTTTTGAGATCTAGCAACAAAACATCAATCTAGCTAACTGTCCCTCGGTCTCCCGAGTCATTCTTATAAAAGAAATACATAAATACCCTTGAGAATAAATAGGAACAAGTGTCTTTTTTCAATCAAAATCAAATTAGAACTCTTATGGAAGCCTCGTACTCTACTAGAGACATCTGTAGAGTCCCTGTCCTGGTAGGAATCTGCTTCTTAGCTTTGATCTCTTCCACGTGCATAACCACCTGTAGATTCTTGCTCAGACTTCGTAGAGAGCAATAAATTATGTGGGAGCATTTTGGAATTCAACCATATGCGTTTTTCTCTGAAGTGACACTTGTAGCATATGAGAACATGAAGATAGCTGCGGAATAGGCGACTAGCTACAAAATGGCTGCATTCTGTAGCTGAGTCTAGTAAAAAATTACTACAACAAAAAAACCTTGAAAATATAGCAAGTCAGTCATTGTATACATTCCTAAAGTGTATTTAACCAATCCTATTGACCATTTAAGCCTGTAATTGATAAGGGACAAAGAAAATGAAGTGAAATTTGGTGAAGGGGAAGGACATCTTTGGGGCTCAAGAGTTTGCATCTGCCTCACTCTTGGTGAAGCCAAGTCCAGTGAAATAGCTGTCGATCCAAGTGTACCAAGCACGTGGTGCTTGTTTCAACCCATAAAATTCTCTTTTGAGCCTGCACACATGTGACTCACTACTGTAGATCTCAAATCCTTCCGGCTGCTCAATGTACACCTCTTCCTCAATGACCCCATTAAGGAACATAGTCTTCACATCCATTTGATGAATGTGCCAACCCATCTGCACTGAGAGAGCAAGGATGGTCCGTATGGAAGAATACCATGCGATAGGTGCAAAGGTTTCTTCATAATCAATCCCCTCGATATGTGAGAAGCCCCGACCAACAAATCTTGCCTTATAATTATCGACGCTCCCATTAGCAGCTTGCTTTACCTTGTAGATCCATCTTGATCCTATGACTGATTTGACCACCGGCCTTGGAAAAATATCCCAAGAACTGTTTCTGACAATGGAGTCATACTCCTCCACCATGGAATCTACCCATGTGGGCTCCTACACTGCTTCTTCAAAAGAAGATTGCTCTGTCATAATACACTTGCTCATAAGAGCCATGTATCCAGAATAACGGTCAGGTGACTGTCTTTGTCTGTGCTGTGATGTAGGGACTCCTACATTCTGTGCCGCATCAAACTTCAGTCTCTCAGCTTCCATGGTACACTTTCTGTCTTGTATGATGTTTGGTTCTGCATGAGTGGACTCCTCCACTCCATGAATCTCCTCTTGTGGCTGATCCACATCTAAAGGCTCATCTTTCGAAACAAATAGTTCCTTCACTGTAGGCAATTCTAGCTGTTATAGCACCATTTCTCACCTTCATATGATTCATGATTGCTTTTATGGCTTTGGGCACCCATTCCTACAGACTTGGACAAATTCACTTAAAAACAGTGTAAAAATCCCCATACACGACTATGCCCGTACTTTTCCGCGTGTATACGCGAGTCCAGCTGCACTTTTCCACGTATGCCATTAAAATTATGAAAAAATATATAAAAATTCCCTATTTTCAGGCTGGGTTGATGGTTACTCAGGTAGTTCAACCACCCCAGCACGTGGCCAACTGTTTCCAACTGTTGAAACTAATTGGAGGGAGTATAAAAGCCCCTCATGTGTATGGCCTAAGGGAGAGAGAGAATTATTGATATTATACTCTGTTGGTATTCCCTATCCAAGTTTGATTCCCCGTGCCTCCTGCACTTTCCCAGTTCATTGTAGGAAACCCTTATTTCCTTGAGATGCTCATCTCCCTATATGTCATCTCGTATGCACCAGTTTGGAAGGAGTCTTAGCGAGGCAAGGGCGGGACGGATCCGGATGACGGTCTGCTCGAAGATCGTGGAAGGATTCAGGTGATCTCTCCACTCGTTACTTTTGTACATGCTATTTATAATACAGAAGTACCATCTTGTTCCCGAAATATACGTGTTAGTGTTTGCTTACATATATGAGAAAATTGTTATTTAAGCATTCATTATGGTTTATTTAATGTTTTATATGGATTTCACTAACATTTAGAGTAGACATATGCTGTACAACCAGTTCTTCGTGCTTGTTTCTTCTTGTCTTTCAGGTTAAGAAGGAAGGACGGTTGCTGGGGGTTTGGACCCCGCGGGATCTGCTTCAACCGTAGGACCTACGGGTAACTTTCTCATTCTACTCTATTTAGTTTTTTTGAACGTGCATGGTTGTGTGAGTCCTTCTTAAGTAGCATGCCCCTGCTCTGTGGAGGTTGTAACCCAACGAACCTCTAGGGTGATATTCCCCGAAACAGAACTGGCGACTCAGTAAAGGAGCAGAGGTCAATGCCTTTTTCAAAGCATCGAATGAGCGTTGAGCGTAGTCATCCCAAAGAAAATGGATTCCTTTCTTCAACAGTCTCATATATCCCTTTGTAATTTCAGCATAATTGACGATAAATCTCCGAAGAAAATTAGACTTCCCTTGAAGACTTTGAAGCTGACGGATGGAAGACGTGGGAGGCAACCAAAGTATTGCCTCAACCTTGAAGGGATCTACCCTTATCCCTTCCCTAGACACAATGAATCCCAATAGCCGACCGGATGTAACCGCGAAAACGCACTTGTTCGGATTCAATCGAATTTTATAAAAACGACATCTTTCAAATATTTGTCGGAGGTGACCAGGATGATCCATCCTCTTTCGAGAATGAGCAGCTAAATCATCTAAGTATGCCTCGATAATCTTCTTGATGTCGTGGAAGGCGTAAGACATGGCCCGTTGAAAGGTAGCCCCAACATTTTTAAGACCAAAAGGCATCTTCTTATATGCAAACGTACCCCAGGGACAAATAAAGGTGGTCTTATGTTGATCTTCAGGACGGATAGTAATTTGATTATATCTGGAGAAACCATCCATGAAGGAGAAAATCTCATTACCGACACACTCGTCAATGATCTGATCGATAAATGGTGTGGGGTAATTATCTTTAGGACACGCTTTATTTAGGTCTCTGAAATCGATGCACACTCGAATCGTTCCTTGCTTTTTATTCACGGATAACGGGTTTGAAACCCATTCAGTCAAAGGAACAGGGAAAATGAATCCCGCCTTAAGCAGCTTCTCAACTTCAGCTTTGATAGCTGCTGCCTTTCTAGGATTGACCGGACGAAGTTTTTGCCTCACCGGCTTAGCGTTTTCATACGTCTTGATCTCATGCCGGACAATAGATGGGTCTATTCCAGGCATTTCCTCACAAGACCAAGCGAATACATCCCTATACTCTTTAAATAGTTCGGTGTAAATTTGAATCTCTTCACGGGAACATTCAGCTCCGATGAAGACATTCTCGATAATATTGGGATCCCTGGAAATGTTCACCGGGATAGTAGGAGAAATCACAGCCATGTTCCCTTCAGCATAAACCTGTGTTGGTGCTAAAGGGTTCAAGACTGGGTGAACAGGACCAGGAGACTGAGGACTTGGAAAACTAGTTTCAACTTCGCTCAAGTCAGGTAAAAAGTAAGACCGATGATGCAAGTCATCCCATGGTCTATCTATACCAGTCATGGCTTCCAGGATGGCCTCTTCAGATGGAAGAGTGGTATCAAGGCAATCCTGGGCCGAAGAAGAACTAAGCGTCCAAGCCGAAGCCACATCACCATCCAACTCTTCCGGTGAAAGAGGAGCTGGGATGGATTCTGCAGTGTCAACAATAGACTGATATGCAATCTCAGCTGCAGAAATCGGAAATTCCATTCCACCCACTTGACCTTCCGCTAATGTGGCAGTAGGGGAAGGTAAGGTCCAAGGGTCCGAAAAATAATGAGTTCTAAAGAACTCTCTTCGAAGAGGAGCCTTGGAGGATGAAATAGCATTTATATGCACCGTAGGAGGAGGAAGATCGAAAGTACCCATCAAGGAAGAATACATTCCAACTCCTAGATTCTCAACAGGCGCCTTAGTATTATCCAACTTTGGAACAGATGAGTCAGTAGACGCATTCGGGTCTACAGGAGGACAGTCCAGTTGATCCACTGTAACGATCCTCCCTTCGTGGGGGAAACATATAATTCGAAATAATGAGGATGCAATGGCATCCATCTCATAAATCCAATTTCTCCCCAACAAAAGGTTGTAGTCCAAGCTTGCATCTACTACCTCAACCTCTATATTGACAGTTTTGCCCCCAACACAGATGGGCAAAGCTGGGACAATACCATGGGGTCTATGAGAATGACCATCGAACGCAGTAAGAACAGTGCTAGATGGAACAGCTTTGGGAGATCCAAGTGTCTTCCAGCATGCGAGAGACATCACGCATGTAGAAGCACCCTCATCAACAACCGTTCGAAAGATATTGCACTTCCGATATGAAGATTTAATATGGAAAGCCATGTGATGAGGAAGTCTCTTCTTAAAATTATTCATATCAAAAGTAATCAGAAGAGAATTTTTTGGATCAATAGCCCCAATGGCAGTGAGCAAAGCACTGCGCTGAGCCGGACAAGACTGGAGTACCTCTAAAGCTGACATAGCACAAGGACTCTGCGCCAGATCTTCTACAATCGAGTAGTTCTGGGCAGCCCTTGCATTTGGATTAATCGTTGACCGCTTAGAAGATGCTTTGGGCATCCGAGGCATAGACTCAACAGTAGGCTTCGTAATGTGAAGCGGCTCAGTGGCATCAGGAACTTCCTTAGCTTTCGAAGACTCTTCTCCCGAAACACTAGCTCCCTCTTAAGCATAGCTTGTGCAACACCCACGATTGTTCTGTTCTTCCTCTCCACAACTCCATTCTGCTTTGGGTTATGAGGTGCTATAATTTCTCTTCGAATTCCTTATTTGCTACAGAATTCTTTGAATTTTCCCGAGATGTATTCACCACCATTATTGCTATGTAGAGCTTTCACTTGCTTCCCCGACTCCTTCTCCACCAATGCTTTAAACTCATAGAACTTTGAGAATGTTTCGATCTTCTTCTTCATGAAGAAGATCCAACATCTACGATAATATTCATCGACAAAAATAACATAATACCTATGTTTTTTTGTTGAAGCAACTGAGAAAGGTCCACACATGTCTGTGTGATTTCTCTCCAGGATCACTGAAGCATGGTTCTCCTTCTCATGAAAGGTGGTCTTCACAAACTTATCCATAGTACATCCCTTGCATTGATCTAATTGCGCAAGATTACCCTTGGGAATTCCATTAGAAATCTATTGCAAAATATTCAGAGTGTCATGTTGAAGATGGTCCAATCTCCTGTCCCATAATTCGCCCTCATCCCGGCTCACCACTTCTTCTGATTTTCCCACCATTGTAGCGCAGCCATCTACCTCCAGCTTGCAGAGATTCTTAATTAGAACCCCTATCTTCTTGGTTTGACCCATTGTTTTATGTCGAAGGAAAGCTTTTCCCTCACTGAAAACAACATGATAACCTTTGTCTTCCAATATTGCAACCGAGACCAAGTTCTTCTTCAGGCATGGAACATGCATAACATCCTTCAACAAGAATGGATTACCAGAATCCCTCTCAAAGGTAATGGTCCTAATTCCGGTCGCACTGTATCGACCATCGTCGCCCATCTCTATATGCATCTGGAGGTATTTCTCCTCTAAGTCACTAAACAACTCCTTGTCTCCCGTCATATGGAAAGACGCACCACTATCAAGATACCACACTAATCCCATATGGCTTGAAACCAAGCATGAAATCAAAGGGAAATCAAGTTCAAATTGTGAGGCTAAGGCCTCTCCAGCTGCAGCTCTAGTAGCCTTCTTGTTCTTCTTCTTATGTGGGCAATTAATGGCGAAATGCCCATGTTTGTGACAGTGAAAACACTTAACCTTGGAAAAATCCTGATTCTTGCCTTTAGCTTCAGATTTTGAAGGAAATTTCTTCCCCTTCCCTTTCCTTGCTTTGGAAGCCAAAGAAAAATTCTCTTCATCTTCATTCTTCGATGAAGATCCATCCCTGGTACCCTGCCTTATCTCCTCTTGCACAAGATCCGACCAAAGTCGCTCCCATCCCAACAGTTTTTCCCATCCATTGACAGAGTCTTCGTAGCTATGCCAACTCTTTGGAAGCCCAAGGAGAGCCAAGCTCACCAAGTCTTATTCATCAACAGTAACCCCCACACTTCCTAGTTCATCCTTGCAGTGGACAAACTTCATGAGATATTTTGGAATACTGTTGCCCTTCTCCATTTTTATTTTTATGAGCTTGTCTTTAAGCGCCAACTTCCTCTGATCACTTCTGCTTTGGAAAAATTCTGTCAAAGCCTTCCACATCAAGAATGGAGTGGATTTCCCATGAATTCTGGACGCAATATGGTCCTTCACACCTTCCAACAGAATTATTCTTGCCTTTGTTGTCTTCTTTTGCCATGCATCAAGTAATGCAGCATCGCTAGATCTCGGCTTAGGAACATCACTATCAATGAACTCCTTCAGTCCATTATCCTCCAACAATGCCTCCATCCTATCCTTCCAAGTTATGTAATTCGAGCTCCCATCAAGGGCATACTCCAATCGCAACCCATTGAAAGAAATTTCAATGTATACTCTGTTAGACTCCTATACCAATAAGTGTCATTTTTCATGATTGACTTGTTGAACTATGCAATATGTTCAAACCTTTTTCTTGTTGCAAAAGGTGTTCCATATTCTTAAAAAAGTCAAAAAATCAAAAAATTTAAAAAATGTAAAGAGGGTATACCCTAAAAGAAAATCAAAGGGTAAAAAGAATAAAATGGTCAAAAAATGAAAGAAATGAACCCCAAACAAAAATAGACCAGGAAAGTGTGCAAGTCTAAATGCCACTACTATTTCATTTTCTGTAATAAGCAATTGTGTGCAGCTTGTCAAATTTTTGCCACAATTGATGAAGAGTCAAACTGTTTAAACTTGACTCATTCATTTTTCAATTTCATGTTGTAGAATAGAGAATAAATATCTGACCAAACAGTTTAATCTTGGCAGATAAGTAGATAGGTAGAGTTAATAAAGGTGCTCAACAATTTAATCTAAGCCCTTGGATGTAATAAGCGTAGAAATAGATAGATTCACCATGTAAAAGAAAAAGAAGATTGATAAGGGTTTGCCAGTCTAACTGCACCCTAATAAAGAAGAGAAAATGGTAGAGTAAGTAGGTAGGGTAGGTAGATGTTGTATTCTGGAATTACATGTGATGAATGATGATTTTAGATGTGCCATTCTTTTACTTTCATCACAAATTGCAAAGGAAGATAGTACACTAGAAGCATGTCACAGAAAGCAAAGTCAAAATCATTAATTTCCCATCTCACTTTTTCCCTAAAGCTTTCACTAATTTCCCCAAAGTGCTAAGGAATTTGAAGGTTAAAGGGGCTCAAGGCATTTCCTTGACTTTTGGAGGGACCGGACCCTCGGCCCAATAATTGAAAAGACCTCAGTACTAAAAATTATTCATCATCATACTCATTCACTTTTAATCCTTTCCTAAGTAAAATCCCATTTTACTTAGGAAAATCATGTAAATATTCCATAAAATCCCTCAAAATCACTTTTTATTCTAAGTCTAAGTGATGAAAGTATTATAATGCAAATTACTTTGAAGAATTCTCACTTTCTTGGTTATATTTAAGTGTTTTGAGTTTACCTTGTCCTTTTTCATATTAACTTTAATTTATATATTAAGTCCTTATTAAAATACCTTATCCTATTATATTTAACTCCCTTTTATAATAATATCCCAAAAACCCTCTTACTATAAGTTTTTAGCCAAAGTATTTAAACCCACATGAGGAAAGAAAAACCCGCATTATAAATCCCTTTGGCTAAAAACATATCCATATAACTATCCCCGCCCCTTATAGTAAATGAATCGTATTGATTTATTTCTATATAATAAAAAATACATAGAAAAAGCGTTTAAACATATATTTTTATGTTTTAAACGAAAAAAAAAAAAAAATTCGAAAATTTGACCCCGACCCTTCATAAAAACGGAATTAATTAATCACCTGGATTAGTAAATAACCTACCTTCCGCCAATCAAACGCCTCCCGAAATGATTAACTAACGTTAATTACTTTGGGTCCGCGCATTAACTCCCACAACAGCTTCCCGTCCGGATCACCGTTGGATCATCCACCTGAAGATCTACGGCTCACAAGCATTCCACTGCCCATCCTCCATCCGAGACTTAACGCGCGAAATGGGAGTGGTTTCCAAACAGTGCACTGGCCACGCGTCGTGTGCTCAATGGAATCGCTGCCAATTCATAAAAAACCGCCTGCTCCCAAAAGCGGTGCGGAATATACCGCTTACCGCCCATTCCCCTGAAATGTCCATTGTACCCGATGACATCATCCTCAAAAATAATAAAAAATTCCTTTTGACTTTACGAATAAAACAAAACTTCGCGCATTTTTTATCATTTTGTATATTGAAAGCGACTGTGCCCTCTGTGCGAAGAAATTCAAAATTGACTGTCAAACTACTGTTCAACTGAATTCTGCTGAAAGCCACCATCAAACCAGTGTTCCAACATCCATCCGCCGCCAGCTGATACCTGTTAATCACAGTTTTTCCTCTAAAAACAGGTATTTACTCCATTTTGCCCTGAACTCTGAAAGAAACTGAGTTTTCCTTGTTTTTCCACTAAAACAGAGTTAAGAGTTGAATGCTAGTTCGTTCCCTGATCCTAAAAACTGTAAATAATATTCCTGAACTTGCAATTGTACCCTTTTCCCCCGTCAAAACCTATAAATCTGCTCAAAATTTCATAAAAATCCCCGAATTTCCGTTTCTTTGAATACACAAGAACCAAAAAATGGAAGTTCATGTAGCCCTGAATGTAGCCCCATTGAATGCCCCCCATAGAGATTTGGATTACTTATCATTAGTGGATAAAGATTTTCAGATTAAAGAATTAGTTTTCAGTGAAATCCCCCTTCGAATTCATTGTCGCTGCAGAGACAATTATTTGAATGGCTCAGATATTATTGGGTTATGGGAGTCTGGTCTTCCTAGATACCTTTTTCCCTTAGTCCATATCTTTCCTGAAATTATCCATTATTGCCATGCTAATTATGATCCAAATCAAAGAGCAATATTATCCCCAAGCCAGAACATCCTTTTTCCCATTACTGCTCAATCTATCAATGATATGTTACATTTTTAGCCTGGTGAAGCCCTTACTCCTTTGTTAATGGGAGAGTTATTGGAGAAATCCACTAAATTATCCCAAGAGGAGTTAACTCGCATTTGCCAAACCTTCATGTGGCCAGAGCATCAGCCTACAGGCCCTCCCCCTTATGCTAATGTTTATTTCACTGAAGAAGGTCAAAATATTTTGAGTATGATATCTTTTATAATGGGTTTCAATACCAGTGAGTATGTCGACCATTTAACCCTGGTGTTATTATCTATGTTCACCCCTGGACAGCATCCTGCTGTCAAGTACGACTTTGCATCTTTCATTGCAGATAAGATTCATAATCAATTGATGAGATTAGAGAATGAGAAAGTATTCGAGTATTCTACTGTCATTTATCATCTCATCCTCTATTACCAGCCAGAAACTTTCCCTTTCTATATTAAAAAACTTGATACCCAAGGGAATCCAAGATCTGTTATCTTTTGGTCAGCCATTGCTCATAGTTCCCCAGATTCTCCCTATTCTTATAATGAGTTCATTGATCTTTTCATACATCCTGCAACTACATTGTTGACAGGATTTGCCCCTCCAAGACTCAGCAATGAAATTAAGAAAATCCTTTAGCTTTAAAAAAATTATAAGATAGGTGACTGGTACTTCTATCAGAATCATACTGAAATTAGAATTTATGGATGTGAATTGAGCCCTTTCAAGTTACCCAGATATGTTCCAATGAGACTTTTTGCACTTGAGTATTTCAGACAAATGAACAATTCAGATATAATTCACTTCTGTAATGCCAAGAAAAAGGCCCAACTCAGAATAAAGAGCCAATTAGGTCCATTTATCTGCAATTCTAGGGATGGAGGGGAAGAAGCTCAAAAGATATTAGAGGAATGTTGCAGATTACAGAAAAGTTTCCATTGGGTACCCTATGACCCATTCAACTTTATTTGTGACAAAAGAATGAAAAACAAATCAGCACCCTACATGCATTGAAGAATCCCTGAGATTGAAAAGTATGCTAATGCAGATGAATGGGTAGAAGGAACATTAATTGAACAGAATAGTGAAGAAGACAATATGGAAAATGTAATGAAAGATCTTGGAAAAATGCTTGACCTAGAATTTTTTGAGCAAGTGCAGGTACCAGACATTGGTCCTTCTTCAGCAGGGAATTTTCAACAAAAATCACAGGAAAACATTCCATCAATTGCAGTTGAATCCAAAGGAAAAGAGAAAGAGCCTGAAATACAAGTGATTGAAACATTCAAAATGATTGAACAACCTCAAACATCTAAGGCACAAGGACAAGTACAGGTTCCTCCTCAAACCGATCCAGTAGAAATGCATCCAGTAGAAATGCCAAACTTGCAAACTCCACTGAATATTGAAAAGGGCAAGAAAAGAGAAGCTGAAGGTCCTACTCCTCCCAAGGAATCTTCAAAACAGCCTCAGGCTAAAAGGCAGAAAATGAATCCACTTCCAGAAGTTGAATCATATGAAGAAATCATTGATATTCCAGAAAGAGAAGATAGTTAGAAAACAAGTTCAGTTAGTGGTACATACTCTATATTCAAGGAAAGACAATGCATAGGCAGCTAAGTACAGAAATATCTTCTTTTAAACCTCCAAAGAAAGATGCAGGAGACATAAAGAAGACTTTCATTGATATAAAAGCGAGCAATGATCCATTGAGGATACAGGTGTATAATCAATATCTTAAAATGGCTCCAAAAAATCAAGAGAGATTAATGTCAGCTTTTGACATTCAACAGGGTAAAATGCTAATGAGCCATTTTAAACCCAAAGTGCAATAACCGCAGACAGCAGCTGATTATATCAGAACCAATTTTGAGGTCCTAGCAAAAGATATTCATCCTTTGGACCAGATTGAATTACACAAGCAGACTGGAGAAATGATATATTCTACACTCACTGGCAAAGCTATGGCAGCTCATGAATTACAGGATTCTTTGAATAATACAAACACCCAGCTGCAGATTGAGAAAGCTTCTTGCCAAGAAAAGGATAACAGGATAAAGTCTTTGGAGGAAATAATTATCAGTTTGGGTCATAATCCTAAGGATGTTAAGGGCATTGAAGCATTAATCAAGAGGAAAGATGATGAAATTGCTGCATTGAGGAAACAGTTGAAACTACCAGCTTCAAGACACCCTCAGACTGAAGAAGTAATGAAGGAAAATTCAGAAGAAGAGGTGATGGAATTACTTTTAAAAATGAATGAACGACTTACTGAAACAGAGAAAGAACTTGAGAAAGCATTAAAAGATAAAGAGTCCATTATTCTAACAACGACAACAAAAGCAGCCAGAGGAACAGGTACACCAATTACAGGCCAACAAGCAGAGCTAACACAGGTGAACACTTCTGATAAGAGTTCTGATGAATTAATCAAAGCAATGAATGAATTAAAACTACAGGTGACAGAACTCCAAAGCTTAAAGTCTCAGCTTTCCACTCTGGAAAACAAATATGATCAATCAAAAATAAGTATTGCTGAGAAGACAAGAGAAATCAAAAGACTAGAAAAATCAGTTAAAGCATTGGAAAAGGATCTTACAATGGAAAGACCTTTAAGTGAATTAAAAGAAATTCTTTGGTATAACATTATTCAATCAATAAAGAACGTTTGGTATTCTATTCAAATAATATATCAACAGCAGGATTTAGTCAGATTGGCTCTGGAAGAAATTGAGAGAGCAAGGGAAGAGTTAGGGAATATGCCAGAAGAAGCCAATAGACTTATCAATTATTTGAATACTCAGAATAAGCAGCAACTTGCAGAAGTTGGAATTCAGGACAGAACAGGGACTATCTTGGAAATCAAAAGAGTTTTTACCAAAAGGACTCTTATGCAAAATCTTGAAAGAAGGTGTTCAGACATGTAGAAAGAAATTTTTACCTTTAATGAAAGATTTGATGTTGTGTTAAATAAAGGTTTTCCCAGTCCTGTTAATGCAAAAGGTAGATTAATGGATTTGGAAAGTTTTGTAGCAAAATTAAACAAACAGGTTGATGATCAAGCCAGTTCTTCGACCAGTACAGCAGCAGGAACATTGCCAACAGGGAAAAATCTTTATGAAAAATTAGAGGGTTTATTTTATCTTGAACATGAAATAAAACATTTGTTTCCATATCAGCCTAATTTTTTCAAATACACTGAAGCTGATGAAACATTGAGAAAATTGCAAAGAACCAGAGTGCCAGAAGTTCAATTGTGGGATGAGATGAAGGAACTTTTATAAATTTATGCTTGGGTAAAACATTTTGGCCTATTTTACTGAGGTATATCTTGGTAAAGGATAGATAGGTGAATAAAATTCAAAGAGTATCCGTTCAGCAGTTAAAGTGTATCAGTAAGAATAAAAGAGTATCAGACAAGCAAGGCAGTCAAAAAGAATTACTCAAGAAGACAGCAACGAGCTGAAAGAAAGGAACTGCTTCCAGCACATTCTAAAAAAGAAGAGACATCACACAACATCAACTGATTTATCCTATCTATGAGACCATATGTCTCCATTTGTATTGTAATCTATTCATTAGTCACCCTAAATTATATCTCTTTTGTTATGAGATATTGTTAATATTTTTTGTATAAATAAGCCCTCGAGAGGAGTATTGAGGGTGGATTCTAATACTTTGTTGTAACATTGATTTTGGAATAAAAGTGCTTTGGAGAAATTTCTTTGTGGCTTGCTGGATGATGATTTGAAGCTCAAGACTTTTTGCAGGATTCATGTGTCCGACTAAAATTCAATAAGTCTTTTCTATCTTATGTTTTAAGTTTTATATCTGTTTATAATATCACTCTGTTCCATTTCTGAATAATTGACATAAAAGAATAAATCAGAATTTACTTAAGTGTACTTTGATTTCAATTGTGGTTATTCTAAATGTTTTCTGCTGAACTGGTTATAAGCAACGAATTCTTAATTGCTCTTGTTTCGCTGGTTTAAACATTTTGATTACTATAGTAAAGAATTCTTAAATGATCTTTATTTGTAATCATTCACTTTCTTTCTTTTGAACATGTTGAAATATTCTTAATTGCCTTTCATCCTTTCAAAATCCATTCCATTCATTTTAAGATCTAAAATTGTTCTCTGTTTAGCTATCTTGCCCTGCAAAGCCATATTGTGTGTAGAAGAGTAATCCAGTAAAGCCATTCTTTCGACTCCATAGTCCAATGGCCTGAAATATTCAATCTTGCCCTCAGTTGATGGATTCCACCATTCAAATTCAAACCAAATATCTTGGACTTATAACTAGCCTAAAACTTCCTAAGAACAAAGCTAAATTTTAAAGAGAGAGCCCTCTCTGGATACAAATTGGCTAGATTCTGTATATGAAGGTTGGTTTGTGGTTACCTCGGGTTTAATTTCCTTTTCCACAACTTCAAGGAAAACCTGAGTGTTAACATACTCAACTTCTGCACTAAGAATCTTCTGTTGCAAATTTGAATTTTCCACCAGCACAAACTCCACAATTCTTCACAATTGCAATATTCAAGAATTAACACTGCTCTGATACCATGTAGAAATTAGTATAAAATAAGCATGCATACATCCATATTCCCCCGATCTCACAATATTTAACTTCTTGCAAAATACAGAATCATTCCACTGTTAATCTTTTGCGGAAAATTAATTGCACACACATGTGAAGCATAAATAAAAATAATCGCACATAACACAGTTGTTTAACGGGATAGCCCGAAGCTAAAAACCCCAAATATCATATATTATGTATAATGGAGATCATGTAACAATATCATACAAAGCTTAGTACATCAAGCTCTCAATACAATCAATCGTCACACACTAACATAGAAGAAATATGCAAATCTATGCACCAATCTCAACCCTCTTGCTAGCCTGCCTCCACTGCACAATCCAAGCTGATTACAAAGACAAATTCGATGCAATCCCACTCTCCTTGACTACGTAATTATCATTGGAAACTCCAATGTATATGTAGATGCAATCCATGCATCACTATGGTCACAACAGATAGTCTATCTCACCCTTTCACCTATCTTTGCACTGGATCTCCACTAGATATGACATGCACTGTAATTAACTGCTGTATTGTTCAGTTGATTAATGAGTTATTATTTGTGAATTAATTAACTAATTAATTCACTCCACTCTCACTAGTGTATCATTCAGTTAGATTAGATACAACTAGCTCAATTGAGTCTAACTGAGTTAAACTGAATACAACTCCATGAACTACTCTTCCAACTCTGTCATAAATTTTCCACTTCAGTTATAACTGAGTCCTCCATGCATGAAATACAGTAAACCCGTAGGAATTTTGAAATTACTTCAGCCCACTGATTTGAAAAATCTGTATACTGAAATTAAGCCCACTGATTTGAAAAATCTGTATACTGAAAAGTTGTTGTTTAGAGTCTGATTATTATTAAGAGCTAATAATAATCGACATGCATCTATTTTTAGATCGATGATCTATAAATAGAATTCGCCCAATATTATAAAAATATAATTTCATCTATTTTTCCAACTTGACTAACCATCCACAAATAGCATCCTGCAACTTCTGAAGTATGATCATCATGTCTAAAAATAGACATAGTCTAAAAATAGACTTGCGCCAAAAATAGCCTGCGGGCCCACTTAGTGAAGGCGAATATTTTCACTAAGCTCATCATCTTGTTGAATCTCAAAACTTTGCCTTTGATTGCTGCACTAGTGATTATGTCCTCATATTCCTCATCAAGGTCAATCCATTGAAATTTTTGTTATGTTTCATGTTTATCCTCCTACTCCTCAATGATTTTCTCTTTAGACTTTTTCTTGCCTTTGTCCACCTATTTTGTTGATGTATAAGGCATGGCCCCTTTCATTCCAAGTGAAGAAAACACATGCATGTAGCCTCTCTGATAGGTCTTGGGAAATGGCTCAACATCAGTCACATTAGCCCAAGTTGCCTCAATGTCCACGTCACTACTTGATGACTCAGTATCATGATGTGAAGGGTTATGGAAAAGTGAGGAAGTAGGATCAACATTAGGCAAATGCATCTGACTTGGTGATTATGTATGAGCAGCAGGTTGAGATGGAGGAGTAGATATGGGAGGATGAGATGATAAGGGGATATTCTGCTCATGCAGACTAGGTGGGGTAGTGAAGACTTCATTTTCTATGAATGTGTTGCATGGAATGTTCTTTGCTCAAGTTGATGCATGACTATCATCTTGATGAGGGAGTGGTGGAAAAGACTATGCATTTAATGATTATAATCCATCTTTTGTACTATGTATGCCATCTTGTCAATGCTGTGGGAGAGATTGTAGGGTATGTAAAGCATTCTAACTCTAGTGAAGTGCATGAGGGGTTGGATATGATATGAATAGAGTTGAGAAAACCTCCCCTCATAGGTGAAATATTTCACGATTATTTTCATCATAGGGACATATCAGTCAAGAAGATAAGAGAAGGGGAAAATGGTCTTTTTTTCATCCTTGTATCTAGATTTGAGATATGGTTCATAATAGCTCTGATCAAGGTTTCCTTGTTTAAACCATTTATCTCCCACATTAGGGTTCCTTGAAGCAGCTGCAATGGCATTAGTGGACATGGTAAAAGTAACCGCAGCAAGAGTGACCTACCTATCATGAATATTGGTAATAAACAACCTTGTCAACGTAGGGTGATACTGAATCTTCTGCACTTTCTCACAAAACTCAAAACAATCAACATGATTGAAACATGACACACTGAGAGGAGAAGCCATGAGATCCTTTGTGGTTACTGGTTCATATCTGATGATTTTCCCTCCTTTCTTACTCTTCTTTGGTGTTTGTTCCTCACTGACTGACGCAACGAAGCTGAAAGTCAGCCCGCAATGGAGGGATGGTCAACTGTAGTCGTGGCTCAGTCAGCTTTTGACTTTGTGACCCCGTTCTTTCTCCACGTGGTCTACTTTCTCTTTTATTGAAGTTTATTTATCAAATTCGTGGAATTTGATAGTTAAATGTTATAACACAACATTGAGCTTTAAATTATTTCCCGAACCCTTTATGGTCAAAGTTCAAAATCTTGCACTTTATATTAATACTCTGCGCTTTTTAAACAAATTACTTTATTATAGACCATGGCTCCGGCCCCACACATATATGTCAATCGTCCAATCAATCAAATGCTCGTACCTTAGTTAACCTCTGGGCTCCTTTATTAACCTTCGCCCATCTTTGTCAGGTTACCACCGTCCGATGACCTCTTTCCAAATCAATGGCTCGTATGCATTTCGCTCGGCATCTGGTGTCGGTATTTAACGTGTGATGGTGCATTTTAAGGGGCGGTTTTGGAACAGTAGCCTAAGCCACTTGTTGTACACTAAATGGAATCGCTCCTCGACCCAGAAATACCACTCGAGCACCAAAAGTGGTGCGATAAAATCCGGAAACCGCTCGTGGTTTTGGTACAGTGGTTAACCAAGGTTTACACGGGTTGTGCTATCCTTTGTATGCTTTTAACTCAGGACCTAACTCCGGTTTGAAGGTTCAATTAACAATGAATAAACGTAATTCTTTTATTACGCGGGATGTCTATTATCACAAAACAGAGTTCCATGACCAAGATTCTCTACACAGACCTCGTCTGTGGTTGGGGTAAATTCACAGGTTATTCAAACAGTTCACGGGAATTCACAGACAGAAACGGAATTACAAATACACAAACGCCTCACAATCAAATGAATTTTCTCACAATTAACATTTCAAGACAATGGATAGTCGACAGAAATTGAAATCCATTCAACTGGAAGCAATTGTTCATACACAGATTTTATTGCAGAAATTCTCTTCTCCTTTCCCTCTCTCCCTCTCCTTTCATCCGAGGGATTACAATTTATATACATCAACATATGTCCCTTCGGTTCCTCTGTGAGGACCGTTATGGAAATTCAAGAGCCTAATTACAATTATTCGAAAACTAAAACATGACAGATGGACTAACCATTCGACTTCTACAACTCTATCTGTTCTAATAATACAATCAGCTAAGGTATTGACACCTAGCTGTAACAATTCAAATTTTTTCAAACCCTCCTAGCCACAACATGTGGACAAAACCTCCTACATTGCTGGCTAGTGTCTAATGCTCCTGCATCACTGACACTTATTTCCTCCTCTTTAGACATTTTGAATTTGAAGGCTTTGGAAACCCTAGGGTAAATGGAATGATATGAAGGGAGTGAGAG
Organism: Pinus albicaulis; assembly: GCA_034641835.2. Classification (NCBI taxonomy): domain Eukaryota; kingdom Viridiplantae; phylum Streptophyta; class Pinopsida; order Pinales; family Pinaceae; genus Pinus; species Pinus albicaulis. The sequence goes on from CM076572.1 coordinate 598,750,290, forward strand.
ATGAAATGAATAGCTTTAGGTAAATGGAGGGAGTAAATGTAAATGGAAACCTAGGGCTATGAAAACTCTACGATTTAACATTGTTTATGACTGATATGTGTTTAGGGACATGAATATGGATATGATGCATGAAAATGGGAAGGAAATACAAACTAGGGTTTCATAGCAATAAGCACTTCAAATATTCTTATGGAACACCAAATATATTAGAGGAGAGGTGTCTTTAGGGTCTACTTATTGATTTAAAGCCTTTTGAATAAATTGGTGAGAAAATGAAGCTTGCTGGAGGTGGTGAAGCTCTTTGAAACCCTCCCTGAGAAAACATGCATTGCCTGGGAAAACACGCAACGACCATGGGTAAACACAAATCGCCTATGTTGTTTGGTCTGCAATTGTCGGGGAAACACGTAGTGCCTCTAGGTAAACGCATAGTGCTTAGGAAAATGCACAACGCCTGAGTGCAAATGCACAGTGACCTTGAATTTTTCTCAAAATGCTCAGAAAAATTGAAGGTTTCTCCTCTGCTGGAAACTTCTGATGGATGAATGGATGCAATGAATTTCTTTGAGGTTTTTTTAAAGGCTTTATAGCATATTGGATTTGAAATTTTAATTTGAATCACCCACTTTTCTAATGTTCACTTTTCCCTTCAGACTTTTGCACTGATACTCTTTATCTTTCTGAATTTTTGGCATTGCAAGTTAATCAAGTCATGGCGTTTGGCTCTCCTTGCTCCACTTAGGCCAGACATGATTGCATTTGATAGCTTGGGATTGAATTTATTACATATGAGAACATAAAATTACATTTGGGAAAACATAAATAAATTACATATTTGAATTTTATATCAAAATGACATTTTGATATAAAATTCATTAAACTCAAAAATTACAACTCTAAAAATATAGTAATTACATCATGATGATCTTATTTAGTCCCTCTCATATATATTCTAACCTCATTTGAAATGAATAAATGACCTTGAGAAATGAAAAACTTAATGACCTAATGGGACTTCTTTAGACCTGAATTTCATGAATGAGATTTGACTTAAAAGACTTCCAAGTGAAAAGAGAATTTTCATAAGTTTTGTTATGCTTAAGGAGACATGAGAATGAGTCAGCCAATATGATATTTTGAGGGATAATGAAGATTATTGACAAGGACAGGCACCAGTGGAACACTTTTATGTCATGACCTAATGGAATTATTGAAAATTTCTTGAGAGTGGGACACCTAAGATGCACATGAAAAATGTGTTTTGTGTAATGTTCCTACTTAGCCTTAGCTAAGAGGAGACATTCAATTTTGATTTAATTTATGTTCTATGAATAGATGAATAAAGGAGGACATGTAAAACTCCTAAGAAGTAAAAATAATTTATGCCCATGTGAACAAAGACAAATCAGGGCTATGTAAATAATCACTTGCAAGTGTGAAAGAGGTTTTCAGCCAAGATTGGGTCCACCTTGACCACATCAACTGCGCTATCTAGGTTCATTTCATCTCCAAAAAAGGACTGCGCAGTTCTAGAAGGGAGCCTCTAATGTGAAAAGGACCAACTCATCAAAGTGGTTTAGGGTTTGCAAGAGCTATCTCATGCTATAAAAAGGAGGAGAAGGCACATGAAGAGGTTGTTGATGGATCATATTTTTGAAGTATTTGTCTACTTAGACAAATACCATTCTCTGTTGTTTAGTGGAGGACCGTGATTGGAATTCCTGTTTAGGGGTTTCATCTCTTCCCTTGAGGATCATTGGAGGAGTTCTTTGCTAAAGTGAGCCACTATCTGGTTTGATACCAAGCTCTATCTTTTATGAGCAGCGCTCGCCCATTGAGGGTTTTGCAGCTGCTATCTTTTGTAGCAAGTGGTGTTCTAGATCTGCTTAGATCTAGCTTGTTTTGAGAGGATTTCTCTATTGGAGTGTGATTTTTAGCCTCCAAAGAGCTATCTGATCCATATTTTGTATCAGATCTATAATTTCATCCAATTTATTCAATCTCCTTCACCCTCTACGTAGTTTCTTCTCAATACTGCGTTATTTTGTGAGAGGCCTTTCTTGTTTAAGTTTGCTATTAGTTTGGAGGAAGATATCTTGGTGTTAGGCTTGCCTTCACTTGGTGATCCATGGATTGGGTTGCTGATCCATGTATCTATAGATATTTTCTCTTTCAGCAAAAAATTTATCTTCAAAAATTCTTGGGTTTTCTGCAGCACTGCAAATTGTAATTTAGATCTACAACTTATCATGCAATATTGTGATGTAATTCCAATTAGATCTTGTTCTTAAAGTATTATAGTTTCCAGATATGTATTAGATCTGATTTTTAATCCATATATATTTCATAGCTATGAAATTTAATGTACATCAGCTGAACCATCTGAAAAATAGCGTTGTCTATGTATTTCTACAGTGTATTCCTAGTTGCAGCTCTAATTTCTGAAGGGATTTTGCCCTAGTTCTCCTTTTAATCAACTGTAAAGGCAATAAGCTCAAGTATAAATTTGATTTAATGTTATATATCTGAAGTATCAGATATTGTTCTATCCTCCTCTGAGTTTCAGTCAAAACTACGCAATTCTAGTAGCTGGGGTTTTCATGTTGCAGCAGCCTCTCTCTTTGGCTGATTTCTAGCTAGTCTGGATTTTGGGAGATCTATTTAATGTGATTAAACTTATTTTTTTCTAATGAAATTAAATATTTAAGTCATATACAGTATAAATTAGGGGATCCCAACCCTGATATGCGTTATTATTGCTCATATTTTCTTATACAACGTTTTCATTGAATACCTTGTTGAGATTCCTGAAAGGGATTAATCCAAGTTCTATAGGAAGATTCTATAGTTGGCTAGGTAGCCTCTGGTTCTCACCCTATTTTTAGAGGTGACATGACCAGTAAATTCCTCTGTATTCCATCTCTGAAATAGAATCTTGAGAATCCCCAAAAAGGGATATTACAGTGGTATCAGAGCTCCACTCTTGGCACAACCTGTGCTAGCATTGGAGCCACAGTCATGCTGCATTCCGAAGATGAAGATCCTCTTTTTGAGAGGGAGAGGAGATACCAGAATAGAAGTCATAAAAAGTATGAATATACTACTGTTGACCTTGACAAGGGTTAAGACAAGGGGAAAGCCCCTGAATTGAATGATAAAGATAAGGAGGCAGAAGATTTTGCAAAAAATCTCTTGGAAAATATGCAAGATTTGTCCAAGGAGATAAAGGAGATGCGGATATATGGGATGAGGGAGTCCCTTGGAAGACTCCATCAAGGATAAAGTTTTGAAATGTTCCTCAATTATTTCACGTTGATCATGCAATCGTCCATCTCATCGGATGGTGGAGATCACACAAGTAATTGTTTACCCTAACCAACTCCTGGATTCTAAGATTGCACCATCATTTTCACTTCTGGTTCCACTATGAAGCCAGCTCTAAGGTTTTAGCTAGGGTTTCTCATTTTTCTATGTTGAGATTTCCTATTCTGCCACTGGTCCTCTTTTGTGTTTCCTTGGTGATGTCCTTCTACAACAAAATGGTTCCACCAGCACATTGGACTTTTATTTATGTCAACAGGTATCAAGCTTGCTCAAATTTTGTACATTTTTTGTGTTCCTTTAAAGAAGGATTTCTAGTTTTGTTTTATTCATGTCGGAACCTGAATTTTTTGTTGTGATTCCATGCCAGGTTCTCCTCGAATTACCTCGTAACATTCTGTTATCAATTGTAGGTTTTCACACCTAACTCATTACAAATACGTGACAGGTCTCGGTATTTCATGTGTTTTTTGCAGCGATTTATTTTTCTTTTGTTTTTCCTCTCTGGAATCCTGCATACCAAGAAATCTTTGGCCTTGCAGGTCACTCGTCGATAATCTCAACCCTTTCAACCAACTCATAGATTAATTTCCATTTTTCTCTTGAATTAGGAAGGTTGTCACTTAGCTCTGATAGTGGATGCAGCAGTTTTTGTTGTTTTAATGCTTGTGAGGTTTTTAATAAACTTGGTTCCTTCGTTAAGTTTCAATTTATGTAATATGATTTTATAATGTGGACAATATCTAGTTGGCCAAGGTGTTTCACTTGTCAATGTTAAGTGTCGTCTAGGTAACCTCCAGGTTTCCCTTGATGGACCTCATTTTAACACTTAACTTTTGAATTGTTTTAAAACATTGACCCACTGGTCTTTTCCCTTAGCTATGTTGATGTAAAAGTTATATTCTTATGGAATACTATTTTTTTTACAACTCCCAATCATTTTGTCGAGTTAAATTCAAATATTTTTCTAGTAGAATAATGGTTATGAAAAATGCTATTGAGGTTCCATTTTCTACTATTATTTTGTAAGAATGCAGGCCTCCATGAACAATTTTACATTTACTTCAGTTTGTTTGTATAGGAATATTGTTTCTTTGTATTTTTCTGAATTAATAATATGCTTGCATGTATGCTTTAAATTAGATAGACTACTCTTGTGATAATCTCTTTACCTCGGGCTAGATTTGGACACCATTCTGTAACTTCTGGTCTACACAGGGTGTATAACTATCAGGCCAATTTCTTTGTTATTAAAATTTGTTCTTCTATCATCCTTCAGTATGGATACTGTTGTCTTTAATGGTTTATGCTTTTTTCACTATAATTAACTATTTGTTTGCTTATCCTTTGGTACATGTTCTTTTTGTCATCACATGCAACAAAATTATACCAATCAAACATATAATTACGCAATTTTTACCTTGTTGGTTGAGTACTCTAAATAGTTCAGACTTAAGAACAAATGTTTGAATATTGTAGCTAAATTTTTCCTCTCTTATTGATTATGCCAGGCTTTCACACCCAACCAATGTTTGTATGCACAGTAATTTCTAGGGTCGAGGTTCATTTGCTACATTATTTCTTTTTCTATATTGTAAACGAACTTATAGTAAATTCTTAGCCATGTCTTTTGCACTTATATAAAAGAGATACACTTTTACAGAGGTCAATCACATATTTATATATTTATATTAAATAAGACAATTTGACAAGAGTATTGTATTTAGGTACTTATTTGTATATTCATGCTCAATTAAGCAATATTAGGAAATAAATATTGTGTTTGAACCCTATTTGTATTTTCAATCCATTCAAGCAATCTAACGAAGAAAAACTATGGGGAAAACATTTCCATAATTACCTACTTACACACTAACAGTTCCTAATGATCTTGGTTAACCTCCCAACCATGAGAATGGAAAACATTTCCACTTCTCCCCATAGAGATTTTGCTCCTGAAAAATTCATTCAATTGCTACACAGCTCCACCCTGGAAACAGGACTTCAATCTAGCCTTAGGTGTTAAATAGAGATTACTTCACTAGCTCAATCTGTCTAGCTCAGGAGTTCTCATAGGCAACGTCCTGCCTCCAATATACTTATGTTTTTTGTATGTTCTTGGACCCTCTTTCTCTTTGGAGAATTGAGGGAAAAACCCGCCCTTTCCCCTCTCCCGATTTCCTTTAAATATGGAGAGAGGTGGCTATAATTGTACAATTGTCCCAACTACTCAAACCAAAACTTTCTTACCAGTTAACTCTTTCTTTTCATTGAAAGAAACTAAAAACATAATCTTTATGTTTAACAAAAATAAAATGTTATGAAATATCCTCATTTTTTGTCTGTATAAAAAAATTAAAATAGTTACCACTATAAAGTTAAGTAATTGATAGTTTTTTAAATTACAAGATGGTTACAGATAGTGTGATTTTTTTGTTTAAAATGCATGTCTCAATGCATAAATGGATACAATTCCCTGAAAAACCCATGACAATTAAAAGACAGCAAGAGGGTTACAGATCGTGAGTTTTTATTTTTTTAAATGCATGTCTTAATGCATAAATGGATTCAATGCCCTAAAAAACCAATGAAAAGTAGAAGTTGTGATTCCACCTATTGGGAATTCAAATTCTACACAATTAAAAGCTAATACTAATGATTCTACCCATGAAGCACTCAAATTGTGTAGAGTTAACATCTAAAGCTTGTGATTCCACCCATGATGTAACACCCTAATTTATTTTAAATTATGGCTGATATAATTTTTATGGCACATTTGAATTATGTAACGAATAATATTATTCATTAACAAGAATTGATTTTATTTTTAAATAATTAATAAATTTTCTTGAGTAAAAGAAAGTAACTGATTGGTAAATGATTACAAGAACCCACAGTAAAAGGTAGAGACAGTTCTGATAGTTACCTTCCTAGAAGGATAAAAGGAAAATCATGATTATAGGAAGGGGTTCTGTGCAGAAAGAATGTTGGGGTTAAGCAACAGTCTGCTGCATTGAGTTGTCCACAGTTGGTAAGGAAACTAGTGGAGCTCAGGAAAAACCCAAGAGAAGTATAGACTGGATTCAGATACTGAGGCCTATCTTCTAATGACTAAGTCATCTACCTAAGGCCCTGGTGAGGATCACAAGGGGAGCAGAGGACGTGATTTCCTCACTCAAATTTTGGAGGAACCATTAGTTTTACTGGAAGATTATACTGAGCTAATTATTTGAAGTGTTTATTTTACAAGATAAGGAACAGATATAGAAGAAAGTGCTTTATGCTTAGTTAAATATCTTGGCTGACATTTTACTGTTCTGTTAAGAATGTATGATACAGAAACCTTACCCTCTACCATGTAGGTAGAGTAGCAAAATAAATATTAGGAAAGGAAATATATCTATTAATATCTCTTACGATACAAAGACTAGTATGAATGTCTAGAAGTTGAAATTTTACACTGAATAAATGTACAGGTAGCAGCTCTTTTCCCGTTGTAAAGGAGAGTAATGTTTTCAATATTTATAAATTGCTAACAGAAAAATAAATAAAGGAAAATATCATACATTAACAAAGGCCGTTTGTTAATACAGTAAGTTAAGATCCAGCGGTTTAGCACCCAACCCCATGGGGACAGGGCTGGGGACCATGTCCTTTGATCACATGGACAAAGGGGATACTGACCCTTACATTAAAACCTAAACAGAGATTTAATCAGCCAAATTTCATTAAAGAACAATATTTTGTAATTAATTGACAAGAGCAAGTTTGTAGAACCAGATATAGAAAGAATGAACATGAAAATCAAATCTGAAATTGCACAGTAGAGACATTTCACTTCAGGAAGAAAATTCCACAATGTATATAATAACAACAGAAAAATCCCAATTGGGATAAACATACTTTGCAATGAACATTGTATGTGATAAAAACAAAATATTGAAATTATTGTATAAACATCTTGTTATAAGGGTCCGAACCCTTAAGATAAATAACGAAATTATTTAACTTCTGAATAAAGAGGGAAGCCTCTTCAACAAAAAAATAGGCATATTAATTATAACAAAAAACTACTCCAACCCAGGACTGTGTATGAAGTTCTGAAGTCTGAGACAATCCTAGCTTTACTATGTAAATACAAAGTTTCTAAATTAGAATGGAACTGTGCATAGAGGCTAGAGGTCGAGCCTCGAATCTCGTTAAAAATAAAAACCGTGAAATTAGAACTCAGTGGCATCGACCTTATTCAGTGTTGGAAGAACCCCAAACCCTGCAAGCAGGTAGGGGTTGAAGTTACACACAACATGTGACTATTAAATGGTATCCTTCAGTGGCTAGAGTCTACAATACTCAAGAACTAAAGATTAAACTCACAAACTGAAATTTGAGGGCTTACCTGGGAATTTCCTTGCGAGGTATAAGTTGGCTCGACACCACAACTGCATGCAGTTGTACATGTCCTATATAGCACAAGAAATACCAAGCATTAAAACCCTCATTGGAAAAATTGTAATTTAGGTCGAGATAACCTTCGCCCATATGATGAAAACAACAATAAATGAGAATCATGATGGGAGGGAAACAACCTTTACAACTCTTACCTGTACCAGTTGAACTTGCCAAGGCAGAACCATCTCATCGTTCATCACTGATCAATATTAAACTAGTATAATTGCATCACTCAGGCCATGAATTCGTAATGGTGGAACAAAAATTGTAAATAATAAACAACCTTTAAAACCCTGTGGGTTGAGCAAACAAACTTGCTGGAAAATTATACAAAAATAGTAAAACACAAATTTAAGTACATAGTTCACCTGGCATTGAATTAAAACTGTTCATTGTGCCATAATAAAATATTGCAGTTACCATGAGAAGAAGCCACGAAGAAGAATACCTAATGCATGTAAAAACCCAACCGAAAGTAAGGAAAGGTTATCTCTTTTTTCTCATGCGTAGTTGAGACTGTGCAACACCATTCCTGGGAGCTGTGTATGCATGTAATGGTTGGAATACCAAAAAACCTCAGCAAATAAGAACCAAGTTGCAAAGCTAGGTCCGACAGTGGTAAGTGGAAAATAAAGTGAGTTGTGAGGCATGGGATGAGGTGGGTGGTTACCCTAACCCTCCCTACCCTCATGTGCACCGTCGGATACAATAAACCCAAATCAATGGTTGAGAAAAACACAACAGTGACCAGTGTGGGACAGTTTCCATCCGAAGGTACTGCCAAGTTTTCAATCACACCAAGTAACAAGGTGAATCACATCTGATTGAATTAATCACCAAATTGATGGAGAAGTATTGAGAAGTAAGTGTGTATAATGAATTTAATCATAGCAGATCATAGTTTTCAAATATATGTTATGAGTATGTTGTCGATCATGAAAATACACAAATTTTGTATAAGACCAAAGTCAAGTTAATCGGTGGGAAAAATGATCATACACAGAAATAATAATAAATCAACCTAAGGCCTTAATCCATCAAACTTTTTCGAAGTTTTGTTGGCAACCCTTAAACCTTATGGTCATTGTATGAAAATAATTATATTTAATTGCATAGTTTAACTCTTACCCATATATTCAGATACGTATATATTTGTTGTGCTTAGATTGGATAAGAGTAATAGGTAAAGTAAAAAAAAATTGTACTATGTGTGTGTTTACCTTATGGGTGTGACAAGTGGTTTAGAGCGTGGTTACAAGCTGAGGCCAGATGGGCCAACGTGATAACGTGGGTGTTTTCATTTTGTTCTTGTTTTAAATTGTGCACGGTACCAGAACCTACAATGAGGAAAGGGTCCAGTCATCAAACGCCAAGAAACACAGGGGAAATCCATCCCTTGTCCAATCCTGAAGTTAACCCAGAAATTTGGGTGCAATTAAGCGTAGACCAGCACCAGCAAACCAATATATTAGTGGAAGAACAACAACGTCAGACGAATAGACTACTTGATATAGTACAACATATTTAGACATATATGATCTGAGTTCGAAGTGATAATGAGAAGTTAATGAGGGAGGAGGAAAGGATACTGAAGAGCCTTTCCGATAAAAAAAACCATCATACTGCACAGCCCAGTCCTGAGAGGGACACCCATGGAGAAGGAGAACAGCAGCAACAAGTTCATGACAATCCTGAAGGGAGTTTTATGCAATGGAGTAATAAGAGTAGAACCTATAATGAATTTGAATCTGTAAATATTGCAGATCAGCAAGAATTGAAGAAACAAAAAGTGGAATTACAAGGTGAATTTCGGAGGATCAAGCCTCCTACATTTGATGGAGAGGCTGAAGAAATGGTAGCATCTTGGATAATAAATATGAATAAGTATTTTTAATTTTATGAATATAATAGAAAACTTAAAGCTCACCTAGACATTTACCAATTGTGGGAAAAGGCTACATTATGGTGGGAAGAGGTGAAAAATGTGCGTGGAATTGAAGACCAGAACGTAACTTGGGATGAGTTTTAGCAGTATTTCAAATTTAAGTATTTAACTTATTGATTCTATGATGATAAATCATGAGAATTTCATGATCTAAAATTGGGGCAAATGTCTATGGACAAATTTATCACTAAATTTACCTCCTTGTTAAGATATGTACCATATTTGCATGATGAAAAGGAAAAGGTGTAGTGGTTTTTGAGTAGCTTGCTGGCTCACATGAAATAGAGGATTGAGTTTGTAAACCAAAAAACCATGGAAGAATCGATAAGAAAAGCATGGATGTGCTATCAGTAGTCCAAGGCTAAGGGAGAAACTGGCAGAAGTTGGCCACCCAAGAAAGGGCAGAAAAGGCCCTTCCAATTTCAAAAATAGCAGATCTGGACACTACAAGAATGCTACAAGGATTCCAACAATTAGACAGAATGGGAAAAATCAACAAAGTACCAAATGGGCAGTTGAAGAGTGGCATATTGAGGCTTCTAATAGGCCAAACCTTGGGAAATCCCAAAAAACCCCATTACAATGTTGGGGCTGAGGGGAGGCACATAATTTTAAAAAATTTCCTCATCGAAGAAGAAATGAAGTGGCAGTCAATCTGCAATAGGCATCTACAGTGGGATATGTAGCGCAATACATACCTAGGATCAATGCTGCTCTGGAAGATCGACAAGTGGATTTCCAACCAACTATGATAGAATTATAAGGTAAGCTACAAACCCTATCTGTTTCCATTTTGGTCGACCCTGGTGCTAGTTTGAGCTATATAAACCCCCATATAGTCGAAAACTGTAAATTTTAGTATCATAAATTTAAGAATCCATGACTGGTACAATTGCATATGGGGGAAAAAATATGAGTCAATGCCAAAGTTTCAAATTGCGAGCTGGTTATTGGTGACCAGCACATAATTGTAGAGATTAAAATTTTACCTCTGGGATCCTAAGATATTTTATTAGGAATGGACTGGTTAGAAAGACATTGATCATTAGTGGATTGCAAAGACAAATTCATTTACATTAAATCGAAATGTTATCACCAAATTGATCTTGATTGGCTACTCATCAATCAACCCAATGTAACTTTTTCAAACCACTTCTAACTGAAGATTATCCTCTTTAGTTTGAGAGGGCTCTCTCAAAGGGGGTTTATGATTTTCAATGGAAATAATACTAGATGGCGAAGTCTATGAATTGTGACTTGATTTTTATATGATTGCGGGTTGAAAAATGAAGGCTTTCTACCATTTGGCTATGGATTCAATGTCAATACTCTTAATGACAGTCTTTCTTCACATGGAAGCTGAGGCAGATAGAGGTCTTAAGTCAAGATGATTCATACACACAACATAAAAAAAACATAGTAATTTCACCCCTAAAGGAAGTCAGAGCATAATATTATGAATTCTAAGTAATTAGAGATAAAATTCAATGCAAGTGATTATACATAAAGATAAAGAGCAATAACACATTAAACACCTCATGAGAATCTCAAGTTTGGAAGTAGAATGTCACTATATATTACTGATAATGGACAAAAACATACAAGCAACAATTTCATGCAATATTCTCCAACCCTTTTCTCTTCGATGTTTAGGCTATAAATATAAATTCTTTCCAATGTAAATGATATGCCCAGCTAGCTAGATATTTGAATTCTAATTCTAACACCCATAATAATTGAAACTACTTACTTGAAACAGAAAAAGGACAGATATCCTTTAAGAAGTCAAACTCGTAATAGTACTCTATCTCCTATTTATTACATTTGGTTATTATAACAGTGAGACAGTTACATAATAGATATCACATGTTTGAGGGAAAATTCACCATCACTTTACATATTTAAAACACCCCTAGATCTATGGAACATCATCCTACTTTTCAGGGATGGATCACCTTCACTTTAATCATTGTTATGCCTGATGAGTTGGATGTGTGAAATTCATTTCAAGTCATGGGACTCTGCTGAGATGGCTCACTGACATGCTGGAGGTCTCTAGCTGACTGATGTGATGTTGGAATGCTCAAAAATCTTTAAAAATCCCCTCGCTACGAAACAGGCTACGAAACAGGGCAGTTTATGCAGTTTCGTAGCAAGTTTTCATAGAGTGTGAAAATCTACCTTTTCACCTATCTCCTTGTTACTTTTAATGTTCAAACACCTTTACTATGCCAAGACACCTTGCAAACAATCATTTTCCCTCCATAATACTTTACAAAACTGAATTTCAAGGCAAAAATGCACCTTCAGAATTTTCGTAGCGTTTTTTTGGCTTCAAGCCTGAAGCACGCTACGAAACTATCCAAAAAACCATAATTTTCTGACATCAAGACTGTCTTCAAAAATTGATCTCTAGAGGTAAAATTTAGGTTCTTTGTAAGTCATGAACCTCATCAAACACATTCCAACTCAATTTCTCATTCTTTTTTTATTTCTTCTTCATTCACTATCAGTTGGATGATGGGTTCTTCTACCACTCTCATCTTCAGCCCTTTCTTTTCTAACTCCACTTGAATCAAGTCTAGCTACTCCTGAAGATATTCCACTTGATATTTTAATTCTCTGTTCTTGTATTGTAAGTGAAATTTTATCCTCCTAACATGTTTGACCTCCCCTCTTAATGGTTGATTCCATTTCAGCAACATTTCTGCATTGTCTAAGGATTTTGAAACACTGGAAACTTGTTCATCCCAAATTTTCCTCATCTCTTCAAATTGGACTTTCTCAATTTTGTGCTTCTTTGCCTCTAAATTCAAATCTAATATCTCCTTACTTTATTCCTTCAACTATTCTTTGAGGGATTCTACCTCTGATTTTTCAACTATTTTTTCTTTTCCCTTTTTCTGCTTGATAACCTCCTCCTCATTTACTGATGGAGAGAAATCTATGATGCTTATTAACTGAGCAGCTTCATTGATTTTTTCTATCTTCTTTCTCTCCATGGCCCTTTTCTCATGTTTGGTCATTGGCTTCCTTGGCTAAAATATAAAACCAGCATCATCACCTACAAAATCTAGTTTCTTAGCAGTCTTACCTTTCTTCAGCTTTCTTCCACCATCTTCAATGTCTTCAGCTTGCACAATAGGTGACTCTTCAATGTAAATTGCATGAAGGATATCCTCAAGTTTACCTTTAGCCAAATTCTGGCTTCTAGTGACTCTCTTGCTGCCTTGTTTGCTGACTGTACGCTTCTGTTTTGCAGGTGCTGCTTGAGGAGTGTCAATATTTTGTAGAGGTTATGCTCCTATGTTCATTTGTTCTATAGGGGATGCTCTTTTTTCTTCTTCAACCTCTTCTATTATATCTGGTGATGTACTGGTTCTAGGTTTGAATTTTTCTTTGGAGTAACCACATCAACTTCATAACCACTCATAAATAAGAAAGAAATCCAGTCTCTTTCTAACCTTTTCAATTCTTCCAATACTAAAAGCTTGATTAGACCATGATGAAAAGAGATGTCTCATTTCCTTCTGTCTTGATTTGAACCTTATCTGACATTTTCCCTAAATTTATATATAAATAGAAAGGTAATAAAGTGATCTCTTACCTACAAAATGCAGAATAAGTCTGAGATGATATGAGTAGACCATGTGAAATCTTCCTTCACAAGTAAAATACTTTTGAATGACCATCAACAGCTTTGCATAATTCTCTTTCATGAAACTTCTGGGGATAGCATTTGTTAAATAAACTTCAATCTGTTCTTTCTTGACAAATTCTTTACAATCCTGCATTGTGAATTTGTTACCTTTAAACCATTTTTCACAACCTCTATGGATTCCTTTAGCTAATGATATGCTCTCTAGTGTCACTGTAAAATTCAAGATTCCAACCTTTGATGTTGTTCCTGTGAAGTTGGTGGAAAAATCCTTAGAAACCTGTAAATGAAAGCCTTATAACCTCTGGAAGAATTGCAAGCAGCCATTCCTTCTGAAAGCCTCCATAGAATTAGGGTCTTCATTGAGTAATTTCATATCCATGGGCTCATACCTATGACAATGGCCACCCTTATTTGTTTTCTTTCTTGCAGCCATTGATAATTTATAGTCTTCACCGCGGCCTTGCTTGATGATGACACCTGTAGAATTTGAATTTGATAGCAACCTGCTTGGCTCGATGAAGCAGCTCTCCAGGGATTGACTCACATGCAAGTATAAAGCACAATATGACAAAAGGCTAATTTAGGTGAGGTTTAATAGTTTAACTGAAAGCTCGGGCTTCAATCATAGCAAGTGCAAGCAAAAAAGGTAATGATGACATCAAACATGACTATGTACATTTGAATAGTGCTCTAATCAGGACATGACACCTCATACAACTCTAACAAGCCAGGCTAGAAAACTAATTTTCGTAGCGAAATCAGTTAGGTTTCTTGAAGATGCGCTATGAAATTATTAGGCAGTTTCGTAGAGAAATATGTTGTTTTCTTGTGTAAAACACTATGAAAATTTGCAAAACTAACAGGTGTGCGCTTTTGATTTTAAAATTATGGGGAATGACAACTGACACGATATGGGAGTGATTTGACTAAAATGGCATAAATGGAGGTGATCATAATACTTAGGATGGGCTTAAAAAATGCAAAAAATTTCCTATACCACATTAAAATGGCTTAAGGAGACCTTATCCATTTGGTGAGTGACCTATATGACCCTATGAAGAAAATTTTCACAACTTAATGAGTGATAACAGTGGCTCCACTTGGGATGGTGTGCCTCTGTGATACACCAAAGAACCTGTAGTTACAGTGCCATCCATATTTTTTGAAAATAAAATTCTGAAATTTTTCAAGCCTTCTTCAAACTCTTATGGCCTTCAACTCGGGCTCAAGTTTGATAATAAACCTGTCTTTATTAGAAAAAAAGCATAATAAAACGGAATATATACAATGGAGTGAAAATTCAGTAAAATTTAAGAGAAATAGTGCTTTAGAAACCTGCCATTGACAGGCCCTCCTGCACAAAGTTATCCATCCATCTCCTAAAGTAGATAAGTTATTTTTCCATGGTATGTAGCTACTGTGAATGGTCCCTTCCAGATGTTTTCAAAATTTCCATGTTTCCCTTTTTCTTCAATTTTGGCTTCGCACTTCAACACCACATCTTGAATCTAGAAATTTTCTTCTTTGAACTTCTTGTCAAATGTCTTCTTTACTCTTTTTTGTGACTTTTGATGACTGTTGTATACCTCCTCCCACTTTTCCTGTAGAGCGATAAGCTGGTTTATCCTCCTCTTAATAGCATTAGGTTCCTCTTCTATTTCTTGCAGCAATTTCATTACAAGCAATCCTAAGGAAGTGGGAAAAATTTCTTCAGCTCCATACACTAATTCATAAGGTGAAGTACCAATGGATCTTTTTGTACATAATATATCATCCCATAGAGCATACTTCAACTTTAGATGCCAAGATCTCTTATTTTCCTGTATTAATTTCTTGATAATTCTCACAATGCTTTTATTACAAGATTTAGCAAGACCATTACCTTATGGGTAATAAGCAGTAGAGTGTCCAAGTGTTATATGGTATTGATGACAAAAGCTAATCAACCTTTTGGATTCAAAATCTTGTGCATTGTCAGTAATGATATTCATAGGACAACCAAACCTAGACAAAATATTGTTCTCTAAGAGCTGAATGATAACTGAATCATTTGTCTGCCTAGTTGGGATTGCTTCAATCCACTTGGTGAAATAATCTATTGTTGTTTGGATCCAGCAATGTTGACCTAAATAATATGGGTGTATTTCACCAATAAAATCTAGCCCCCAATGTTGGAAAGGTGCCTCAACATAAATCAGCATCAAAGGTAGAGGAATCAATTTTTTCTTACCATCAAAAATATAACATTCATGGCAGGTAGCTATCTTCTTGTAAAAATCCTTGAACATGGTAGGCTAGTAGTATCCTGCTCTGAGAATTTTTTTTATTGCATCCTTCCAGTAGTGGTTTCCTCCACAATCTCCTTTATGAAACTCTCCAATCACCTTTTCAGCTTCCTCTTCCAGCAAACAGTTCAAAATAATTCCACCAATTTCTTTCCAGTATATATTCTTATCTACAATTTAGTATCTTAGATATTTCATCTTCACAAACCTTGATTTTTATTTAGTCAGCTCTGCAGGAGCTCTGTGATGATGTAAGACAAAGACAATGTCTCTGTACCACTCAGATAGAATGAACTTCTCTTCTATAGGAATCATCTCTTCATATTCATTTGAAAATTTTGAAATTTTTGCAATAAAATTTATGTCAAGACAGTCAAAATTGGACTGTGCCATCAGCTTTTCCAATCCTTCTCCTTTCACAAATTTTTTAGATATTATTTCTATGTCATACTCCAGCAAATTATCTATCCACTTTCCTCTTTTGCCATCAGGATCAGCTTGTGTCAAGATGTCCTTAACCACAATGTCAGACACAAATGCAATGACATGAGAGTGCAGAATATAAATTCTAAAATCCTTAATGGCTTTGATCAAAGCATATGCCTATTTTTCTAGAATATTGTACTTCAGCTCTAAGTTGGAAAGAGTTCTACTAAATAATGAAATTGGTTTCTTTGTACCTTGCTGCCCTTTCTGCAGTAAAACTCCAGCTATGGTATTTTCAGATGAAAATGTAAAAACCAGAAATTCTTATGAAAAATTTGGACTAATCAATACTGGGGCTTGAGTGAGTGCTTTCTTTATTTATTCAAATGACTATTTGGCTTCAATTTTCCATTTAATATCAACTCCTTTCTTCAAAATATTGGTAATGTCTTTGACAATCTCAGCAAAGTTCGGGATGAAACTTCTAACAAAGTTTAATCTTCCAAGAAAGGACTGAATTTCCTTCTTGTTCCTTGGCAGGTCTATCTTCTGAATGGAATTGACTCTTTTTGGATCAATATTTATCCCATATGTTTATATAATATGCCCCAACAACTTTCCAGAGGTTAGAGAAAAAATACTTTTAGTGGGATTAAGAGAAATACCAAATCTTCTACACTTCAGAAAAAATTTCCCCAGATGCTTCAAATGGTCTTCCTCCCTTCTTGAAAATATAGTTATGACATCCAGATAGACCACTACTAGCTTATCTTTCTCCTCAACAAAGGCAATGTCCATTACTCTTTGAAAAGTCACTCCTACATTCATCAGACCAAAAGGCATCTTGGCATACATGAATGTCCCCCATGGTGTGGTAAAAACAATTTTATCTTGGTTTTCTGGGTGTACCAATATCTGATTGTATCCTAAAAAACCATCTGACATAGACATCCTTTGAGGGCCAACAATATTCTGTAGAATCTAATCCATCTTAGGAAAAGGGTAGTTGTCTTTCAAAGAATCCTTATTCAAGTTTCTGAAGTCAATATAGATCTTGATCTCTCCACTCTTTTTTCTAACTGGTACCAAGTTAGCAAGCCATTTTGAGAATCTAATAGGAACAATAATCTTTGCATCAAAAAACTTCTTAATTTCCTTCTCAATCAGAGGCATGACCAATGGGTTAATCCTTCTCAATTTCTGTTTGAAAGGTTTCTCATTTTCTTTGGTAGGAATTATATGTTGAATAATAGTAGGATCATACTTTTTTAGGTCAGCATAACTCCATGCGAAAACATCAATGAACTTCTTCATCATCTCAATATATTTTTTTTTCATATCAATAGAAAGAAACTTGGAAAGCTTTAACATTTTAGGTGTTGCTACTATACCAAGATTACAAGTCTCTACCACTTCATCATCAAGCTACATTCTAGGAGATTTGAACACATTATTTTGGTCAAAAATATTTTCAAGTGGAATAAGACCCTTGGGTATACAATTATTCTTTAGCTGCAAAACTTTAGAATTACCCTTAGTTTCAGCAAGCATGTTTTGTTGATCCATTTGTGTACTTTCAAACTCCTCCTTTAATTCTATGAAATTTCTGACTTGTTGGTCATCTTCAAACACTTTCCAATGGATTATGTTATCTAGTATAGCAGGCCTATGTCGAACTTCAAACTCATACTTCTCAATGGAATGTGTAGGGATGAAAAACAAACTTGCAGAAACAACTAAGGAATCAACCACTAAGTTTTGATCCCTAGTTTTCACAATAAATGAATATTCTTGAAAATTTTCCAACATTTCCATAATCAAGTTTCTGTAGGCCCTCATTCTCACATCCTTAGTATGATATACTCCCTCAAATTATTTTATTACCAACTCAGAATCATGCACAAATTGATATCTTTTGAGCACCCAATTTTTTTCAAAATTTCCAAACCCAAAAACAGATATTCATATTCAGCCGTATTATTTGTGCAGTCAAAGTTCAGTTTGAAAGAATAAAACTTACTTTCATCATCAGGAGTAGTAATCCATATGCCTGCTTCAGCCCCCTCTCTTCCAGTAGATCCATCAAATTGAAAAACCCACTAGCCCTCTGCTTTTTCTTCTATGATTTCCTTATTTTCAACTTGTTGATTTTCAATTTCTTGAATTTCTTCTTTGCCTTCACTTTTTTCTTCATCAGTTAGCTCATTGAAATGAATTTCTGATCCTAATTCAATTTCAACAACATAAATGGGAAAATTCTGAGGTTTATTCTTGCTGATTACCATATAGGCCATCCTATTCTCCCTGTACAATCTTATTTTCTCACCAAAAACATGAATGGTGGCATATGTCAAGTCCATCTACATGGTGCCTTTGATTTTTGTTGCCCAATATCTGGATAAGAGCATGGAAAACTTGGGTGGAATATCTGCCACCACAATTTCCATTACCACTGTCTTGGCAAGCACTTGTGTTAGGCCAGCAACAACATATTTTATAAATCCTATGCATTGAACTCTTTTAGAATCAAAATAAAACAAATCCTTGTATGGAATAGTGATCTCCAAACCCATCCTCTCCATAATCACTTTAGGCATAAGGTTACGAGAAGCCCCTAAATCCAACATGGCATTGTGTAAGGTCATGTCATGAATACTAAGGCTGACATAGAAAGGATTTACTTCTTCATTCTTCTCATCTTCCAATCTTGGTCCCAAGTAGATGGTAGGATTGTCTTCTTGTACATTAAGGATATATGAAGCCCCTGGTTGATAATTCAACATTTTTATAATTTTTCTTCTGTACTCATTTACCTTGATAATTTCTCCAAAAGGAACATGAATCTTGATTTTAGAAATCTAATTCTCCAAACTAAAAACATAATTAATATTTTCACTCTCTTTAACAGGGGGAGGAAGTGGTGGATCCTTTTTAGGCTCAACTACTTTTCGGGCATCCTTCTTTGGCTGTGTTTTATTTGCAGTGATGGGAACATTTCTATTTCTGAGATTATATTTTTTCTACATCTCAAAGATAGCATGTTGATACCCCTTTAAATAGTTAGATTGTTCCTCACCTTATTCAAATCATGGTCAGACTCATCATGCTCCTCTTTGGTCAAAAAAATTCCAGACATGTTTTCATCTAGACAGTGAATGGAGTCTTCTGGAATCTCAGGCTGAGTTTCTTCTTCATCAATTAAATTCTGCTGAAAAGGAGGTCTCACTTGAGGGTCAAGCTGATTCCTATTCTCACTTTGTCTTTGCTGATTCAGAGGCCTTCTAAACTATGGATTTCTAATTTGTGGGTCATGTTGTGCAGGAGGGGAAGAAGCAGCTCCAAGAGCAAGTCTATCCATGAGTTTCTCCATAGTCTTCATCATAGAATAAAACTTATCATCTGAGGTGGAAGGCTTTTCTTCTTCCTTTAGTTTGGTTTTACCCATATTAGACTTTTTAGTTGCTACCATGTTCACTTCTACTTTCACAACATCATTCTACATTAATGCTAGAGTAGGAGATTCTCTTTCTCTAAGAAGAATGGAGAAATCATAGTCAAATGCCTCTACATAGCGCTATTGAGCAGCTCCTAGGCGAGGTTTAGGATTAGAAGGTATAGAATCATAAAAAAATTTAAATCTCTTGGAGAAATTTTGGACAGTTTCATCTACAGCTCTTTTTAAACTATTATATTCAGTAAGGGCCTGAACAGGGTTTGTTCGATTTCCCCACTTTCTCAAAAAACTATCCTCAAACTTATTCCAATTTTGCAGGCTCCCTGGAGCTAGGGATTTAAACCATTTCCTAACCTCGCCAGTAAAACTTTGAGAAAATAGTCTCATTTTGACATCCTCATGATCTACTTCCTCTCTATTTATGAAATCATTAAATTGGTCCACATGTTATTCAGATGTAATTTCTTCATCACTCCCCCAGGTTTTAATTCTAGCTGATTATTTACTTGGGAGGGCATTAAGAACAACTAGGAGAACAAGTGGAGCGTATCCAGCAGGTGCAGTAGGAGGTAGAGGTGGAACATTTCCAGCCATTATAACAGGGACTGTGGTATTTCTAGGAACAACAGTAGTAGAAGATGAGCTATTAGGAGGTGGTGTAGTTGGTCTTTGTATTCCAAGTACGAATGAGCTCCAATCAAGTAAAGGTATACCAAATTTCCTTCTTAGAAAGCATTCAAATGGGTCTAGTTCCTTTAACTTATCAAAATATTCCCTCTCTAACAGTAACTTTGATGTAACTGCCTCCCAGAATTATTCTCTTTCTTTTTGGGTTACTAGGATTGAGGTATCAATACCTCATCTTTGTAGGTCTATAATAATCTTAGTCAATTCATTTTCACTTTCAGAACTAAACAAGACTTCCTATATTTTATCATCAAATTTCTTATCTTCAGGAATTCTTACAATTTCAGAGGACAAAGCTCTTGAGTGTGATGGAATGCCTGATTTTGAAGAGCTGCTTTGAATGCCTCTGGAAATTGTGTTTGGATTATCCATAATTGTAGGTGGGTTAGGATCTGGATTGCTCCTTGTATATCTCCTTCTCGAAGCCACCTTTAAGCATGAAAATTTATAATGGAGTCACCAAGGTAGTTTCTACAGCCTCGAAATAATTCTGAGCTCCTGCTACCTCCAAGAGTTCATCTTCAGTGTTTGCACAAAAACTTCGGGAAATATGTCTTCAGACTCCCAGTAGACGCACCAAAATTTTATCACCAAATTGATCTTGATTGGCTGCTCATTAATCAATTCAATGTAACTCTTTCAAACCACTTCTAATTGAATATTAGCCTCTTCAGTTTGATAGGGCTCTCTCAAAGGGGGTTTATGATTTTCAATGGAAATAATACTAGATGGCTAACTCTATGAATTGTGACTTGGTTTTTATATGATTGTAGGTTGAAAAATGAATTCTTGATACCATTGGACTATGGAGTCAACATCAGTACTCTTAATGATAGTCTTTTTTCACATGGAAGTTGAGGCAGATAGAGGTCTTTAATCAAGATGATTCATACACACAACATAAGGAAAACACAGTAATTTCACCTCTAAAGGAAGTCAGAGCATAATAGTATGAATTCTGAGTAATTAGAGATAAAATTCACTACAAGTTATTAAGCATAAAGATAAAGAGTAATGAAACATTAAACACCTCATGAGAATCTCAGGTCTGGAAGTATAATGTCACTGTATATTACTGATAATGGACAAAAACATACAAGCAAAAATTTGGTTCAATATTCTCCAACCCTTTGCTCTTCGATGTTTAGTCTATAAATAGACATTATTTCCAATGTAAATGATCTTCCCAACTGGCTAGATCTTTAAATTCTAACTCTGACACCTATCATAACTGAAACTACTTACTTGAAACAGAAAAAGGACAACTATCCTTTAAGAAGTCAAACTCCTAATAGGACTCTATCTCCTATTTATTACATTTGGTTTTTGTAACAGTGAAATAGTTACAAAATATATATCACATATTCGAGGGAAAATTCACCATCACTTTACATATTTAAAACACCCCCTAGATCTATGGAACATCATCCTACTTTTCAGGGATGGATCACCTTCACTTTAATCATTGTTCTTCCAGATGAACTAGATGTGTGACATTAATTTTGAGTCACGGGACTCTTTTGAAATGGCTTACTGACATGCTGGAGGTCTCTAGCTAACTGATGTGTTGTTGTAATGCTCAAAAATCTTCAAAAGGTCCCTCTCTAAGAAACAAGGTGGTTTAGGCAGTTTTGTAGCGAGTTTTCGTAGCGTATGAAAACCTGCCTTTTCACCTATCTCCTTATTACCTTTACTATTCCAAGACACCTTGAAAACAATCAATTTCCCTCCATAATACTTGAAAATACTGAATTTCAAGGAAAAAATGCACCTTCAAAATTTTCATAGCGTTTTTCTGACTTCAAGACTGAAGCATGCTACAAAACTGTCTAAAAAACCAGAATTTGTTGACTTCAAGAATGTCTTCAAAAATTGATCTCCAAAGATAAAATTTAGGTTATTTGTAAGTCATGAACCTCATCAAACACATTCCAACTCAATTTTTCATTATTTTTGCATTTCTTCTTCATTCACAATCAGTTGTTTGATGGGTTCTTCTACCACTCTCATCTTTAACCCTTTCTTTTCTAACTCCACTTGAATCAAGTCTAGTTGCTCCTGAAGATCTTCCACTTGATCTTTTAATTATATTTTCTTGGATTGTAAGTGAAATTTCATCCTCCTAACATGTTTGACCTCCCCTCTTAATGGCTGAGTCCATTTCAGCAACATTTCTGCATTGTCCAAGGATTTTGAAACACTGGAGACTTGTTCATCCCATATTTTCCTCATCTCTTCAAATTGAAATTTCTCAATTTTTTGCTTCTTTGCCTCTAACATAAAATCTAATATCTCCTTACTTGCTTCCTTCAATTGTTCTTTGACGAATTCTACCTTTGATTTTTTAACTATTTTCTCTTTTCCCTTTTTCTTCTTGATAACCACTTCGTCCTTTGTTGATGGAGAGAAATCTATGATGCTTATTGATTGAGCAGCTTCATTGTTTTTTTCTATCTTCTTTCTCTCCATGGCCCTTTTTGCATGTCTGGTCGTTGGCTTCCTTGGCTGAAATATAAAACCAACATCATCATCTGTAAAATCTAGTTTCTTAGCAGTCTGACCTTTCTTCAGCTTTCTTCCACCATATTCATTATCTTTAGCTTGCACAATAGGTGACTCTTCAATGTCAATTGCATGAAGGATGACCTCTAGGTTTCCTTTACACAAAGTTTGGCTTCTAATGACTCTCTTGCTGCCTTGTTTTCTCACTGTATGCATCTATTTTGCAGGTGCTGCTTGAGCAGTGTCAATATTTTGTAGAAGTTCTGCTCCTGTGTTCATTTGTTCTGCAGGGGATGCTCTTATTTCTTCTTCAACCTCTTCTGCCATAGCTGGTGATGTATTGATTCTAGGTTTTGAGATTTTATTTGGAGTAACCACATCAACTTCATAACCACTCATAAATAAGAAATAACTCCAGTCTCTGTCTAACCTTTTCAATTCTTCCAATACTAACATCTTGATTAGACCATGATGAAAAAGAGATGTCTCATTTCCTTCTTTCTTGATTTGAACCTTATCTGAAATTTTCCCTAAACTTATGTATAAATAGAAAGGTAAGTTAAGTGATCTCTTACCTACAAAATGTAGAAGAAGTTTGAGATGATATGAGTAGACCATGTGAAATCTTCCTTCACAGGTAAATAATTTTGAATGACCATCAAGAGCTTTGCATAATTCTCTTTCATGAAACTCCTAGGGATAGCATTTGTCAAATCAACTTCATTGTTTTCTTGCTTATAAATTCTTTACAATCCTACATTGTGAATTTGATACCTTTAAACCACTATTTTCCACCTGTAGGGATTCCTGTAGCTAATTATATGCTCTTTGGCATCACTATAAGATTTAGGATTTCAACCTTTGATGTTGTTCCTGTGAATCTGGTGGAAAAATCCTTAGAAAATTGTAAATGAAAGCCCTACAACCACTGGCAGAATTGCAAGCAGCCAGTCCTTCTTAAAACCTCCATAGTAGTAGGGTCTTCATTGAGTAATTTCATATCCATGGGCTCATACCTGTGACAATGGCCACTCTTATTTTTTTTCTTTCTTAGCCATTGATAATTTATAGTCTTCACTACTTCGCTTGCTGATGACACCTGCAGAATTCGAATTTGAAAGCAACCTGCTTGTCTCGATGAAGAAGCTCTCTATGGATCGACTCACATGCAAGGATAAAGCACAATATGACAAAATTATAATTGAGGTGAGATTTAATAGTTTAACTGACAACTCGGGCTTCAATCATAACACATGCAAGCAAAAAAGGTAATGATGACATCAAACACAACTATGTACATTTGAATTTTACCATAACAACCTTGAATGAACTCCACCTTTAGTGATCTAATCAGGAAATGACACAATCATACAACTCTGAGAAGCTAGGTTAGAAAACACATTTTCATAGTGAAATCAGTTAGGTTTTTGACAGATTCTCTACGAAACTATTAGGCAGTCTTGTAGCGAAATATGTTATTTTCCTGTGTAAAATGCTACGAAAATATGCAAAACTGACAGGTGTGCACTTTTGATTTTAAAACTATGGGGAATGACAACTATCATGATATGGTAGTGATTTGACTGAAATGGCATAAATGGAGGTGATCATAATACTTAGGATAGGCTTAAATAATGCAAAACTTTTCCTATACCACAGTAAAATGGTTTAGGAGACCTTATCCATTTGGTGAGTGACCTATATGACCCTATGAATAAATGTTTCACAACTTAATGAGTGATAACATGGAATATGGTACACGTCAGGAATTGCAGAGAATCAAGTAGGCACTTCAGTTGTGTCCCATTACTGCATCCGAGTTGAGTAAATGCATTAAAAAGGGGTGTCAACTCTATGTAATTCAAGTAGGGTTCTCTAACTCCAAGGATAAGACCCTCATGCTAGAAAATATTCCTATTGTACAGGAATTCAAGGGATGTGTTCCCTGAAAATATTCTAGGATTGCCACTAAAATGAGATATTGATTTTACAATAGAATTAATACCTGGGGTAGCCCCTGTGTCACGAGCTCCATACAGAATGAGTGTGCCTGAATTAACAAAATTAAAAATGCAACTACATGAATTAATGGACAAAGGATATATTTGGCCAAGTGTGTCTCATTGAGGAGCACCGGTGCTTTGTGTTAAGAATAAAGACAGTACTATGTGAATGTGCATGGATTACCGACAGCTCAATAAATTGACTATCAAGAATAAGTACCTGTTGCCCCACACAGACAATTTTTTTGATTAGGTGAAGGGGGAAACAATGTTTTCCAAGATTGATTTAAGGTTATGGTACCACTAAATATGGATTAAGGATGAGGACATATCCAAAATAGATTTCCGTACCCAGTACCTACATTATGAATTTGTGGTGCTACCGTTCGGATTAACCAATGCACCAACAACTTTCATGACCTTGATGCATGGAATTTTCCACCCATTTTTGGATAGATTTTAATTTTTATTGATGATATACTGATCTACTCTAAGAATATGGAAGATCATAAGGAACATTTGCGCATAGTGCTGAAAATGTTACAGGAACACCAGCTCTATGCTAAATTTAGTAAATGTGACTTTTTCAAGAAGCAAATCCAATATCTAGGACATGTGATATCCACTGAAGGGATTTCTCTAGACCCTAAAAATATAAAAATGATTATGGAGTGGAAATTTCCTAAGAATGTGGCATACATACGTTCATTTATGGGTTTAGCTAGTTATTACCAACGATTGATTAACAGTTTCTCTAAAATAGTTTTTCCTATTACCTCTCTACACCAGAAAGGATGAGCCTTTAAGTGGAATCAAGGATGTAAAAATAGTTTTGAACAATAGAATGAGCTACTAACTACTGCCCCTGTTATGAAGGTAGTAGACCCCAATAAGGAATTCGAAGTATGCACTGATGCCTGCAAGGAAGGGTTAGGAGTAGTTTTGACCCAAGAAGGGAAAGTCATAACATATGAATCCATGAAACTGAAGGATCACTAGAAGAGATATTCTGCCTATGATCTAGATATAGCTACAATAGTGCATGCCTTTTGAATATGGAGGCATTACTTTCTGGGAAAAAGGTTTGTGTTAAGAACTGATCATAGCAGTTTAACTAGCTATTTTAAAAAATCTGATCTAAATGCTCACTAAGAAATATGGAATGCATTTTCAAGTGAATTTGATTTTTATATTCAATGTGTGAATGTTTGATATAATGCCTCATTTATGATGCATGCTAAATATTAGGGATTGGTTTGGTTTGTTGGAGGGTGTTGAGAGATTATCTCAACTCCTCCCTCCAAGAGTGGAATTAGTTGGATCTCAAGAGCACTATAAAAATTGTAATATATTCATTTGATTATGATATAGAAATTAATTATTGTGTGAATCTTTTTCAATGGATGCTCTCTCCAATTTATAATATGGTATCATAGCCACTACTAGCTTAAATCCCTCACGGGATGGCTAGGAAAATGTGAGATTGAGTATGGTGTAGGAGAGTAGCATAGTGTAGGTATGTTTGCCAGTGGTATTTGTTTTGTTTTTTTTTTCACCAATTTTAATATTGAAATGGCCGGAAGGTATAGAGGAGGCATATAGGCTTATAAATATGGCGTTATGGTGTATTCAAAGCAACTCGACGTAATACATTCAATGGAAACAGTGGTGCGAATATGAGAGGATGATTTGGAGATAAAGGATCCTACATTAGACTGCACATTCGCTTTTTCCCCTTCCGCAGATTATGTGAACTCCATCGGCGATATCACTCTATCGATTGCTGAGGAGTTGGACACGGATTGTGAAGGTATCCAAAATTTTTCTCAACTTGGGAATGAAATTCCATAACCTTCTTTTCAACCTAGAATCTGGTCGTATCTTTGTTGTTAATGCACGATAGCTTGCTCCTTTACTACAATATCAAGGGCGCCACAACGAGCAACGTGTTCTTGGAGGTCGAAATTTTTCAGCCTTAGGGTCCTGAAAACTTTCATTATTCTCTCCCGTATAGCCTGCAGCTCGAACATAGAAGCGTGAATATATCGCTGGAGAGATACTCCTAATTTGTCAACAATAGGTCCACGTTGTTTGTCGATGTGAATTATTTCATATTTGACTGTTTTATAAACTAGATTTTAGTGTAAGCAGAGATCGATTGTCACTTACTAGACTATATTTGGGAGACAATATGCTTAGGGGAATTTCAAGAGGTCAATTGAAATGTTTGACCGCCATCGAAGACAGAGGTGAACTGTCCATCTCATGCTTCTTCCGCAACTGGGCAATCCGCCTACCTTGCATCGTTTTATCATTTGTTTGTTGTGTTTTCTACTTTCTTATTGCTGCCTATATTGCGGGAGAAATTGCAGCTGCTTGTGAATTTTTTTAATATATATATATATATATATATATATATATATATATATATATATATATATATATATCATGTGAGAGTTGTGTAGTGCAGAACCAACTATGAACAATTTAGCATAATTTAAATTAGTTTTTCTTGACGTTCTTCGATGCCGAGAGAACAATTGGCTAATTTGATTGTGTGAATTTGTTACATGTTGATGGATCTTGTCATTTCTCGGGGCTTCAAGAGCATCGGTTACAGGTTATACAATGAGATCCTTGTGTGTAAAGGTCACTTTGTAGGATTAATCACTGATCATATTCTGTATCCAGAATATTTTCCTATATACTTTTGAAATTTATTCTTCGGGGTTATTTCACAGATGGAAATATTTCCATAGGATAGTTCAGTGTCGAGAATCTTCTTCGGGGGTGTCAAGAATATTTGATCTTACAAATTTAGTATTGCTGGTCAGAAACAAATGTATTTTAAATGGGTTGAATGGTAGCTTGAAAATGGTGGAGAAAAGAGCATTGTCTATGAGATCTCAGAGTGAGTACAAATGTTAATGAAGACTAGGGCAGACAAATGTTTGTATTAACTTAATGTGTTCTCCATTTCTGTAATGTAGGCATTAAAGGGGGGTGTTTGAGATAATGCCTCATTTATGATGCATGCTAAAGATTAGGGATTGGTTTGGTTTGTTGGAGGGTTTTGAGAGATTCTCTCAACTCCTCCCTCCAAGAGTGGAATTAGTTGGATCTCAGCAGCACTATAAAAATTGTAATGTATTCATTTGATTATGATATAGAAATTAATTATTGTGTGAATCATGTTCAATGGATGCTCTCTCCAATTTCTAATAGTGAAAGGTAAAGAGAACCATGTGGTCGATTCTTTAAGCATAAAATTGCATGGCATTTATGAACTCTACTTTAATCAAGTTGAATTCAAATTTCAAGAGAAGATTGTGGAGGCAGCAAGGAAAGACCCTAAATATCAATTCCTGTGGCAGCAATCAAAAGAAGGCGAAAAGCAAGGAAAGAAATCATACTATGAGCTTAATGATAAAAAGCTCTTAGTATATCGAAAGACGATATATATTCCTAATCAAATGAGTCTGAAGGGGCTGATTCTGGATGAGTATCATTGTAGTTCCTATGCAGGACATCCAAGATATCAGAAAATGTTAACAGCAATTAGGAAAGCTTATTCTTGGCTAGGGATGCATAAGGACATTGTGGAATACCTCATCAAGTGCTTGGAGTGCCAGCAAGTCAAGGTAGAACACCAGCATCTAGCAGGATTTCTTCAGCCTATCCTTGTACCTGAATGGAAATGGGACATCATTTCCCTTGATTTCATCACCGGACTACCAAGAAATAAAAGACATAATGACTCACTCATGGTGGTGGTGGATAGACTCAGCAAAGTGGCTCATTTTATACATGTCCAGTCAACCTACAAGATAGTAAAAGTTGTTGATATTTTCATGAAAGAAATTTTTATATTACATGGTATCCCCAGGATTGTCATCTCAAATCGAGATGTAAAATTTACATAAGATTTTTGGAAAATACTAATCACTAGATTGGGAACACAGATACATTTTAGTACTGCTTACCATCCTCAAACTGATGGACAAACGGAGAGGGTGAATCAGGTTTTGGAGGATATTTTGCGCATGTACGTAATTCAACAACCTACAAAATGGGAAGAGTATCTGCATTTGGTTGATTTTTCCTATAATAATGAATATCAAGAATCCCTTAAAATGATTCTACTTGAAGCATTGTATGGAAGACAATGTCGAACTCCTATAAATTGGAGCAATCCAGAAACCAAGATGTTGTAAGGACTGGACATTCTAGAGGAAATGGAACATGAAGTAAGAAAGATTAGGTAGAATTTAAAAGAAGCCCAAGACCGAAAAAAGGTTTAGGAATAACGAAAAAAGGACCTTCTGCGAATTTTTAGTGGGGGGCCATGTATATGTATGAATAAAACCAAAAAAAGGTACCTTGAGGAGGAATGCTTGTGCCAAATTGGCTCCCAGATATTGTGGACCATTCAAAATTTTGGAAATGATATGACCAGTGGCTTATCGACTGGCTTTGCCCAGTCATATATTAGTACATAATGTGTTTCATGTATATTTGTTGAAGTGATACATATATGACCCTAAACATGTGATACATTGGCAGGGTATACATGTAAGTCATGATTATATTACATTTGTAAATAAGAGCATATTTCTTTTTAAACTAATTATGCTAATTATTGTCTACAGGTATAACCGGACAGTGAGTTCCATGTAGAAGCTCAGCATATTCTAGATCAGAGATAAATAATGCTCCGGAGGCAAGTCATCCCCAAAGTTAAAGTGTAATGGAAGCACTTTGGCTCGGAGGAGGCTATCTAGGAGGATGAACATATTATTAGAGAAGCATATCCTGAATGATTCCTATTGATCAAATAACACCGAGGAGGATATTTGCCATAGCGGGGAAAGATGTAACACCCTGTTTTATTTTAAATTATGGTTGATAGACTCTTTATGACACATTTTAATTATGTAATGAATAAGATTATTCATTAACAAGACTTGAGTTTATTTTTAAATAATTAATAAATTGTCTTGGGTAAAAGAAAGTAACTGATTGGTAAATGATTCCAAGAACCCAGGGTAAAAGGTAGAGACAATTTTGACAGTTACCTTCCTATAAGGATAAAAGGAAAATCCTGAGTATGGGAAGGGGTTATGTGCAGAATGAATGTTGGGGTTAAGAAACAGCCTGTTTCATTGATTTTTCCACAGTTTGTTATGGGCCCAAACAATAGATTCAATGAGTTCTTGCCAATACCCACAGCCGCTGAATAAGAACATTAAACTGAAGGCCCAAACAAAATGAGCACCTAAAAATAAAATACCATATGCAGATAATGAAGAACAATAAGATTGGATCACTTGCGAGGCTTGTGCCCATAGAAATTCACAGAGCCACCCGTTAATAGTAATGGAACTTTGTGCAAAGTTTCCTCCCATAATATGAGTTACCACTCCCTGATCACTTATACTACCCCAAACATCGGACTGCATTTTCCAGCTGAAATGGAATATTACTACCGAAATTTCATTTTACATCCAGAATAAACCAAGGAAAACATGATCCCAAGAAAATACTTGACATGTTCCTCCTCTCCCAGGTCCATCACAAGGAAAGTGAAAACCAAGATTTTCTTTATCAGGTATTAAACGGGAGCTATGGGAAAATAGAACACCTTTAAGTAGGATTAAAACAGTCACATAGATAGTAAATGCATGAATGTGATGTACCAAAAAATCTACGGTTCCTAATGGAATTGGTAACAAGGCCACTTTGGAACCTACTGTCACCAAATCACCACCTCCCCAGGTTAAGCTGGTAATTGTTGTTGCTTTAGATGGATCTTTGATCCATGTAAAAGATCCTTCTATTATTCGAGTTGATAATGTAACGAATCACACTTTTACCACTAAACTATACCCGCAACGCTCTGATTGTAACATAAAAATCGATCTTTTGTCCAACCAACCCATTTCTCTTTTTCTTTTTCTTTTTGAGTCTTTTCCGTATAAATTTGATCAGAGAATGATAAGCTCCATTCACTATTAAAATGATTCAAATTATACAGCATGAAACATTCTGTATAATTTGAATCCAGAAAGGTTTTTCTGGGAACTGGGCCGATGGATAACAAATAGAGATTCAGAAAAAATTTTGAGTTGTTAGTTGCAATAAGTAATTATGGAGAGACTACTTCTCGATAGGAAAGTTTATTGAAAAAAAAAATTGAGGAAACCCAGAATTCTGGTCATACTATTGACAACTTCCTGACCACTTTCATATTATAAAGATTGGATTGGTGGCCCCTATCATCTAGTGGCCCAGGACATCTCTCTTTGAAGGAGGCAACAGGGATTCGACTTCCCCTAGGGGTACCATGATCCATTCGTTAGGTATCTTTAACCTAAATACTTTCAATTACTTTATTGTTCCTGGGTCGATGCCCAAGTGGTTAATGAGGACGGACTGTAAATCCGTTGGCAATATGCCTACGCTGGTTCAAATCCAGCTCGACCCAACCAATATCATCAATACCAATCTATCGGTATGGTTATCTTCATGCCAATCATGAATGAAAATATAATTGGTTATTGAACCCCGACATCGATATCTATTCATATCGTAGATGCCCAATTCCAAATGAAATGAATGGATACATTTCAAAAATGAAAGAGAAGGATAAGATATTTCATCGACCTAGCACTCGCATAATCTATACGATCTATCTAGCACCTATCATAGAATAAATATGATCCAATAGTAGGTGAACTGTAGTGTATTGGGATTGTAGTTCAATTGGTTAGAGTACCACCCTGTCAAGACGGAAGTTGCGGGTTCGAGCCCCGTCAATCTCGATCCAATAAGTTAATAAACTAAGCTCTTAATCCCCGTCGAAGAGTGAAAAATAAAATGAAGGTATATAATGGATATCTATCTAGATCTTTAGTATATCTAGTATATCTATCCATTAGATACCTTCACCAGATCAACAATTCAGTTTGGAAAAAGAAAGACCCTTCTTTCGAGGATAAAATCTAATCATCATATTGAATCTGCAATAAATATTCTTCCCTCCCCGAAGAATAAAATTTCTCTATCAAAAACATAGGAATATCCATAAAATACAAAAGTATTAGCGTAATTTGATAAATTCATTCATTCTGAATGCTACATAAAGAATATAAGCCAGATGATGGAATAGAGAGACCTAGGATGTAGAGAATCGGGACATAGAGAATACAATAGATATTCCTTCTCATCTCGATTCTATTTATTTAATATATGTGAATATCATATACATCCAGAAAGCTGTATGCCCTGAGAGAGGCTTGTACAGTTTGGGAAGGGATTTTTATTCATCGGAATAAGAGTCTACTTCAACCAATATGCCCTTAGGCACTGCTATACATAACATAGAAATAACACTTGGAAAGGGTGGACAATTAGCTAGAGCGGCAAGTGCTAAAGCAGAACTGATTGCAAAAGAATATCGATCGGCCACATTAAGATTACCGTCTAGAGAAGTCCATTTAATATCTGAGAACTGCTCAGCCACAATTGGACAAGTGGGTAATATCATTGCGAACAATAGAAGTTTCGGTAAAGCCGGAGCTAAACATTGGTTGGGTAAGCGTTCTGAGGTAAGAGGAGTAGCTATGAACCTTGTAGACCATGCTCATGGAGGTGGGGAAGGAAGAACCCCAATTGGCAGGAAAAAACCTGTGACCCCCTAGGGCTATAGTGCACTTGGAAAGAAAATTCGGAAGAGGAATAGATACAGTGATGCTTCAATCCTTCGTCGACATGAGTAAGAATGGTTGGATATCCATCAAAAAAAAAAATAAGGAAAGAAAGGTAATTGATCATGGCGCGTTCACTGAAAAACAATCCTTTTGTGGCTAATCATTTATTGAGGAAAATTAAAAATCTAAACATAAAAAAAGAAAAGAAGATAATAGTTACTTGGTCTCGGGCATCTGTCATTATACCCGCAATGATCGGTCATACAATTGTTGTTCATAATGGGAGGGAACATTTACCCATTTATGTAACAGATCGTATGGTAGACCACAAATTCGGGGAATTTTCACCTACTCTACTCTTTCAGGGACATGCAAGAAATGATAAGAAATCTCGTCGTTAATTGAGAGAGACTTGTCATTCATTGGGGAGGATGGAGTCAATGGGAAATAATAGTCTAGGTCCAGAGATACGAGATTTGGCGAGAAATATACGTATGTCCACTCATAAAGCGCGTATAGTAATTAATCAAATTCGTGGTCGTTCATATGGACAAGCACTTATGATATTGGAACTGATGCCTTATGGGGCCTGTTATCCCATATCACAATTAATTCATTCTACGGCAGCAAATGCAAATCACAATATGGGTTTGAACAAAGCCAATTTACTCGTTGGTAGAGTCGAAGTGAATGAGGGTGATGTTTTGAAAAGGATTCAACCTAGAGCTCAGGGACGCAGTTATCCAATACAAAAACCCACTTATCATATAACTATTGTATCGAAGGAAATATCTAGATCGAATGATCTCATTATGTCAATAGAATCCAGAAAAAAAAAAGGATATGTATGGCACAGAAAATAAATCCACTTGGTTTTAGACTTGGTGTAACCCAAAATGATCGTTCCCATTGGTTCGCACAACAAATGAATTGTTCCAAAGATCTCCGAGAAGATCAAAAAATACATACTTGCATTGAAAACTATGTACGAACACATATAAAGAGTTCCTCGAATTATGGAAGAATTGCACGTGTAGAGATTCGCAGAAAGATCGACTTGATTCAGGTCAAAATCTATATTGGATTTCCCAACTTGTTGTTAATAGAAGGTCGGGGTCAAGGAATTGAAAAATTAAGAAATGATGTACTAAATATTTGGGGTTAAGCAACAGCCTGTTTCATTGATTTTTCCACAGTTGGTAAGGAAACTAGTGGAGCTCAGGAAAACCCCAAGAGAAGTATAGAATGGATTCAGATCCTGAGGCCTATGTTCTAATGACTAAGTCATCTACCTAAGGTCCTAGTGAGGATCAAGAGAGGAGCAGAGGACATGATTTCCTCACTCGGGATTGGGAGGAACCATTAGTTTTATTGGAATATTATACTGAGATAAGTATTTTAAGTGTTTATTTTACAAGATAAGGAACAGATATTAGAAGAAAGTGCTTTATGCTTAGTTAAATATCTTGGCTGACATTCTATTGTTTTGTTAAAAATGTATGATACAGAAACCTTACCCTCTACCATGTAGGTAGAGTAGGAGAATAAATATTAGGAAAGGAAATATATTTATTAATATATGTTACGATACAAAGACTAGTATAAATGTCTAGAAGTTGAATTTTTGCACTGAATAAATGTGCAAATAATAGCACTTTTCCCATTGTACAGGAGAATAATGTTTTCAATATTTATGCATTGCTAACAGAAAAATAAATAAAGGAAAATATCATGCATTAACAAAGGGTTTGGTAATACAATAAGTTGAGGACCAATAGTTTAGCACCCAGCCTCATGGGGATAGGGATGGGGGGCATTTCCTATGATCATATTGACAAAGGGGATAATGACCCTTACATTAAAACCTAAACAGAGATTAACCGGCTAAATTTCAGTAAAGAACTAGATTCTGTAATTAATTGACAAGAGCAATTATGTAGAACCAGATATAGAAAGAAATAACACAAAAATCAAATCAGAAATTGCATAGTAGAGACATTTCACTTCAGGAAGTAAATTCCACAATGTATATAATAACAAAAGAAAAATTCCAATAACATACTCTGCAAAGAACGTTGTATGTGATAAATACAAAATAACGAAATTATTGTATAAACATCTTGTTGTAAGGGTTTGAACCCTTAAGATAAATAACACAATTGCTTAACTTCTGAATAAAGAGGGAAGCTTGTTCGACAAAAAATAGGCATATTAATTATAATGAAAAACTGCTCCGACCCAGGATAGTGTATGAAGGTCTGAAGGCCAAGACAACCCTAGCTTTACTATGTAAATATAGAGTTCCTAAGTTAGAATGGAATTTTTCATAGTGGCTAGAGGTTGAGCCTCGAATCTCCTTAAAAATAGAAACCGTGAAATCAGAACTCGGCGGCATCGACATTATTCAGTGTTGGAAGAACCCCAAACCCTGCAAGAAGGCGAGGGTTGAAGTTACACATGCTGTGGCTATTTAATGCTATCCTTAAATTGCTATAGTCTACAATACTCAAGAACTGAAGATTAAACTCACAAACTAAAATTCAAGGGCTTACCTGCGAATTTCCTCATGAGGTATGAGTCGGCTCAACACCACGAATGCTTGTGATTGTATAGGTATTTAAAAGGACTCTATTAGTTTTGTTGTGCTAAGTGACTTTTTAGTTTATAAACATGTGCATACTTTTCTCATTAGTTTTCTTAAGGATTGAGGGTTTTGACCATGAATTGTAGATGATTTTAGTGAATTAGAAGCATAAAATAAGCACAAATAACACTGAAAAGTAGTGTAAAACAGAGAATAAAGTCACCACATAACATTTACACAGCAGGCATAATGAAGCAGTTCACCCCTCCTGGGCTACATCTGTTGGTCCAACTCCCAATGGCATGTCCATCTTTCATTATGCTCAAAATTTTGTAAATACATGTAGTTCCAGTCCTCTGATGACTTCTTTTTCTGCACCAATGGCTCCAGAATTCTCCAATTAGTCTAGAATCACTCTTCATTCACCCAAAATGGGTGAACATTGAGTCTCCAACTCATTTTCCCAATAACACCTAGAAAAGCTCCACTATATGTGGAGAACTCCACCTAACTGGAGTTATTTTAGTGCAATCTGCATAAATTTAGGGTGTTGCCATAATTCCCGCCAGTTGCTAACCATAAATTTAAAGTTAGTGGTTGGATGGCCACATTCCAACCCAAACCACGCGATGACACTGTAACCATGGAGTGGAACTATAGGCATAAACCGTGGTTGGATAAGGATTAACTCATTTGAATGTTGTTAGTGGAACCGTCAAATGAGTTAACGGTGACATATTTTGTGGTCGTGTGGCCACCACCAATGGAATCGCTGGTGGGTTGGACCGCTGGCAGTTCTAACCCCAAATGTGAATTCCATTCAAACTTAAATATAACTCGAGAGCTAATATGGTTAATATTAATTGCATAGCACGGTGGTGTGGAAGGTGGTTTCTCTATCGGAGGTCACAGGGTCGAGCCCTGCAGACCTCCATAAAATTTTAATGCACCACACCGGGGACACGTGGCAGCCTCAGGGTTGGAAAAGTGTAACCACCTGATTGGCTCTCATACCATAACGTACAACCCATCCAACAAATCATATTGTGCCACTTTTTAGCCTAGGATTGGTTCTGAGGAAAGGAATATTCCTTAGAATATTTCTTTTGCTGACTATGCACCCTCCATGCTAACTGGGCATCCCAGTCAACGCAAAATTTAGTTGTTTGGGAATTAGATCAGAACATGATATCTCCCTCATACGACATTATTTTTTCGAACCGTTCGTGGCACCGAAATCGGGGAGAAAATATCTACGTAACCATCCTAGTTTCAACCCAATCCTGCAACTTTAAATATTGAGAAAAATTTATGAAATCTTGATCAACAGGTCCTATATAGCACGAGAAAGACCAAGCATTAAAACCCTCATTGGAAAAACTGTAAGTGAGGTTGAGAGAACATTTACCCATATGATGAAAACAAAAATAAACAAGAAGCATGATGGGAGGGAAACAACCTTTACGACTCTTACCTGTATCGGTCGAGCCTGCCAAGGCAGAACCATCTCATCCTTCATCACTGACTGACACTAAACCAGTAGAATTTCATCACTTGGGCCATGAATTCGTAATTCTGGAATAAAAATTGTAAATAGGAAACAACATTTAAAACCCTGTGGGTTGATAAAACAAACTCGGTGGAAAATTGTACAAAAATAGTAAAACACAAAGTTAAGGACATAGTTCACCTGGCATCGAATTAAAAACCATTCGCTGTGCCATAACCAAAGATTGAAGTTACCACGAGCAGAATCCATGAAGAAGAATATCTAATGACTGTAAAAACCTGATATAAAGAGAGGAAAGGTTAACTATATTTTCGCATGCGTATTTGAGACTAGGCAAGACCATTCGTGGGAGTTATGTACACATGCAATGGCTGGAATACCAGAAAACCTCAGCAAAGAAGAACCAAGTTGCAGAGCCAAGTTCGACAGTGGTAAGCGGCGGAGAAAATGAGCCATGAGGCATGGGATAGGGTGGGTGGTTACCTTAACCATCCCTGCCCTCATGTGCACCGTTAGATAGAATAAACCAAATCAACGGTGGAGAAAAACACAACAGTGACTAGTGCGGGACAGCTTCCATCCAGAGGTACTACCAAGTGGTCAATCACACCAAGTAACGAGGCAAATCGCATCTAATTGCATTAATCACCAAATTGATGGAGAAGTACTCAGCAGTAAGTGTGTATCATGAATTTAATCACAGGAGATCATAGCTTTCAGATATATGTTATGAGCATGTTTCCGATCATGCAAATACACAGATTTTTAATAATAAAAAATTCAAGTTAATCGATGGGCCAATGATCATATACAAATAATAATAAATCAACCTAAGGCCTTAATCCATCAAACTTTTTCGAAGGTTTGATTAGCAACCCTTAAACCTTATGGTCATTGTATGAAAATAATTATATTCAATTGCATAGTTTAACTCTTACTGATATATTCAAATATGTATATATATGTTGTGCTTAGATTGGATAAGAGTAATAGGTAAAGTAAAAAAAAAACAAAATTTGTACTATGTGTGTGTTTACCTTATGGGTGTGACACATGAGGCATTTAGATTGTGCAGAGTTCACAACTAGAACTTGTGATTCCCATAAATACCCACCAAATTTTGGGTATGTTTGATGAGAAAATATGCTTTGAAAGAGCTCCAAAACATAAAACAATGAAATTATGACATTTTTGCATTACTGTTTAATAATTAACAAAATCTTAACTTAATAATTAATAAGCTAAAAAAAATATAAAATAATAAATTAAAATGATCAAAAGCAGTCGAACTATATGCTTGTTAATTGATCTATATGTATTTTTGGTACTTACCAAGCTATATGTAATTTGATTGTATTTTAAATAAAAAAATTTCCCTTATATCAGTTGGTTTCCATAGAAAGATCTTAGATCCATTTTAAATATGGATTTCTCCATAAAATAAAATATTTGTTGGTTTTTGTTTAACAAGTCACAATGCTTTTTAAATCTAGATCTAACAAGCACCAAGAAGGAACAAGTAATCAAGCTGTTAAATAAGCTTCATCACAACAAATACCGTGGATTTATAAACTACCATTGGTAAGCCCATCAAATGGATAACTCAAAATAATAATTATTATTATTAATTTTTAATTTTCACTTTATTTTAATTTTATTTTAAAATTAAAATCTCTTGAGATACAAATATGTTAATATTGCAAAAATATTTGATCCCTCTCGCCCCTGCTAGATTTAAAGTTAATATAGATGATCTAAGATGATTTAATTTGTCCCTTTGAATAGGTTATATTCCACACGGATATCATGGGCAATACCATGGGTTCCCATAAAGCTAATGATCAAAAAACCACTCATAACTTGACCAAGTCAAGTTTACCTTAACAACACAACAAAAATTAATTAAAAATAATAATAATGTAAAATTTGTATTTTAACATAGAATTATTTTTATTTTTATTTCAAGTTTACCTTAACTTCCCCAAAAAAGGAATAAAAATAATAATAAAATATAATTTTTATTTTAAGATAGGGTTATTTTTATTTTTAATTCTATTTTATTTTATTTTGACTAAGTCAAAAATTTTACAAGACAAGACATTGCAACATCTCTTACATATTGAGCTTACATAGACGTTGGAGAGTGCCAGTAATTTTTTTTTTACTTTAATTTTATTTTAAATAATGTCTGAATCAATATAGCATTACATTATATAACATTTTACAATGTTGCTGCCTCTCCACTCAAAAATAAAATAATAAAATAATAAAAAATTTAAATTAAATAAAATTTTATCAAATTATAATGAACAAGTTACAAAATAAATAATTTAATAGCAACTCAACAACCTGAAATGTGAAAGCATAATGAAACGAAAGAAAAATTATCGACAAAATAATTTTTTTCACCGGAATTCACCAAAAATAAGCGATGCAATTTCAATATTTGTTGTTGTTTAAAATACATTTTTGAACCCATAAATAGGTTCAACACCCTGGAAAACTTGAGTTATGCAGATTAAATAATTTAAACTTGAGTTTTTAAAATCTTTGTCTAATTTTGATTAAAATAGTCGCGAAAAAAATTATTTCCTTCTATAAATTAATCTACACCTTAAAAATTGAGTAATTTAATTAAAAAATAAATTAAATAATAGATTTTACAAAATTTTAAAATTAAATTGTGTATACAAACTTTCGGTGAAAATCACATGTAGTAAAATTTTGTGGACGCATTTCGAAATAACCAGTGTGGTTCATCATCAGGACAAGATGAAAACATAATCAAAGAGAAATATGAAATAGAAAAAAGATAATTATAATAATGTGAAAGCATAATGAAAGAGAAAACATATATTTCCAAGACAAATATGAAAGAGAGGAGAAAATTGAAGTAAGGATTAATGAGGGATGAATAACTATAATTAAATTAAAAAATTAGGAAAAGAAATTATAGAATGAGAATAATGAATTATTAATTTATTTTATAATTAAATTTTCAAAATGGTTT
Source organism: Pinus albicaulis (assembly GCA_034641835.2). NCBI lineage: Eukaryota > Viridiplantae > Streptophyta > Pinopsida > Pinales > Pinaceae > Pinus > Pinus albicaulis. The sequence continues at coordinate 598,789,836 of CM076572.1, forward strand.
TTTTTTGGTAAATTAGGCTAAACTATATTGATTCGAAATAAAACATTAAATATGCTACAAGCTTAGTTGGTAAGTTGCACTTATCCAATCCGAACCTTTATTGCTATCATAGTTGCACAGGTATGGGGCTGCCTCCTTGGAGGAAACTAGCATTGTAGTAACATCAGACAAAAAATTAGAAAATGTGCCATGGCACTACTGAAAGTAAAGGTTCTATGATAAGAGATGGAATAACAGAAAACTAAAAAGAGTTGATTGACCGCGCAGTCATGGTGCATCTGCATCATCCTCAGTGTCTGGTACCTCCTCCTCGATGTGGCATGCATACTCCTACGCTATGGCCTCCTCCTCAACAGTAGGTCGGCACAGAGGCCTAGAAGCAGGTGCGCAGAGGATGGGAGAAACTGGATACTCAACATCTGATACACGCATCCAAGTTCCCTCCAAGTCCATGATACATACATCGATGTCTTCCCCCACTACCTCCTGAACTAGAAGAGGCTCGGTTTTACGGGGCCTGGGGTGCTCCTAGAGCGCAATGGTGGATTTCCTGGGTCCGCTTCAACCTATCTACGTTGCTTGAGCAGGGGCTTCCTCCTCCTGGTCGTGCGGAGGGCTCAGGGGAGTATCCCTGGCATGACTTCTAGAAGAGATGCCTTCAAAGGACTCCAAACGGCTATCGGGCCCTCGCTGGTACTTCCAGGGAATGCACCTCTTTGGCTGCCTCTGATTTTCCTTTGGTGCAGTCTCGGAGCCATGGGTTAGTGCAGCAAAGGGGATATGGGGGGTTGCGAGGTATAGATAAGATGCTTAGAGTAGAGACAGGGAGTGTGCAGTGTGGTTCTGTTAGGCAGGTGGTTCATAGGTGGGAATTGCACAGCTGGGGGAGCTTGAGGATGAGAGCGCACAATCGGGAGAAACTAGCAAGGAAAGGGGAGCCAAAGGGAGGCGCGCAGTCAGGGAGGTGCGTGGCTGGGAGGGTTTATCACAACCTGGTACTGGTTGGCCGGCTCTACAGCGAGTAGAGCGTGCAGGTGGGTTGAAACCGAAATAGAGAAGTTAAGAGGGAATTGTGATCCAGAAGGAGAAAACTTTGAATGACACTATGTAGAAGGGCCTACCCTTTTATAGGCTTGTGGCACAAGTGCAGATGCTATGCATTATTATGGCAAGTGCGTAAGTGTATGTTGTGACAGTTTTCATGTGGAATCATGTGCTTCAAGTTATGGCAGAGCGTCATATCCATCCGGGAGCTCATTCAAATGATTGCAGCTGAGAGATGCCATCCAGGGTGATTTTTGGCATTGCATATCTTCTTGATGCCTTGCCTCGTCACCTCATGCGAATTAATGCGAGGAGGTGGATCCACCTCAAGTGTAGGTCTGCTTTGCATATCTTCATCATCTCGAGCGTGGGAGGTACTGTTTTCATACGTGTGTCTAATGTCACCCACATCCGGGGAGAGATAGTCCTTTTGGATGAGAGTTTGGAATTATCTGCGTAAGGAATCATCCTCAATCTGGGAGAGATTGGAGTAGTGCAGTGTGGTGTGGCTTTCCACACCCTTGTTAGCTAAGAGATCCACAACAATGTTCACTTTTCTGTGCACATGGTGAAAAGTAATTTCCCTATGCTCATGTATCAATTTTTCCAATAGTTTGAGACTGTTAGAAAGCCTCCAACTGGTGGAGACCTTTGAGGAGGAAGAGCCATAGAGAGTTTGAGTGGTAGCCTGAGTGATGATTTGCGAGTCTCCCTCCATTTCCAGAGGAAAATAGTTGAACTCGATGGCTCTATAGATTCCTTGGATGAGTCCCTCTAACTCAGCGGATTTGCTGCTATCATGTCCTATGTTTCCGTAGAAGACCAGAAGGAGCTTACCCTAGGAATTCCTGAAGATACGTCTGAATCCAGCATTCCTGGGGTTTCCTTTGGAGGCTCCATCGAAGTTAAATTTGAAGAATCCATTTGGTGGGGGATTCCATTGTTCATATGCGATGGTTCTTCTAGTGTTCCCTGGGGGGTCATCCAAAGGGGTGTTTATACTCATGTGCCAGTTGCTCCAAATGTTGCACTCTGCATTGGTTTTTGGGAAATCTTCCTTACTGCAGGGAGTTATGGCAAGAGTTTCTGAGAGATTTCCATGTAGCCTTACCCATTTTTTTCCATGATTATATGCCTTATCTTTAAAGATCTGGTTGTTCCTTTATTTCCATATGTTCCAGGTGAGGAGGCCTGGAATCACCAGAATCTGTTCAGAAGGTTGTTGGAGTAAGGTTTTTCCATCCACTTGCTGATGGTCTTGATGATGTTACCTCTTTCTCTGTTGGTGTGTCTACATAGAGTTTCAATCCTGTCCCAGAGAGCATTGGATATGGGGTAGAGATCAAGAAAATGATCAATATTTTCATGGTCTTCCTGGCATAGGGGGCATCTTGAGGGTTCCACAAAACCTCATTTCAAAATATTCTCCCATGTGAGGATGCGTCGTTTACTGAGCAACCATAGAAAGGTGGATACTTTGGGCCAGAGCTTGGCAGACCATATCTTCTTCCATATGGGATTGGATGGATTTAGGTTCTACTATTGTAATAGATTGTAGGCTTCCTTGGTGGATTAGTTTCCACTTAGAGTGTGACCCCATTGAAGAATATCGAGTCCTTGTTGGGCTCTGATTCTTCTTTTAGTTATTAGTTCCTTCCAAATGTCTCTGTGATTTTCATTGTTCCAGTCTTCTTGCCATCTATTAGTATGAAGCCAGGTCCTGTAGCCTTGAGTTGTGTCGTTGGTCCATAAATTTTGGACACAGTTGCGCTACCTTGCCTGTAAAACTGTGCTCCAAAGGGGTCTGGGAAAAGTTGAGGAGAGGCTGGCCATTTGCTGCCAGGAATCCTACTAGAATCTGGCTTAAGTACCATTGCGCAATTCCCGGAAGCTTTGGGTTTGGATCAACTATTTTTGGTTGTTGGATACATTCCATATTTGGGATCCTTCTCGATCTATGTTGAATCTGATGAGGTGCTCCTTGGGCCAATTCCTCGCATATTTGGCTTCCCATAGGTTTTCCCAGGGTGTGTGAGGGTTGGATACCCATTTCCACCATATAATGGCTCCCATGATATTGTTGTTGTGCTCTAGATCTAGCAGCCCTAGTCTGCCATTACCTTTTGGTTTGCAGACCTCTTTCCAGTTTACTAGTGCCCATTTAGTTTTCTCTTTAGTTTCTCCCAAAAGAAAAGTCCGTTATAAGTTGCACATAGCTTTGAGGACCCATTTTGGGGATGCTAGAATCGAGAAGAGGTAAATGGGGAGAGACTGAAGGACCGCTTTGATGAGTACCGTGCAACCAACTATGTTGAGGTAACAGTGGGTCTAGTTGGATAATTTGGTTTCCATTCTATCCAGCAGCACATGCCAGGAAGTGTGATTGATGGATGTATCTGTGAGAGGGGCTCTAGGGTATTTGGATAGAAAGGAAGCTATGGAGAATCCCAAGATGCGGGAAATGTTGCATTGGGTGATATCGAAAGTGTGGAAGAAGAAGAGTTGAGATTTTTCAAAGTTGACCTCTGTGTTAGATGCTTCAGAGAAACAGTTGAGCAAAGATTTGAGGGATCGGGCTTCCTGGACCGAGAGGTATCCCATTATCACGTTGTCATCCACAAATTATTGGTAAGATATGGGGGGGAGATTGTGGAGGGGAATACCCTTAAGGGTACCCAAATGGATATATTTTTTTATCAAGTGCCCCAGACCTTCCGCCATGATAATGAAAATGAAGGGCGAGAGACGATCTCCTTGTCTGATACCTCTTGAAGAATTGAAGGTTGCTGAAGGTATGCCATTGACTAGAATGGAAAGAAAGGGGGAGGTTATCAAGATCGTTATCCACCGGACCCACAGTGTGGCTAAAGCCAAAGGCTATGAGGACTAGCTTGATGTAATCCCAACTGAGTTTGTCAAAAGCCCTGGACAGATCAATTTTGAGGAGCATACTGGGTTTTTTTTAGGTCTTGAGAGAATGGATGACTTTGTGGGTTAAAATGATGCCATCAAGGATTTGGTTGCCTTCTAAATAGCCCATTTTCTTATGGAGATGAGCAGGGGTAGGAGCTGCTTCAGTCTGCTACCTATAAATTTGGAAATTATTTTGTAAATGACATTGCAGAGAGCTATGGGTATGTACTTGGTGTAGCAGCATTTTCTTCCTTTGGTATGAGAGTGAAGAAGGTGGCATTGAGAGCCGGTAGAAGCCAATGAGCGGTGCACGATTCCTCTACAACATCACATAACTCTTCTTTAATGGTTTCCCAAAATAAATGGAAGAAATTGGTAGTGAATCCATCCATGCTAGGAGCTTTCCCTTCCTTTAGTTGGAAGACTGGTTGTTCAACTTCAAGCAGAGTGGTTGCTTTAAGCAGCATCCTCTTGTGTTCTTCTGTGATTAGTTTGGGTATGTGCTGAGTGATTCTTCCTATAGCTTCATGCCTCTGGATGTTGGGTTCTTGGAGGATGTCCTTGAAGTGATTGCGCAGCTCCTCCGTGATATCCTCTTGCTTTTCCAATCGCTCCCCATTCAGTTTTTTAGAACTATGATTATGTTGTGCATCTACTGTTGAATGGTGGAGCGATGGAAAAAAATTTTGTTTCTTTCTCCATCTTTGAGCCAGCATATCCTAGATTTTTGTTTCCATAGGATCTCTTCCTGCCTTCTTCTTTATTCCATCTGGGTTGTTAGTAATTTCTTCTTGTACTCTGAGTCTATTGAGCGTCCTTCTAAGATGATTGTTTGTTGGAGCTTCTTCATTTTCTCTTCCAGCTCTCTTTGACCTTTGAAGATGTTTTCAAAGGTGGTCTTGTTCCACACCTTCAGTTTCCCTTTGAGAATCTTCAACTTTGTCTAAAATTGATACATTTTTTTTCCTTGGGGTGGTGTAAGGGAGGACCAGCAATCTGAGATGAGTCCTTTGAACCCTAGATTTTTGAGCCAACAATGTTCAAAGCAAAAGTGTTTAGGTGTGGGCATAACCGGTCTAAGCCATTGTAGCTTTATCAGCCAGTGGTCAGAGCCAGCAGCCGGAATGATGGTGGCTACAAGATCTCCCCCTAGAGGAATAAAGTCTTCTGTGATGAGAAAACGATCCAGTCTGGAGGAAATATTTTGGGTGCCTCGTCTTCTATTGTTCCAAGTAAAGATGCCATTGGAGGTTTGTAGATCTATGGGGTGATTGTCTTGGATGAAATTATTGAACCCAGTGTTGTTTGTGTCCAAATGCTGCCTTCCACATTTTTTTCCCTGTAGATTGGTTATCATATTGAAATCTCCCCCAAGCAACCATAGAGGTAGAGTACGTTGTTTATTGAGATCAGCGATGTTGTCCAGAATCTCTATTTTTTGTTGGATATTCTGGGGGAAGTAGACATTCATGAGCAGTCCATGGATGGCAGTTCCAATCAAATGAAATTTGGCTTGAATGAAGTGTTTGTTGGCATGACAGTTCTCTATGGTGATGACGTGGGGGTTAGAGATGATTTCCAATCCTCCTGAAGCTCCATTGGCATCCACCGTTGGTGTTTTGCAGCCTTTCCATATCCTTTTGAAGATTGTTTCCAGAGTAGAGTTTGAGCATTTGGTTTCTTGCATGTAGAAGATTGCAGGTTGTTCCTCAGTAATTCCTTTTTTAATGATCCTATGCTTTGTGGGGCTATTGAGCCCTCTGATATTCCACAAAATGATCTTCATTGAGGGGGGTTGGCGATAACGGAGTAGAATCGGGTTAACTTGGGGAATCTACCAGATTCTACCATCTCTCTGCCCATTTCAACTATTCTCTGCAGATCTGTTTTTCTTCCTCGTTTGCGGGAATATTTCAGGATGAATTTTGTATTCAGGAGTGTACCACCCTGAATGCCCAGGGAGGGGAGTTGTTGTGCTCGAGTGATAATTTCATCCAACTTTTGGATCTGCTGCTGGGGTATTGAGAGAAATTCCTTCTTGTTGCATGCATCCTCTAACCCTATGAAATCCAGGCCCCCAATGTCTATGTTCTCTGGATCTTCCTCCATGGCTTCTAGGATTTTGTCCAGTGCCATTCCTTTTCCTTTCATTGCAAATTTGTCCCCTACATGTATGGGGGGTTTGGGTTTCATAAAGGCTTCTGGTTTTGTTAATACTCCAATAATTCTCAAGGGTAGTTTATATTTTGGTTAAATAATATTAAAGGCAACCACAAACCTACTGTTAAGCCTTAGGATCTAGCCTTCCTAATGCTCAGAGAGGGTTGTCTCTATATGATTAATCTTTGTTGATTTTAGCTGATTTTAGGCTAGTTATGTAGGATTATTTGAGATTTGATTTTGAGTTTGGTTTGGTGATGGAATCACTAGTTCAGATGGATAGATATGTAGTTATGTAGGATTATTTGAGATTTGATTTTGAGTTTGGTTTGGCGATGGAATCACTAGTTCAGATGGATAGATGTAGGTCTGAATTCCATTGGGCTAATGGAGTCAATGTATCAAGCAGTCAGAGAAGAATCAAGGTTCTAAAGGGAAATTTTCATTGGGCAAGATAGTTGAGTTACTTCATATCCTTAGGTTGATGGTGAAAATGGTTTCAATTTGAATGAGAGAGCAATTAAGGGTTCTCAGATCCGGATAATGAGTGAAAATATAGAGGTCAATTGAAACTAGGGAGAAATTAAGAATTCCCTAATCTGGATATCAGTAGAAAACATGTAAATGAGATAACAATTCAAAACAGAGTGATTTTAAACATATTCTAAAATAACATTCATGTTATACATTTAGATTTAGAAAAACATGCAAGTATTGTGAAAACTTCAAATAAAAACAAAGAACATTTGAGAATACTTCACTGTAGTGGCCCAACACATGAATCCTGTAATATGATCTCTTTATTGCTCAATCTAGTCTTCTGACTTGAAAAGGGTACAAAGAACCCTTAGGTTTCAGCTTAATACAACTATAGAAATGTTTAGCAATTCATCCACAATCAATACTTAAAAATGTGAAGTATTTATACAAAAACTCTTACAAAATATCCTAAAAAAAAATTAGGACTTATTCAAGTAAAAATAAATATCTTCATGCAAGAAGATAGAGACAACTATCTAACTAATGCAAGTTGTCCCTACTTTTATTGATTTGTTGTTTAATTGTTGATATTTTGATGTTGATTTGTCTCTGATTGTTGCTCAATGAAGGCTGTAGTTGAGTGTCTTTCACATTGTCTCACTTTAACTTTCAACTTTGTTTTGACTTTCACTCTCACTTTCAACTGATACACTTTAAACTCTGATACTCTTTCACTGTCATGTTTTCACTGCAAATTCTTACTGCCCTATTTTATTCTTTTGACTGCTTTGTTTACTGGTTTACCTTCACAGTAAATCAGTCAACTTTTCCCAAAATTCATCCTCTGGTAATTTTATTTTCAACACTCTTCTGAATATCTCATATGCCTCTGTATATTTTGAAAAATTAGGCTTGTTAATGAATAAGTGTTTTACCTCATGTTATAGGTAAAATAAATTCGCAAAACTTTTGTAAAGTACTTTCCCTGTTGGAATTCCCTGCATGGCTGAAGTATTAGCTTTCTCCTTAGGCACCTCTCTAATATTTTTATCATAGTCTTCTTGTTTCATCAATTTATCATGGATAACCAACGGATTAAGCAAACCCTTTTCTTTCAGCACATCAAACTTATTCATAAACCTATTTATAGGAAACTCCATTGTCTGACACTTTTCCTCCAGTTGTACCATCAAACTCCTTTTAGATATTACCTTTTTTACTTCAATAATGGTTTATGTCCAGTCACTAATTCCAATTTCTTCAAACTCTTCTAATTATTTGAATTAAGAAACTTGATTATTTCATTACCTTCTTCTGGTTTCTTACCCAGTTCTTCTTTGATTATCTAGATGACTTCACTTTTTTCTTTAATAAGCTCTTTCTGCTCATAAATCACTTGATTTCCTTGTATCTTTCTTTAATATTCATGTTTTTCTCTATTGGTTTGTTGGATGAGGAGACTTCAATACTGTGCTACTTCTGAACCATCTGAGTTTTTGGTACTAAACGCTGGTGTGTTTCTTTAGAAACTGCAGGAGGAGCATTATATTTTACCACTGCATCTGTGTCAATTACCTCAATTACTTCCTCATTTACATGATTGAGTTTTTGTTTCTTTATGTACATCAATTTAAATTTGGTTTATGTGGTAGTCTTTGCAGTCTATGATCCTTCTTCTCTATTTATTTTTGAGTTCCTATCTTCTTGGGCTAGAGTCTGCAAGATGTGACTAGTATCACCTTGTTTCTCTGCCTCTATCAAAGTTCTCTCCAACCATTCAGACCGATTGGAGTATTTCTCAGTGTTTGGCTTTGACTCATGCACATAAGGAGTTAATTTACATTTAATTCTCATTTTTCTTATTACTCCTTGAGGATCATAATACCACTGAAACTCTGACTAAATTTAAACTCCTACAAATAATTTTCTACGTGTGGACCTACATCTCTACTCTTGCAAATAAAAGGGCCAACCTAATTTTTTATTTCGTACTGTGTTTTCTTTTTGGTTGCCAAAAAATTAATTGCATCAGAATAAAGGATATTCCTTATATATTTAATGGAAAATAACCTCATTGGGAGGTATTTGGGTAGTTTATATGAAGAAGATTAGATCATTATACGCTAATCTCTATGTGGTTTTGATACAAGTACCAATCTCTAGTTCCACTGTGCTTTGATAATTGTAGGACCTTCCTAATCTTCTCATTGATTCTTGGTTGAATGTTGTTGTTCACCATATTGACCATTGGATGGATGAAAGAATAAATGAAATCTATGTATGTGAAGTGTGTTGAATCCTTCCTAAGTAAGGAATTCCAAAATACAATTGACTGTGGATTACCTTCAACATCAAGTTTTTGAAGGTTGAGGGAAAATTTCTCAAACTAAAAATACAAAAACATGTGGAATAAGACTGATGAATACTTGAAAACACCTTCTTCAGGAATTTTAACAGGTTTTTCATGCATAATATCATAAATTTACTAGGAAAAATTGAAAATGGTAGTACGAGGCTAACCAAGTGTGAAATAAGATAAGAAACATAGTATTGAAGCATCAACATGCTCAACTGTGAAATAACCAAGAATAAAATACAACATGCTAATGATATGTCTGGTTCTCTCAGAAAATATTGCAGATGGGTAGGGACGATTTGTCTTGGGAGTCTCTACATATGAAGGAATGAATGTCTGAAAAAACTGGAACCTCTTGGGGAAGTCCAGATTTAGGTATAACTGTGTAGGAGCCTCAATAGACAAAGGGGTTTCATCTGACCTAGGTTGGATCTGCAGCATTTGGTTGATTGACTCAGCTGTTATGGTGAGCATAATTTATTTTCCAGGGGTTATAATGGCTCTCTGATCAGGGAAATAGAAATATTGACAAAGTTTGATCACTTATGGGCACTAGCAAGTCTGTGGGACAACATATTTAAACAGATTGGACTCCCAGATAAAAACTCCATCAACTTGGTCAATAGATTTGTCATGGCTCCAACAGTGGAGCTCAAGAAGGTTAAATGAAGTGACAAGGTCCCTAATTTTGAAATCTCTATCTGCTAAGGGGGTATGCTCTACATCTACAATAGGAGGTTGCAAGGGATTTTCAATTAAAATACCTTTGGAAGCCATTGTTAATTACTTTTTATCAATTGATTAATATTTTGACTCATGAAATAGATTCAATCCTTTAGGAGCACCTCAGAAAGATAATTATAGTTTGCAAATTGATTTAGCATGAAACAGGGGCTTCTCTTATGGTCTACAATGGTTCAATTAATCCAATATTCAATCTTTGTGATTAAAAAATTGTCTCAGGCTCTCAAGATTCTGTAAACAGAAGACTAGGGTCTGCAGAAAAGGATTTTGGAAGGCAAGAGGGCTTTCTTCAGGTATTCAACGGCTCCTAAAATATTCAAATACTTATTACTTTATATTTAGATTAAGTACAAGTCTTTTCTTTGAAGAATACCCAGAAAAAAATGAAGATTTTTAAGTTTGCAAAGGGTTTCAGAGGAAACGGAGGTTCTCTGAAGCTTTTCTAGTCTTTATAATGCTTCAAATCAAGTTTTGTACTAGTTGAAGCAATAATAGGATCAAATTGGATTAAAATCTGGCTTAAAACAGGGTCGGAAGCTATTCTTTAGGTCAGCAATGGCTCTATTTGTGTGATTTTGTAACATAAATAGTGAAAAGGTTGTAAAGGGCGGTTATATGGGTTCTTAATCAACAGTGTTTTGACATTGAATGCGCGGGGTTAATTCAAATGGGCGGGATGGTTTTCACAATGGGTAGAAATACTGCTGAGTGGTTTTCACATTGAATAAAGGGGGTAGGTAGTATTTTTCTTGAGGATGTTGTTAGCTCCCCGTAATTTTCTAGATTTATTGAGATACAAATTGACAAGGGTAACATCAAACCAAGCTTTGGAATCCAAGGATCTGGCCTTCCTGGATTCAGGGAGGGATCTCTCAATGTGTGCAAAGATATGTCTTGTTTACTGATTAGGGTTGATTTTAGGCTAGATGTTAAGTGCAAGGTATTTTGATTGTTTTTTGGTTGGGTATGATACTTTGATAGATTTTAGATAGGAAAAATGGAAGATTGTTAAGTCATTGGGAAATGGAGTCTAACAAGGTCCAGATAAGTTCATCCATGGTGTTAAGAGAATTTGCAGGGAAATTTAACTTGGTTGGTGGATCTTTAAGGTTGTGAAGGATCATGAGCTGGACATTAAACTTGGGAACAACAAGCTAATAAAGGGCTGAAATCGAATCCTTGATATACTTGTAAACTGAGGGAGTTAGAAAATCGATAAGAAAAGAAAGAGAATCAAATGCATAAGCAGAACCTAATACATTTTATTTCATACTGAAAATAGATAATTAAACAAGACAAACATTCAGATAAAAACTTAGAAAGGTAAGAAACTTATCCAACTTTCAGATCTTTTATCATCTAGAGAAGAAAAACATTTAAGATACACAAGTAAATATAACCATAGAAGGAGAGAAAACTCTAACATCCAAAGTTACAGCTATAAGGCTTCCTTAAAACAATTTTAGCTAAGTAAAGGCAAAAAGCATGATTTTAAACAGACTTCTTTGACAAACCTAGACAAAACTGCTTTAAACAAATGATTCCAAGGACAGAATATTTCAATGGAAACACTATGAAGGGCTAACCATAAATCATAATTGATGCTAACTGATCTAAATTATTCAAGAAATGGACGAGCTAAGAACTTGTTAGGGAGCAAGAAATGATTTCCCTAATATATCTTAACAGAAGAAAACATTAAGGCAGTGAAGGACAAACAGATTTAAGGTGCCATTAGAAAAAATTTATTAATCTAAATTATTTGTCCTACTGCAACATAGCAAGATGGAAAACATAATGGAAAACTATAAAACATAAACAAAAGAAAAATTCACCATCAACCAAGCCTATGGATCCTGCAAACAATCCTTCTCCATCAACAAGCAAATCAGATCATGCATGAGTTTCAGGACATCAATTTCTCTTCAAGAGCTTTGAAGGACTATGTATTATTCCAGCATCAATCATCAAAATCCAACATTTACAATGAGTTCCAATGCAGTATTTATGCTGCAGATGAGGAGGTGAAACTCTTCTAGGGTTCAAAATGTTATTAATTACAGAATAAATGCATTCCTAGCATTGAAAACCACGCAGGGAATAAGGTAAGAATATCTGCAACTACTTCTATGTTAAATAACTTTGTCTTAATTTCTGAGATAAAGATAGGTGAAAATATTGACTTTAAGGCTTTATCCTCATATTTACATTAAATGTTCTGATAGTTTAAAATATATTCTTTTGTGAAATAACTGCTTGTTTGTATTTACAGATAAGAGTTGGCCAAAGGAGTCAGTTGATATTTCTGACTGAATAACTGCTCTGTGTTGATGTGTTCGAGGCTGCTTTAGCCTAAGCCTTCTTGATCTAAGAAATAAACTATGCTTAAGGCTTGATTTAGCTTTTGGCCTTCTTAATTCATCATGTTGTATTTAACACTTTTCAGACTTCTTTAAACTTCTATTCATCTGTGATTTGTAACCTTTAATCTTCATTTAAGCCTTAACTACTATCTTCTTTTCTTGCACAGGTGTCTTCTGTTGCTGTGTCCGAAGGTTTCATTAAACCTAATCAATGTTCATGAGACATCGATTAATCCATGGAATTAAACCCTTGATTTCATTTTTCTTTGCTTACATACCCTTGGATCATCATCTTGAGGCCTCAGTTACTAAATTTGATTGTGAAATGGCCCTTTGGGCTCGGGGATGCCATTAAACCTGTAACAAACAACAAACCTGTCATAAAAAACCTGCATTATATGGTAAAAATGCTTCAGAGGGCTCGGCGAGGGGTAGAAGAGCGTGCAGAGGTGGTGGATGCAGCGGAAAAGGGCCTCATGGCGAAAAACCATGAAAACCAGGGTTCAAAATTGAGTTTGGCGCGCAACATTGGATAGGTGGTTTTGCAAAAAATCACGAGTGGTTTTCGCACTGGGAATAAGCGGTAAATGGTTTTATGCTGGGGGAATGCGATACGGGTTCAAGGAAGACATGTATCCTATCAAAACCGCCCATTTCGCATGCAAGATGCACGGTGGGAAGGTTTGGCGAGGATGGGCGTTAAAACAGTTCTGGACCGTCAGATCTAGGAGATCGACGGTTGAGATCAAACACGAAGGGGGAAAAGATGTGTGGCAGATGAAATAGGTGGGACCTAGTGCTGGTGTCAGCTACTTTGTCGCGAAGTGAAATTTTCAATGCGCGGAGTGAAAATTGGTTGGGTGGTGTTAAAATGTGAGGATCAATGGGAGTCGTTGGATCGAGGAAATGGATGGCTCTGATTGAATCGGGGCCGCGCACATTGGAGATCCAGACAGACAGGAGGAGGAAATGCAGAGGGAGCGATTGCGATATGCCGATGGAGCGAGGACCGTTGGATCTGGGAGATATCAACAGCTAGGATTCCATCGGTGGGGGATGATCATCGACGGAGGAGGGAAGGCGGAAGGGAAAAGGTGAAGCCCGATGCGATGTGCGATGAAGCGCGGACCGTATGATCTGGGGGAGATCGACGATGGATATTTCATCGGCGAAGGATGGAAGTGGGAATGGGAATTGCCGAAGTGTGATGCGCCAATGGAGCGAGGACCGTCAGATCTTAAACAGGATCAACGGTGGAGATTGGTTCAGGGGATCGGCCATCGGCGAAGAAAAGGAGTGCGGGTGTGACCCTTTATGGTTTGCGATGGAACGTGGACCGTCTGATCTAAAACGAGATCAACGGCGGAGATTTACTTGGGGGATTGGTCATCAGCGGAAGAAAATACAAGGGGAAAGAGGAAACGGGGAACTGCAATGGTCAATAGCTGATGGGATTAGCGCTTGGTCGCAAGGCGTGGTCGCATGGTAGAAAAGGGGCTAGGGCTTAAGCGAAAGGGGCTTAAGGCCTAATGTTTGAAAAGGAGCGAAAAAGGCTAAAAAATGAGGTTTTTTAAGGGTTTTGAGGGGTTCCGATAGTATAAAAAACAAGTTTTAAACCAGAATAAAGGGATTTCATCAGGTTTAAAGGGGATTTGATGGGGAATGAAGGGTAAATGAGGGAAAAATGAGGGAAAATGGGGGAAATGAAGGACACATTTTGAAATGGAGAAATGATGAGGATTATGAGTTTGAAGGCATTTTTCTTTATGAATTAGCAAGGCTATTGAATGAAGATATCTGTGAGATGGATATTTTGAAGGATAAGGGGCACGGAAAGACTTCAAGAACTCACAGATTTTGCTAAAATTTGTTTCTTGAAGGCTAAAAAGATCTGTTTTAGCCATCTTTGAATATGTCAAAATTATGGATGGCTAACAGTGGCTCCACGTGGGGAAGACAGTTGTCTTTTAGGTGTCCAGAAGCTCAGTTTATCAATCTCTGGATTTTAGCAGACCAGTGCCTCATCCATTGGGAAAAATATCTTTTTTTTCTTGCTGAAATTCTGTGCATTTTGATAATTCTTCCAATGACCTGCAGCATGAAATTTCTTTAAACCACATCTCTACCTACCCAATCCTACTTGTCCTAGCATTTTTTCTTCTTTTTTAGTGCACTTGAACTGGAAAACTCTTTGACAATTTATTTTGAAAACAGAAATAAACTATCTAATCCTATCCTTATCTCTTCAAAGAACCCATATTAAACTGTTGAACTCTTTATTTCTCTACCTATACTACTATCTGTCAAGATTAAGTTGTTTGACAGATCTACATTCTCTATATTCTAAAGTAGAAATTTAAAACATAGCTAAATCAGGATTAAACAGTTTGATTTGCTATGGTGTCTATGGATTTATGTACAAGTTGCACATAGACTTTATTTGCAGAAAAATAAAACAAAATTGTGAAGGCTTAAGATCTGAAAATTATAAATATCCTTCTATTATTTTTCCAGCTCTGGTTTTGATCTATTTAGAGCTATCTTTTTCCTTGTTCAGATTTTGAGTTTGTTTGAACCATTCTTTTCTATCCTAATCTATTCTACTGATAAGCCAAGATTATACAGTTTGGAAAATTTTCTTCACTAACCTATCAGCATGAAATTCAAATTTACTCAATCATGTTTAGGCTGTATGATTGAATAATTAAAAGTAGTGGCATTTGAGGCTCGCACACAAACATTATTTTTTGCATAAAATTAAATTAGAAAGATAAGGCCATGATTTGTCTTTTGTGAGGCATCTTTATCTATCTCTTTGGTTCTGTTTTAAGCATGTGGAACTAGTATCTTTTCAATCTCCTAATCTATCTTTCTTTGAACAAGTTAAGTCTGAAATAATGTTTTAACAATCAAAGTTTCTACTAACTTATCAACATAAATTTAAAGCATGTTCAGCCATGATTAGGCTCGATAACTGAAAAATATATCCCTTTGAATTAGTAGTGTCATTTTAGACTAGCTCACTTTAAGAAAATTCTCTTTTTTGGGTATGGGGTTGTACCTTTTTTGAATTTGCCCTCTTTTATTTTCTTTTATTTTTATTGTTTTTTTATTTTGTATAATTTCCTTTTAATTGTGTTATGTACAATGAATAAAACTTTGAAACTAAGACTCTTGATAGAAATAGTGTTTGAGCATCCTGCCATTAACAGGACCTCCAAACATTTCAATTCCATCAATTTCCTTCAAAAATAAAGCATTGTTGCCTCTCACCGAATCAATGATATAGGGGCCTTTCCACAAATTTTCAAACTTACCATGTTTTCCTTTGTCCTCCCTTCTTGAATCCCACTTCAGAACCTTGTCTCCAATCTGGAAATCATTTTCTTTGGTTCTTCTATCAAATATTTTCTTGATATTGTCCTGGATAGCTTATGTCCTTTTGTAAATTTCTTCCCTTAACTGCTGCAAATGAATGGTTTGGTTCAGCCTCCTCTGCATGTCATTTTCTTCTAATTAAACTTCTTGAAGAAGCTTCATGACTGGGACTCCTAAAGAGGTGGGAAAAACTGCATCCATGCCATACACTAGTTGATAGGGAGATATACCAATAGATTTCTTGGTGGTTAGTCTATCAGCCCATAGTGCATGCACTAGTTTGCTATGCCATGTTTTTTATTTTGTTCTAAGAGCTTCTTAATGATGTTTACCAAGATCTTGTTAGAGGAATCATCTAGTACATTACCTTGTGGGTAATAAGCAGTGGAGTGACCGAGGGTGATGTGATATTTATAGCAAAAATCCACCATTTTCTTAGATGTAAAGGCAGCAGCGTTATCGGTGATAATCTTCTTAGGACAACCAAACATGGATAGGATGTTGGTTTCAAGGAATTTGATGGTAACTGAGTCAGTGACATTTATAGAAGGGATGGCTTATATCCATTTGGTGAAGTAATCAATGGCAGTGAGGATCCACTTATGTTGGGCAGATGAAGTAGGATGGATCTCACTTATGAAGTCCAATCCCCACTGTTGAAAATGGGCTTCGACACTAATGGGATGTAGAGGCAAGGGTAGAAGCTTTCTTTTGCCATCAAAGATTTGACAGTTATGGCATGTCATGACTAGTTTGTGAGTATCAGGAAAAGGGGTAGGCCAATAGTAGCCAACTCTAAGGATCTTGTTGGTTGTGGTCTTCCAATAGAGGTGACCCCCACTCCCTCATGTAATTCATACATGATTTTATCTGCATCATCTTCAAGCAAAAATTTAAGAAGCAAACCAGCAAAACTCTTCCAATATAATACTCCATCTAAAATGAAAAAATTTAATGTTTTCTGTTTTAAGAATCTTGCTTTTGTTTTTGACAAAGAAGGGGGAGCATTGAGATAAAGAAGCACATAAATAATATCAGCATACCAAGGTGAATTTAGAAACATTTATTCAATGTATGGTGTTTTACTTTCTTCAGTTTCTTCTAACATGCCAACCATATTCATGTCTAGAGCTTGGAAATTTGAGTCAGCCATAAGTTTTGCAAGTCCTTGTCCTTTAATTAATTTAGTGGGTTTGATTTCCAAATCATATTCTAAAATGGTAGCAATCCAATTTCCCCTTTTACCATCAGGATCTTTATTAAGTATATCTTTGACAACCGTGTTTGGTACAAAGGCTATGATATGTGAATGCAAAATATAAACTCCAAAATCCTCCAAAGCTTTGATTAAGGAAAAGGATTGTTTCTCCATAATGTTATACTTTAGAAGGGCATCCCTTAAGGCTTTGCTAAAGAAAGCTATGGGTTGCTCTTGCCCCATGATGTTCTTTTGCAACAATACTGCTGCCACAGTATGTTCAGAGGTAAAGGAGAAAATTTAAAAGTCCTTGGTGAAGTAAGGGTTGATTAAGACTGGTGTTTTTGTGAGTGCTTATTTTACCAGCTCAAAAGATTGTTTTGCTTCCATATTCCACTTCACTCCTACTTCCTTTTTCAAAATATTCGTGATATTTCTTAGGAGCTCAACAAGGTTAGGGATGAATCTTCTTAGGAAGTTAATCTTTCCAATGAAAGATTGCAGCTCTTTAATGTTCCTAGGATGGTTGATTTGTAAGATGCCTTATATTATTTTGGGATCTATCTTGATTCCTTCCTCAGAGATGATGTGACCTAATAGTTTTCCTTCCTGAAGGCCAAACAAATTTTTCTTAGGATTTAGGGACATGCCATACTTTCTACATTTTTCAAAGACTTTTCTCAAGTGGACTAAGTGCTCCTCATCAGTCTTAGAGTAGACAGTGATGTCATCCAGGTATATGACTATGAAGTAACCTATGTCTTTTGAAAAATCTATGTCCATTGCCCTTTGGAAAGTAGCCCCTGCATTCATTAAACCAAATGGCATTTTAACATACATGAACGTACCCCAAGGTGTAGTGAAAGCAGTTTTAAGTTGGTCACTTGGAAAGACTAGAACTTGGTTATAACCTGAGAAGCCATCTAGTAACAAGATTATTTGCGAACCAACTACTTTTTGGAGTATGTGATCCATTTTAGGCAAGGAGTAATTGTCTTCAAGGAGGCTTTGTTCAAATTTCTAGAGTCAATACAAAGCCTAATTTCCCTGGTCTTCTTCCTAACTGACACAAGGTTGGACACCCATTCTGAGTATCAGACAGGGACTACGATCCTAGCATCATACATATTTTTGATTTCTTTCTCAACTAAGGGTAACAAGAGGGGGTTTATTCTTCTCAACTTTTGTTTAAATGGTTTCTAATTTTTTTTTAGAGCAATTTTACATTGGATTATTTTGGTGTCATAGGATTTCAAGTCTTCATACCCCCAAGAAAACACATCTTTAAATTCTCTAAAAAGCTAAATGTATTTCTGTTTTGTGTGAGATGTGAGAGTTTTGGACAACTTTATTATTTTGGGCTCTTTCATCCCTCCAATGTTACACTCTTCTACATTTGTTTCAATGGGTTCCATCTTGGGATTTTTAGCTACATCATTAAAATCAAACAACTCTTCTAGTGGTGTAAGGCCTCTTGGAAAGGTGTCATCTTTGTACTGCATGATTTCAAGTTCTCTTTTATCTGATTTATCAAATACTTCTGCAACACAAGGGTTCTGAAGGTGGTTTATATCATCATCAAAGGGCGTACCTGTTTTGGGAGTTTCTTTTTAGCGGGAATTATTTCTTTCAAATCTCAAACTCTATTTTGTGCTTGCAAAGTCATTTTTGGATTGCAAAAAATCATCTATTTGGTCATCATTTGTCAAACACTTGCCAATGGTTCAAGTTGTACGGTACATTAGGCATGTTCTTTATTGTGATGAGGCATTAATTATTTTCATAAGATAAAGAGCAATTTCTTGGCAGCAAAGGCAAGCTCATTGGCAAGGCAGTTTTGGGCCCTAGGGATGAAAGTAAGCTCATATTTCTCAAAGGTTTTGAGAAGGTCTAGGGAAGCATTTATATATTCCCTTAACCTAGGGTTCTTGGCTGAATATTCTCCTTTAATTTGATTTATGATTATTTCAGAATCTCCTTGGATCAAGATTTTCTTGGCTTTGAGATTTTTAAGTAAGTATAGACCAGTAAGGAGAGCCTCATACTCTGAAAAATTATTGGTGCATTGAAAATATAACCTATAGGAATGGCCTTCATTTGTGTTTTTGGATCCAAACACCGGCCCCCTAATCTAGCCTTACCATAAGAACCATCAAAGCTCATATGCCAAGGGTGCCAATTTTCAATTTTTTCAATGTTATCACGTACTTCGAGGTCGCTAGAGTTTTGGGAGTCATTTTCTTGATTAGAGAGCTGGTTTGATTGTTCTGGGGGACTTAGTTCTCTCTCATTTTCCATTCACTTGTTCACTTATTTCATTTTCATTGTACGAGATGAAGGAGTCGAGGTACGAGTGAATGGAATAAACTGGGTGTGTTATTTGGCCTATCTATGTTACTCACCATGTATTTCATGTGGGATTCCCAGATACAATATTATTTTTTTATTGAAGATCGGGATGGTGGCATAGGTCATGTCCATTTGAAGGCTGCCCTAGAGTTTGGCCCCCCATGATCTAGATAAAAGCATGCCATACTTGGGGGATGTTAGCCACAACTATATCCATGACTAGACTCTTAGTGGGGATTTGTGCAGATTGACACATAGATCCTTGATTAGGCCCGAAACACTTAACCCTATCGGAATCAAAAGAATACAAGTCTTTGTAGGGCTTTGTGATTTCTAGGCCCAATCTCTCCATCGCAACCTTTGGCATGAGATTTCCGTGAGGCACTTTGGAATGCGGCATAGCATTATGCAGAATTTTTGTCATGTATGTTTAGACTTACATAGAAAGGAGGGACTTCTCCTTCTTGATATCTTCCCTCTACTTCGAGGACCAAACAATAGTTCTGGGTTTATCATTAGTTAAGTTTAAGGTATCGGTATCCTTGCCTATGTTTAACAATTTGAAAATGCGGGATCTACATACCTCTTGGGTTACCAATTTAGTGAGGGGTATAGTGATCTTGATTTGGAAATATCCCCTCAAAAGGCGAAAGGCGCAGGGTGTATTTATTGCAGTTTACATCGGCTTTATTAGCCATGAACTTTTCTATATTTTTAATTTGTTGAATTTGATTTGATGGTTTGGATGATGAGGTTTTTTCGGGGGCCACTATTTAGAAGTACTAGAGCAGCTTGAATCATTACTAGGCTACGCTAGTCTTTTTGCTTGTTTAGTTCGGTCTTCTTAGCGCGATGTATTTGTGCTTTCTATTGTTTTTTTTAGGAATATTTTCAGAGGTATTTCTAACAACGGTGTTTGGCTGATTTTTTTAGGAACATCTTGACTCTTTTTTTCTCCTAAGGTTATACTGCCTATGGACTTCCATTATGGAATTCTCAAATCCTATTCTATAGTCTTCGGAATCTTCATATGATTTCTCATTTGGTTTTTGAAGAAAACATCCTTTAATCTTCTTCGATAGGGAATGTATTATCCTCATCATCCGAACCTATGACATTTACATGGTCTTCTTCCAATCGCTCACACTCTCTTTCTTATTCATCTACATAGTTGTCTTGGAAAGGGGGTCTGATTTGTTGGTCACTCTCTCTTTGTCTAATTTGAGGAGGCTCTCTTCTAAAATTTTTGATTTCTATTCTGTTTTTGAAGATTGGCTTGATTTTCCCTAGGAGGTGTTCTCTCATTCAAACTAAATTTTTTCCATCATCCTCTCCATTGTCCTAACTATGGAGTCAAGTTTGGGATGTCGGAAGAGGAGGGTGCAGGTGTTGTGTCATCTCTATAAGTCACCCTTTTTTCCTAATCTCACCTAGCCCTTTTCTCCATCAAATTGGCCTCTACACGTACAACCCCCTTTTGCATGTCTTCTAGAGTTAGGTAATCTCTCCCTTAGTTGATAGGCCATATCATCAAATCCTTCGGGATATTTACTAAGGCCAAGCCTTGGGGAGGTTTTATGTGAAGTGGGAGAGCGTTGTAAACACTATTAAACCTAGTGGAGTAGTCATGAACACTTTCTCCCCGGATTTCTCTTAAGATTGTTATACTCGAAAAGTAATTTGGAGGGGTTCTTCTTGATTTCTCATTTGTTCACAAAGGTTTGGTATAGAGTAGGGAGATCATGAATGTTGTTTGGAGGTAAGTATTTAAACCATTTTCTTAGGTTCTCCCCCTAGGCTCCGAGCAAAAAATCCTCATTTTTATGGTTTCTTCTTCTATCTTCTTATAGTCAAAAGCATCATTAATTCTATCTACATGTTTTTTTAGCGGTAATGGATTCAATCCCTAAGAAGTAGAGGGATTTTGGACTAATAGTCATTTGGCAAAGGTAATAGTGGTTGTTGTAGAGCCGAGTGGAGCATACCAGGTGCCATGATGGGAGGAAAGGAAACAAAGGCTAATTTACAAGGGGAGGATTTGTGAGAGGTGGAGGAGGATGGAGTGAGGTGGTTTTCACACTACGGTGGTATGGATGGGTGTAGCTAAGGTACTTGGACCGAAAGATTGATTCTAAGTAGATTTGAGATGAAAAGGGTTGAAGTGATGTAGAAGTCTGAAAATCGGGTGGAGTGGAAGGAGAAGCTTTCTCTACTGGAGATTTGCTGCAAATGGGCTTAAAGTCATCTTGGTCAACCCTACTTTGTCACTTGGTCCCGAACGGGTTCTTGGTATGGTGCAAATCAAAGCCGAGGATCTTGTAAAAGTCGTATGGTGTTCTAGATGCGAGAACTTGCTCTATGGATGGTCCTAACGGTGAGTGAGTTTCCATCTTTAGGATTTTGCCACAAAATATATTAAGGTTATCAACTACAGTAGGAGGATTTGGGTCGGGTGTGATACGGTATAGATCCTTTCGTGAAGCGAGATCTCTTTATTCACACAAGGTATAACTAGGCCTTAAAAATTGTTTTGGACTATTTTGACACAATCCTAGAATGACCTATGGGACTAGTGGGATGAGGAAGGCCTACGGGAGGCTAGTGGAGTCGCTAGGTGGATATTTTTTTGAAATTTTGAAGATTTGTATACAATGGTCTACCACCAAATTCTTGATAAAAAATCAATCTAGGGAGTACTTTTATGTTTTTAGTTTCTTTATGCGGCCTTAAGGTTAATGATTATCCCTAACTAAGTCATTATCTTGCTAAGATGATGAAGTAATTAGTTTCTACTCCGGCTATGGGTTAGTTTCTAAGTCAAACTAGGGATGTATATGAGTCTATAAGAGTTTGTCACGCTACTATGAACTGCGTCCCACTTTATGATCGCCACTATGTTAGCTCCCCTAGTAATTTTCTAGATTGATTGAGATACAAATTGACAAGGGTAACATCAAACCAAGCTTTGGAATCCAAGGACCCGGCCTTCCTGGATTCGAGAGAGGGATCTCTCAATGTGTGCAAAGATATGTCTTGCTTATTGATTAGGGTTGATTTTAGGCTAGATGTTGAGTGCAAAGGTATTTTGATTATTTTTTGGTTGGGTATTGTTGTAGCCCCTACAACACCCTCCAAAAATACAAAAATAATAACACACACTTCAAAATTTTTGGAGCCCCTTTAAAAACTAAAAAAGAGCTAAGTGAAGTTTTGAAGGGAAAATCGCTAAGTCGCGAATCCATACTTTAAAACAAGCTGCGGCCCCTGCGACCTATAGCGACCCGCGACCCTAAGGTCGCAAAGTCACGAGGTCGCACAGTTCGGAATTAAATAAGTTGCGACTCATGCGACTCTGCATGCGACGCGACCTTAAGGTCGCTAGGTCGCAAGGTAAGGAGGAGGCGAGGTACTCAAAGAAATTTGCGACTCGAGCGACCTTGCGAACCGGGTGACCTTAGGGTCGCCAGGGTCGAAAAGGTCGCATATCTCCTCAAACTCTACCAACTTGCAACCTCATTAAGTGCTTGCACGTGCGACCCCCTTTTTTAAAAGGGTAGGTCGCTAGGTCGCATTTGTCACTTGCAGACGAAAAATCTAGAAATTACTCTGACGAGGTTGGTCGGCGCGTTTTCTTCGGGTAAGTTGCTATTCCCTCTCTCGTGTTTCCTTCATGAGCATTTCTTGCTCCGAACTCTGGCCTCCCCATTGTCGCAATTACTGTTGGGGAGGTCAGCAGAGTTTTACTGTTGAGTTTTTTATGTTGTTTTGTTCTCCTGGTATCACCATAAACCCCGGGGTCACATTTTCTTGTCTAGCCCCTCATGGCTTCGTCCTATCCTCGGCCTGGACCCCTTCCGGCCTTGTATGCTTCCCGTTAGGAAATAAATAAACCCCAAGCCTCGCGCGTTCGAAAACCACCGGCGAGGCGCATGCGACTGCACGACCCGGCGACCTAGTCGCAAGGTCGCAAAGTCGCGCGATCTTTGTTTTTAAAAAGTTAGCGACCACTGCGACCTGCGACCTGGTCGCGAGGTCGCGAGGTCGCATATGAGTTCTTCTTTTAAATCAATGACTCGCAAACCCCAAGAGAACGATTAATTAAATTCTACATGTATAGATTGTATTTAGCTCATTGTCATCATGTCCTTCTCATCCTGAGGATTCTTTCCTGAATGCATGTGAATTTGGAACGAACACGATACCGGTCCTCTGCGATCTCAGCGACATGGCACCCCCGGTGTCCCGAAAGAAAGGCAAGCGGTGGTGGAAGAAGAATCGGATATTTCCGGACGCGCAAGCATTTCCTCCACCAATATACGGGAGAGATACCCTTTGCACCTTCGCAAAGAGGGGACGACTCGCGAGATGGTATGAAGTATACCACGGAGTTCGCTATACCGGAAGATGAGTTTCCGGGAAAGATCTCCCAGCGAGGAAGTATACCTAAAGGTCAAGAGATCCAAATTACATCTAGCGAGGGCACATCCAGCCATCTTCCCATGCCCAGAAATATTAGACCCGGATCATACGGAAAATGGATCCCAAGAGGTTCGTAATCCGAGATAGCGAGGTAAAGCTTTCGCAACATTGGAGGGCTCGAAAGCCCGGGTCTACTACTCGCAGACAACCCAGGAGGAAAACTTCACCCCGAGATGGGTCACGCAATGAAGTACCCTGTGGTTGATACAATCAGAAATGGTGGGGCGAAACCGGACAAATTTAAAGTCGAAAAGACCGGAAGTGCCGTGGTGGGCCTGCGAGGAAAGTGTATAAACTAGTGGCCAGCCATGCTTTGCGGTTGTACGGACGTGGGACGCCACCACCTTCAATGGCACATGGGCAACTATAATGTAATATGTAACTGTGCACGGACTCGTTTCAAGCTGGCTAGTATGTTAATGGGCTCAATGCAAACGAATTTGGCTTCGGCTTTAGCCCCCGGGATGAAGGAACGTCGACGAGTTTTATATGGCTTCGTATCTATTAGATGTTGTTTGTGCCCAGCTGCATTTTGAGGGATGGCCACATAACGGGACTCCGCAGGACCGAGCAATCCATTTGCGGACCAAGGTATTCAGGAATCCGTGTACAAGCGAGATATTGAGCAAATCTCTCGGATATTCATTCCGCCCTTTACGGGAAGCTATTTGGCCAAGACACACCCGCATGTCTTGGCGAGCGATGGAGACACTAGGCCGAGTGGCGCCTTTGGGTTTCCATTCGCTCGAATATACAATCATCAGAGTATTTGGCACATCAAAGCACCACATGCTCGCCTAGGTTTATTACCGACGAGGTGCTTATCGCGGTATGCTTCGGATGACCTCGGGTTTCTCCAGTGTCCTTTCCAAAGAAAGAAGAAACCTTGGCCCTACTGCCCCTCACCATCGGTGCTTATATATTCAAGGACTTCGATGAGGTGAAGGGGAAGAGATAAAAGGTTATCACTTTAGAAATGCGGATTACCGAACATATGACCCAGTCAAGATAGTTCTCGAGCAGCACGTAAGAGGGCCAAGTTTAAATGGAGCTATCGAAGCATGTCGAACGCCGTGCAGAGGACGAGAGAAAGAAAGCTGGTACAACGCGGATAGGCAACTAGCTCGGGGATTGACTGTCGGCGAGAAGAAGAGGATCACCAAAATTTAGAGAGACGGGAGCCATAAACTAGGAGGCTCTTCTTCCTCCCAGGGATAAGAAAACCCGGACCGGTGACAGGGCTTGACACCTCGGATCAGCTAAGAGGAGCGAGGCCCAAGCCAAGAAGGAAGAGGAAACGAAAATGAAGGAGGATGAAGAGAAACGTACAAGAGATGCAAAGACGGAGCGGAGAAAGGAAACGAGGCTGAGGAAAAAGGGAAAGACGAGGAAAAGAGGAAGCACGGGCGGCGCGCGAACAAGCACTTAAGGAAGAACTTGACAAAGCCGAACGTCAAAGAAGGCTGGACACGGGTACCCCGCGCGCAGAGAGCGAAAAATAAAAGCGAAGAAAGAGGCGAGGGAGAGCAGAGACGAACGCGGGAAAAAGGAGGAACATGACAAGGCGGAAGCGAGCGCCGCGAGAAAGGAGGAAGGAAAAGGACAAAGACGGGGATGAAGAGGATGAACAAATAGAGGACATCGAGCATATCTCTGGAGATTCCTCCAGGTGGCACGAGAAGTATCCTCTCTCGATGACGATTTTCCTAGGGAACAAGAAGAAGAGGTCTTCGACCGACTGAGATTGATATTTGACCAAGTCTCCTTCAAAATACGGCAAGAGAAAAGAAAATCCTGGCGCAAAACCATCCCGCCATATCTACGGTCACCGAAAAGGACATATTCCTGGATACAAGGACTAACCTCGCAATGATAGCATCGGCGGAGCACCGCTTTGCCGCGGCCACGGAGGAGAATGTCACTAGAATGAGCGGGAGATTGTTCCCACAAAAAACAGGCTAAAACGGCGGAACAGAGAAATCGATCTTTGGAGAGTGAAATGCAGCCGGCTCCAAAGTAAGCCTTCCCAAATCAATGAGGCCTCACTGGCAGGCCATGAAAGAATGTGATGTATTGGAAATGACCATGAGGCAAGTATATAGAGAAATGCTCACCCTAAAACAAACGGTGGCCCCATTGGCGGAGGCACGACGCGGAAACCAAAGAGAAGCATGAGCAGCTCAAGGAGGCCTCGGTAGCTTTGGACGAATGATAAAAGCGGACGGCGCGGTACCATCAAGCTCCCGAAAATGTGCCTAGGAAGGATTGGAGTCACACACAAGATGCCAAAGTACAAATGCGGATGAAGATGCCGGTCAAAGACAAGGCGGCCAAGATTTGGACAAAGTGATGTACGCATATAATCACACGATCGGTGGTATAGACTCCATGAACGCTCTTCATCACATTCGCGTCGTTGGGAGGCCTTTGGACGGAAACTAAAGAGCGGGAGCAAGTAGATCAGGAAATTTCGGTCTTTTACGCAACCGTGAGACAAGTTGTTGCCGCACCGAAGTTGAGGCATCACAAGAGAACCTAAGTCGATTGCTTGTCACTCCCGGTACAAATCTATACCAAGCTTGCCTCCTCTCAATCCGGATCTCCAAAGAAGGAAACTCGATACGGAATGCCTTGGAATGTATGCATCGATTAAAAGAGGAAATCCCTCTAGTCTCCCTATAGCAGCAGGATTACCGGGACACGAGCGAGATTTCCTCAAAGGGGAAGAAGATTCGACGCTCCCGAGATCTCTCAATCACACGACCACCTCCATAGCTAAGTTCTTTTTGGTCGCGGTGCCGAGGTCGCGCATACGCACGAGGTCACAAGTTGCACTGCACCTAAGTCGCAAGTCGCAATCACTTCCGCGAGGTCGCGAGGTCGCATGTTCTTCCAAGGTCGCGGGCGGGTACCTGAACCGTCGGGAAGTCGAAGCGTCGGAAAGCCCAAGGGGCGTTTCTTGAATCTATAAATACCTCGCTGCGGGATACATAGTTAAGGAGCTTCTCTTTTGTGGATGAAGAGCAATATTGCATTGTAATCGAAGGGTCATACTCTTGCACATATGTAATACGGATACTTTGTTAAAACCCCTTTGTTGGATGATGTGTTTAGCTGTGACAAAAGCATGTGTGTATTACGCGTATAGTTTCAGAATATCGTATGATTAATGAAGGTTGTGTTCTTAATAGTATCATTCGTACTCCATAGCTATCTGTGATTGTGCTTGATGATGCTCAAGTTTACCATTTGTTCTTATAATGAATGTTAATGAACTATTTTTATTAGCATTTCGTTGCATCTTTCGGAAAGTTAGGGGATATCCTTGCCACAAAGAAGCCTGTTTCTTTAGTGGCTAGATTATCTTGCATGCATTACCCCATAGATGTGTTGCTAACGACACTTCTGGGCGTATGCATTTTGTTCATTTCCTTGCTACGCACGGTGTTATATATCAGTTTGATACATCGAGTCATGTATTATGTACCATGTGAATAAAGTGTATGTACGCGGATTCAATCGGGTTCTTCGAGACCGAAAGAGAAAGTCATTTAAGCGGTAGCCAGGACCCACACTGCCGGACGGGATCCCTATTCCAAACGGTTCAAAGTCTAATCGACTTTCTACTGGGAGATCCTGCTCGTTGGACGGACATATTTTTCCCGTCCAACGGATTTGGCGCTAGAAGGAGGGCCATGGCATCCTCGACATACAACGAGCATTCCATCACAAACTCCCCATCGGAGGTCATAAATAACGAACCTACTCTTCTTGGAGGATATTCCAAGGGAGGAGGCTCGATACTTTGAAATCACTAACGAACGAGTTGAGATCCTTACGCCTGGTTGCTCGTAATCTCGTCGAGGATTTACGATATGCCCCAATCATGGATTTTCTAGCCCACACTAGGACCCGGGCGAGAACTTCACTCGTAATGGCATGCGCTTCGTCGGCACCATACACCGAAACCGACACACCATGATTGAAGACCTCGGTGCGGGCCGTCCCAGAAAATGACCCCATTATCCAAGATAGTGAAGGCTTCCACGATA
Source organism: Pinus albicaulis (assembly GCA_034641835.2). Classification (NCBI taxonomy): domain Eukaryota; kingdom Viridiplantae; phylum Streptophyta; class Pinopsida; order Pinales; family Pinaceae; genus Pinus; species Pinus albicaulis. Next base: position 598,817,352 of record CM076572.1, read on the forward strand.
CGAGAACCTTTCCCCCAAACCTCGGCCTAACTTGCATCGATGGAACAATAACCAAGTGTATTCCGAGCGAGAAGAAGGAGAGGGGGTCGAAGAAACGAAAGAGGAAGGTAACACGGCCCAAAGAAATGGGAGGGGAAGGAAATAGGCCTCGAAGAAATGAGGGTGGGGTCAACCGGGGGTCATGGACGTGGAGGTAGAGGAGATATGGTTCACGGCTAGAGACACCACGCTAACCATCATCACCACCAAAACCAAAAACAGGGCCCCCTCCCCGCAAGCTGGGAGTATCTTAGAAACGTGAATAACCGTGAAAGACACCGAGATGAACACTCTCGCCATCATGAAGGAGCATCGGTGCCCGACGGGGACGGGAAGTGAGTCCGAGTCGAAACTCGATATCCTCGGCACGGGAGGGGTGCGGCCACTAGCACTGGATGGCTCAATCCCCATTGGCCTTTTAGGTCCTCTCCCATGATATGCCTAGACACCCCGAGAAGCATCTTCCTAAGCTCGATCTCCCGAGAAAGGCACCTCGGCGGAAGATCATATTAGTAGTTTCTATCCCGTCCCTACAAATCATGAGAGTTCGAGTCGAGTGATGTCGCATGTCGATCTGTTTCCCACACATTCTTGAAAATCATGCAGCCACTCTTGGTATTGTTTCCCCTACCCGGTGCTTCCTATTACATCATGGGACCCGGATTACGTGGCGTGTTCCTGCAAAAGTTTGCGAAGATAAAACACCTCTATGCTCCTCACGAGTTAAGCACCATCAAGTGTCATAGAAAAGAGAAGGTTAAAGACTTTAACCAACGCTGGCCACAATATTACAAAAATTTCCCCCAAACTTAGCATTGGACGACTCTATCACCATCGACTACTATACTAAAGCTCTCCCTAGGGATATTGCCGTTTTATGTCAAACGTGAAGCCCGCGCTACCCTTCAGACAAATTACGCTGCTGCTCTCACGGTAGAGAAGGACATGTTGTCGATAGGGGTCATGGACCACGAAGGAAAGGATGATCACAAACCAATTGCTAAAAGAGGGCCACTCTTCCACTAATAGAGAGAGAAAGAAATTTTTGATTTCGAGAGTATGGCCAAGACCCTCAAACTACTAACGAATGAGGTCTGCGACTTAAAGAGAAAGGGCATTGAAACCTCAACTACTACTAAACCCCCAAAAACCATTTTTCCAGAAAAAGCAATCCCAACACCGCGCGGACCTCCGTCAAACTCCCGAGCCGCCGCTCTCAACGTGGAAGAGATAGGGAAAGATATTTTTTTGCTCTTTTCACCAAGCTGCCCACTGCGAAAAAATGTGCCCGCAATGGATTGGCAGCATGACCGCGGTGGTTAACCAACTTTTGGATGACTCAAACCCCGGGAAATCGGACGGAGGATGATGTTTCGATCAAGATGAAGGTGCGCTCCTAGATGGGGAACCGAGGGCCTCCGCTCTAACTTTTGATATAATCCAAGCGGGGGGAAAGTCTTTTCCCATTGATATCAACATGGCGAGCAGGTCCCAAGGCTCAACCCATTCAAAATTATAGTCTTAGAAGAAAAGGATACGTCACGAACAATCATATGAAGACAAGAAAAGGGCTTTTTACGAGAAAAATTATTCCCCCCGGAAACGAAGGACAAGCTACGCCGGAGAATCCCACAAATAGTAATAGCAAAACAAGTTAAAAGAGCTGCTCCCGTAGAATCCGAAAACCATTACCGAACCTAGTCCTCAAGCTGATACTAGCCACAACATCGTGGAGGACATGAAAAAGACCGAGCTAATATCTCACTCTACGAGCTGGCCCGCATCACGAATCAAAAGGAGCTTATTCTAAAAGCTTTCACCCACAACCCAAATACGAAAACGTCGACAAAAGCACACATCCGCACAAACCCGGTCCCGGATATCCGATCTATAGTCAACACTATCAACACGAATTCGAGAGGATCCACCTCCCTTCCTCTTGTCTTTTGAGATTTTTAACTTCAACGTTCACAATTGTCTTGTTGACTCCGGCGCATCCACGAACGTCATGCCTCTATGCTGTACGTAGAAACTCAACATCCGCCCGGAAAACCGACGCAAAAATCATTCAACTTGACGGATCGCAAGTGACCGTGCTGGAGAATTAAACAATGTCATCATTCGCCTTCTCATCGGCTCAGAGTCTATCAATGCATCGATATTGTGGTTGTTGACATCCACGAAGCCTATGGTCTACTACTGAGCGTCGGTCTAGCAATTTGCAAGGATACTTTGCCACAAATTGGTCCCACTTATGGCTTCCTTACAAGGGAGAAATAACCAAATCGAGGTCGAAAGCCGAACCATACATGAAACACGGTGTATTGGGATTTAGATGCCACAAATGAACCCATCGGATTTGCCCGGAGGAACTTGGTATGTGTTTTCTGGGAGGCCATTTTGGATGTTTGCTGACCTCCTCAATCTTTCGGTAGGGCCCGAGGTCCAATGCGAATTGGCACTCGTCGCCGAGAAGAGCAAGCCCAAACCGTCTTACACCAAGTGAAATTCCTCCGCAATCCACTACCCCCAAGGGCCCAGAAAGTGACATATGGACCTTGTATTACGACTCGGTTCCAAAAATCTCGATGGTTACCGGATGCTGGTTTCGCGTCTTGCTTGATCCTCGCAAGAAAAAAGTTCTATCTCCTATCGAGTAGGAGTTCCCAATGCACCAACAACAGCTGGCAGGTATGAGGCTTTGATCCTTGGGCTTAAAAGGTCTTTGGATTTGAAGGTAAAATGCTTACGGAGTCATTGGAGACTACGAGATTGTCACTCGACGTGGTCACGCAATACTATTCCTTTGATTTGTCTCCACATTTGCAGGGCGTATCGGCAAGAGTATGGCGATTAATTGCTGCTTTTTGACGCTTTTGGAATTAAATACATTCTTAGAATGCATAATGCGACGGAAGATACTTTGGCTAATGTTGCTTTGCCCGATTTACCCCTTTTGAGGGATGGTTTTTCTATTGAAGTTATATATAAACCCTCGTGCCGGACAATATCACTAATTTGCGCGCTTTTCGATGATGATCAACGGGTGTTGGATTTTATGTGTAACTCGAGAGATATTCAAAAGATTGCTATAGATGAAGATGAGCATGACCAAGCTATGCAAAAGGAGTACGAGCAAGTCAAAGGAAACCCCATGCCTAAGGGTGGTATCACTTGAGAAGCTTTTCGATCTGCAAAATCGTTTCTGTGGGCCCCCAAATACCAAAGTATAGAGCTCTATCTTAGCCCATCGACAAGTGAACTTGGGATCGGGAGGATAATCCTAAATTCGTCAACCTTGGGAAGGATGCACTCGAGAGGCTCGGGGATTTCACTCAGCTATTTCTGCAAATATCGTGACGTGTTCGCTTGGATATATGAGGACTTACGCACATACGATACTCGAATCATACAACATGTGATACCCATCAAAGAAAATATAAAACCTTTCCAACAAAAAGCTCGGGGAAAGTACATCCTACGATGGAACCATTGATTACGGAAGGAACTCAAAAACTCTTAGATGCACGCATTATCTTTAAAGTTCGCCATTCCACATGGGTGTCCAATTTGGTTCCGGTACGGAAGAAGTCGGTGAAATCCGTTTATGTGTGGATTTCGAAAACTTAATAGGGCCTCGAATAAAGATAATTACCCGGGTGCCCTCCCTATGGAGCAAATATTACAAGCGAGCTGTACGGGTCGGAAATGTTCTCTTTGTTGGACGGATTCTCGCGGCTACAATCAAGCTGTCGGTGGGCCGAACCGGATAGGTTAAAAGACTACCTTCGGACTAAGTGGGGAACCTTCGCATTCGGGCGTAAGCCCTTTGGATTAATCAACGCAGAGCAACTTTCCAAAGAGCTATGGATATAGCATTCGGGGTACGATAGGCCATAGTGTGGTGGTCTACTTGGATGAGCGTTACTATGTTTTCTAAACATCGGGGGGATCATTTGCGTCACCTCGAACGGATCTTCGAAAGGTGCGAGAAAATACGGTATCTCGCTCAACCCAAAGAAGAGCATTTTTGCCGTAGCGAAGGAAATACGCGGGTCATATCATAACTAAGCAAGGCATTGTCGTTGATCCGGAACGTGCGAAAGCCATTGCTCGAGATTCCTCCGGTAGTAAGAAAGCAATGCGAGTCCTTTTTGGGTAAGATCAATTTTGTACGTAAGTTTGTATCAGATTTTTTCCCCGAGATAGTTAAAGCCTCTACGAGGGGAATGATTAAGAAAAATGCTACCTTCAAATGGAATCGGCCCGAAAAGGAAGCTTTCGACCGGATCAAGAAAGCTATAGCCGAAGCACCTTCCCTCCCGAGCCGGATTTCGGCGAGAGATTTTAGCTTGTATACTTTCGCTTCGGATTCGTCCCTAGCGAGTTGTACTCACACAAAAGGACGGGAAATAATGACGAGCGCCCCATTTCATTCATGAGCCTTTGGTTTGCGGGGAGCTGAATTAAATTATCTGAAATTGAAAAACGGAGCCTATGCGGTATATAAAGTGGTCAAACATTTCAGAATCAGTACATCTTAAAAAACCATGTCACGGTTTACGTTCCCCACCCAGTTGTTCGCTCCTTTGTTCATGCGAGCGAGGGTTGGGCGAGAGGACAGCGAGGGCGGGTTGCGTGTATGCAGAGTATGACTTAGAGTTTAAGCCTGACACGCACGGTTAAAGGGCAAGGTCTATGCCAAATGGCTGCGCAGAGGCCGCAAGTTCCCACCAGATTGAAGAAGATAATTGGGAGCAAGAAATTGATATGTACCAAGCGAGCGTCATGCCTCGGATAAGGAACCCTTCTTGGTATCTCGGATATTTCGGGATATTTGGCACACGGTGTGTTGGACCCAGACTCTAAATGCCCGGCAGAGACGTGTCAATCGGACTCAAAGTCATGCGTCTTACCGGATAATCCAAGGGAAGCTTTTTCAAGAAACATTCCGATGGGGTCATGTTACGACGCGCACGGAACATGATGAGGCTCGAGAAAAATCTTAGCAAACGCTGCACGATGGACCAGCGGGAGGTCATTTTTTCCGGGGATACCACCTTGCCCATAAAATAATGCGAGCAAGTTATTATTGGCGACCCTTTTTCGAGAATGCCCACGCATATGTTCGGAAATGCATTCAATGCCAAAAATTCGCAAACCGAGAAGTGCGTCCCGCCGCCCCTTTGTTGTCGATAGCGAGTAGAGAAACCGTTCCAACAATGGGGTCTGGACGTCATTGGTGAGATCTTACCCCACTCTTCTAAGAAACACCAGTGCATCCTAACGGCTGCGATTATTTCACCGAGGTGGGTTGAGGCGATGACCGTTATGCCAAATCAACGATCGGGATGTAATGCAATTTGTCACTCATTCCATCATTACCGGAGTTTTGGCGATTTCCAACTCCTTGGTTTTTTGATAATGCAACGTATTTTTCATCTTTTAAATTATATGATTTTGCTTTGGAAAATGACATTGTTCTTAAACACTACGCAAAGTACTATCCCCAAGGAAATGGTCTAGGCGGAATCAACAAATAAAAATCTGATTCGCATCATTAAAAAGATACTTCTGTCTCACCAACGCAACTGGCACAATGCCCTCCAAAATGCACTCTGGGCTGATCGCGTCACCCCTAAGTCCTCAATAGGCACCTCACCATATTTTCTCGTGTATGGGAAAGAAGCTGTCCTCCCGCCCAATTTATCTCTTCCCGCTCTACAGTTATCTCAAGAGTGTCATGGTACCCCTTGCCCCGCCTTGCAAACCCGCATTGACACCCTGCTGAAATTAGAAGAGGAAAGGCAGAAAACCCGGGAAAAATTCGCCATCCACCAGAGTCGAATCAAGAAATGGTTCGATAAAAAGTCAGCAGGAGATAAAAAATTTGAAGTAGGAGATCTTGTCCTAAAGTGGGATAAAGCTCACGAAGAAAAAGGGAAACATGCCAAATTTCAAGCACTATGGATAGGTCCCTTTCAGGTTAAAGAAAAGGTGGGTCCCCATACATTCCGATTGCAAACTCTGGAAGGAAAAGTCGAGGTCCTCCCGGTAAACGGGCATGACCTCAAACACTATTTTACTTGAGTAGCCCTCAAAGGGCTGTTTCTGCCCATGTATTATAAAAGTCGTGTTTTTGTTCTACTTGTCAAAAAAAAAAAAAAAAAAATCTTTCTCTAAATCTACAAGGAAGACCTTGTCTAAGCTACCCACAACTGGCTCACTCCTTGATAGGTTCTATGCTGATGAAAGGCCCTTCCCGCAAAACACGGAGCAGTCAAAACTCGCTTGTAATGGGCACCAAGGGATAGTGCACGGCCTTACTGGAGTCTTCAAGCATAAGGAACCACCTAGCGGCTTTGAAAGGTGCAGGCAGAAAAGGTCTTACATAGCAGCAACCGGATCGTGAGGGAACAGGGCTAACTCAAGGGAATTTCAGATCATCCGGGAAAAACCCAAGTCCTCATATGAGACCAGGAGCAACCTCTCTGCAAGCAAAATAAGTCGGGATCCCTCATCCGCCCAGGCAAAATATGCCCATCTAAATAAGTGCTACAGGCACATTCTCAAATAAGTGCAATCGCACACAAATAAAGGGTAAAGGATTGAGAAAGGCTTCCTACGCAGAGAGGCGTTGTAATGACTCCGCCGGGGTACTGACCAGGCTCGCTGGCAGCGGAGCAACGTTCATGACTCCTTAGGCAGTGACTCCGCCGGAGCCGAGAGGTTCGCTGGCAGCGGAGCAACACCATGAGGACGAAATAATTGTACCGGACCCTGCAGTTGTCCAAGGTTTCCCCGACCCTCCTAGTCCTGGAGCGTGAAGAATTAAAATTCGGTTGATCTGCACCCAATAAGCCAAAAGGCCAGGCAACTATGCGAGGTGATAAAGGAAGGAAGGTGTGAACTCTGAGGTAAAAGAACAAGCTAGTATTAGGCCCCTCCCTCCTCCCTCATCGACCATTCATCGGCAGAGACTCTGAATTCATCCAATGAATCGCCATTTGTTGTAGCCCCTACAACACCCTCCAAAAATACAAAAATAATAACACACACTTCAAAATTTTTGGAGCCCCTTTGAAACTAAAAAGAAAAAAAGCTAAGTGAAGTTTTGAAGGGAAAATCGCTAAGTCGCGAATCCATACTTTAAAACAACTGCGACCCCTGCGACCTATGCGACCCTAAGGTTGCCAGGTCGCAAGGTTGCATGGTTCAGAATTAAAGAAGTTGCGACTCATGCGACCTGTGCGACCCCGCGACCTTAAGGTCGCTAGGTTGCAAGGTCGCAAGGAGAAGTAATTAAAGAAATTTGCGACTTAGTGACCTTGCGACCCAGTGACCTTAGGGTCGCTAGGTTGCAACGTCGCATATCTCCTAAACTCTACCAACTTGTGACCTCATTAAGTGCTCGCACGTGCAACCCTTTTTTAAAAGGGTAGGTCGCTAGGTCGCATTTGTCACTTGCAGCGAAAATTTAGAAATTACTCTGACAGGTCGACTGGCGCGTTTTCTTCTGGGTAAGTTGCTATTTCCTCTCTGTGTTTCCTTCATGAGCATTTATTGCCCGAATCTGGCCCCCCCATTGTCTTAATTACCTGCTGGGGAGGCTGTGGGGTTTTTCTGTTGAGTTTTTATGTTGTTTTGTTCTCCTGTTATCACCATAAGCCCCAGGGTCACATTTTCTTGTCCAGCCCCTCATGGCTTCGTCCTATCCTCAGCCTAGACCCCTTCCAGCCTCGTATGCTTCCCGTTAGGAAAGAAATAAACCCCAAGCCTCACGCGTTCGAAAACACCGGCAGGCCCTTGCGCGACCTGCGACCCAGCGACCTAGTCGCAAGGTCACAAAGTCGCGCGATCTTCTGTTTTAGAAGTTAGCGACCCTACGACCTTGCGACCTGGTCGCGAGGTCGCGAGGTCGCATATGAGTTCTTCTTTTAAATCAACGACCCTGCGACCCCAAGAGAACAGTTAATTAAATTCTGCATGTATAGACTGTATTTAGCTCATTGTCATCATGTCCTTCTCATCCTGGGATTCTTTCCTGAATGCAACAGGTGAATTTGGAACAGACATGATACCGGTCCTCTCCGACTCTAGCGACATGGCACCCCCAGTGTCCCGAAAGAAAGGCAAGCAGGTGGTGGAAGAAGAATCAGACACAGATGCGCAAACATCTCCTCCACCAATATACAGAGATACCCTTTGCACCTTCGCAAAAGGGGACAGCCTGAGATGGTATGAAGTATACCACGAGTTCGCTATACCAGAAGATGAGTTTCCAGAAGATCTCCCGGACCGGGAAGTATACCTAAAGGTCAAGAGATCCAAATTACATATAGCAGGGGCACATCCAGCCATCTTCTCGTGCCCAGAAATATTAGACTGGATCATACAGAAAACGAATCCCAAGAGGTTCATAATCCGAGATAGCGAAGGTAAAGCTTTCGCAACGTTGGAGGGCTCAGAAGCCCAGGTCTACTACTCGCTGCCCCAACCAGAGGAAAAATTCACCCCGAGATGGGCTTCTGCCAATGAAGTACCTGTGGTTGATACAATCAGGAAATGGTGGGCGGAACCGGACAAATTTAAAGTCAAGAAAGACCAGGAGTACCCGGTGGCCGGTCTGAGGAAAGTGTATAAACTAGTGGCCGCCATGCTTTGCAGATTGTACAGACGTCCGGACGCCACCACCTTCAACGGCGCATGGGCAACTATAATGGAATATGTAACGGTGCACGGCACTCGTTTCAACTGGGCTGGTATGTTAATGGGCTCAATGCAAACGAATTTGGCTTCAGCTTTAGCCCCAGATGAAGGAACGCCGTCAGAGTTTTATATGGCTTCGTATCTATTAGATGTTGTCTGTGCCCAGCTGCATTTTGAGGGATGGCCACATAACTGGGACTCCGCACAGACCCGAGCAATCCATTTGCAGACCAAGGTATTCTGGGAATCCAGGTACAAGCCAGATATTGAGCAAATCTCTCAAATATTCATTCCTACCCTTTACCGGAAGCTATTTGGCCAAGCCACCCCCTGCATGTCTTGGCGAGCGATGGAGACACTAGGCCAGGTGGCGCACTGGTTTCCATTCGTTGAATATACAATCATCCGAGTATTTGGTACATTCAAAGCACCACATGCTCTACCTAGGTTTATTACAGACAAGGTGCTTATGCAGGAGGTATGCTTCCAGATGACCTCGGGTTTCTCCAGTGTCCTTTCCAAAGGAAAGAAGAAACCTTGGCCCGCTCTGCCCCTCACCATCGGTGCTTATACAGTCAAGGATTTCAGAGAAGTAAGGGCTGAAGGGGAAGAGATAAAAGGTTATCACTTTAGAAATCTGGATTACCGAACATATGACCCGGTCAAGATAGTTCCTGAGCACTGTAAGAGGGCCAAGTTTAAATGGAGCTATCAGCATGTCGAACGCCCGGCGGAGGACGAGAAAAGAAACTGGTACAACGCAGAAAGGCAACTAGCTCCGGGGATTGACTCTGACCGAGAAGAAGAGGATCACCAAAATTTAGAAGACAGGAGCCATAAACTAGGAGGCTCTTCTTCCTCCAGGGATAAGAAAACCCGGACCAGTACAGGGCCTGACACCTTGGATCAGCTAAGAGGAGCAGAGGCCCAAGCCAAGAAGGAAGAGGAAAAGAAAATGAAGGAGGATGAAGAGAAACGTAGAAGAGATGCAAAGACGGAGCGGAAAAGGAAACAGGCCGAGGAAAAGGAAAGACAGGAAAAGGAAGCACAGGCGGCGGCAGAACAAGCACTTAAGGAAGAACTTGACAAAGCCGAACGGCAGAAGAAAGCAGACCAAGCTGCCGCAGCAGAGAGAAAAAGAAAAGCTGAGAGAGAAGCAGAGGCAGAGTCAGAACGCAGGAAGAAGGAGGAACATGACAAGGCAGAAGCCGAGCACCGGCAAAAGGAGAAAGGAAAAGGACAAACGCAGGATAAAGAGGATGAACTGATAGACGATATCGACATATCTCCCCTGGAGATTCCTCCAAGTGGCAAGAAAAGTATCCTCCCTGATGACGATTTTCCCGGGGAACAAGAGGAAGAGGTCTTCGACCTGACTAGATTGACATTTGACCAATTCTCTTTCAAAATACGGCAAGAGAGAAGAAAAGCCTTGGCGCAAGGCCATCCCGCCATATCTACGGTCGCCACTGAAAAGGACATAGTCCCAGATACAAGAACTAACCCTGTAATGATAGCATCAGCAGGCACCGCTTTTGCCGGTGCCATGGAGGAGAATGTCACTAGAATGAGCAGGGAGATTATTTCCCTACAAAACAGGCTAAAAAAAGCGGAACAGGAGAAATCAGTGCTGGAGAGTGAAGTGCGACAGCTCCAAAGTAAGCCTTCCCAAGTCAATGAGGTCAAACTGGCAGTCATTAAAGAATGTGATGTATTGGAAATGACCATGAGGCAAGTATATAGAGAAATGCTCACCCTAAAACAAACAGTGGCCCCGTTGGCGGAAGCGCGAGAAGAAACCAAACAGAAGCATGAGCAGCTCAGGGAAGCCTCGGTAGCTTTGGAAAAAATGATAAACTGGACAGCGCAGTACCATCAAACTCCCGAAAATGTGCCTAGGAAGGATTGGGGTCACACACAAGACGCCAAAGTACAAATCCGGATGAAGATGCAGTCCAAAGACAAGCTGGCCAAAGACTTGGACAAAGTGGTGTCTGCATATAATCACCTGATCAGTGGTATAGACTCCATGAATGCTCTTCATCACATTCCGTCGTTAGGGGCACTGGATGAAACTAAAGACTGGGAGCAGGTAGATCAGGAAATTCAGTCTTTTCTGCAACCCGTGAAACAAGCTGCTACCGCACCAGAATTTGAAGCATCACAAGAGAACCTAAACTGGTTGCTTGTCACTCCAGTACAAATCTATACCAAGCTTGCCTCCCTCTCAATCCAGATTTCCCAGAAGAAGGAGACTCTGATACCGAATGCCCTGGAATGTATGCATCAATTAAAAGAAGAAACCCCTCTAGTCTCCCCTATAGCAGCGGATTACCAGACCTGGCGAGAGTTCCTGAAGGGGAAGAAAATTGACGCTCCAGACCTCTCAATCACACGACCACCTCCATAGCTAAGTTCTTTCGGTCGCAGGTCGCGACCGTCCCCAGGTCGCAGGTCGCGCATACGCCTGAGTCACAGGTCGCACCTGCACCTGGGTCGCAAGTCGCAATTATTTCCACCTGGGTCGCAGGTCGCATGTTCGTCCAAGGTCGCAGGGAAGCTGAACCGTCGGGAAGTCGAAGCATCGGAAAGCCTAAAGGGCGTTTCTTGAATCTATAAATACCCCTGCGGGGCAAATAGTAAGGGGCCCTTTTTTGTGGACTGAAGAGCAATATTGCATTGTAATTGAAGGATCATACTCTGGCTCATATGTAATACAGATACTTGTTAAAACCCCTTTGTTGGATGATGTGTTTAGCTGTGACGACACTGTGTGTATTCTGTGTATGGTTTCAGAATATCTTATGATTAATGAAGCTGTGTCCTTAATAGTATCATTCGTGCTCCATAGCTATCTGTGATTGTGTTTGATGATGCTCAATTTTACCATTTGTTCTTATAATGAATGTTAATGAACTATTTTATTAGCATTTCATCGCATCTTTCGGGAAGTTAAGGGATATCCTTGCCACAAAGAACTGTTTCTTTGGTGGTCAAATTATCTTGCATGCATTACCCCATAGATGTGTTGCTAACGACACTTCCTGGACGTATGCATTTTGTTCATTACCTTGCTACGCACAGTGTTATATATCAGTTTGATACATCAGTCATGTATTCTGTGTCATGTGAATAAATTCTATGTCTGCAGATTCAATCAGGTTCTTCAAGACCGAAGAGAAAGTCATTTAAGCGGTAGCCGGACCCACACCCCGGACGGGATCCCTATTCCAAACGGTTCAAAGTAAGTGTATGTATGCAGATTCAATCAGGTTCTTCAAGACCGGAGAGAAATTCATTTAAGCGGTAGCCGGACCCACACCCCGGACGGGATCCCTACTCGAAACAGTTCAAAGTCTAATTGGGACTTTCTTAATGCCCATCCCCTCTTGTTGGACGGACATGGGGATGCGTCAACGAATTGTAATACTTTGATAGATTTTAGATAGGAAAAATGGAAGATTGTTAAGTCATTGGGAAATGGAGTCTAACAAGGTCCAGATAAGTTCATCCATGGTGTTAAGAGAATTTGCAGGGAAATTTAACTTGGTTGGTGGATCTTTAAGGTTGTGAAGGATCATGAGCTGGACATTAAACTTGGGAACAACAAGCTAATAAAGGGCTGAAATCGAATCCTTGATATACTTGTAAACTGAGGGAGTTAGAAAATCGATAAGAAAAGAAAGAGAATCAAATGCATAAGCAGAACCTAATACATTTTATTTCATACTGAAAATAGATAATTAAACAAGACAAACATTCAGATAAAAACTTAGAAAGGTAAGAAACTTATCCAACTTTCAGATCTTTTATCATCTAGAGAAGAAAAACATTTAAGATACACAAGTAAATATAACCATAGAAGGAGAGAAAACTCTAACATCCAAAGTTACAGCTATAAGGCTTCCTTAAAACAATTTTAGCTAAGTAAAGGCAAAAAGCATGATTTTAAACAGACTTCTTTGACAAACCTAGACAAAACTGCTTTAAACAAATGATTCCAAGGACAGAATATTTCAATGGAAACACTATGAAGGGCTAACCATAAATCATAATTGATGCTAACTGATCTAAATTATTCAAGAAATGGACGAGCTAAGAACTTGTTAGGGAGCAAGAAATGATTTCCCTAATATATCTTAACAGAAGAAAACATTAAGGCAGTGAAGGACAAACAGATTTAAGGTGCCATTAGAAAAAATTTATTAATCTAAATTATTTGTCCTACTGCAACATAGCAAGATGGAAAACATAATGGAAAACTATAAAACATAAACAAAAGAAAAATTCACCATCAACCAAGCCTATGGATCCTGCAAAAAATCCTTCTCCATCAACAAGCAAATTAGATCATGCATGAGTTTCAGGACATCAATTTCTCTTCAAGAGCTTTGAAGGACTATGTATTATTCCAGCATCAGTCATCAAAATCCAACATTTACAATGAGTTCCAATGCAGTATTTATGCTGCAAATGAGGAGGTGAAACTCTTCTAGGGTTCAAAATGTTATTAATTACAGAGTAAATTCATTCCTAGCCTTGAAAACCATGTAGGGCATAAGGTAAGAATATCTGCAGCTACTTCTCTGTTAAATAACTTTGTCTTAATTTTTGAGATAAAGATAGGTGAAAATATTGACTTTAAGGCTTTATCCTCATCTTTACATTAACTGTTCTGACAGTTTAAAATATACTCTTCTGTGAAATAACTTCTTGTTTGTATTTACAAATAAGAATTGGCCAAAGGAGTCAGTTGATATTTCTGATTGAATAACTACTATGTGTTGATGTGTTTGAGGCTGCTTTAGCCTAAGCCTTCTTGATCTAAGAAATAAAATGTGCTTAAGCCCTAATTTAGATTTTGGCCTTCTTAATTCATCATGTTGTATTTAACACTTTTCGGAATTCTTTAAAATTTTGTTCCTCTGTGATTTTTAACCTTTAATCTTCATTTAAGCCTTAACCATTGTCTTCTTTTCTTGCACAGGTGTCTTCTTTTGCTACACCCGAAGGTTTCATTAAACCTAATCAATGTTCATGAGACATCGATTAATCCATGGAATTAAACCCTTGATTCCCTTTTTCTTTGCTTACAGACACTCGAATCGTCATCCTGAGGCCTCGGCTACTAAATTTGTTTGTGGAATGGCCCTTTGGGCTCAAGGCTGCCATTAAACCTGCAACAAAAAACAAACCTGTCATAAAAAACATGCATTATATGGTAAAACTGCTTCAAAGGGCTCGACGAGGGGTAGAAGAGCGTGCAGAGGTGGTGGATGCAGTGAAAAAGGACCTCATGGCAAAAAACCAGGGTTCAAAACTGAGTTTTCCGCGGAACATTGGATAAGCGGTTTTGAAAAAAAACCGCGAGTGGTTTTCGTGCTGGGAATAAGCGGTAAATGGATTTATGCTGGGGGAATGCGATACAGGTTGGAGGACGACATCTGTCCTATCAAAACCACCCATTTTGCATGCAAGATGCATGGTGGGAAGGTTTGGCGAGGATGGGCATGAAAACAGTTTTGGACCGTTAGATTTGGGAGATCGACGGTTGAGATCAAACGCGAAGGGAGAAAAGATGTGTGGCGGATGAAATAGGTGTGACCCAGTGCTAGCGTCAGCTACTTTGTCATGGAGCGAAATTTTCAATGCGCAGGGTGAAAATTGGTTTGGTGGAGTTAAAATGTGAGGATCAATGAGAGCCGTTGGATCGGGGAAATGGATGGTTGTGATTGAATCGTGGCCATGCACATCGGAGATCTAGACAGACGGGAGGAGGAGACGCGGAGGGAGCGATTGCGATATGCCAATGGAGTGAGGACCGTTGGATCTAGGAGAGATCAACGGCTAGGATTCCATCGGCGGGGAATTATCATCGGTGGATGAGGGAAGGTGGAAGGGAAAGGGCGAAGCCTGATGCATGTGTGATGAAGTAGGGACCATCCGATCTAGGGGAGATCGATGGTGGAGATTTCATCGACAGAGGATGGAAGTGGGAATGGGAATCACCGAAGTGCGATGCACCGATGGAGTGAGGACTGTCAGATCTTAAACAGGATCAACGGTGAGATTGGTTTGGGGGATCGGCCATTGACGAAGAGTGACCCTTTGCGGTTTGCGATGGAGCGCAGACCGTCCGATTTAAAATGAGATCAACGGTGGAGATTTACTCGCGGGATCGGCCATCGGCGGAAGAAAATACAAAGGGAAAGAGGAAACGGGGAACTGCGATGGCCAATAGCCGATGGGCTTAATGCTTGGTCGTAGGGCACGGTCGCATGGCAAAAAAGGGGCTAGGGCTTAAGGTCTGATGTTTGAAAAGGAGCGAAAAAGTCCAAAAAATGAGGCTTTTTAAGGGTTTTGAGGGGTTCCAATAGGATAAAAAAGGGGTTTTAAACAATAATAAAGGGATTTCATTAGGTTTAAAGGGGATTTGATGGGGAATGAAGGGTAAATGAGGGAAAAATGAGGGAAAAATGGGGGAAATGAAGGACACATTTTGAAATGGAGAAAATATGAGGATTATGAGTTTAAAGGTAGTTTTATTTATGAAACAATAGGGCTATTGAATGAAGATATCCATGAGATGGATATTTTGAAGGATAAGGGGCATGGCAAGACTTCAAGAACTCACAAATTTTGCTAAAAAAAATTTCTTGAAGGCTAAAAAGATCTGTTTTAGCCACCTTTGAATATGTCAAAATTATGGATGGCTAACAGATGTGATCGAATCAAACAGCTCCATGTAGCCAGGAGCGACACTCTGAAACCGCGCATTTCGCAAGGTCAGGGTTTAGTTAAAGGTTGGATGCTCGGGGATGTGACATTGATTTCTGGCCATCAGATCTGATGGGTGTTGATCTGATAGTCGATCGAATGCAATGGATCCATCAGGATTGGATAGGCGTGGGGCCTGGGATAATATAATGTGATAGGTTAAATATGCATATAAACTAAAGTTGTATTGTATATGTCTAGGGTTTAATACATAGCCAATGGGGTTAGGGATAGTGTTATTTCCATGAGGTTGTGAGTTTATGATAGGTGGGATTTAACACATAGTGGGCTCAAAGTAAATCAAACGTGGGGAATTTAAACTATAGGTTTTTAAACTATAGGTCATTGTTGAAGCCCCAAAAATCGGGTCTACAACAAGAGGGATACCCACCCGGTCCGGACCTTGGTTAGCATATCCTTTTCCGTTTGGTGTAGTGGGTCCGACTGGGGATAATGGGACCAGTTTCCCAATATGTGTGTGTAGGTTGAGAATAGATATTTCCTCTCTAAAAACGTTCCTAAGTGAAATGCTTTTATTCTATTTCTAATCTAATCATATGCAAATTGTATTCTAATTTAAACAGAAATATCTAATTCTAAACTAAACCCGGGATAAAATTTTGTTTATGTGATCTAAAATAATTTCAAATAACAACCGATAATAAATATTATTCAATTGTTATAAGAAAATAATTCAATAAAGATAAACCATTTCATATAAAAATTTAGATGAAACAATTATGAAAAACATATCGCATAATAAGCTATTCATATACTAAGCATAAATAAACAGTTATCACCATACAGAAGTGCCAAATGATAACTTAAGCATTCAAGCATAAATATATAAACAATTGAAAATAAATATTAATTTAACACAGAAGCAGAAATAGTTAAGAGATAAAAGTACCATTTATAATTGATTCTACTCATGAGCTAAAAGCAATAATGATTTATCTCTTCTTAATCCAACATCTACTAAGAGTACAGAAATGCAACATCAGTAGCAGATATTAGACACAGATATCAATAAATCTCGTTCCATTAATTCATCAAAACCTCCTCTGAGGGTGCAGAAGTGCATGTTCTGAGGATAAGTTTTTGAAAAATTTATGGACCCTTCTCTAAATGCATGAGAAGGGTTTAAATACTACTAACTAAATCTAATTATAGTTTATTACAAAAATTTAGGATTCAGTTTAAATGACCATCCTTTTTCTATGCAAAAATAAAGTAAAACTAAAACTAAATCTAAAATTAAAAACTATTAACTAACTACTTATGAATCTGGTCTTTGAATTTGCAAGCATCCAGCATTGATTTGAGAAGAGGGGGCTGGCCGACTTCAGATTTTAATTGTCCCGAAAAGACGGAATCAGCAAGTGTTGGTGCGATCTTCTCAGCAGAATTAATGATGCAATTAAGAGCGTTGCATTGGCTGTGTGGTTTAACCAGGCACATCCAGTAAGAATCCCAATTTACTTTTGTCAATCCTTGAATTGATTTTGCCTTCTCTTCAGCTTTTTGTTTCCACTCTGTTTGCAATTGTTGTGCTTGTGGTAGGTATCCTGGAATAGTTTCCGAAATCAAATTAACTTTGTGAAAATTTTAATTTACACAATCAGTCATGTTACTTGCTGCTGTAGCTGCTTCCTCTGCTGCTTTTTCTGCCTCTCTGATATGTGCATCCCAATTATTGAAGAGTATTTCTTTATGACCATCATTGATAATTGGTGCTCCTACTCTTTTTCCTTCCTCTGTCTTTTGCCATGCCAAATAATTAGTAACTCTTTCATTAGTTAAATCATAATCATGTCGTAATTCTATGACATGATTAGTGATTTTATCACTTTCTTGACAAAAAGAGTTCCATTGTGAGATTTTCTGGCATAATACATCTTGTTGTTGCAGTAGTTGATTATTCAAAGAAATATATTCTGAGATAAAGTCTGTAAGCTTGGGGTCGTCTTTATGCATCTCTTGCATAATCTGTATTTGTTTTTCTTTTTCGGCCAAGATTTTCTGATATCCGATCTGCATTTGTTGAAACTCTTGTTGTAACTTTTCAAATCGTATATGTGCTTCACTGTTGGCATGTGCTTGTTGCAATTGTTGTTGCAGAACTTGTATCTTATCCTCTTTTTCATTTAATAACAGTCGTACCTCAGATGCTTTGTCAATAGTTGCGGAGGCATAAGCTCCTGTAATCTGAGATAATTTAGTAATATTTTCAGTGGGATCCGTAGTAGGATCTTTCCATAAAACATCCAATTGTTCTGCATCAGTAGAGAGCGCACTTTCTAATTTTCTCTTCTTTCTTTGCTTCCTTACTACTGCTTTATGTTGCGGGCTATAAAATATATCCAGAGGAGGAATTTCCTCTATTTTAAGTACAAGCTCGGCAGAGGGAGTAATGGGTATATGTTCTGTTTCTGTGACATTGCCACTTCTGTAACCAAACCTTTTGCTATCTGTACAGGAGTTTGCATATTTTGTCCTTCAAAATTAATCAAATCATTAAATGTTTCCCATTCTTTGTCTAACTGAGTGCTGATGGATGGTTTTTGTACATTAAGAGGTGGAAGATTCAACTGTGGAGTAGTTTAAGTTTGTTGTTGTGAGAGCTCTTTTGATTGAGCTATATCCTTCACTGAGCCTTCACTTTTATCCTGATCTGATTTTTTAGAATGTTCAGAAATTTCTTTGTCAGACTTTGACTTAGACCTTTCTGAATCTGAGCTGCCACTGAGACTGACACTAGGATTTGGTTCCCTTGCGGGATCCAAACGCAAATTGTCCAAAGGAATAGGGGTCAATCTTCTTTCTCTGTATAATTTAAACTCTTGAAATTCTTCTGGGGAGAACCATGTTTGAGCTAAATGAAAAATTTCTTTAGATGAACATTTTTCTTGAAACATATCATCAAAAAGATCTTCTTCTCCAGAAAATACTCTTACTTTGACTGCAGTGGTGAAATCCTTGACAACATCATAGGGGTCGAATAACCTTTTCGGAAACTTAAACAATTGTAAACATGTAATATTGTTTACTTCCTTAAACGCATGACCAACATCAAATAATGAAAATGCTCCGCAGGAAACAGGAAATTGTGGCCAGATGGCCTTCTTTTTATCCTTTAATTTTTTTGTTAAACCTCCCTCTCCACAGGTTTGGTATGCAATTTCCCGAGCTATAAGTTTATCCGGAACATACAAGGGTAGAACATGAGGAGAAGCAAAGCTTCCAAAAACCCTCACATAGGTAAACAATTATTCTCCAAACCATCTTGCGACAGGGAGAATGTCTACTTCTGCTTCAGGGGAGAACCTTGGAGCATCCCTATTATACAACACTCTGTACGGAGGCAACATTATGCCATGGCAAATTTTATAAAAATGAGGAATAAATTTTGATTCCCACAACTCTTTGTGATAGACATGAATGGGCAAGGGATCATGAATTGTCCATTGCGACCCATTAAAGGGAACTTAGAAACAAAGCAAATTGAATCCATAACATAGGCAGATAGATAAAAAGGAGGATAAATCCTCTGAGAGACAGTTCATTTAGACCGGTAATTGAAAATAGCCGTGGCTAAGTTATCAGACAATATTTTAGCCCAGTCCACAATGGTAGCGTTAACAGCAGCATTCAATAAGGGAAGCCATTCAGGCAAAAACTTATTAATGTCAGGCTTTCCAAAAAGCCTATATAACATAGTAGCAGCAAAACAATGTGGAGAAGTGAGTGAACCGATACTGTACATACCGTGTTTATCTTTCTTCAGTGGTTCATCTCTTATGGACCATTCTTTAGTGCATTCCGCTAAGTTTGCATTTTCCTTGGCAAATTTCTCCATAAATTGTTTGTTGTAAGTTGCCTAAGGCTCCGACAAATGATACATAAGCCTCAAATCTTCTGGAGTGAATGACTCGATGAGCTCTTGACCTTTATTTTTGAACTGTCTGTCCGTAATATCAGTGCTATCCAGCACCCATTTTACCATGTTTGTATACGGAAGAATTCTAGGTCTTGCTGCTATCCGGTGAAAAAATGAACAAGCCAGCTCTGTAAGAGATGCGTCAGAGGAATTACTTGAACCCGCAGTAGCCGCAACATCCATTACTCTTGGGTTTTCTTCTTCAAGAAAATTAAACATACCCTCCCAAGTGGTGATGCCAGCGTCTTTGTTGCAAGCAGTGTCTGCGTACAAGGATGCCATCTCTTTATTTTCAGAACTCGGAGCTTTCTCTTTCTTTCCCATAATGCTCTAAATATTGCTTTGTATAGTCTCCTGTTCTTCGCGCCTGCAGTTTTATGAATTAAGTGAGAATAATGATATGAGAAAGGTGACAGGATAGTTTTAAATGCTGAAGGTGTATGAAATATATTTTTTAATCGTGAAATAACCTTTCGATCAAAACAAAATCCTTTTTCATTAATAATTGACAATCCATTCATTAACTTGACATTAAGGCACATAACGGGTCTCGATTTACGGAAAGATTTTCTTCGTACAACAAGCTTGTAAGAATTTGCGATAATGCGATCTGTGATTTGCTTTGCAATATCGTAAATCGCAACTTTCGCAAATCAAAATCATAGCAACTTTCGCAAATCGCACCTTACGCAAATCGCAATTTACGCAAATCACAATCAGTAACATCGCGAAATTGCAATATCGCGGCATCGCAATATCGCAAAATATAACATATGAAAAATATTCGTTAATATATTTTCTGCGATATGCGATTTGCGACAAATATTTTAATGCATAGTTATTGGATCGCGCTTATGGCAATTTAGAAGATTCTTCTTTGCAAAAGATATCTTGTACTTTTTGTTGCGATGGATGCGATATTTTCTTCAAAGAAATGTTTTATTCTAATCTATCATAAACTTAAGTTTATCTAAAGATTTTCTAAGGAATTTTCTTAAGTTAATGATAGTAAGTTTTATTTGAAAAATAAAACAAGCACTAATTTAATTTTTTGGATTTTTTAAACTAAGGGTCCCCACTTATTTAGTATTAAATACTAAATAAGAAGGGGGGTTGTTGCTGGCCACAACAATTGGCGATTCACTTGGAAGAATAAGTTATCTCTGCTTTTCTTTTAAATTCTCTAAAATTTTCAAAACAGAAAATTTTTCCAGAAAATCAAACTTTATTATAAAAAAACAAAGTACATTATGCTTTAATCTATAAATAATATTTCATTTCTTCTATATTCAACTTTGACTATTCACTTCCTCAAGCTAGTCCTTGTATCTACATCAATCATTACTTGGTTTAAAAAGATAAAAACAAAAGACTTCTCTGTAAATCAGTTTTAAATATGCTCATTTGTCGTAGGTAGAGCCACTGCTGCCAGCAAGCGTCTATAGCTTCGACAGGGTTACCTGTTACCTAGCAATGATCCTGTGTCCTACTTAGAGAAATATACAATTTTCAAAGAGAAATCCATATTCACACTTATTGCTTTTTATTTTCTTTTTACCCTTAAAGAACAATGTCTTGGTTTGGTAGCCAATTTATGACAATGCCATTCACTTGATTTATAACTTTGCTGAACAAGCTGGCTCGTGATGAGACCCCTTGCCTTTCGATTGCAATAATCTTGAGTCATTGCCCTATTGTGGTATGCAGTATTGGCAAATTCAGCAAGCTATAATATCTATGATCATGATAAGTCGGCTCGTGATGAGACCTCTTACTCTTTAAGTTAAAAGTGTATCATTGGATTATTCCCTGAACTTTGTAATTTTCTAGGTGGGGAGGAAGTCATTGTTTCCTTAAGATAGCTCTGGACGACAATAATATATTTTTTTGGGAAAGAAATTTTCTACAGAGAACTTTCGTTTTGTTATTGATACCTTTCATTGGACTGATATAAAACAAACTTTCACCAAAAGTTGTTTTTCATCAAAATTTTCAAAGTTGAAATTAATATCATTTCTAGATTTAAAAATTTTAACTGTATCTTTGAATAATAATGATCAATATTCTAAAAATAATTCTATTTATATAAGTGAAGAAATAAAATCTAAAAAGAGAACTTGTATCTTTTTCATGAATTCCAAATGTAACCATTAACAACTAGTTTTATTATGACAAATAAAGAAAACTAATCTACAAAATAGAAGAATGATCTCCTATGGAAAATATTTTTTAAGGATCTATCCATTAACAGGTAAAGACTCTCTTTTCCCTGTTAAATCCTGTGACATCAAAGTAGATGGACCTATGATCTCTGCAATTTGAAAAGGACCAAGCCACATTCGTTGAAATTTCGTATGTTTTCCTTTTTCCTCATGGGCCTTGTCCTATTTTAGAACTAAATCTCCTATCTGAAATTCCTTTCTGGTTATCATGTTTGAATCAAAAGAAGCTTTAACTAATGCTTGATGATGAGCATGAGTTATTTTGGCTTTTTCTCGTTGTTCTTCCAACTTAATTATTTCCATCTACCTTAATTGTAAAGAAGAAGTTGGTACTTCATCAATATATTGGACTAAGGTTAGAGAAGGAATCGCTAGATGAGTTGGAAGAAACACTTCTCTCCCATAAACTAAATTAAAGGGAGAAGTGCCAATAGAAGCCTTATGTGTTATTCGATCTGCCCATAAAGCATATATTAAAGACTTATGCCAATTTTTATGACTTTGATCAATGGTTCGCTTGATTATTCTGATTAAGTTTTTATTTGTAGATTCTACTAACCCATTTCCCTGTGGATAATAATTGGCAGAATATTTAAGTTTAAAACCTCTCTTGAGTGCAAATTTAGTCATAGCATTACCAGAAAAATATGATGCATTATCAAACATTCAAGTAGAAGGTAAACCAAACATGGTGATTATGAACTGATCTATGAACTCGATAATGTGTTCGGCATTAACAGTCTTGAGGGGGACTGCTTCTACCCATTTCGTAAAATAATCAGTTGTTGTAATGATATACCTATGTTGTTTATAAGAGTGAGGAACGATCTCACCTATTATGTCTAATCCCCATTGATCAAAAGGCTGCTCAATTTTGACTGGTTGTAATGGCAATGATGGTTTCTTTTGTCTTCCAGCTGCAGTTTGAAAATTTTGACATTTCCTTGAGTAGCTATGTGAATCTTTGAATAATGTGGGCCAGTAATAACCTGCACGGAGAATTTTATGTGCAGTTGCATCTCTAGCATAATGTCCACCTGCTGGCCCATCATGAAGTTCCTGCAAGACTTTTTCAGCTTCAGATTTCTCCAGAAATCTAAGAAGAAAAGAATCATAATTCACTCTAAAAAGAACATCATTCACAAGCTGATATTGTTTAGCCTTCAACCTTAGAGCTCTTTTCTTGGTGTGATCGAGATTTGGAGGAGCATATCCATTCTTTAGATAAAATATGATATCAACATATAATGATTCAACATCGTTTAGGCTTACCTCATATGTTTGTATTTCTTCAGATGGTTTTTCAGAGATAAGCGATGCTCCAGCTAGTATTTTGCAAAAACCTTGACCTCTTACAATACTTTCCGGTTTGATTTCAACATCATATTCTTGTAAGGCAGTGATCCAATTGACTCTTTTCTCACCCACATATTTTTGGATCAAAATATTTCTTACCGCTGGAAATGGTACTATGATTTTCATATGGGTTTTAAGTAAAAAGGGTCTAAAATATTTAACTGCTTTGAAAACAGCATAAGCTTGTTTCTCCACATCTGAATAATTCATTTCAGCTCCCTGTAAATTTGAACTGAAAAAAGAAATTGGAGCTTCTGCTTTGTCTTGATTTGCTTGAGTGATTATTGCAGCATAAGATTTATCAGAGGAAAATGTGTACAACATAAAAGGATCGGAAAAATTTGGAGTTGCTAAAGATGGAGAATTGATAATTTCTTGTTTGATCAGATTGAATGCCTTATATTCATCTTTGCTTCATTTGAAGTTTGAATTCTTTTTAATCATTGCTTGCAAGGGTGATACAATTCTTGAAAAATCTGGCATAAATCTTTTTACAAAATTAATCTAACCAAGAAAAGATTGCATAGCTTTCTTGTTGTGAGGTAATGGTATTTCAGAAATTTCTTTGATTCTATCAGGATCAATATGAATTCCAGATTTTGATACTATTAATCCAAGAAGTTTTCCTTCACTTAAAGCAAAAAATATTTTTTCAAATTAAGTGAAATTCCATACCTTTGACAACGTTGGAATATCTGTTTCAAATCTCTAAGATGATTGCTTCGTTTTTTGGAATATACAGTTATATCATCCAAGTAAATTACCACTGATTTGTTAACTAATCCCTTGAAAGCAATATCCATGGCTCTCTGAAATGTGGCACCAGCATTGATTAGACCAAAAGGCATCTTTTGATATGCATAAGTGCCCCATTTGGTTCTAAATGTAGTTTTCAATTGATCATCAGGATGGAATAACACTTGATTATGTCCAGAGAAACCATCTAAGAAAGACATTAATTCTGATCTTGCAACTGCCTGTAATATTTGCTCCATGGGAGGCAAAGGAAAATTATCTTTTTGGCAGGCTTTATTAAGATTTCGAAAGTCAATACAAATTCTAATGTCTTCGTTCTTCTTTCTAACAGGAACCATATTGGAAACCCATTTAGAATGTCGGACGGGAAAAATAATCTTGGCTTTCAATAACTTATTGAGTTCAGATTTGATCTGATTTTCTAGATTGGGGTGGATCTTTCTCAACTTTTGTTGGACAGGTTTTTCATCATTGATCATTGGGATAGTATGTTGGATGATAGAAGTGTCATAAGTTTTGCGTTCATCATAGTTCCAAGAAAAGACACTTTTATATTGCTTCAAAAGACGAACATACGCTAATTTTTCTTCAAGAGTTAGGCCAAGGCCTAGGTTGATATTCTGTGGTTTGGCATCAGTTCCTAGATTTACTAATTCATAATTAAAAGTTGAACTTTGCAGTTTTGAATTGGTAGATCTTTTAAATCGATCTTTCAAATCATAAAGGTATTCTAACTTGACTACTGACTTTGGCATAACATTATTGGTGTTATCTTGGAGCAATTGTCTATCATGTTGGTATTCATCAATTATCTGATTGGTGTAAGATCCTTCAGATGTGAGAAAATTTACAATATCAGGATCATCATTGAAAATCCTCCAATTGGTAACATTATCAGGAATCGAGGGTCTAAATATTAATTCGATTGAAAATCGATCAGGACTAAAGTCTTCTGCAGGAATGAGCTTGGGAGCTACATTAGCTAGGAGGTCTGAACTAGCATTCTGAATTCTGGGAATTGATGAAATGTTAAATGCTATAAAGTGTTTAGTCAGATCTTGGACTAAAGTTTGATAATGCTTTAAATGACTTGATAAACAATGTATAGTATTGCGTACTTGTTTAATTACAATTTCTGAATCTCCAAAAACTTGTAGATATTTGATGTCTAATCCGATTGCTTTATATATTCCTTGTACTAAAGCCTCGTATTCTACGGTGTTATTAGTGCAATCGAATTCGAGTTTGCAAGTTAGCATCATTTTGTTTCCCTCTAGACTAACCAAAACACATCTTGCTCCTGCTCCTGCTCCTATATTAGACTTAGAACCATCAAAAAATAATTTCCAAAATAAAGATTTATTTACAGGAGTATCTACAAAATTAATACACTTAGAACTATCTGTTTGAGAAAAAATTTCTATTTGAGATAAAACAGAATGTTCTAAATAAGGTGAAGTATAAGCATTGAAATTTCCTAAGAAAGAATCAACTGAGTAATTGCCAATGATATTACTGCTGTATGCAACTGGTTCATTCTCTCCTTCGAGTTCTGTTACTATGTATTTCTAATGTTTTTCTCGTTCAACCTTTATCTGATTTGGTTTACCATTGTAAGGAAGCCACATATGAGACCAATCAGTTGCAAAATATCCATGAAGTTTTTCTGACCAATATCTGCTAAGAATTAAGCCATAAAATTCTGAAATATCCGCAACTAAAATATCAATGACTTGACATACCTTTGGATTTGAAGAAAATCTTATGGTAACCTGATTTAATTCGCCAGTCACTTCAACTTGCGATCGATCTAGCTGGACTATGCACACAGCAGATTTTTGTGGTTGAATGTTCAACTTTTCACATACTGATTTTGGTAGAATATTAGATGAAGCTCCAGAATCCACTAAACAATTATGCAAATTTTTATTGAAAACTTCATAAGTAAGAAGAAATGGAGTATGAGATCTTAACCTTCCTCCAATTAAAGTGATATTTTCTAGATCAAATTTACTAATCGCATTAGCTGGAGGTCTTCCCATCTCATTGGAAGCTTGAGAAATCACAGGATCAGGCAAAGGTTTTTCTATTACAGTATGTAATTCTTTCAAAAGTACCTTTTGTTGGTGTTTTAACTTGCTCAATTCATAAATAGTGATGTTAGCCCTAGTCTTCTTCATGTCTTCTATGATATTATACTCCATCTCATCTGGAACAATCAGTGTTCTTGATGGAGTTGATGAATCTGTCTAGACTGGGCTGGTTTGAATTGCTTTAGATGTCATTTTCTTGGGTGCAACTTTATCCTTAGTCAATGAGCTTGCGCTCTTTGACTTAGGAGTAGGTTGAAAAGGATCAAGTTGATTTCTACTTCGAGTGCTAACTGGGGATGCTTCTTGATCTTCCTCATCTGGTAGGATGAAATCCCACATACCTTGTACTTCAACGACTTCTTCATCATCGGTAGTTTCTTCAGTAGCAGTTTCTTCTTCTTCTTCTTTTGATTCAGCATTAGTTATAGCATTTGGTGGCTTTGGATCAGTTGAAGGATTTCTTCTAAAAGGCTTGAAATACTTTTTAGAAGATGTTTCTGCCACTTGTTTCTTAATTTCAACCATTTCGTTAGACATGGTTTTCAAAACTTTTTGCAATCCTTCTAAATAAAATGGATCTTTTGATTGTTTTTTCTTGGAGTCTTCCTTAAAAGTAACCTTCTTGGATTTATGTTCTTCTATTGCATTTTTCTTATCTAGAGCAATGATATGTTTCTCTACCGCTGTTGCCTCCTTCATGTTTTCTGCTAAAGTTGTTTTGTTAGCCCTATCAACAAAGATTGCTATGTTTGATGGTAAAGAAGAAATGTACCATTCACTTCGCACTTCTTCACTAGGCTTGGAAGCAATAGGAATTTTGTTTAACAATTTATTGAAACGTGAATTAAAATCCTTAAAAATTTCTTTTGAATCAGCTCTAAGATTAGACAGATCATTGATTAATTTCGTTGTAGACCTGTCATCACCAAATTTAGTCAAAAATTGATCTTGAAAGATATCCCAACTAGTGATTGATCTAGATGGTAATGAGAAATACCATGATCTAGATGCTCCTTGTAGAGTATAAGGGAAAAGTTGAACAACAGCATCTTCATTAATAACTCCATTGAGATTTATGGACAACATAAAATTGTTTATATGTTCTTCTGCTAGCATGCCTGCTTCAGGGTTAAACTTAGGCAGCCATTTTTCAGGATGGGCTGGTAATTGACTCAAGGGTGCAGGCATTAAGACTGCCCCTGGATTATTCCATGGCATTTGGGCCATCGCTGAACTACTAACAGAGGAAAGTGTAGAAGATGATGTTTGTGATTGGGAAGATGAATATATTATAATTATAGATGATTGAGAAGGTGATGTGGAAGTTCTAGTGGAGTGAGGGACAATGGTCTGAAGTGGAGGGGTGGATGGCTGACTTCACGGTGAAGAGGTTGAGATGGATGATGATGATGAAAGAGTCTCACTATCAGACCCTTTAGGTTATTTCCTTGCTCTTTTCCTTGTAGGTAAAGGTAATTCAGTTGGTTGAATGCCAAGCTTCTCACTCTGTAATCTGGTAAGAGGATGAGCAGGGTTATATTGTGAAGTCACACTGCCTTGAGATTTATCAGATCTTTGAGGTGATATTGAAAATTGCTGAAGTTTATGAATCAAAGATTCAACTTCAGGAGGTTCAATAGTAGATTCTTCTGAAAAGTCAGGGTTTGTAGCAGTGTCTGTTCTTCTTTCGACTTCTGGCTCTAGATTTAAAATTTTTGAGTGTGATGGAGAAGTTGGGGGAGATGGTGAGGGTGATTTACTCTCAGAATGGTATTTATATTTAGATTTACTTGCCATTCATATTTCGTGGCCCTCCTTCTAGCGCCAAAAATTTTGAAGCCCCGAAAATCAGGTCTACCACAAGAAGGATACCCACCCGGTCCGGACCTTGGTTAGCAGCTCCTTTTCCGTTTGGTGTAGTGGGTCCGACTGGGGATAATGGGACCAGTTTCCCAATATGTGTGTGTTTGTGTTGAGAATAGATATTTCCTCTCTAAAAAGGTTCCTAAGTGAAATGCTTTTATTCTATTTCTAATCTAATCATATGCAAATTGTATTCTAATTTAAACAGAAATATCTAATTCTAAACTAAACCCGGGATAAAATCTTGTTTATGCAATCTAAAATAATTTCAAATAAAAACCGATAACAAAGATTATTCAACTGTTATAAGAAAAGAATTCAATAAATATAAACCATTTCATATAAAAAGTTAGATGAAACAATTATGAAAAACAT
Source organism: Pinus albicaulis (assembly GCA_034641835.2). NCBI lineage: Eukaryota > Viridiplantae > Streptophyta > Pinopsida > Pinales > Pinaceae > Pinus > Pinus albicaulis. The sequence continues at coordinate 598,845,482 of CM076572.1, forward strand.
ATCGCATAATAAGCTATTCATATACTAAGCATAAATAAACAGTTATCACCGTACAGAAGTGCCAAATGATAACTTAAACATTCAAGCATTAATATATAAACAAATGAAAATAAATATTACTTTAACACAAAAGCAGAAATAGTTACGAGATAAAAGTACCATTTATAACTGGTTCTACTCATGAGCTAAAAGCAATAATGATTTATCTATTCTTAATCCAACATCTACTAAGAGTACAGAAATGCAACATCAGTAGCAGATATTAGACACAGATATCAATAAATCTTGTTCCATTAATTCATCAAAACCTCCTCTGAGGGTGTAGAGGTGAATGTTCTGAGGATAAGTTTTTGACAAATTTATGGACCCTTCTCTAAATGGATGAGAAGGGTTTAAATACTACTAACTAAATCTAATTATAGTTTATTACAAAAATTTAAGATTCGGTTTAAATGACCGTCCTTTTTCTATGCAAAAATAAAGTAAAAGTAAAACTAAATCTAAAATTAAAAACTATTAACTAACTACTTATGAATCTGGTCTTTGAATTTGCAAGCATCCAGCATTGATTCGAGAAGAGGGGGCTGGCCGACTACAGATTTTAATTATCCCGAAAAGATGGAATCAGCAAGTGTTGGCGTGATCTTCTCAGCAGAATTAATGATGCAATTAAGAGTGTTGCATTGGCTGTGTGGTTTAACCAGGCACGTCCAGTAAGAATCCCAATTTAATTTTTCCAATCCTTGAATTGATTTTGCCTTCTCTTCAGCTTTCTGTTTCCACTCTGTTTTCAATTGCTGTGCTTGTGGTAGGTATCCTGGAATAGTTTCTGAAATCAAATTAACTTTGTGAAAATTTTCATTTACACAATCAGTGATGTTACTTGCTGCTGTAGCTACTTCCTTTGCTGCTTTTTCTGCCTCTCTGATCTGTGCATCCCAATTATTGAAGAGTATTTTTTTATGGCCATCATTGATAATTGGTGCTCCTACTCTTTTTCCTTCCTCTGTCTTTTGCCATGCCAAATAATTATTAACTCTTTCATTAGTTAAATCATAATCATGTCGTAATTCTACGACATGATTAGTGATTTTATCACTTTCTTGACAAAAAGAGTTCCATTGCGAGATTTTCTGGCATAATATATCTTGTTGTTGCAGTAGTTGATTATTCAAAGAAATAGATTCTGAGATGAACTCTATAAGCTTGGGGTCATCTTTATGCATCTCTTGTATAATCTGTATTTTTTTTTCTTTTTCAACCAAGCTTTTATAATATCCGATCTGCATTTGTTGAAACTCTTGCTGTAACTTTTCAAATCGTATCTGTGCTTCACTGTTGGCATGTGCTTGTTGCAATTGTTGTTGCAAAAATTGTATTTGATGCTCTTTTTCATTTAATAACAGTTGTACCTCAGATGCTTTGTCAATATTTGCGGAGGCATAAGCTCCTGTAATCTAAGATAATTTAGTAAGATTTTCAGTGGGATCCGTAGTAGGATCTTTCCATAAAACATCCAATTGTTCTGCATCAGTAGAGAGCGCACTTTCTAATTTTCTCTTCTTTCTTTGCTTCCTTGCTACTTCTTTATGTTGTGGGCTATAAAATATATCCAGAGGAGGAATTTCCACTATTTTAAGTACAAGCTCGGCAGAGGGAGTAATGGGTATATGTTATGTTTCTGTGACATTGCCACTTATTTCTGTAACCAAACCTTTTGCTGTCTGTACAGAATTTTGTATATTTTGTCCTTCAACATTAATCAAATCATTAAATGTTTCCCATTCTTTGTCTAACTGAGTTTTGATGGATGGTTGCTGTACATTAAGAGGTGGAAGATTCAACTGTGGAGTAGTTGAAGTTTGTTGTTGTGAGAGCTCTTTTGATTGAGCTGTATCCTTCACTGAGCCTTCACTTTTATCCTGATCAGATTTTTTAGAATGTTCAGAAATTTCTTTGTCAGACTTTGACTTAGACATTTCTTAATCTGAGCTACCACTGAGACTGACACTAGGATTTGGTTCCCTTGCGGGTTCCAAACGCAAATTGTCCAAAGGAATAGTGGTCAATCTTCTTTCTCTGTATACTTTAAACTCTTGAAATTCTTCTGGGGAGAACCGTGTTTGAGCTAAATGAAAAACTTCTTTAAATGAACATTTTTCTTGAAACATATCATCAAAAAGATCTTCTTCTCTAGAAAATACTCTTACTTTGACTGCAGTGGTGAAATCCTTGACAACATCATAGGGGTCGAATAACCTTTTCGGAAACTTAAACAATTGTAAACATGTAATATTATTTACTTCCTTAAACGCATGACCAACATCCAATAATGAAAATTCTCCACAGGAAACAGGAAATTGTGGCCAGATGGCCTTCTTTTTATCCTTTAATTCTTTTGTCAAACCTCCCTCTCCACAGGTTTGGTATGAAATTTCCCGAGCTATAAGTTTATCCGGAACATACAAGGGTAGAACATGAGGAGAAGCAAAGCTTCCAAAAACTCTCACATAATTAAACAATTCTTCTCCAAACCATCTTGCGACAGGGAGAATGTCTACTTCTGCTTCAGGGGAGAACCTTGGAGCATCCTTATTATACAACACTTTGTACAGAGGCAAAATTATGCCATGTCAAATTTTATAAAAATGAGGAATAAATTTTGATTCCCACAACTCTTTGTGATAGACATGAATGGGCAAGGGATCATGAATTGTCCATTGCTAACCCATGAAAGGGAACTTAGAAACAAAGCAGATTGAATCCATAACATAGGCAGATATATAAAAAGGAGGATAAATCCTTTGAGAGATAGTTCGTTTAGACCGGTAATTGAAAATAGCCGTGGCTAAGTTATTAGACAATATTTTAGCCCAGTCCACAATGGTAGCGTTAACAGCAGCATTCAATAAGGGAAGCCATTCAGGAAAAAACTTATTAATGTCAGGATTTCCAAAAAGCCTACATAACATAGCAGAAACAAAACAATATGGAGAAGTGAGTGAACCAGTACTGTACATACCGTTTTTATCTTTCTTCAGTGGTTCATCTCTTCTAGACCATTCTTTAGTGCATTCCACTAAGTTTGCATTTTCCTTGGCAAATTTCTTCATAAATTGTTTGTTGTAAGTTCCCTGAGGCTCTGGCAAATGATACATAAGCCTCAAATATTCTGGAGTGAATGACCCGATGAGCTCTTGACCTTGAGTTTTGAATTGTCTGTCTGTAATATCAGTGCTATCCAGCACCCATTTTACCATGTCTGTATATGGAAGAATTTTAGGTCTCGCTGCTATCCGGTGCAGAAATGAACAAGCCAGCTCTGTAAGAGATGCTTCAGAGGAATTACTTGAACTCGCAGTAGCCGCAACATTCATTACTCTTGGGTTTTCTTCTTCAAGCAAATTAAACATACCCTCCCAAGTGGTGATGCCAGCGTCTTTGTTGCAAGCAGTGTCTGCGTACAAGGATGCCATCTCTTTATTTTCAGAACTCGGAGCTTTCTCTTTCTTTCCAGAACTCAGAGCTTTCTCTTTCTTTCCCATAATGCTCTGAATATTGCTTTGTATAGTCTCATGTTCTTTGCGCCTGCAGTTTTACGAATTAAGTGAGAATAATGATATGAGAAAGGTGACGAGATAGTTTTAAATGTTGAAGGCGTATGAAATATATTATTTAATCGTGAAATAGCCTTTCGATCAAAACAAAATCCTTTTTCATTAATAATTAGCAATCCATTCATTAACTTGACATTAAGGCGCATAACAAGTCTCGATTTACGGAAATATTTTCTTCGTACAACGAGCTTTTAAGAATCTGCGATAATGCGATCTGCGATTTGCTTTGCAATATCGCAAATCGCAACTTTCGCAAATCGAAATCATAGCAACTTTCGCAAATCGCAATTAGTAATATCGCGGCATCACAATATCGCGAAATCGCAATATCGCAAAATATAACATATGAAAAATATCGGTTAATATATTTTCTGCGATATGCGATTTGCGACAAATATTTTAATGCATAGTTATTGGATCACGCTTATTGCAATTTAGAAGATTCTGCTTTGCAAACGATATCTTGTACTTTTTGTTGCGATGGATGCGATATTTTCTTCAAAGAAAGGTTTTATTCTAATCTATCATAAACTTAAGTTTATCTAAGGAATTTTCTTAAGTTAATGATAGTAAGTTTTATTTGAAAAAGAAAACAAGCACTAATTTAATTTTTTGGATTTTTTAAACTAAGGGTCCCCACTAATTTAGTATTATTACTAATATTTAAATAAAATACATATACAATGTGGTGGATTGTGTATATAATCAAACCTACCTTCTTTCCTTAGGTGATCTTTTATGTTCCCTTGATAATGCTTTTAAATGTTAAGGTGAGTTTGATGCCATCATTTCTATCTAAGGTTTTTTAAGATAAAAGCATTTGTAAAATTAATTTTTCAATATATAGGAATATTTTTTAAACCTTTAAGAAAAATGACCAAGATGAAACACCGCCGTTCACAAAATGAGTATATAGTGCCAAAAGATAGATGATTCAACAACGTTTTACTCTTCCCATCATTTCTAAAGTTTAACTATTATTGATTTCCTTGCTTCAAGGTGTATGTACCATGTACATTGTGCTTCCAGTTCTTTTATATGTCACATAAAAATATTCTACATGGGATTAAGCTAATGTTCAGGCAGAGAATGTTCTCAGAATGATTTTACATAGTATAGAACTCAAATTTCCTAATTATTATTTACATCACAAGTAATTAAATTAAGTAGAAATTATTAAATGTGTGTTCATAAAGTATGACATGGTGTTGTAGGAAGATTGCTATGATGGTAGGAAAGGAATATCGTATTTGTGTGTGATAAAGAATTTTCACAGAGATATCATGCGTATGTATGTATCTAGTGTTGTTGAACTCAGATAACCTTTTGTATAAAGCAAGTTTTCTTTGTGCATGGGAGACACATAGCCATATGGTGATTTATATATGCTATATTTAACATAATTCAAGGTCCTGATGTTTACTATGTCTTGCTATATGTACAATAATATCCTTCAGGAAAATGAATTGTTGAATGAACTTTCAGGAAACAACCATACTGTGGATAAGCTTTATTTATTATTCAAATGGTTATCAACCAGTAAGCATCCTTCATTAAACATATTTATCATGGTGCCGCAGGGATTCTAAATGCTAATCCAATAACAGTTAGAACAAATGAAGTATTTTAAAATATCGTTAATACAATTAATAATAGCAATATTTTTGATGATTATTTTGATAACAATATTGTCCAAGATAATACCACTTCTTATCTTGAAGGAGTAAATCTCATGAAGCCCAACAACAATAAATGGTCCCTCTGTTATTTTTTGGTAATATGCAAGTGTCTTTCTCATCCATCCATGTTATGTATGGTTGTTTTTTGCCTTGACTGAGTTAGCCACACTATGTCCTGCAATGAACTGGTGAAGGTGCATGAACAATTTATTATCATTTTGTGATGCCTAATTGCTTATGAAAAGGTTTGGTTTAATAATGGTACACCCTAAAGAATGAAGAGAAGAATGTAATTTATGAAGACAAGAAAACCACCAGATAAAGATGGAAGTCAAATGGTTATCATATCTCATTCCAAAATATTTTCTTCTACAAAACTAGAATCACTTGTACTTTTACAACATTTCAACTAATGAGCTTTGTAGTTAGCATACCTTGTATTTTGTTCATATTAAGGTAACTTAATATTTTGTTGCTTGATAAAGATCTAGACTTTATATATTTAATTTGTTCGTCTGCTGTTTCTTTTGATTTTCGCTTTCACCTTCTCATGTTTTCGCTTTTGTAGCATCGCCATGTTTGTATGTGACAACTTCACGGCATGTTGTGTCAATTGGTCTTTAGTATAATAATACTATTTTTCCAGATAAATTTGGGATTTTTCCTTCAGATGCACAATAGCTAGACACAACAATTTACAGCACGCATTTCTTTATTGTTTGTTTTGTTAAAATAATTAATTTCTTTGCTGCTTTGAAAACCTAAACTTGATTCGTTGATACAGCCATTTACTATGCTAGAGTCTTTGCTTCTCATTAAAACGACTGCAGATAGTTATGGATAGTTTCCAGAGATATCCTTCAATGCATATGACCTTTCAAATAGAAAGAATGTAATTACCAAGATACAGGTACAAACGAAGAGGTATTTTAAAATAAAATTTCATCATTAAAGTTATAGTTTCATGACATTTATGAAGAGCAAGTTTGTGATGTGTTGCGTAACATTTTTATCTAAAATGGTATAGAAATGTAGAGGAAGTTGGTGTCTTCACAAATCAAAATAACAACACGAGTTAACATTTAAATTTATCAAATAGTTCTAGAATGAAAATACGTCATTATTTCCGGAATACCATAAACTGATGAAGTTCTGCCATTATTATTCTTAAAACGATTGCCATGTTTTTAAAAGTTATATGTACGATCATGGCTTGCTTCATGTTGAAGTGCACTCATAGTCAGTTGTTTGGGGCCTGGTGTTCTCGCTTTCGTAGTCTCACGTAGAGGATTTTTTTTCCTAAAATTTCTGAAAATTAATTCATAGGCTTCAATGTACAAAGTTTGGTAATGTTAGTTAATGCACATGAACAATGCATGTATACACAACGAAGACTACATGTGAGAACTAATGATGGGGACATTACATGCTAAACCATGAACGCCTTAGGCCTACATTTTTTTATGTTTAAAATAATGCACTTTTTATGTATCCTAATTCCCAGCATTATTACAGCCTACTCTTTGCTGCATGCAATAGGCCCCACCACGTTACCTCCCAGAGCATCAAGCAATTTTTTTTCACTATGACCTCATAACACACATGGTTGATGAATTTTTCTGCCGAAGAAAAACAAGTGATGTTCAATGCCCAGATGTTTTTAAGAATAAAAAGGTGTTTATCCAAAGGTGTGTTGTGTCTCATGTACCCTCACAAGCATGGGAGCACCGCTTGTTGATATACCAATAGAAATTTTGTATATAGTTGTCCACCATGCTAATAATCCTTCATGCTTGACAGATAGAAAGAGGTGATTCTGCCTCAGCCCCATGGGACCCTATACACACCATAAAAGTCAACAATCACATCCCCCTATAGAATAGGTGATCATTATCAATACATAATTGATGCAAGCACCACCACAGTGATGCTACTGTGTATACCATGCTATTCATTGAGATCAATCTAATACACTATAGTTTGGAGTTTTTAGAAGATCAGACCCAGAGATATAACTAGACATGACAAGTATTCACCGTCTCCCGAAATAGAACTCACATGACAAAGGAAATAATCATCAACGAAACAAATATGGAGAGAACGTCTGTAGCACTTAGAATATTATCATGGAAGAATTACCAAACCAAAGACAATGAGAAATTATTAGCAAGAAGTACAAGAGTTTATGTTCGTGTAAAATTGGGGAACAGAAAACACTTTTTCCAACAAGAGATACAACGAAGTTAGCGAAAGAAAGGTATCAAGAATTACAGCAGTTTATCAAATGAAATTATTACCATATGTTCATTAAAATAAAAATGTCTTCAAAATGAATTTAGTACCACAACATGTTCAAAAGATTAAAAACTTCATACGAATGAAGCGCCAATTAATACAAGGCTTAAAGATAAAGAATCCATTAAAGAAGAATTGAAGATAAAGAGTTTTTACAACAAATTTAATGAAGAAAAGAAATTGTACAATTTTATTAAAATCTTCAAGCATGTATCTAAATTTTCAACCTTACAGGTATCCTTTCTAAATTTTCATGGTGGCTCATTCGTTCAAACTTATATGACGTTTTACAGTTAGGTGTTCAAGATTTGAAGAAGGTTAAAGGTATGACCTATTAGAATGAATTATAGCAACAACGTCAAAAAGGCGGCAAGATAAAAGGTGAAGGTACTGGTACAGAAATTGGCTGAAGGAACGTACAAGAGCTCAGTTTTCATTCAACCACAACAACATCAGAATTATTACCAAAGAAGAATTACAAGAAAAGGTATTTTTCTAAAATGGTTACATGAAGAGGAAAGGAATAGTAGAGAAGTAAAGGTAGAGTGTGATAGGTACAGAAGTACCATAAACAACAAACGAAACAAAAGAATGACACCAAAATAGAATATATTCTCATGCTTAACAAAAATAAGTAGCAACACCTTCAGCGTTTGCACTATGACATAGACTATTTTCTGTGCTTGCACACAAATAAGTAGCACCAGCGTAATGATTTACTTAAACTAAAAATAAAGCACTGTATGATAATGAAGTTTTTTAAAACTTGATGAATTAAACAAATATACCAGTGATAAAAAATATACCAATGATATTTAGTCATGGTATTAAAATTGCGACTTAACGTCATGTAATTAAAAGCATGTATTTTTTTAAAACTGTCTATGTAGGCAAATTTCATTTTTGCCTGTAAGGCGTAGAGTAGGTAAATTATTACAATAATAAGAAACAATATTTGATCAAATGATAAGAATGAGCAAGATGCAAAATTATGAATTATATAAATTGCAGTTTAAGAAAAAGTATTTTTACATGTCTCCAAAGACAAAAAATAATATTTGGTATGAGAGATATGTTCATTTAGTTCTTTCAACGTGATGACTGCAGATGTCATAAAAGTGAAGAAATTGTCGCTTTTGTAAGTGCGGCTTGGAAGCGAGCGCTTATATTTCGCTTGTCAAGACAAAAAAGAAAAGACAAACACATGTCGTTAAATTGATTCACAGATGTTGATAAACCTATGAAAAACTCAATCACTTGGTGTGCACTGAGTGTTATAAAGCAATTGACCAAATCAAATCAAATGCACTTGAATCGCATGGTCAAACCAATCAATTAGCTCTATCTTGATGAAATGTCAATCAAATGTGGTTAGTAAATCATCACAAAGTTATAACTCCCAAGAAAGTTACCGTGATCACTTTATGAGCAGTCACAATCAATGCCTAACTTGAACTTAGTTAGTTTCTTCATTTTTCATTCCTTTTTCTGGTGGTTTGGAGCAACCAACTTTCTTAGTATTCCGTGATCAAGCTTCTACACTTGTCCTTCACTTAAGGTGAGGCAAATAATTTCAACTGTTTTTACCACTTAAAAATACCATTCATGAAGGAGAATTCTGCACAAATAAAAGACCTTTTTTCAAAAAGAATAAACAATTTTGTACCATATTAATTTTTTCTTTGACATTTACATATGATAGATATCCTTTTTTCATAACAATTAACAATTATAAGCTAATTAGTTATGTTCTAGTATGTATTGGAATTGCTGAATTATCAATGTTCTTTGCTCCACATCCTAAAAATAGTATCGATCAACATCTGGGAAATAGGATCCATGTGCATGTGTTCATATCTAAATATCCCATGTTAAAGCGGCGCCCTTGTAAACGTCACGAGTCATTCAAAAGAAGAAGCTTTGTTTGGTTAAACCATCATCAACAACAATTTGATTCTTCATTTGTTGTTTATCATACCATAAAACCTGCTCTTGCTTGCTACCTTTTCTTGCACTGAACAAGAATCAATGCTCTTGAACGTTAATGATCCTAAATTTTCTACTTAATTGAATCGCTTGCAACATCAGTTGTTTATGTCATCAGCATATAAGCGAACTATATGTAAACCTACAGTACAATTTGTTGCCTTTTGAGCAAAATCCTTTCATAACAGTAATCATCTAAGATCTCATTAGCCTTATCAAACTCGCTATAATTATCCTAATCAACAACAGTTACACCAACAAACAACTAAGAATTCATTAATTAATTACTATAAAGGTATCTACCTTTAAAGTACCAACAACTTATGTTTAATAAAACTTATTCACATTAGATACTGGGAGGATGGTATTAATACGTAAAATCATTTAAGCCACACCATATCTAACCATCTCATTTAGAGGCTCAACACTTTTTCAAAAAGTGATCCTTCCTAAAAATATCTAATTACGGTGTTTAGTTACAATATCAGCACAAAACACCTAAGCCTGCCTTTTACTTGTTCCTATTCCACAACTTATATGCAATCTTGCTACCATTTTTATATATCAAATAAAAATAAAATATAACAATATCCAAAGGATTACATTCTCATCCTAAAAGAACCTCAAAGCTACATCCACCAAAGAGAAAAGACTTTATGAAAATATTAAAATAAAAGCCGAAAAATCCCTCGCTCACTATACATGGTGATGCTCTTGGTTCTAATGAAGGATTTATTTATGGAGGCTATTTATATGTTCTGTGCTTTCAGAACAAGACTATCATAATATTCTATATAAACATCAGAATCAAAAGTTTACCATTTCCTAAAATATTTGCCTGGTGAAATATACCTGGTAATAACTAACGGTAATTTCATATTTGCTGGATACAAAAATAAAAAGAAACAAATAAATTAATAATAACAATGATTAAAATAACATATATTCTTGACTATATATTAAGACTTAGCTAAGTCTTGAAGTCACCTTTCTAAATCCCACAGTAACTAAAAGCATGTTTCATCTTGATGAGCCAATAAGTCGAACGAAACAGACAAAGCAATGGGAGTAATCAGAAATGTTAAGAAATCAAGTTCAAGATATTTGTATATACCAAAACCCCAGATAATCAACAGAGGTTACACTTAAAGCAGGGGGGTTTATGTAAAAGTAACAACTAGAATTACCATACAAATAGAAACCCAAAGGACTAAACTTAGCTGATATCCCCAAAAATAAGGCAACAAGTTTGTACAGCTAGAATTGAATGGATCAAAAAGATCCCTGAAAAACAAGATACCTTGGTTTTCAACTATGCTTTAAGATCAACAATAAAAGGCAACCAAGAATACCTATAAAATATGTGTTCTCATCCAAATCAAAGAACACAAAAATGCAAAATTCCACATGTATAGGTTGAATTCAATTACCAACTCCACCACTAAGAATAATGAATCAGATACAACCCTATTATTGTCACCATTGAGGAAATATATAAAGGGCATGGAGGTACTTCCTATATTGCTATCTTCACTCTCAATCAAAGAGACGCACAAGAAAAAATATATACGCGAGAAAATTTCTTTTTCTCTCTACAAGGAGAAAACAAATATGTCATCCCAGCTCAACAATTTAGATGAAAAGAAGACCTTTGTAGAATGTAGTAATGCCCAAAAGAAATGAGAAATAGTTACAACTGCAGAACAAATATTAGAAAAAATGTCACACCAAATCATCATAATGACAATCGTATTGAAGGATTTCGAAATGTGTATGATGAGGATAGTCTTATTAAGAAAATGCAAATGAACGTCTGATAAACACGAGAAACAAATGTGACCGCCTATTTTGATGCCTTGATAGAACACACATCAAGGTATGGGAGCGCAATTATCATCTTTTCACCCAAGAAGGTGATTTTTCTTTCAAGAATCATCATCTTCAATCATTATTTTTTATTAGCACGATCTTCCATGTCTTTGTTTGAAGCTTTATAGAGAGAAAGATAGTCACCGTTATGGTGAATTTAATTTGACTTCAAGAGGTTTTGAAGTTAAATAATTGAGGGAGAAAATGATTAAGCGCATACCTTCCATCATTTTTCAAACTGCTCAATAAAAATTAGTAGTCATAAGATATTCCAAATATTGAATCTAAAATTTTATTTATGCTTTTCATAAAGATTTCATTTTCACGTTTGAATATTATTTTTTAGATGATGTTGCATCATCATTAAGAGTGTCCTAAATGATAGAGAAGAGACAAAGTGAAGTGTCGACAACCACGGCGGATCTTTTGGATTAGCTGAAATTGCCTTCCTCAACCAACTATGCATGTTTGTCGAGATCGATGTTTAGACGTCCAATATTCTAACTGTTTAATCAAAAGTTATTAGTTGTGACGATCAACTCAGAGAAATAGTAGTTATGAATTATCTACTATAGGAATCAAACTCCTACAACGGCTCAAATAAATGGCCACCATGCAGACGTGAGTTCCTTCAAGTTCAAATGGCTTGCTTTCTGCTTTATGAAATGTATATATGTGGCCATTTTGGCATTCAGTTTTTCATAGAAACTATGAGTCACTATGAGTCTTCAAGTTGTAAATGAAGGCTCGTTTTGTAAAGATTTCATAGTATTTCTACTTTCAAAATTTTGTAAAGAGGAGTTACACGATAGTAGTCAACTTATATGGGTCAGATTATATTGTATTAATGTTTATGCAGTGTTTATAGTGTCTTGGCTACAAGGGTATCTAAAATTATGAGAAACTTACAATTTGCGTGCAATCGTATGTACCGCTTGTGTGCTATGTTTGTAGAAAACAGGTTATTTTACACAACATTAGAAAGAGGAAAAAATCAAATTGCGATAACTAAAAAACACATCCATAAAACAAAAGAGCCTGATCCAACAAGAGTTCAACCAGGGCACTTAGGTGCCACGTACTTTTCAGACATCATAATGCTTATGTTTACTTACTTAATGCTTCTAGACCCCACAGGAAGACATTATATGTTTACATTTGCTCAGATACAGAGACATGGTGTTCATAAGTTAAAATATGAAATGTACTGTTTGGGAGCACTCACTTGTTAAAAGCTCATTATTTTTCATCTTTCCAGGCTGCTTCACCATAACTTAATTAAGAGAGCTCAAACAACTATATTCAGTCACTAAAACCTTGAACATAACTCGGAATTATAACTCGAACTCATGTACGGTACACATGGTTAAGAAAAACCCACGTTTTAAAAGCTAAAACCCTTCAATGTCGAAACATAAAACAAATATTCATGCACTTTTTTCTTTTCTAGCCCTTTTACATATTTTTTATTTTGTAATATTTTTACCATTGAAAATTTATTAATAATTAAAGATTCATACAACTTTTTTTTATTCATAACATCATATTACTACAAACTGATATATAAATCATAAAATAACATCAAAGTTTTTAATATACATGTTAATTTATTTACGATATCGTTTTTTATTTGTTTACGAAAAAATCGAATTCTTTATTATATAATATAAAATTATATTAGATGTTTATCAAATTAATATATTACATAATTTTATACTTATGTAAACATGTTATTTTAAACATGAGACGTTTTCTTTCATCAACATTTTTTCTTCGATTCATCTTTTGAGAAAGATCTAAGAGGAAGAGAGTGTGAATTTGTTCAACCTTCTCATAATAATTTTCGTCCTTTTCTTCACTCGTCTACACAATTCCAGATGTTGTTTTGTTGAGAAACCCATGTCCTGTGAATCACCCCATGCACTCCTCATGACCAACCTTGTTTTGGTGGAACATATTTAGTAGGAAGAATTAGCTTATCAAGGGCTTGTCTTAATATCAACAGACTTGTGGAGAGGAAGAATTGGAAGGTTTTGTTTCAACAAGTTCATCTCCTCATTATTTTTGTGGTTAGATTCTGCGTTTTCTTGTTTGGGGGAAGCGAGAGATTTGATTTTTCATAATATCCGTCTTGAAGGGGAGACAAAATCAATGACTTTAGAATTTGACCTAGAAGTGGATGTGTCCCTCGCTTGTCCAGTTAGTAGGTTTTTACCTTCAGAACTGTCACAAGAAATTTATCCAACCAAGAGGACACAATTTTACTTCACTAATCTACAAACACCTACCAACAACGCTCTTCACAAACATGCATCAATCACATACAATAAATAGAAAAGTATTTATCTAGGGGAAACCAATCAAAGTCCTGTAATCTGTTTGCATTAATCAAATGAATAAAGAATCTATTACAATTTCTGCTTTCATTTCAACTGGTGCAGCATCACTCTCTGTTCAATTAGAAGTTATGACCTTCACTTAATCAATTTATGCCCTTCCACCTATTTTATTTCCTCAGTAAACTTCTAAAGAAATTGCTCTATTTTTTAGGAATTTTCCAAATTGACTGTGGTATCTCCATGATTTAATTTATTGTTACTTTTAAACAATCAGACACAAGACTAGTTCTAATAACCACGCTGTATTGTTTGGAAATTTGGACCACACTTGAGCAACTCAAATTCTCAGATGCACACCTGCTTTTGTTGATTTAATGGAATAACCCATATCCCAACAGACAGATAATGATTTTAGGGTTACGTTCTATGAGTTAATTACAAGTTTAAAGGTTAAAACAGCTAGGGTTTGTGGGTGTAGGGTTTTAAATGGGTCAGGTGGGTTGCACCAGGATTTGCGGTTAGGGTTAAGGGTTAGAGGCCGGTGTTTAGGGGTCGGCGCACCAGAGTGGTTTGTGGGGGTTTTGTGAGATTTAAGCAGCGAAGAACTTAGGGAAGCAGCTAAGGCCAGAGTGCTGCGGCCAGAGGCCCAGGCTCAGGGGAAATGAATAAAGGAGACAGCTTAGTGTGTCAGGTGGGATTTAGCAAACAAGGATTTGGCACGGATATTAGGGAAGAATGGGGTTAGCTGAAGGGGCCGTGCCGCTGTGTCAGGCTTAGGGATAAGGCCTGTTGTAATGAATTAGGGGCCTAGTGCTTAGGCGATGGCCTAGGAGGCCTAGGTTTAGGGGAGCCAAACCATGGTATTTAGGTGCTCAGGTTGTACGAAGAAAGTAGTTGGCCAAAGAGTTTGTAATGAGGGGTTTAGAGTTTAAATGTATTAGGGTTTAGAGGTTTAGGGTTAAACAAGAAACAACAGTTTTAGCCATTATAAATATGTTTTACAAACAACAATAGGCCTAGGGGCTTAGGCTTAAATGAAGTGGCAGAAGCAACAGCTTTCCGTAGGCTCAGCTATATTTAGGAGGCTTAGGTTCACATTGTAACAAAGCAGCTTATATCAGGTTAAACAACAGGTTGAACTACAAACATGAACAGCTTATGCTTTAGATATTTAGGTTTATATTAAACAATATATATTTAAAGTACAGGTAATAAATGGTGGCAATGGTAATTAGGTATCAAGTAATGATATATTTATAAATGAACTTGTTGTTTATAATTAGGCTTTATATTAAATGGTTAGCTGAAGTTTGATGTCCAGATTTAGTAATGAAGAAGCATTTATTTTAACATAGTAGTTAATGGGTTGAAGGCTGAAATAACCAAAGGGCTTAGGTTTAGGAAGAATCGTTAGTTGGAATCAGGTTTACAAGTTATGGCGTTTATATTTAGATAAACAGGTTTAGAGGTTTTTAAATTAGAAGAACACAAATAAAATGAAATAGGTTTAGTTAGGGGATTTATAATCATGATTTTAGTTGTAATACCAAGCATATTTAGGGTTAATGGCTACGGGTTTAAAGTTGTTAAAGAAATAAGAATTATGTCATTAAGGTTAGAGGTTTAGGTTTACACCAAAACCATAAAATATATAGATGGAACAAATTTTAAAACCTACAAAATGAAATGGTGTTTCCAATTTATTAATCGCACCACAAGTTGCATTTTTCTGTTGTCACTAAGATAGCGAGATACTCATATTTTTCAATAGTATATATTTCAATCCAAATTAGTTTTATCATTTCACCTTAAACAAAGATGCTCTAAATTTTATTTCAAAGAACAATATCCCTGATATTTTTTCTCAATTATGTGAAAACAAGTCATTTGAGTTAATACAATCAAATTATTGGTCAAAGAACAAAGGCAACAACTACTGACCAATACAAAGAAATGAGAGAAATAGTTTTAAAATCCATACTAAATGTCAGTAAATAAACAACTGTCCTAAAGACCTCATGGTCGTTTATCCACCAAAGAACCATCAATTACCTCAAGACAGATATCACCTCTGTTGATATGAAAAGAACCTACTTAATACAATTAAAATATTCTATCCATTTTAAATTCAATGAGCATATACAACTTAAATAATAAGTGCAATATTATAATAAGCAACATATTATACATTATTGTTGTAATTTACATTGGGAAAATACGTTTCTTTTGTTTGAAATAGTTGCTTTATATTCAAACAATGATTGAATTCCATATTTTATTGAACCAATTTTTTTAAAGATCAATGCGATGAAATTTTAGTATAACTTTTAACGGTTTTTTGTATGACCAGATCACGTTGGTCATCTGATCAGAACTTGTTTTTATGTTATTAATTAGCTTGGTATGAATGCTGGCAAGATCCTCCAAATATTTATTAAATTTCATCTTTCAGTTTGTTCATTGTTTAAATATTTTTCATGATAGCAGATACAAGTATAACTTGACCTAAATAGAAGTGGTTTTATGTTAAATAATGTTCAAATGAATTTTTTGACACAGTAATATAGATCCAGTTAATACAACGAAAGCAACCTTTAAAATACCATGGCCCTTTAGCCTTTAATAATGTGAATTTTGCCATTCATTCCACAAATACCATTATTTTGAGTGTTCAAACCTTATAATTAATGGTGAGTAAATAATAATTAATTCGAAAAAGAAATAAAAGTGTAGAAGTTCTACATCACAAATCTTTGAAGAGATTCTATGATCTATGTTAATAGTACCCACATAAGTGTCATGTTTAATGGAGTCTATTTTCTAGTTCTAAGACAAACGTAGTTTTAGAAGTATAAACTCTTTTTCTTAGGATCATCTTAGAGAACAGTATGGTAAATATATTGCAACCAACAGTAGATAATAGAAATGCCAATGTTCACAGTTTCATTTATAATTTAATCGCAACAATATTTAATGCAACAAGTCGCACCAAATTGAATGTTACACGAATGGTGTATTATGAATATATAATTACAACAAGTTTAATGATGGATATGAATCAACAAAAGCAGTGCGAACATGAATACCTCATTTTACCGGATGGGATATGTAACAGAGGCAAGAATGTTTAATGAAGTGGAGACTCAAGCGAATCAAATATTTAAACATTTCAATTTTAAAAGAGTATGAAGAAAAAGACACCTTTTAAAAGCAATTCAATAGAGAATTAAGGAACTTTAGATGCTCATTAGATTACACAAAATTACACAAAAATTTATGCGACCAGTTCAATTGCTTATGCTGACATATATGATATAATATTTAAAGATGAAAGCTTTAAACAAATAATCGTATTTAATGAATGACATTAAAGTTACTACGACAAGATCTACAAGCAGAAACCGAACTCAAAATTGTGTAGAATTAAAGGAAATTGTAGTTGTAGTTTTTACGATGGTGACGAACTAGGTGTTGTAAAACGCAAGCATCATACACTTTAGGTATAGATATTAACAACAACTCCAATTAAAACAAACTTTGAATTTTCTGACACACACCATAACATCATCAACCTTCTAAATGACCAAGCTATTCAATAGTACATTTCAGAAAAATTTTCAATCACTAGAGGTTCATTGTCTACAACATTACAACTAAATTCAATTAACTATATGGTCATTTAATGAACCTGAATGAAATAATGCACTGAATTACAACAACAACCATTATATATGTTGGTTGTAGATATTTATTTTGAAATAACAAAATACATTAGTCAATAGGTTGAACTTATTTTTACTATTTTGACAATGGAAAATATTCAGAAAAGAAGCATGACAATGACGTCAAACAAGCGCAAGAAACATTTTTAAAAGTAAAATGTTGATGCATTTCCAAAGCCTACTAGTCAGAAAAAACACTTGAAAATCATGAAAGAGCCAAGCCAGTTATACTAATTTCACTATAAACAGTACTAATAATATCGCGATAGTTTGTTAGAATATGAATAACAATATTGTACCTTCACAAGAGAATCCATGCTTAAGTGTCTTCAAGTAGAATGTTACAGCAATGGATCCTCAACCATAATTGATAAAATAACAAAGTAGTAGAATGAGAATGTTTTGCAGTGCTCATGTGAATAGTCTATGGACATGTGGAAGAATTAAAATAGCATGAGATAGAGGCGTATAAATTTCAACGCGATAGCATCAATACATAATTAAAATGCAGATCATATTAAATATAACATATATACTAAATAATACAATCTATTAAACCAACATAGTTACATAATCTTCATAATCGAAGTGTAATAGATAACTAATGCGAGATGGTTGCGAGCAGCATTTATAGGTTTATAGTCGTAGTAGTTAAAATGGTGGAAGCACGTAAACAAATAAATTTTTCATATCATGAATAAGTGCCGGACTTGTAAGGTGAGAGATGTGAACTTAGCCTACAAAATATAGTAGTGATGTTACAAGTGTAGATGTTCAGATCTTTACAATGAATGGGAATACTTTCAACCCATTTCTAATTTAAAGGTACAAATGCGAATATTCCATGAAGAATATGAGAATACCTACAGAGTACCAACCCAACAAGATCAAGTAAATGTTTACGTTGCCATCAATGTTTCAATAAGTAGTGAATATACGATACCGTATTGATTGTGATGCATTAATTATTATAGTTCGTTATCTTCATTTTATAGTCAATATTTACATTATCGACATTTTCATAGTAGTTTTGTTATTATGATGCTACAACTTGGACAATTTTAATTGCAACAGCAAGACGAGATGGTGTCTTTCAGTTGTGTTTCTTCTTATCCCATGATTCCTCCTCCAAATACAGATGTGTTCCATATAATGGATTGTATGAACCCCTAGAGGACTGCTAATCTGAAGAGATCCAACGCGATGAATCAACATCAATTTTTAAAAGTGATGAATATAAACCAAGAACAACATATGAAGAGTGTAGATAAAACAGCGTTACAAAAATACTTGAAGAAAGAATTTAACATTATAAAGCCACAAAAAAATCCAATAATGTTGCTGCTAGTTCATGAACATGAGTTCAAATTGTTTGTTGTGCAATCAATGCATATCAAGCCCTCATAGTTACTTTCTCTTTTTTGTAGAGTAGTTTGCTTTATTACACGGAACAACGCAACAATTCACTATATTAAACCTGCTTTTCTAGAGCTTAAAGCAACCGTTTAAACTTGTATCAAATAAGGTGATTTTGTCACTACATAAAACAACAAACAAAAAATCAGCTAAATTTAATTGTAGACTTTCTCCTAATTCAAAACTATTAAAGAAATATCATTTCATAGACAGCAAATTTGAAGCCAATTAATTTCTGAGTATGTTTCTGCAAAGAGTAACAATTATATTATACCAAAACTCATTTTCATAGAAGGCTTTTAATAAAATGTACACTTAAACACCATATTAGTTACCGGGATTTGGAGATCCACAATGTCATAGAATTTAATTTACATTCATATAAATTAAGCCCATATTCTTTCAAAATATAGAACAATTAACAAATAATTTCAGCACCAAGTGATTAGTGTGGTCAATACAGCTTGTACACTTTTCTTCTTCATATATATTCATGTACGTTTAGCATGTGTATCCAAAATAGTTCTTAGCATTATAGTATCTGTTCCTTATAATTTGAATGTCCAATATATGAAAATGGCGTTTACAATCTTTACATTCCCATGACTAATATATAAATATGTTGTTTGAACAATTACATGCATATCATGTATATGGAATATAATGAGATCTTATACCAACAATGAGAAACATTACAAGAAAAAATTAATTGAAGATTGTAACAACAATGCTTATCAACGTAAATCCAAAATGAATACACCTTCCGTATTAATAAATTGACCAGATTCCACAAGAAGCTGTTTGGCTGAAACTCGCGCTATATAAATTGGTGAAAAGATATTATCATAAACGTTGTTCTAAGATGTGTTCTTTCCAAATTAGTATCTAAAGTTTTAGCAGCAGCAAATGATGTGATAACAGTAAAAAATGACTTATTCAATTTACCAATTCGAGCAAAAAATATAATGCAGCATATATGGGCCGTTCATGGAGAGCTATTAAACGACATTGGTTATTGGACTCATGTTGACTACACTATTATAACTCACTATGGCTAAACAAGTGCTAGACTTAGCTAATGCCAACAAACTCAAGAATTCCATCTATGTTGCAGATACTTTTCACAGTTGTGTCGTTAGAACTGAATAAGCCCTCCGCCTGGATTTCAAACAATAGGGAAACAATGTTCATGCTTAATGAACATATAGAAGTAATTAACAAGATTCAATAGAAGACATCATATTCAAACAAATATATATAAAACTGATTCAACGTACCTCCTACACGAACTCACACAAAGCAGAAGCTGCCACTTAAAGTAGTGAAGCCAAATATGATGCATAAATAGATTTAGGTTTTCACGATGCATATTTTTATACAACATGTATATCATGGTTAAAGAAGAAATACCTTCTAAAATGGAATGACCAAAGCAACACCACAATTTTTCTAATGCTTTCATACTTTAAAATACAATAATAATGAAAATATGAATGATACGTATGATAATTTTGATAATGACTCATTTGTTTCTAGGTAACCGTTACCGTACTAATTACACTTTGTAGTGAGTATACAGACAAATGTTAACTTAACGGTAATACATTTATATGGACTTAAGTCCAAAGATCAACATACTTAACTTTAAACGAATTAGATTTATGTATGTATTAAGTTAGAAATGCAACTTTGAATATCAAACAATTTATGAATAATAAAATGATTAAGTTTGTCTTTGTATTTTGATTCATTACATATTTTGAATATTTTTTTGTAAATGACATAGTTCCCATTCAATTAAACTTCATAGAAATTACATAAATTATGTGTTATAGCGTGTCCAAGATTCTCCTTGATCTGCCACTATTTTAGCCTTCGTTTAAAATACAATTGTTCAACATCATTCATGAATAATTATTAATGCATACATGAAACAATAAAAATCATGCGGTATGAATACAATGGCGCTTTAATAAAGCTTCTTTCAAGCGAAAACCCAACTTGTTCAGAGTATAGCGAACATATATCGTAATAATCCTCATACAACACTGATCAGGTTTAAGCCTTTTCATAAAATCATAAGACCACTAGGTTTGATCTGTAAATCTATGCACTGATCGCCACCGTTATTCGCTTTCATTGTGATCCTCGCCTCAAGAATGGTTTCACGAGTTCATCATTTCATTCACCACATAATCCTTTTACTAGTACTGCATCAGCTGACACCAATGATCACTATAGTCGCAAATCGAGTAGACACTTGTTTTCACCTATTTTCCACTACACTCCACTAAAATCGTTACGCACCGAAAGTTAACTTGTGTGTCATTTGATTAATGTTGTTGCTTTTTGAACAATGAATACATCAATTACCCATTCTCACTAGTGTATCATCTTGCTTAGATGAGATACAATTGCTTCAACTGAGTCAACCTGTTAAACTCGAAACTGCAACCACTTCTTCCAACTCTCGCTACAAATTTTTCCACTTCACTCCCAACTTGTGTCCTCTATGCATAACCCATGTCTCAGGAATTGGCAGAATTTCTTCAGCCCACCAATTTGACCAATCATCAAATTAGTGCTCCAAGAGAATAAGTTGTTGCTTAGTGTCCGGTCATTATTATTAATATAAATCGACATGTATCGCTTTAGATCAAGATCTATAAATATAATCTACCAATATTCTGTATTATAATTCCACTATTTTTCACATTTGACCAACCATCTACAAATAGCATCTTGATACATATAGAATATGCTTCAATGGTACCAGTGTCATACACCAAAGTAAAGGTGAGACCTAATTCTGCTTTCAGGTGATTATTTTTCCAACCAGACTGTATGATGCTGTTTCAGTGACGTTTCTTCAAACGTTTTCTTGTTGCACCAACACCTTCTCAATAAGAAAGGTATGTCTTTTCATGCGACATGCAACTCCATGTATTCTACTGCAATCCTTGTAAGCGCTTCATAAATCGCATGTATCTTCTTCATAAATTTTTGCCGTAACACTTCTAAACTTCAAATGCTCCGAACAACTTTAAGTCAAATATATTGATCACACGCGCCAGATTTCTTTAGCTACCTATTGTCTTTAAACCACCATAGCTAAACCCACCATGCACTAAATTTTCACGTATCGTACCCCCAACTGCACTAATATCCCACATCGCTACTGATCTCATTGTATCAACCAACCTATCATACGTCATTGCCTTTACAGCACTTTAGTTGTTCAATTCATGACATCTCATCCTCACCAAATCCCACCTGCATAAATTTTTCTTGATTATCTATGTTACCACTTCACCATATACCAAAATTCTTCCGCCCATCTAGTACAAATTTTTCTACGATATTATCTGAATCACATCCCATATTTTGGTTTTTCCATCTCTATATCACCACCATACGTGCGTAGATCCCTCTAAATCCATGTCTTCATGTAGTTTTCCTTCTGTGAAATTTGGATATCTGCTTATCAATGCTTCATCCAGAACGTTCAAGGTGAGCAACATAATTTGTATGTTTATGTATCCCACAATATTCAAACTTCATATCGATTTGATCTTCTTTAGCATCCGCCGCAATGTAAACAAGTGAGCTAAAATTTCAGCATAACACGTTTTTACTTAAAATCCATTTCTAAAAATGCTGTTAATTTATGAGAACAATGGGGCTTTTTCAATATAAACTTGTTGTTGCATGCCTCAAACCCCACAATTGTATGAAGGTCTGATTACAGCATCTTCACACCCACAATCGTTTCGTTTTCTTCCTACAACTTATCTATCAATGTGGGTTGCTTATACGCTATAGAGTTCTCTTTGGAATCTTTCTTGTTGCTGTAAGTTTAAATCACGTAGATGTATTCACCACCATTATCACCCTTGTTTTCACTTGCTTCTCTTAATTTTTCCACCCGTTTGAACTCAGCTACTTGAGTGTTTATCACTTTTTCTCTGCTGAAGTGAAGAAGATCCGCAACACTTAGCAGAAAATTATCACGCATTATGGCATGACTGTGGCTTTGTTGTTAGCAATTGGTAGCGTCCACATCGCCTTTTGTGGACTCTTTCAAGGATATTCGGTAACGTACTATCCTTCTCATGGGTGTGGTCTTTATAAATTTTTCTCTAAAGTACATCCTCACCATCCACCATGTATGGCCCGGAAAAAAGTCTTGTACCTACTACAAATTTTCAGCACTACGGTGAAAATGGTCAACCTCATGTGCCAGTACCTTCTCATCTTAGCCACCACTTTTCACTAACATTGAAATGGTTACCTACCTGCAACATAATTGATAAAGACTTAACTCTAATTCATCTTCATTAATTGTTTTATGTTAGCAGCGATTAATCGAAAACAACATCATAACCTTGTCTTCCAACATTTGCTGGAGACTGCATTTTTCAACTTTAGTATGCATGACATCTTTCATATGAAAGGTTTATTTAATTTTTCAAAGAAAACAACTGAAGGCACCACCATTCATCATCATCGCCATCTCTTTGACAAAATTTCAAGATCCTTTTTCTTCCGTATCACTAAACAAATTCTTTGTCTCCACTACAAGGAAAGATCATCACCTAATAAGAAATCATACACCGATCCCAGCACTTGAAACCAAGTATGGGATCAAATAAAACTAGCTTCAAACCATATGCTACGTTCTTCCGCCAAGAGATCCGCAGAGCGCCTACTATTTCTTCTTTCTATGGCCATCAGCTACATGTCTTTGTTTGGCATGAAAACACTTCACCTTGACAAATCCGCTTTTGCCTTGGTAACCATTAGCGATTTTTCATTTTCGCTTTTCTTTTGTTAAAAGCCAAAGGCACTTTTTCTTCATCTACCTTTTGGATGAAGATCCACCTTGTACCTTGCTCATTCCTCCATAATATTCGACCAAAAGCACCATCTCAGTAATTTTCCTACCATTGACAGTGGTTTTCAGAGATATGCCAACCTTCTTCGAAGCTTCATAGGTTTAAGTCACTAAGTATTCTTTCAACAACAAGAATTCCCACACTTTCCCAACTTCATCTTGTGATAAACTTTGTCATTTTTTAGTAGCATCGTCACCTTCTCCATTTTTTATTTTTTTGAGCTGTTTTTACACAATCGTCACTTTCAACAAATTTGTCAAAGCTTCCATTAATATGGTTTGCTTAGCATCGACAATGTGGTCCTTCACACCTTCCAACATATCCTCGACACTTTGCTGTTTTCTTTTGCCATGCGCCGTATACAGCCGCATCATTAGAAATCATGCTTCTCGAATATCAGCTGCTGCGAACTTCAAATCTATTATCATCCAAGATCGCCTATCCCATTCTTCCATGTTGTAACAATTGAGTTCTATCAAGCGGGCATATCTAATTAAAATTTGTTGAAAGAGATTTCATACTGAATTTCAACTTGATAATTAACACGCGTTAGTGCATTAAATAGCGAAATGGTCACTATAAGCTCATTGGTATAATAAGAGCTGTCATTAAAATCAACGCCACTAAAGGTATACGCCAAAAGTAGGTGTTGTGTAGATCTTGCGTGTCCATCATACGACGAGATAGTGATTGATAGTGACCGCCACTAGTTTGTATAATGGTGATTTAGAATAATACCTTCATTACCAAAATGAACGTCATCGGTATGCTACCAGCAGAAAGGGTGATATCTAAGGTCCAACAATACGATTTATAGTGATTTAACATGATCGCCACTATTTATGTGATAATGGTGATTGGAAAATATTTCAACAAAATTTAAAGGCTACCAGGCAAGGCCATATATGTAGTGATGTTTGTTGTCCGTTTAATAATTATAATGATTGGAGTAGTGACTGGCCACTATTTCATATGAATATGTACGATTTTTGTGATGGACCTTTCTGTATTGCCATTATTAGACATATGTTTATCGTTCATTGACCGTCACTATAAACGCATTATGATATCAAGGTCTCACTAATAATGACTATAATGACACAAATATCTCACTTATTTACAAATGAAGAATTATTTATGGTACTTTAATTTTACTTATTTGTCATTATTATGCAAAGAGATAGAAAACATGACCGCCACTATTTCATATTTAAGGAGGGTTGCAAATGTTTATGTCATTGGTGATGTATTAAAATATATCCGTCACCAAAAATTGGATCATTATTCTCATATATGAATATTTAATACATCTGTCACCAACCTCTGCTTAAAGGTGTTTCTTCATTTTTTAGCCAGGCACTTTGAAAATTAGATTTTTAACTATAATGTTTTAAAAAAGATGAATGAAAGGGGACACAAACAGAAATGAAATATTCATGGTTCTGGCTCTATTTTTATTTTCATTTACACTTCAATAAAAGACCTACTCCAGCACGTATTTGTGCTTAGTGGTTCTAATTTAATAGTAAATTATACTAGATAAAATAAATGAATAATCGAGAGTGCCTGCCAAGTTAATTTTTAATCCTTACACCAAAGTCTTTAATATTCAAGTCTATGGAACAACTCATTTAAAGTCTACAACCAAAGAATTTAAATGAAAGCTTCAAAAACTACTGTTATTACAATTGAAGTATTTTTGTTATAAATTATGTTCAATTTATATGACAAGTTATGCTATAACCTTTAAAACTAGTTTCAGCTACATCTTTCAGTGTCAACAATGACAAAGAACATAGTTGGCAAGGTACCCTTTGTTTTTTTTTTTAAATATATGTAAATTCTGATAGAGGTTACATGAGATATCAAAACTGAGTAAACACCACCAAACATGTGAATGACAAAGTTCATACAAATGAGGCTGAATATGACATAGTTAATTTAGCTAAATGATATAATTAAACTAAAAGCAACTTAAAAAATGAAATTGCTACAATATACATCAGATCAACAGATGAATTTGCATCAACAAATTGGAATTACTACATTCTCTGTAATTTTAAATTTTAAAGATACCATTTATTAAAAATCGAATGATGAAGTAATTCTACAACTTCCATTATGGTTGTAATATTCAGGTCTTATCTAGAGCAGATCCGGTATCTAAATATTCTTGCATCACATCATGTTCAAGAGGTAATGAATCGCTGCATCACGTATAACAGAAGTGAGATTAAAGGTGTAAAGAAACAATCGCTTAAATATACTAAAAATGAAATAAATCACGAGAAGCACTTAAACTAATTGTTAGAATTTTTCAAGTATGGTATGCCAAATTGGTGTCCTAAGCGTTAATTACAAAAATTGTTATGTATAAACTGAAGGAAATTGAGTTTTAGGTTCAAGTGATGTTGATGAAGCACATATCTTACTTGCAGTTACCATCATATGATTATTAGGTTCAAGTTTCTATATGTGATAATACTTAAAGTTTGAACACCAAAGCACAGGAAGTTTAGCTTCCTAATGGCAACAACAAAATCAAGCAATTTGAGACCTTTAAATGTATGTTCGTACAACAACCTGCATCTGCAAATGTTTTTAAACCATTTGGTGCAGAAATTAATTGATCCTTTGAAGTTGAAACTTGTTTGATCGTGGTATTATTAAGATGACAAGAAGCTCAAACAATTAAGCAAATATTACTATGTGTACTGCATGTCTAAAGAGTTTACCTGTATACGTATATTTTAAGATATTTAAAATACAGGTAAGAAGAATCAACCATTGCCTCAACAAATTGCACTTGATAAAAAACAAGATCTCAATTTTTAATACTACCGTATAATGTGGTTTATTGTTTGTCGTCAATTTCTCATGTCATGGATTGTACCAACAAAATAAGAATACTTTATGACATTCTGTCAAGTGACAATTAAACAATATAATCAACCCAGACAACATGACTACATGAATATCAAAAATAAATATTGAAGTAAATGATGATTTTGATCAAACAAGAAGAGACAAGCAGGATGAAGTGCTTTTAAATCTTCAAAAGTATATATGATGGGCTGCAGCAGTTTTGGGAGTTCCTGATAGAAGAGAAGGGAAAAGAGGCAACTTCGTGTTCAAATAATGTAGTAATGCACTTTAAAGGAGAGATTTTACTTTCGTCAATCTTTACAGTGTATAATGCCTTTGTCAAGCCGACATTCGAAATTCATTTGTTTCATGGATGTAGTAAGATATATTGTGCTAAGAGAAGTACCGATATTCATACAATACACCTTTCATGAACAAATATCATTTGAATTATGCCCAAAATAAGAGATGAGAATAAAGAAAAGAGGGCTTTACAATGTTTGATATTCAATAGAATATCTAAACAGTACATACCTAAGCAGGAGAGACCTTAAATCAAGCAATTTGAGACCTTTAAATGGTGTAATATATATAAATTCACCAGATCTTTAAACTATTGCATAAATAACTCAGACATAAAAATGTCAAACCTCAATGCATCTTCATGGCTTACCAACGAAATCGCCGACTAAAATCGAAGTACAGCAACACGAAAGCAATGATGTTGAAGATTTGGATCTATGCTTTATGCCAGAAGTAGGAGGTGTTGCAATGAGGTGGAACAAAATGGCTAATATGCTTAGCGTAACAATTTGGTACCAGCAGTATGCAAGTGCCGCCACATCCTTGAATGGAGAGCTTCAGGTTACGCATCATGGAAAGGTGCCAGCAACCAACAGCTTCATATGGAGAAGACCGACATTCACAGCGGGGAACAACTGGCTGTATCAAGTTCAAGAACTGTATATATTTATGCTAAATGTTTCTACAACCAAGAGTACTATATATAAGCAATAAAGATATTTACTGGTGCTGGTAAAGTAATTAAAACAAAAAGCGTTATCAGAATACAAGCACGTGAATTAGCAAATACCACAAATGAAAAACATCATTTGAAAATATTTGTTCATAGCGCATTTCGTGGTCATACGAATGCCTAAAGTTGCAGGCGATGTAGCATCGCATGTTTTCTTTTCTACAACTTACAAGTTTAAAAGGCATGTGAATACACTACTATCAGTAATAGTATCGCAAATTAAATCATTGCATCATATTTACTTGTTGTTCAGATCTGAATGTTTTCATTATCATAGATTTTAAGAATGGTTAAAATTGCTATCATTAATTTTGAGTGAAAGTGATAATTTAAAATTCCATTTTCAAAAGTTTTGCTTCAAACTTTACTTTTCCATATGGCATGTTGTGCTTCTTTAATTATTTGATTCAAATATCAACACCTTGTAGAATCTTTGTTGAACATAATTATCATAATGTCTTTAAGCTGCATCAATATGAATTTGTTGAATGGACAACAAAACGAGACTAAAATCGGCACATATTTGGGATCATTTCCTTCTGTGGTTCGAGAATTCCCCCCCCAGCTCCGTGGTCTTAAATTTCTCGAGACGTCGTTTGACGCTTCCAATTTTCAAAATTTGGAGGGGACGCTATGGGACGTTTACCATTCGAGGGGCTGGTGCGTAGAGGCATCTTAGAGGACCCATGTGCGCGAGTGTGACGAGGCGCAGTGACCCATCAAAGGGCCAGATATGCTGTTCTCATTAATTCTTCTATCAAAGCGCCATTTAACTGCCAAGAAGCCATACCATATCCATTTGTACCAGACTTTTAACTGGTGAGTAGCATTGAATATTGAACATGTTATCGTTGGAGTATTTTAATTTATCACTAGACCTTCACTTGATGTCGTATTTTAGTTCAACGATGTTTTTTTTATTGGCTTCTTTCCAAATTTTTGTTTGCTTCTCCATTAATTCTTCAAGATATACACCAGGATTTCACCAAAGTCGTAATTGATAAGAATTATTTATATCTCATCATATACTTTAGGTGAGAGAATAGAAGTGAAACCAAACCTTATAGTGAAACATACTACAATAGGTACTACAGTTGCATTGGGTACGTACGTTGAAAAAAAGGCAACTCCAATCAATGCTCCAATCTTTACACCAATAAATTAACTTCAAATAACAATTCATGAGATTCTAGACAGTATCATCATGTTTCTTAAATGGAGTCACATCAAGTAGATGTACAGTATAATATTAACACGCGAAATATTCATTACTGCTTCTGGACATGATTATAGGACACCAACAAGACATGATAATATATATTTCCTTCCTATCTAGAGTTAGAACTATTAACCACTCAGCCAAGGACATCGCGATACCAATATGCTCAAATCAACAACAGTAGTGTTCTCTTATCGAAACATGAATAAAAGGAACTATTTTTCAATTTTTGAAAATTTAGTTTCAGTTGAAAGCTCAATATTAGCATAAAAGAGCATTGGGAGTAACAACTACTTTTGTATATACTAGATGTCAACACTTTAATAAACTTCTTCAACATAAACAACAGAGTAAAGAATATCAAATAAGAGAAGAATTATAGCCAATTGAATATGTTAATTGTAAAAATAACTGAGAATTATTACCACAAAGAGGAAGTATTGCCTAAAGAACTCGACACCAAGGCAATCTCCTACTGTTTTATTGAATATTTTAAATTTCACAACTAAAACATTTAACAATCTTGATGTCTCTATTTAATTCTTTTTCATAGACAATTTGGCATGTATATACATACATTTGTTTCATTCTCTATCTATTCACACATTAATAAAACAAGAATGCTAATATAAGTACTATATAGGCACCATTCCACATAAAAGGGATTTAAAGTGCTGCTTAATGCTTATCCTTGAAAAATGCACTTATAATTAAACTTACCATTCAGCCCCATCTCATTTCCTCCCCAGTTACCTCCGTAATCTTTCTTGAATTGGGGTATCCAAGAAGAGATAAATGCAGACTGTAAACTATATTTTCAAATTCTCACATTCATTAGCAAACAACACATCAACTTAAATGCTATTAAATATACATGGCAAATAAAACAGCCCATACAATGCAAATTGGAAGTAAAGGACAAATCAAATTTTCAAAGAAATTATGCCTAAGACAATAGTGAGATCTAACCTCAACAATGGTTGATATGTATTCTGTCACCACGTTCTTAACACAGAAAAGAACAACACAAAATATCCCACATGGAGACACATTGAGGGATGAAGA
The DNA here is from genome assembly GCA_034641835.2 of Pinus albicaulis. Taxonomy (NCBI): domain Eukaryota; kingdom Viridiplantae; phylum Streptophyta; class Pinopsida; order Pinales; family Pinaceae; genus Pinus; species Pinus albicaulis. The sequence goes on from CM076572.1 coordinate 598,875,485, forward strand.
CAACAATATTGGTACCCCAAGTGGCAGCAAAGGATAATGCTAATGAGCAATAACAATACACCTACAAATTGGGAGTGAATAACCTTCTAAGTTTCAATTCTGGTGAACTGCCATAGCATAGCGCTTTTAGCCCAGCTTCAACTCAATGTGGTTATATGCTCAACAACAAAATCATGATCCTCATATCCTTGGTTGTTTTGAGTATGATCTTTATAATGAATGGTCTCAATATAAAATGACCTCTTCATGAATTTGGTAATTTGATATATTGTAGATATCTCTTTTCTTCTGACAAAGGATGGCCTTCAGATTTTCTTTGGACGAAAGCTTCTTAGAAAGTTTGATGTTGTGAATGTCTCATGTAAGTCTCATTCTGTAACTGTGTAGCCCAAGATGACGCACAATGTAAGGTCGACCTTATGACGATGGTCGTTTTCATTTGTAACATTTCTGTCCAAATAAGAGGGATTTAACAAGACTTAGATTTGTCCTGCTAATAAAAATGTAGTAGTCATGGAATCCAACAGGTCAACCATAAAATTGATACAGCAATAAGATACCTCTACATACCATACATAGTCGATAGTCAGATGGCGTTTTGATACAAAGGTCATTATTAATTACGATGTTTCATACATATATATATTGATAATGGGATAAAAGGTGCCTTCAATAGCATTTTGCATACCAAGGATAAGCCTTCAATACATATATATTTTGTTTAACAAGCCATTAAAGATCAAGTATGATTCAAGTTCACTATTGGTCTAATAAAGAAAAGTACTATGTTCCGGCACGGATCATTTTCTTTTCATCACAAATCAAAGTTAAGCCATGTCCGTTTCTCCTGAAGCACCATTGTACCGAATGGCAGCATATGAATTTTCATGACAATGCCAACAATCAAGAGTTCATCTTGACACCACCACCACCAAAATAACATAATCCCACTAGCAGGAGATCTTTAGGCATTGTCCACCAATACTTACAGTATTGACAAGAGATTCTACTTATGTGATACTATACCAAAGAAATCAATGCCGTTAAAAATATGCCAATGACTACTCTTCACAACTAAAGGACACATTGTAATGTCGTCTGCTTTTGCCATTTTATCTATTTTTGCTATTTCACATTGGTTGGTATTTTAGCAATACAATATGGATGATTATATCTATTTTCAATGATTATGTGAACTACAACTTGAGTTCAAATTGAATATAATTTAACGTAAAGTAAAAGAACAATACCACTAATGATAGTTATTAAATACAGAAAATTTATAATATTCAGTATAGTAGAACAAGTGGACTAGTATAAAAACTTTAGGATTGGGATTTACCTACATCTCAATATATACCTATCTATATATTACTCTTATTTTGTGGGAACATAGGGTCACGTTGTCAACTAATGCATTTTGCTCAATTTCTTTGCAAGCACCGTAATTTTATGAATTACCTAATGCAATAAAATATCTTAAGCACATATCCTTTAAATAGTGCCATTAAGCTGTCAACAATTTCATCTATAAAGGATAAAACAAGATATTTATAAATTTAAGAGGTTAAGCTAATATAAAACCACCATGGCGATACCAGTATACAGCTTTGTAGCATTCAATCTAAGGGGTTAAATATTTATCTGAAAGTTCATTTGCTACCATTAAGTCTTTTTCAACCTCATCCTAAGAACTGTATGAAAAAGATCATGATTCGATCTCATCTTGAATTTTCCTTGAATAAAGATAAAAGCGTCAATTGCCATTTGTGCAGAATTTCCATTTATTATTAATCTAAAAACAATGTCAAAGATCCTGAAGAACAATAATTGGAAGTTGAATATCCACCACGACATATTGGATGCCATTTTCATGATCTTCAACAGCAAGATCCATACGTGCATTTAGATTTGATAATGTCTTTCAACGTATGTAGGTACTGTTCTAAAATTCTTTAATATTGGCATACCATTCATTAGAAGCAATAACTTGGTGTAGTGTTAACTGAAACATTATTCATGAAAATTGCAACGCTCTACCTAAAAATATGGTGTAGTCTCAACAACTATCAGTTGGTAATTTTTCACCATATGGCATCACGTAATAGATAATAAAATGTTGACTATAGATATGCAGATGCACCAAAGAACAGGTGCCCAAGACAGCATGATCTAATCCCAATAATGGTTGATATAAAATCGTCACCTGTTTTCCCTTTGATATGAGCACAGCTAAACAACATGCTATATTATCCTAATGGAGACAATATTTTCATGAGGACGTAACATAACATATTGTACCCTACAGTAGCAAAGGATAACTTTTCAAAGTTAACATACACGCACATGTATCTAGTACCTTGATGACAGATTCTTTGAAAGTTTTCAACTTTGAAGAATCATGGAGAAAGTATACACTTGGAATGCTTTCTAAATTTCGTCATAGAAAGTTTCAATAATGTATACTACAACTTCAATATCCTTGGCTGTTTCAAGGAAGGATTCATAATGAATGGTCTTCAATAAAATGACCTCTTCCTTCATGAATTCGGTACTTGACATTGGTAGATATCTTTCTTCGATTGAAGAAGGTCTTCTCAGTATTTCTTGACCCAAAGTTTAAAGTTTCGATGTTGGTAACATCATGTAAGTCTCATCTTCAATCAAAAATGGCGATGATTAGCTTCAATGCAAGAAGCCCAGAGGATTCATGATGACAATAGCAATCAACAACATTTGTTCAAATAAGAGGGATTTAACGGAAGTCTAGATTGTCCTGCCAAACAGTAGTAATGCCGAACCTAGTCATAGTCAACTTGATGATGCCTTGACAAAGTTAAGTTTTAAGACAATTTAAGGATAAGCTCATACACATATTGATAGTTGATGTATGCTCTGATACAAAGGCTTGTTAATAACTTAAGGATGTTTTCCCATACATATATTGCTACCGTCATTAAAATACCTGGGCAATCAAGTCTATTAGTCATTCATTAAAGGAAAAGCATTATTTTGTAGACCATTCTTTTCATTTTCATCACAAATCATTTGTTCAGCATCAGTTTATGTCGTTCTAGTCTTGGTTTCCAAGATGAATCGTCAATTGAACGAAGCACTATGTTGAACTATAACTTCATTAAATGATTTTCGCTAATAATGGTCTTTATAATCATGATAATTCTTGGATTCGTGCTTCCACCCAGGCCATATATGAATTGGGATCTGCAAGCCTCTTGTTGTTTGATCTACAACTTTAGGTTAATCAGATAATTCAGCAGACCACAAGTTTTAACAATCCAAACTTCATCTTGTTCGTATGACAATATTGGTGCTAATGTGACTAAAACTCATAAGGATAAATAAGTTATAACAGCCTTTTTTAAAGGCACAAATCTTGCAAATAAATCATCAATGGATTATTGTTCCACCTAAAGCTGCATCGAGTTTCATAGTCGCTTGAAATTTGTGGAAGGTTCTATATATACACTCGTCATTAGCCTCATTTGTTGACGACCAAGCTTCATTCCACTTGACCTGTCATGACCTACAAATTTTTGTAGTTAGCACTTGATTGTGCGCATTGTAAATCTCTACCAATAAAGTAGTATCTTTCAATAAATAATAATTAAGACGTACAATATTGCATTTTCTATTAAAATAGCATGAAAATATCACTATGTATCATGACAATTTATCTTCACATCAAGCGACTACAGCAACATGGATCTTGTTTGTTACGATAGATCTTTTGGTTAGTACGCAGGTATGTAGACTTCTATGTATCGCTAATATTCTAAGCATTGTCTTGGGACCGTAGTAGCACGTTCAAAATGATGGTTAAACCAACAGTTCATGGCACAAGTTGTAGTAACAATGATATACAAAGATATTATTTAAATACTTTGTTTTATCTAGAATATGTTATGGATAATGTATCTTGCAGTTACTATATTGTTAAGAGGAACGCTAATGTCATAGGAACGGTTTTTGACCGAAATGAGAGCAGTATATGAAAATCACTAAGGCAGTAAATCATGCACGAGTTGTCTTGTTTTAACGTTATTATCATATTAAATACAACTACATTATTACATGTTAATGTTGATGAACAGACATTCAAGAAAAGTTTTGTCACGATAACACGCCTACAATGTACCAGAGATCCTTTTCACCTTATCATTTAACAAGGGTACATGTAAAATAGATATTTATCAATGTTCTAGTGTCTTCCGTATACTTGTTCTAAACCATATAAAGAACTCATTTTTTCATAAGAGGTATCTTCAGAAAAAATCATTTAAGAGTAAATAATCCTGAAGACAAATTATAATATACCTACTTCAAAGCTTGAACTTGTTCGATCAAGTTAGATACTTCACTAGTCATTCAATAATGCCACTTTAAACCAAAATACGTTACAGACTTGTTAAAATATGTTTATGTCATGCTAGTACAAGCTTAGTCTATTTTAGAGTAAGCCTACCATATGCAACAAAAGAGATTCGCAGAGAAGCTTCGCCATAAAATTACTAAATCATAGGACAAACGAATAGTTTAAATATATATCTTCACCATTTGAATGGTGTTACCTCAAATGTTGGACCTCGTGAAACCATGCATGATGAAAGTTACGTTCAAGATTATAATGATGCATTTAGATGAATTTTTAGCCATCATTTTCGCATTTTTTAATATTGACCTTAATAGAAATTGTAAGTTAAAGGTACCATTAAAATATAGCACCTACAGTAATCATAGTGGCACCTAACTTGACCATTTTGGGGTCGCAATAAGTGAGAAACTAGTAGATAGATTTTTAACATTCGTAGAACATCCATGAGTTTACAGTATTTATTTAGGTGCAGTAGTTGCACGAATACCACTTTATAAAGCACAAAGTCGAGATATATCCTCTACTATACCATATGGACCAATGAACACATAACCAAACCACCTGCATAGTACTGCTTTTTGATTGCTTCGAAGAGAAAAATCAAAGTATTTATAATTCAAAAATATATGTTTAATACCTGTCGTTAATACAGAGAACAAATAGTTATTACAATACTTTGGCTATAATGTGGGGAATTCTACTAAATATTTCACTAAATTTTCAAGCAACATGGATTCAGAAGAAAATATACTACACCTTACATCAAAATAAAATGTAATAAGTCGAGAGGCAAACTTACTTAATGCAAGATATTAGTGTAGTTGTGTAGGAAGTCTATTCTAAATATATTTATTGAATAAACCAACATAATTTCCACGTGAAATGGGAATGTGACACTTTGTCCCGTTGAGGACCACCTTCAGCAATACAAAGATATGCAATTCGTATAAAAATATCCATTTTTTTGCCCCTGACATTTCATGTAGGTAAGGCAAGACATTTTCATTCATGTATATATATAGGCCACCCATCGGATTGTTGTCATCTACAACTTGTTTATTTTCAATCGTCACTGCAACACCTGCTTCTTATTATTAATCGCACTCCTCTGGCGCCCATTTTTCCATTGGGACAATCTTTCTTGACTTCTTGGAGCCACCTAAGCACTTTCGGTTTTGCACCGTGCACCTTTTCATCACATATCCCATATCCTTAATGGGATTGACAAAATTTCCAACTCCCAATAATGATAGAATTTGGTCCAGGCTAAAATTAGATTTGAAATCTGGCACAGAGACTTTTGAGGCAGAGGGTAAAGAAGAAAGAGCAGGATCAAAACATGCAGTAGTTTTGGAAGGTCCTTTGATAACAGATGGGAAAACTAGAGTCATCCAACAATCATCAGCATCAATAGACTCTTTCAAATAAGGTGGGATTTAAATAGATTTGAAAACAAAAAAAGAGATATAAAGATAGCCAGGTTCTGGGTAGCTTTTTTTTCATGGGGTCTGTCTCACCCAAAGGGTGTTGCTTATTGGGCACATTAAGTTGTACTTGAATCCCAATGTGATGTTGATAGAGTTGTTTAATCCCAAATGGCTTAAGCTGTAGATAAAGGTGTACTGGATTGAATCTGAGATCGATACAAGGCCAGAATTGCTCATGCAGATTGAAATTCCCATATCATTAATTTGCCTCTTTTCGGGTGATCCTGCTGCACTTTTTACATGTATGCTTATTGTAGAAGTATGAACGGCACAAGCCAAGTGTTTGACAAAATTCTCAAGAAAAATGTTACCGCATGGAATGTTATTATTAGAGGTTGTGTTAGGGATGGACACTGCCAGGAAGCCCTCAAGCTATATTACCAAACACAACAGGGGGGACTTAGTGGAGACACACCTTTCCAATTGTCCTCAAGTCATGCGCTGAGATTGTGGCCCTAGAGTAGGGCAGGGAAATCCACAGTTACATGGAACACCATGACTACAGGGTATTTCGAAATTAGAAATTGTGAAGAGGAAGGAAAGGTACTTGACGAAATGTAGCTGGAAAGGTCAAAACCCAATGTGATAAATTGGAGCGTGATGATATCCAAGTATGAGTTGAATGGTCACAACAATGGTGTAGTGAGATCTTTTCTAAATGCAGCTGGCTGGAGTGAAATCCAATTCAGTCACTATTTGCTAGTGCTCTCGCTTCTTGTGAAAAATTAGCAGTGCTGCAACAACAAAAAATGGATGATGCATATGAAGTGTTTTTCAATATGCCAAAGAGGGATCTGATTTCATGGAATGCAGTAATTTCTTGTTATGCATTGAATGGATATTGTGATGAGGTGTTGGCGCTCTTTTATCAACTTCAAAATGACAGGAATGAACCCAGATGTAATTAAATGGAGTGCGGATATTGTGAGGTATACTCAATTTGGTCATAGTGTTGAATCCATGGAAATATGCAGTTGAATGCATGTTGCAGAGGTGAAGCCTAACTCTATTACCATAGCAATTATTTTTCCTTCATGTGCTGATTAGTAGCTCTGTATTGTGGGTATTGAATGCATGGGCATGAGGAAGATGCCCTGACACTCTTTTATGAAATACAAGAAGCAGGCATTAAAGTAGGCCATATCACCTTCATTGCTATTTTATCTGCCGGCGGCCATGCAGGACCAGTAGATGAAGGCTAGCATCATTTCAATCGAATTATTAGAAAGTTTGAAGTGAAGCCTAGAGTGGAGCATCATGCATGCATGGTTGAACTCCTTGGCCACTCGAGACGCTTTAATGGAGCATATGTGACATTTTCAAACATCTATGCTACTTCTATGGGATGATGTAGTCAACGTGAGAAAGCTAATGTTAGATAAGGGAATTGAAAAAAAAGGAACTAACATCTCATTTTCATGGACAATTTCAGTTGCTGCTAACTTAGGATGTTTTGAAATATATCATAGAAACTCTTCAACAATGTTCTCGAGTTTCAATGATAATACACCCTCTTCATTTGAATTTTGCCTCTCCAAAACCATGGAGAGGAGAGACATGGAGGAGTTACAACCATGCATACTTCCTTAACAACCCTTAAGGTGGTTGGAAATGGATAATCATGACAAGCTCCAAGCATTGGACAAGTCTTGGTTGAAGCCTTATGTTGTAAAAGACGAATCCATCAGGCAAGTCTTGGGCCAACTTTGGGACTCCGTTGAGGAGTTTTGATGCATTTCGAAATTAACTCAAGTTTTTCTACAGTTCTTGGTTATAGAAAATCAGTGGAGCCAAAAAAAAAAAAAAAACATTTTCAAGGAAATAGGCCTGCCTATCAGAGGCCAAAATTTGGGTCATTGGTTTGAAAACAGGAATTTCTTTGTCAAGCAAATTGGATGGAGCAGCCAGCAAGGGAACATGACAAGTTGCTGCCTCTGACTTGCATATTTTTGTGGGCTTGTTTGTCTGTATTCAAGGTGGTTTTGTGGTCAGAGAAACCTAGAGGAGTGTGTGATTTGGTCCTGCAACACATTTTGGGAGGAACTATAATTTTTTTAGGTGGGATTCTTTCTTATTCAGTTGAGGACTATGCCATGACAAGACTCATCTGAGAAGGCAATGAGTTCCATGGATGTTATAGGGATTCGAATAGAGGCTGGGAAGGTCTAGTAGACTATGGAAGTGCAAATACGCTTTTTATTGATACTTCAATAAAAATGGAGACCTCGTGCACCTCTAGAAAGTAGTTCTACGCTGCCTCACATCTATTGTAGCTATTGCAAAACTCTCATATATGCTTGAACATGGGAGGAACACGATCACAAATTACAATATTATTTTCTTTCCATTTATTCTCTTCCTCTATGAATTTCATGGCAATTGAAATCATCACTTTCTTCTGTTATTTGAGCATTATATGGAAGACTTCATGTAGTTGTTTCACAAGGTGCCATAATTTATTTTCAAGAGACGGCTATTCAACACACCCTGATTTATGAGTCCTACTGGATCCTGTTACAACTAATACTTGAATATAATTCCAGAAATTCTCCTCCTTCGAGATTGTAAATCATCATATCTTTTCCCAAGACAAGAGCAGGTGACTGATTTCATAAGAAAGGTATTTGAGATGCTAGTTGGAGCATTTAGAAAGCTTCAGGTATTAGAAAGGTTCTTCCACAATTGAAACAAGGTGTACAGGGATGCTTGATATACTAGAAGACTTCTTGAACTTCTTATATTTTGTATATTGTCGAATGGATGGGAGCACTTCAACATTAGAAAAGAAACATTGAATAAAGAACTTCAGTATCCCAGATAATGAAATTTTTACTTTTCTTATTTCAACTGAGGCAGTGGGGTGGCAGGGGTTGGAATCAATTTTCCAAGTGCAGATAAAATTTATTATATATGATCTATATTTCAGTCATTTTTTTCTTTTATGATCTTAATCATGATCTCACAGTATAGGCCAAGACAAACCAGTGATTGCATATCAGTTGATAATAAAGTGTATTGTTGAGGAGAGAATATTGCATCGGTGTAAAAAGATGGATTTGGAGAATCTGGTGATGAATCTTTGTAAAAATGAAAGTTTAAAGAGTTATCTAGATCACAAAGAACCTATATATCGTGCTTTTCAAAATGAAGTTAATGCTATTTGTTTGGTTTTCTCTCGTTTTGTTGTCCTGTAAATTTGTTACTGTTATGTTTATTATCTAGCATGCATATGCCCAGACAATGACCTCTTGCCATAACTGCAAAAAGAAAATCTCTAGTACCTATATCCAATTACTGTAGTTGTTGGAAAAAAGCAATTCAGAATAATTTAATACGAAAAGAACCCATTTTACACATACTGCTCCTTTGTGAGTTTCACAGCACCTCAAGTGCCCAAGTAGGAACTTTAAATTTCACTCTAACAACCCCACAATGCATCATTTTATGGAAACTTACACTGCATAGCAGGATTGGATACAAACATGACAAGATTCCTCATTTCCAATATGGTGCCAACAAAATTTTGGCCATCTCAATGGTTCAACATTTTTTGTAATACAAGACCCAACCAAGTTTCATTAGTTTACTTTGTTAACCAAACCAGGTTTCATGAGTCTAAAAAGTACATATGACATTCTAATAGCTCACTGTGTGTGTTTGTAATACCTATTTCTTCTACTCAAGGAAATAGGTATAGCAAATATAAATATGATAATAGATCAAAAAATAGGTGGCAGGCCCTCTTAAAAGTGAGGAGTATTTGGGAATAAACACTCATTTACAATTGACAAGCTCCAGGAGTCCATTTCGAAAAATGGGAAATAATGCTCTAACAGGTGCATTGGCCAGAATGTTTGTAAGTATTTCTACATCATTTATTTATACTCCTAGTAAGTGTGTTAAACAACATATGCAAATTGATTTATGGTATTGCAACAACTGGTATGTCTATTGGAAGTGGAGTATCCATTGCCAAAAATGGATCTCCAACAGCAAGAAAGTAACATCAAGACAACATATACCACTTGAGTAGATTAGAATGGACCAGAAATGAATAAATTCAATGCCATGTTCCAGAAATTGTTAAGTGGTGAGCAATAGAATAGGAAGGAATGCTTTCATTTACTTGGCATCATCATGTTGTGCTAGATGAAGACTTCTATTACATGATCAACTGGGCAAGAGTTGACACAGGTATCAATTTTTATCAGACTACGGGTATCATTTTGTTAATTTTGGGCAACTAGATCCAAAATCCATGTTGCATTGCTCATATGATGATGATGATATTTTTGTTGGATTCCTCTTTCGGAGAGGTGCAATATTGATCTAAAGATCATCTTGTTTGGATGAGAAGAACTTATATTTTGATTTTATTTTCCACACATGTGCAAATTGTCAAGGTCGACCAGAATTGTAATGAAGGCTTGCAAGCCCAATAGATGTGTCAGACACCCTCATTGATGGATATAAAATGGAGAGAGATGATGTCCATTTCATCATCAACTCATCACGCATTTCCTCTTGTGATCTGATTGGTTCATTCAGCCTTTGGAGGCCTCTCTCTCTGACATGTGCGGATCTGAAGCGGAAGGAGTGCGAACTGTCTTTAGGGCTCTTTGTTGGTGCGTTGACACGCGTTGACCGTGGGTCAAAGCTTGGAGTTTAACCTCCATTCTTGTGCAGAAAATCCAATCTCTTGAGGCAGCATTACAGAGCAAAAAGATCGAGGAGAAGGGTGAACTTTGACCACAGCCCTAGACCGCAGCGTTGAATTTCTGCATTGACTTTTTCTGTTGACCAGTGTTGACCTTTTTGGAGCTGTCTTTGAGGGGTGTGTGTGTGACACTTGGAGGATTGGCTGATCCAACTATGTATACTCTTGAGAAAAATGGTTTTGTTGAAAGGAAGAATAGAACCATTGTGGAAGTTGCCTGTGCCATTGTGTATGTTCAAAATAGATGCCCGCATTCCACATTGGACTCCAAGACTCCCGAAGAAGTCTTCTCTAGTAAGAAGCCCGATGCCTCCCACTTTAGGCTTCAAATGACATCATCAACATGAGATCCAAGTTCGACGAAGTCAATCTCGAGCTCAAGGCTCAAATTCTGGCCAATCCTGCTTTTGATTACACCAAGGACACACATCAATGGGTCAAGAAGTCGTTGTCATCAAGCCTACAATAACAAACCCTAGATAAATGAACATGACAGCAAAAGGGGTCACATCAATGGGTCAAGAAGTTATTGTCATCATGCCTACAATAACAAACTCTAGATAAATGAACATGACAGCAAAGGGGGTCAATGACCTAGCCAGGGCCACATTAGGGCTAGTAGTTACAATTGTAACCACAGAGAATATTGTTAGTGGATATATCTAGCATCTCATGCCAAATGAGGTGCCACCATATATTTTGAAGATTCTTCACTTGCCAAACACTAGGGCAAGCAATCTAGTATGGCCTTTGTTTAACTACTATAATTGTGATACTATCTAACATGAAAATTCAAACAAGGGGGAGCCATAGCAGATCTTCACGTCTTTATGAGGTCCCCTTCAGAGGAACCCCTCCATATTATCCACATTTTTTGTTTATATATTAAATTCATAGAAATAATGAAGGGAGGGGATCCCTCCAAGCAATAAAACACTGTTCTGCACATGGTTTATGATAATATTTTTGCCAACTAATTAACTAGTTTAGATTTGCATGTTGTCTCTTTTTTGGGATTAATATAAGAAACTAGGGAGTTACGCAAATATTTAAGAGTCAAGACAGTTCATGAAATCAAGGGCTTGTAAATCCATTTCTTCAAATGCCAGTGTCAACATTAGATTCAAATTTGACAAAGTCTATCTTGAGCTCAAAGCTCAAATTATAGTTGATCCTGCATTTGATACATTAAAAAAACTCATCAATGGATCAATAAGACATTGAATGAGTGCTCTGTCATCATGCTTGTTGTAGTTAATCCTAATTAAATGAACACAAAAATAAAAGGAGTCAATGAATGCACTAGGACTACATTAGGATTGGTAGTTAAAACTATAACTAGAGAGAGCATGTGGTCACCGGCTATATCCATGGAATTTCAAGCCAAACAAGGTGTCACCATCTCAATTTAAGAGTCGCAACTTACAAACACTAGATAAGACTTTCAGCTCTAATATGGTCTTCATTCAACTAACACCATTGCACTCCTATCTAACACAAATCTTAAAAAATGAGGCAGAGTCACTACAGATCTTCAAGTCTTTATGAGGTCCCATTCAGGGGAATCCTTCTATTTTCATATGAAATCCATGGGTTCTATCTCTATATTGAATTCATGGATACAACAACGACAAGGTTCCCTCCAAGCCATTAGAAACGACTCTATGCAAAAAGGCAACTCCTTGATAGTTTCTTTCCCGTGGATTTTGGCATAAGCAAGGATGCTATCGTGCTTTTAGTTTCAAGCCTTCTTGGAGGATCCCTATGTAAAAATATGCCCTCCTCCCAATCCCATCAATTCAAGGATGAGGTGAAGCCTAGGCTTTCTATTCCCTCAAAGAAAAAGCCGCCCCTCAATTCTGCCTTTATAGTGGAGAAATCAAAGGACATTCCAGTGTTGGAACTTGCATGTATATGCCCACAACTTTTTGTATTGAAGGGATGGCACTCTTTGTCCCTTGAATGGGCTTTGGCCATCTACAACAATGCTTCATGGGTGGAAAAATCAAACCTAGATTACCAACGATGAGCTCTTCCTCCATTCCAAGTGTTACTTCATTGTAATTTTTAAGGCCATGGTGGATAGGAAAAAGAAATTCAACCTAGGACCCTATTTCTAGGGGAAAATGCACCTCTCCTTTCATCCCTAGTTCTAAAATTTTGATCCAAACACCATGATTATTACAACAACTCTGGTCTATGTAAGAGTTCCAAACCTCCTCTTCACTTATGGTATCCTAATTTTCTTGCAACTATTAAAAACTCCCAGAACCATTTTATTAAAGTTAATGGAGCTCATATTGTCATGGGCTCAACATCTTTACCCATATCTGTGTAGTGCTCAACCTAAGTTTTGAGTTTCCCAACTAGTTGCTCATATAATTGGTTGATCTCACTTTTACCGAAATGTTAGACATTGAAAGCACAAAATTTAGATGTAGATCATGCCAACAAATTGTACACCTCCAAGAAACCTATTCATCTTGATTCTTCACCAAAATCTTCTACATCCAATGGACATAGGAAAAATCCCAAAGGATGGTAAGTAATACAGGGAAACATATGTGCTCCAAGAAAGAAAATGGCTCAACTGAAAGAAAAGAAACCTATGCAAGTTCCCCTTGGTAGTGGTGGGGAGACACACTCAACTTTGGTGCCATCAAATCTCTTTTGAGGTTTAAAGCATCTTCGTGAATCGAAAAAGGAAAAGCTTAGTCCTAACAACATTGCGTTCATGATTCCCTTTCACAAATCAGTATATCACAATGCCACTAACCCATGTCAACAGAACTGGGTGGATCTATATTAGAAAGAAAAAGTGATCCTCATGAGACAAACCACAACACCCAGTGACCATGTAACTTCTTCAACTCTCTACAAACGAGTCAAGTTGTGTAAAGTGTTGCTCTATGTTCTCTGCATTTATATCTATTTCATAGTTATGTTTCCATATTATGTTCATAGTTATGGGATTGAAGCATGACAGAGGAAGAAGGAAATCATGTAGCATCCACATTTTTCCAGTGTGAGTACCCATTTCTTTGTATTCACTTTTCATCCGCATAAGAAAAGAGCAAAGCATAGGCCTCTCCTAGTTGGGTTCATCCTGTATTGGGTTTTCCTAGGGTATATCTTGTATTCAATGTATGGATGGTGTGTAATTGTTTGTTTCCTTCATTTCACTTTTAGCTGATTCTCAGTAATTTCTGTGTTAAATCTAATGATATGAAGTCTGCAATCTTGAGTAGAATAGTGCTAGTAAAAGACTATATAATATTATAAAATTTGTTATGAAGATCCGGTGGAACATCCACAACAGTGTACAAATCAGAAATGGACTAAGAACCCAATGGCATGCATTAACTCCATTCCTTCTCTATGCTTCCAAGTTCCCAGATATAAATAACATCAAAGAGTAACAAAGATACAAAGCAAGACAAAATTGCATATCAAAATGCACACTTGCATTTCTAAACCAAATGACAAAAACCTACAAAGCCTCCAAACTAAACAAAGTCAACTCCACAACAAATGAGATTACTCGCACTAATATCAAATGTAAATCAATATACACTAGCACAGACACATCTAAAATTGTGTCCGATATGCACATCAATGTTCCAAAGCTCAGGGTTGAATATCTCAAATTTCAATACTCAATACATCAATCATTTCTCTAAACTCAAGATATGCAATATTGACCCTGTCGAAACCAAAATTTCTGATTTTCATGGCACGGAAGCTACATTATACATGCAATAATTGTTTAAACTCTTACCTTCTCATAGACCTCTCAACAGATGGAGGAGGAGGGTGGCCTTCTTCTTCTTGAAACTGAATAATCGTGCTCGAGTCGAACTCTTCAATGCATTGAATATCGATGAGAGGGTTTTCAGGTTCCCCTCCTGCAGCTCTAGTTGTGCTCTACTGTTTTGGTTGGTAACAGAACGTTATGTCTTTTGTTTGCCCGCCAATACTCCACGACAACCCCTCTTCAAATTTGTTGAAATTTAAATGGAGTGGGAAAATTATTTTCGGATGAGTCAAAGCATTTTAATCGAAAGGGTAAAACCTTTAAAAAAAACCAACAACAACAAAAAATTTATTCCAATATAATAAATATTTAAATTTCTTAAACTTTATTCAAATATGGTAAATATTTTAATATTTTTCAAAACAAAGGTGGATGCTATGTTGGGTTTGCAAATCACTCTATATTTTTTATGTTATTTTATTTTTTTCATGGTATATGATTAATCTAGATATATCTTAACTTCCAATCTATCAAATGTCTATAGAAATCAAATCTAAGGAATTTTGCATTTCAAGAGATTTAATTCCTCTCTCTCGGCCTTGGTAGATCTAGAGTTAAAATATATCTAGATTGGGTTAATTATTAATTTTATGTTTTTAATTTTATTTTATTTTGACAAACTCTAACTGTTAAAGATAACATTACAACGTTTTGACCATGGGAGAAGAATTCAACACTGGAGAAACCCTAGAGGCCCAAGGAAAAATTGCAGGCGGAGAAAGGGTCGTAGTTTTGACAAAGAGTGAACAGGATCTAGACAATGTGATCTCTTATATCCTTGTCAAAATGCAAAATAAGATTAAATGGTAACAATGAGTTTTTTATCCACATGATATATATTTTGTACAAATATGGTGGCCATGATAAACCCTTTGAAGACACGCAATTATTCATCAAATATGTTTTTTAGATGACATTTTGACTACTTACTATTGGACCCACATGGAGGAGGAGGAGGAGTTGGTGGATTATGAACTAGAGGAGGGGGGTTTTCAAAAAATTTGGTCTAGTTCCAAGGATTTTATCCATTTGCATTTCAAAGTCAACTTAGAAGGTCACCATACTATAGTTTCTAGGCCTACCAGATCTTTAGAAAGCAAAGTTAAGAATTCAATAGGCAACTGTCTAGCGGTTCGAAGGCCCTAACCCCTACTCCAGCCATGCACTATTTGGGTCCTTTAGTTTCGACTAGCCCAGGGCCTGAGGACGTTTGTTAGGGGCTAGAGAACTCTTCTTGGGGTGTTTGGCTCTAAGTTTAGTTTCCCTATTGTCCTAAATATTGGAGGAAGACATATAATGTGTTACTAATTCCTTAGGGTTTTCAGAATTTTTTGAACACAGTGGGGGTTCTTCACTCTCATAAGCCTCTCTGGATATTTTTCTTGTATGTCCTTCATCTCAAGTGCCATCAGCCTCGCCCTCCTTCGGCGAGCTAGTGAAGGAGAGCCTTGCCTCAACAACGGAAGAAGGTCAAACTAACATCATAAATGGGCTTGTGGTTTTCAGGGAGAAACACCCTTGTGAATAAGAATGAGTTATGATTCAAAATGAATCTGAGAAAGCAAGGAAGTGGAAAATCCATTGTAGTGTAAAGAATAAGAACAAATTCCTTCGTTCTCTATTTTTGGGAGTCAACGTCACCATTCAAAAGACTGAGGAAATGTCCCAAAAATACTTGGCTGGGTAAGTAAGGGGTTGAAAATTAAGGTCCTCAACCCTAAATGTGTGGGCAGACAAGGAAATCTTACCTATTGTAAAATTTCCTCCAGAGGTGTCACTATTAGCCCAAGGTTGGATTCATTTGTGCTTCAAAGATGTAGCAGACACCCGAGAGGTACAACAAATGGTTTAGAAAATAGATTCATCTCCTATCCTTGTCAATTTCTAGATGTTCCTCTTCGATGCAAAGTAGGAGAGACTAGATATGGCCCCAATCTAGGTTCATCTTCCAAGTCTCCCTCTTAACTATCGAGACACCCTAATGTTCAAAGATATAGGTAACTCATTGGGATCTTATCTAGCCCATGAATCTACATATTTAGAGATGGGGATTAAGACATACACCCATATTTTGGTTAATATGGACCTCAGATAAGGGCTCATAGAAGGTGTTGTAGTTCCTAGAGATAGCCTTGAGTTGCAAAATACTAGTGCCTAGGACATGTTAAGATCGGAGGTTAAATATGGACAACTATATGAATGCCTCTAACAGAAAATGGGTCAAGAGAATAATGGTTTTGGTGATTCAAGGATGGAGAAGACCATTTGAGCCTAATTCATGTGAATTTCCTATATTCATGAGTGCTCAGGAGGCTATGTGGCTTGATGGATTTTAAATGGGCCAAGTATAAAACAATGAGCAAAAACCTAAAAAATATGCAGAGGCGTTGAGAGAGAATGGAGAAGGAACCCACGAGAGACAGGCAGGGTAGGAAGGGGTAGATGGAATGAATGAGGGAAGTATGGATTTCGCTCACCATCACACTTAATCAACGACACTTTCCTCTTTCAACTAAATTAAAAGGCAGATAGATTCATTTTAAACACTTTGATAGTTAGGATTTCCCTTCCTTTCTCCTTCTCCACTTTATGTGTGGTCACAGGCCAATAGAAGGCATGGATATCGGGATTGGGGTGTAGTGTATTCAGATATTGGGTATGAAGGAATACATTTTAGGTGTAGGCGGGGCCATATGTATGGGCACTGGCTAAAAACTATAAGCTTCCACTTTTTGCGTAGGACTATCCATCAAGAGGCAATGACATATTAGGTTAGAAAAGGGTTCTAGATTGGACTATACCAGTTATGTTTCCTTCACAAGTACAAGACTTAGGGCTCTTCTTTGAATATCACCTAACGACCATACCAAATATACTTGGACTGCCATCAATTTTCCCAACCACAATCAATTCTTTTACTAATCTAATGGACACAACGCTGGCCTCATCTAGGGCTCTTTAAATATGCTAATGACTATACCAGTTATGTTTCCTTCACAAGTACAAGACTTAGGGCTCTTCTTTGAATATCACCTAACGACCATCCAAATATACTTGGACTGCCATCAATTTTCCCAACCACGATCAATTATTTTACTAATCTAATGGACACAACGCTGGCCTCATCTAGGGCTCTTCAAATATGCTACCTAATAGCGATTTGAGTACCTCTCAAAATCACTATTCTTGTGTACCAATTCTTTTTTGTACAATCTATGAACAAATTTGAACTACTCCTCTTATCATCCTTCTAAAAATTTGTAGATGCTTGACCTAGGGTCACAAATCATCCACTAAAAGTCCATTGTCTAACTGTTTATAGGTTGCTTTAGAACTTTGTCCAAAATGACATGGATAGTCCACCAAAATCAACTCCTCTTCATGTCAATACATTCCTCATATGGCACATTACTTCTACTTCGTCTTCTACTCAAGTTCCACCTTCTTTGGATTTGTTATCTCCATACATAGTTCTGCAAACCATCTTCCAAATCTATGGTATATATTGCAGAGACAAACCTCTCTCTAAGGGTCATGACTAGGTGGTATAACCATACCCACTTTGCAGCTAGGTGGTATAAGTTGTGCAACACTATCAAAGAAGTCACAAGGGAATCCAAAAGGGAGTGGAGGTATGTTTTTTGTGTTAAATTGTTGGTCCTAGTTTGGACAGTTGGAACATTTTAGTACAACCTGTGGAAGCAAAGAAGGGAGGGCTAATGTGTTGGTTAGAAGCCCTAACCAGTGTAATGATTGGTGATAGGATCAAATTCATATGCAACCTGTGGGAGCCATGTGTTGGGGTTCTCTTGGGTGTTAAGAAACCCCAACTAGGAGCAGATCTCGCAATGAATGGGTGTCCTAGGACAGGACTGTTAGAGAGGTCTCTTGGCAGCCACGGAGGGAATATGGATTGGGGGTTAAGGGAATAGGGAATTTAGTGGTTATGGGTTAAGGGCTTATGTTTTTGTGATAATTGGACTCCTAATCCCCTTATCACCACTATTTTGGGTTCCCCTATCAATTTCTCTTGCTTCCTTCCCTCTAGGTCCCCTAGGCCCTATGAAATTAGGTCCTAAGCCCCTTTCTCATTCTCTAATGCTAGGATTATAGATCTTAGTAAACCATGCTTGCACCTTTGACTTCTACACATACATGCTACCCTTGTGTCCCCTTGGCCCGTTCAATACACCATAAGATACCCCCCCCCCCTATAAACTTTTTGGTTATGTCATTCCACTTTTCCTAATGTTATGACCCCCCAAATTTGGTCTCAATGCCCCTATAAGTACACCCTTGGTCTCCCTTGGCTCATAGAGTAAACGCATTAGGGGTAATGGGTTGTGACAAGGGATCCCCTAATCCACTTATCACAACTAGAAATAGGCTTATGAACACCATCAATATCTATTGTAGGTGTTGCGATGAAAGCAATAATGAATACAAAATTTGTGGTCAATAGGACAATAATCATCAAGATGTTGAACCATACAATGTAAAGATGGTTTTCAATGCTAGCTAGTGATCTAGTCACATAAAAGAGTCCCCCATAAATTTGCGCTTTGGGACACCCCTAGGATTCAATAATTAATCTAAAGTGAGAGGATTCGTTGCTAAGGTGACAATGGAAACGACCTTTGGTTGACGCAAAATGACACTTGGTGATCCTTACAAAACTAGGGTGTCGGTTTCATCATCAACAAGAGGCACAATTGACAAGTGGCAACATCTCACATTTAAGGGACTTAGCAACAAATATTTATGCATGTTTTTCCACTAAGGGTACCTTAAGAGGGAGCAAGTTTTACATGCAGGTAATAGTGAACCTCGGGATGTGGAGCAGCCACAAGATGAGGATCATGGAGTGGAAGAAACCACTCATGCAGAGAAATTTCGTGCCAGATGGGCAGAGGGAGTGCATGCAGCTATACCACCAGGTGAGAGGTAGGGCGACATGCATGAATAATCCCAATAGGATATTTCTGGGCAGGATTCATGAGATGGTGTGGATCTCATGAATTGAACCTGGCTACGAGGTGCCCACAGCGTAGCAGTAGCATGATCAGTTGGATTGATGCAAGCAAATCAAAGTGACAGTGTCAGATACTGGAGCGCGAATCAGAGTTGACAGCAAGTGCAAAGTGCATGGGTGCAAGAGTTCAACAGCGCAGTGGTTCCTAATGACATGTGAAATTGGGCCCAACAGAAGTCAAAGACTTTGATGATAGATGCATCAGATTGATTGAGTTGTTTGGAGCCTCTTCAGTTTCAGAGGAGTTGCAGAGCAGATGCATGGAGTTGCATGGCGCTTGTGAAGGTTGCAGGGCGAACTCATGGAGTTGCATGTCGCATGCAAAGACAATCCTTTCTTGTTGAGAGGGAGCGTTGAAGATGGCAACAAGAAACAGTGAAGGAGGCATCCTGAAACATATTTCCTGATCCTAGTTGGAAAGTGATCACCTAAACTAGGTGGGGTCCCACCTATGAAGTGATTTTTGTCATGAAAAGTCTATTTTTTAGACTATGTCTATTTTTAGACATGGATCATGGTCTATGAGTTACGGGATGGCTATTTGTGGATGGTTGGTCAAGTTGGTAAAAATAGATGGACCTCTTTATTTTACATATTAGGCGGAATCTACTTTTAGACTACCGGTCTAAAGTAGATGGTCAAATATTATTAGCCCTTAATAATATTTGAATTTGTAACATTATCTTATCCTCTTGGAGACCCCATGATTTGATGCTTGGATGTGGCACATGCAGTGACGAAGGAAATACGCTTTCCTAGGGATTGAGCTATTGCATGGATACTTCAATTAGAACTCATGTGAGCGAGTTTGGTGGAGTTGATTGAGGAAGTTAATGGAGTTGTGTTCAGTTTAACTGAGTTAAACATAGTTGAGCTAGTTGTATCTAGTCTAACTGATTGATACACTAGTGAGAGTGGTGTGAATTAATTGTTAATTAATTCACTAATTATTAACTCATTAATCAACTAAAGAATACATTAGTTAACTTCAGTGCATGGACAGTTTCAGTGGAGACCAGTGTAGAGATAGGTGAAAGAGCAGTGTGACTATCAGTTGTGACTATAGTGGCCATGAGATTTGCATGGTGATTGAGGTTGTAATGAGGATTGCACGATGCAACCGAGTGGGATTAGACTTTGGATCTCATCATTATTCATCTTGGATTGCGCGATGAGCGGCCAGAGACAGTGGAAGAGATTTGAATTTGTGACTTTTCCTTATAAAACTGTTTGTGTAGCATGTGAGATAGTCTTGAGAGATGTGAGGAGTTTTGTGCTATGTATTGTTATGTTCTCACATCATTATAATATACGAGATATTTGGGGATTTTCATTTGTAAGCTTTCCCATTACATGCTTGTGTTATATGTGTGCTTGCATCTTCTACTAACTGTGCATGCGTTGCTTCTATATAGCAAATTGATGATCAGTGAAAGTTTCTGTATTATGCATGAAGCTTAAATAGTGTGTAATCGGAGATAAATCTCGGTGAATAATTCGGCTATTATTCAAATTTCTACATCGCAGCTTTTGTGAGAATTTAGGATAAAAATAGCACGCTCCAACAACAATTGCATATAAGTATTTATTACTCAAATACAAGAATGTCACAACAAGTTGTCATCTCACAAAAGCTCCTACTACAACCTACAAGCTAACAATACTCACTCTTATTATCTATTTCTACAAATGTCTAACTAGTGTGCCCATCCTTTCCATTTATAAGTTAAGAGAAGGTGCTGTTAGAAAACAGGCTAATGATAGCGTTAGTGGTGCATCTCCCTTGAGCATGAGAAACTCCCTCATAAATTTGCCTTGTATGCAAAGGCTTGCTGGCACAGAGTAGTGCATCATAATAATGAAAACCCTCCAAAGCTAGCTGCACCGGTTTTCCCACGTTGGGTTTTTTCTGGGCATAATTGTCCAAAAAAATCGTGTGTCACTTTGTCTATGAGCATGTTATTCAATATTTGATCTGTATGTGTAGGTTGCTAGTTGTATTTACTATTTAATTCGCTAATTTATTGAATATTTCATAAATTAACTTGTAACTTAATTCATGTAGGAGAAGTAAATCAAGATATTGCAATAGGGTTTCTTAGATTAAGAAATTTTCACATTCCCTAGGTCTAGCCCCATTAAGTCACCTAGGGCAACAATTTCCCAGGAATCTAACTAGAGGAAAAAATTTATCTCCTAGAGGCAGCTGCATTGGGGTGCCCTCACTCTCCTCAGAACTTGGGCCAATTCCGACGATGGAATCTCTGGATACCTCAAGCCCTAGCTCTAGGATCAAGTTTTTCCTAGGTGTTCCCAATGATAGAACCTAGTAGGATCAATTTGATCTATTGAAGTAAAAACACTTGTTTGATCCTTTCCCATCACCTTGTACAGGATAGGAACATCATTGGTTGCTAAATTCCATCCCTGAACCTGGGCTGGGTCCACTTGCCCCCGTGTGGTCCCATTTGGTGTCAAAGGCCTTCCATCAAGGACCATTTGGGAATCCAAGTTCCCAAAGGATTTTAGGGATTGAGAACTTCCTTCATAAGTCTTTTTCTTCTCCCTCAACCCTTCAATCCCCCTCCTCTCTCCCTAGAAGATAAATTCCCTTGCTTAAAAGGAAAGCAAGTCCCACTCTTTATTTTATCTTAGGGAAATGGTTTCGAGGGTCACTTTCCACCTATTCATTGACCTATACTCTCTGATGACTTCCTAAACTACCTGGACTCCACCCATGGTGGAATAAATTCATGAAGAGCAAGGAGCCTTAGATGTGGTGACGATAGGCCTAAGCCTCCATCATTTCCCTTGTCTTAGAAGTTGCCATCTTAGGATCCCCTTTTAGATCCACTACTAGTTTGAGTGGTAACAGGTTGTTCACAATTCCATTTGTGAACAACTCTTTGGTATGCCCACTTTTTCCATACTACAGCTCCAAGATGAGAAGCCCGTGGCTATGAAGGCTACCCTTCTTCTCGCTGAATCAATCCTCTACAATATAGTGAACTAGGGCTAGTTGGTTGGCCCACTTGACTGTTACTTTATTCCTTCAAAGCCTGCACATCCTTAGGCCCTATACACCTTCCCTTCTACCAATTTTTTTGTCCTTCACCAGAACAAGAATCGGGGCTCTTCTTTGACAGTAACCTAATATCCCTCGAACTCTACTTGGCCTACCATCAATCTGGCCAACCATAGTCAATTCTTTTTACTGATCTAGGGCCCACAATATTTTCTTCATCTAGGGCTCTTCAAATCTGCCACCTAACAATGGTTTGATTCCTCTCAAGATCACTATTCTTGTGTATCGACAATTATATCTTTGTTGTCCAATCTATGAACAAATATGAACTATTCCTGTTATCATACTTCTAACAATCTGTAGATGACTAAACTAGGGTCACAAATCAGCCACTAACAGTCCATTTTCTAATTTTTTTATAGGTTTCTTCAGATATTTGTCTAAAACTTTATGGAAATTCCACCAAAATCAACTCCTCTGCATGTCAATCCATTCTTCATATGGCACATTTCTTATGCATGCTCAATCTTCTTCTCAGGTTCCACCCTCCTTTGGATATGTTGTCTCCACACATATTGAATCTGCAAACCATCTTCCATATCTGTGGTCTTTATTGCAGAAATAAACCTCGCTCTAAGGGTCACAACCCATATTCTTCTACGAAAATTTGTCATAGTCTTAAGGTCATACCTTATGAACTAAACATGCTAGGAAACTATCCTAACTAGGGCATTTTATTTATGTACTTCTACTTGTTGTAGAAAAAACCCTATCCACACATAGAAGAAACATGACTCTTGCCTCCATAAGAGACTCGACCTAGCTCATATGGATCCATAGATTCTGGGAATTTCTTTGACTGAATCTTGACATGAACTTCAGATCTCAATGTCAACCCTCAAGCTAGGGTTAACTCATTCAATATTATGCCTGTGTCAACTTCTGTTATGGCTCTAAATTACAGTGCAAGCCCTCCTCCATTTATGTTGGTCTTTATCACAGACCTTGTGGCCTACTAACCACCACAAGGAAATATGGTATCAACCCTCTCTTATATTTCATGTAGAAAATCTAACCAACGGGATTCAATCTGATCTTGTAATCATGTACTAAAACAATATATTGAATCCTTCCTACAATTTGTGTAAACAAAACACAATTGCACAATCACATATAAGTAAGAGAAAAAAGTTTTCAATCGCACAACACAAGATGTATCTAGGGAAGCAGCTGCTCAAAACCCTCTATCTCTATTTTTTATTAAGTCAAGGAATCATGAAACAACACAATGCCTAATCTCTCTTCAGATTCTCCAGCACTCTACCAATTGTCTCCTACTAATCTACGAAAAATCGGTCCAGTACTTAGCCAATTCTCAGCCTTCCTTCAACCTGCCTTGATCACACAATTCCTATGGAATTATCTCCATATTAATTAGGAAAATCAACCTTCCTTGATTGCACAATCCATCATGGCATCCTAATGACTTTATAATTGCACATGCGAAATTTTCTATATATAAAACTGATAGTTATGTTCCTCTGAACTGTGTTACAATAAGGATCAAGGGTATTTTTATTATTTAAAATAAGATAAAACCCTAAACAACCAAAACCTTATCCTGAGGAGATGTAACACCAAGAGTTTATGGGCCCCATTGGGGTTAGTTGGGCAGCCAACTTCTCAGGGTCGTAACTTGGTCATATGATCTTCGTTCGACGCACATGATACCTTGATAGAAAGATCTCTCCGAGGACTACAACTAATAATATGATTTCTATGAAATCACCAAACCTTTCATGCCCAAAAATCATCATTTGGGGCCTCTCATCTTGTATAATTATGTTATGTGTTGCCTTTCGCCAGTGCCTTCTTTCTTACCTATGATTTTTTTTGTTAAGCATTCCAGCCAGCCAAAGCAATAGGGGTAGCAGGAGTCATGCAGTCCAGCCAGAGCCTAGCAGGGGCAACGCAGAGGCAGCAGGAGCCACGCGGGGCTGACGCGGGCCCAGTCAGGGCAACGCAGGGGCAGTGTAAGCCCTTCAGGTGTGACACAGGCCCTTATTGAGCAGCGCAGAGGCCGACGCAGGCCAGTTAGGCTGACATAGAGGGATTCAGAGCAACATGTTACTGTCATTTTTATTTCTCTATTGGGTGAACCAGTTTTGGTGCCCAAGATTGTTGTACTTAGATTATGCATAATAATGAAAACCCTCCAGAGCTAGCTGCACCGATTTTCCCACATTGGGTTTTTTCCTGGGATAGTTGCCCATAAAATCCGTGTGTCACTTTGTCTATGAGCATGTTATTCAGTATTTGATCTGTATGTGTAGGTTGCTAGTTGTATTTACTATTTACTTTGCTAATTTATTGAATATTTCATAAATTAACTTATAACTTAATTCAAGTAGGAGAAGTAAATCAAGATACTGCAATAGGGTTTCTTAGATTAAGAATTTTTCACATTCCCTAGGTCTAGCCCCATTAGGTCACCTAGGGCAACGATTTCCCAGGAATCTAGCTAGAGGAAAGCTTCTATCTCCTAGAGGCAGTTGCTTTGCTGGGTACCCTCACTCTCCTCAGAACTTGGGCCAATTCCGACGGTGAAATATTCGGATACCTCAAGCCCTAGCTCTAGGATCAAGTTTTTCCTAGGTGTTCCCAAGGATAGAACCTAGTAGGATAAATTTGACCTATCGAAGAAAAAACACTTGTCTGATCCTTTCCCATCACCTTGTCCAAGATAGGAACATCATTGGTTACTAAATTCCATCCTTGAACCTGGGCTGGGTCCACTTGGCCCTATGTGGTCCCATTTGGTATCAAAGGCCTTTCATCAAGGACCATTTGGGAATCCAAGTTCCCAAAGGATTTTAGGGATTGATAACTTCCTTCATAAGTCTTATTCTTCTCCCTCAACCATTCAATCCCCCTCCTCTCTCCCTAGAAGGTAATTCCCTTGCTTAAAAGGAAAGCAAGTCCCACTCTTTATTTTATCTTAGGGAAAGGGTTTCGAGGGTCACTTCCCACCTATTCATTTATAAAACCCTAAACAACCAAGGTTCAAGGGTCTTTTTATTATTTAAAATAAGATAAAACCCTAAACAACCAAAACCCTATCCTGAGGAGATGTAACACCAAGATTTTATGGGCCCCGTTGGGGTTAGTTGGGCAGCCAACTTCCTCGGGTCATAACTTGGTCATATGATCCTCGTTTGACGCACATGATACCTCGTTAGAAATATCTCTCCGAGGACTACAACTACTAAAATGATTTCTACGAAATCGATAAACCTTTCATGCCCAAAAAACATCATTTGGGGCCTCAAAACGGCTTCGAAATTTCAGGACCTGAAAAACTAACAAAAATAGTAAATTGTGCTATAATTAAGGAAACTAAAAAACTGAAAGAGACAATGGCTAGGGCCCAAGTGGAATAGGTGGATGGCCACCAATATCCACCTCGATCACCTTAAATCAAATTTCTTGAGCTAACTCAATCATCATGACTTAGTTAATTGACACAAGTTGTTATGAGACGAAATTACAATTTATTGTCCAATTTATTTAAGGAAAAAATAAATTAGACGCCTCACATTCCTCACTCCTGGCACATCAAAATTCGTCACTAGTGTGGGTGCATTTTTTTTTTGTCCTTTCTAGTCGCCAATTTCATTGTTTCTTGTTGCAAATTTCAACACTCCCTCTCAACAAGAAAGGAATTCAATCTATCCCAATCCGGTACCTTTGGAATGTTCTGCATGCTACACTTCTCAAGTGTTTTTTGCGCCTGCAAATCCTGAAACTGAATAGCCTCTGAACAACTAAATCAGTATAATGCATATGTCATCAAAGTCTTCTGAATGTTGCTAGCTATTGCACCTGTCTAGTACTGGATTCTCTGCAATGCTGCTGACATCTGCATCCGTGCCCTTTGAACTATTGCTAACTCTATTTGTGATCCAGTATTTGACATATGTCACTCTGATTTTTGTCTTGCTGACATCTGACTACATCAATCTAACTGATCCTTCCTACTACTGCTGTACTGTGGGTTCCTCGTAGCCAGGTTCGATCCATGAGACACACCATCTCAATGGACCTTGCCCAAATTTCTTATCTTGGGATTATGTCTACACATAACCCCACCTTACACCCCGAGGTATGGTTGCTCCCTCCTCCTATCTGGCTCGAAATTTCCCCCTCATGGAGGTCTTTGCTTGAGTGGATGCTTCCACTCGGTCTCCTCTCTACTTCTCCAATTGTGGCAGCTACTCCACAACCTTCTGAGACTGCTTCTCATGAGGATGCATATTGAGAGGTAATTTATGCTCCCTCTAAACCACCAAGTCTCTAACTTCTACCTTTCTCCTCAAAGCTTTGCATGCATCTGGTACCTCAAGTGCATATAGGTTCTTGACTTGCACACAGTGTAATTGTCCCGAAGTTACAAAAAGTTTCTAAAAAAGAGTTGATTTTAAATCGATGATATCTCCCTCATCCGAGCTCCGATTTGACCAATTTTTTTTTCCATTTGGGTAGATTTTCACAAGGAATCCAAATATTCTATTTGTTTTCGAAAAATTTACACCAAAATATTCAAATATTCTCTACAAACTCACCGCCCAAAAAATTCCTGCTCTGATGCCATGTAGAAAATCTAACCAACGAGATTCAATATGATCTTGTAATCTACTAAGACAAGATACTAAATCCTTCCTACAATTTACAGAAACAAAACACGATCGCACAATCATATATAAGTAAGAGAAATAAATTATCAATCGCACAACAACATGATGTATTTGGGGAAAGCAACTAATCAAAACCCCTCTATCTCTATTGTGTATTAAGTCAAGGAATCATGAAACAATACAATGCTTAATCTCTCATGAGATTCTCTAGCACTCTGTCAATTGTCTCCCATTGATCTAGGAAAACTCGGTCTAGTACTTAGCCAATTCTCATCCTTACTTCAGCCTGCCTTGCTCATGAAATTCCTAGGGAATTAACACCTTATTAATTAGGAAAATCAGTCTTCCTTGATTGCGCAATCCATCATGGCATCCCAATGACTTTATAATTTCACATGGGAAATTTCTCTGAATAAAACTAATAGTTATGTTCCCTTTAACCTTTGTCTCAACTGGGTATTCCTCGAAACTGACATGCATGCAACTATTAATAGTGAATTATCAGTTATTTGATTGATCGCTCATTGTGAATTAAATCTAATTTAATTCACTGGACCTCTCACTAGCTCATCACTCGGTTAGAAATAGTTAAACTGATTTTAACTCATTTAATTGAGTTAATTACACTTGCACCCCACTAATGCATCAACTTCAACTGGACCCCAAAAATATTAGAATCCCTCTAGAGGCCTCATATTAGACCCTCAACTCAAATTTCTTGAGCTAACTCGGTCATCATGACTTAATTAACTGACACAAGTTGTTATGAGATGAAATTACAATTTATTGTCCAATTTATTTAAGGGAAAAATAAATTAGACGCCCCACATTCCTCACTCCTGATGCATCAAAATTCCTCACCAGTGTGGGTGCATTTTGTTTTTGTCCTTTCTGGTTTCCAATCTCACTGTTTCTTGTTGCAAATATTAAACATTTAATAATTTGATGCGGCCTTCACACAAAGACACAATTGAAATCACATGCCCATATTCTCATGAGAAACCTCTCTTAAGCTCGATCTGCCAGAAGAGAACCAACAATATGCCATCCTACTTCCTAGCGCAAACCGACCATTAAGGTATGCAACATTCTTCTGAACCCTCACATGATGATCTTGCCCTTGGAGGATGATCATGACCTCCCTTTAGCAACCCTTACTCGGCCCTCGTACTCGACCTACTTTAGGACTACATCTCTCTTCACCCCCTTGATGTGCCATATAGTGGGAATACATGTCAAACATGCTAATATGTGCCAAGTGATAAGGCATGCCAAGATGTGCAAGGGTGTGTCAATGCATGTCAGGGAATGTCAAGACAACAAAAGGGAGAAAAAAGTTAAACTACAAGGAAATGAACACATAAGAGGGTTAATAAGTCATCAATTTACCTTTTCCAAGAGGGGCATGCTAGGCACACTAACACTAGGTGGCAAGTGAAAATTTTTAGTGCATTCTAAGTGCCAAGTATTCCTTTGTTGCTTCTCATCTAATTTCCAACAATTGATCATCACAAATAAATTTAATATTAAACCATGCTAAATCATACCAAGGCATTTCAACGTATTCCATACATGCTAAGACTTTCCAAGCGCCAACACATGCCAAGCGCCAATATGTGTCAGGGACTAGTGTTATGCATGTTATGAAGTGGAAGGGAATGTTGAAGAGTGCTAATGTGTGCTAGAGAGTGATAATGCATGTTGATGAGTGTTAAGGAGTACTAGGAAAAAACATTAAGGGAGCACTAGGTAAAAATTCAATGAATATGAGGAACGTGTACTGCCAGAGACTAGTGTTAATGGTTAGTGTTAGTTGTCATGCCAAGGAGGGAATAACAAGGTATGCTAAGCATTGGTAAGGCATGCTAGGGAATATCAAGGCACGCTAAGAATTCCCAAAGTGTGCTTGGGAGTTCCAGGGTGTGCTAATTATATCATGTGCCAATTAATAGTGCCAAGATATGCCAATACATGCTAGGTGCTAAGGATGTGGCATAGGGTGCCAGGGTATATCAATATGTGTCAAGGAAACAAAAGGAAGAACCAATAAGAGGGCTAATAAGTCAAAACTTTATCTTTTTGAAAAGGGGCATGCTAGGCACACTAATAATAGGTCCCAATACATGCCAAGTGGCATTGTGTGCCAAGTGCTAATGTATGTCAATGCATTCAACGAAGGTGTTCCAAGGCATGCTAGGGACTATATGCAGCATGCCAACACATGATAGGAGAGTTCCATGTTGTGCTAGCACATGCCACCATGTGCTTGGGCGTCAATGTCATCACAAGATGTTCTAGGTACAAAGATGTTCCAAGACATGTGGGGTGCTAAGAAATGTTAGTGTGTGCTAAAGCATTAATTTAAGGTGTGCCCAGATTGTTGAGGATTGTTAGGTCTTTCTCATTAATATAATTTTCAGAGCTCGATTATGTATAAAATAATATATTTCCTACACACAATAGTGGAACTTTATCTAAATGGAATTTTCTAGATAATAAAAATAATAGATATGAATCATGTGTTGAATCATAGGAAATCTCTATTCGACTAGTCATTACTTGAGGGAAATGATACACGCTTATTACTTCTTAAAAAATTGACTGGCCCTAACCACTATGGCCTTGGACATATTATAAAAAATGCTCCACAATAATGGTATTAAATCGCTATCTTTTGACAAAAAATATATTAACAGGCACATAGCGTCATCAAAAACTCATTGGAATGATCAATGATGACGGACATTTTTTGATCGTCACCAAAAGTAACAAAAAAAGCATTGGTGAGGGTCATTAAAAGTTCGTCACTAGAAGTGTCACCAAAGAGAGAATTAGTGATGGGCCTTTAATGACCCTCACCAAAAGTGAAATGTATTTGGTGACATACCATAAAGGACCATCACTATATACACTTACAGTGATGGTTTTTAGTGATCAATGATGACGGACATTTTTTGACCGTCACCAAAAGTAACAAAAAGAGCATTGGTGAGGGTCATTAAAAGTTCGTCACTAGAAGTGTCACCAAAGAGAGAATTAGTGATGGGCCTTTAACGACCCTCACCAAAAGTGTCACTGAAAATGTCTTTGGTGACAGACCATAAAGGACCATCACTATATACACCTACAGTGACGGTTTTTAAATGACCGTCACCATATGTGACATTGGTGACGGACCTTAAAGGTCCGTCATAAGCATGACCCTCACCAATGTGATTTTTTCTTGTAGTGAGGATGTCTGATTGTCATGGACCTCCTTAGAGATGTTTCTGGTTCTTCCAAAATTTGTTGATTATTATCTGTAGGAACTTCTTCATGATCTTCATGTGAAACTTGTTCATCTTTACTATCATCAGTATTTGAACTGGTTTCAAACTGAATATGTTGAAACTTAGGTACATTTTCCTGTTTCAATTTATTATCTACATCTGGATTATCAAGTGAAGATTCATTGAATTTAACATCTCTGTTAATGATGATCTTGTGAGTAGTAGGATCCCACAACCTCTATCCCTTAATCCCATCACCATATCCAACAAATATATATATTTTTGATTTAGGATCTAATTTAGAACGTTGATGTTTCAGAATTAGAGCATATGCATCACAACCAAAAACTTTCAGTTTAGAATAATCACAAGGATGACCCTTCCATACCTCTTGACGAATTTTGCATCCTATTTCAATTGATGGTGATCGATTTATCTAATAGCAAGTCGTAGATACTACTTCTATCCATAATTCCTTCTGCAAATGGGCGTTACTCAGCATACTTCTTGCTATTTCTAAGAGAGTATTTTTCATGCGTTCAACAACTCCATTTTGCTGAGGAGTATAAGAATTAGTTCTATGTCTTTCGATCCCAACTTCATTGCAATAATTATCAAATGCCTTTGAAGTAAAATCACCACCATTGTCAATTCTTAAACATTTAATGGTTCTTCCAGTGATGTTTTCTACTAATGCTCTAAACTGCTTGAAAACTGTGAATACATCAGACTTTCTTTTTAACATGTAGACCCATACTTTTCTAGAGAAATCATCTATAAAAGATACAAAATATGAAGATCCTCCATATGAGGTTATAGGAGATGGACCCCAAACATTAGAATGGATATAATCAAGGATTCCTTTACTAGTATGTTTTCCAGTTTTAAATTTCTTCTTGCTTTGTTTCCCATAAATACAATGTTTGCAAAAATCTAACTTAGAATATTTTAAACTAGGAAGTAACGTACGATCAGATAAGATTTTTAATCTTCTTTCGCTTATATGGCCCAACCGTTGATGCCATAGAGAAATATAATCAATGGCGTTTTCAAATACAGTAGAAGCATGATCTGACTCTATTCTTCCTTCTAACTGAAAAGGATTTCCAATCTTCTTTGCTTTCATTACTAATAGGATTCCTTTGTAAATTTTCATTACTCCACTTTGAATAAAATTTTTATATCCATTTGTGTCTAACACTCCTAGAGAAATAAGATTTTTTCTGAGTTCAGACACATGTCTTACGTCAGTTAAGATTTTATTTGTCCCATCAAACATTTTAATCTGGATGTTTCCAATTCCCACAACATTACATAAGAAATCATTGCCCATGTAAACAACTCCATCATTAATTGACTTATAACATTGAAACCACTCTTTATGAATGCACATGTGATTGGACGCACCAAAATCTAACAGCCAATGTTGATCATGATTTAAAAAATTAACTGATAGAACTTCATCACTTATACTTGAACTAGATGTTGAACCTGAACCTGTATCTGTCGTGTTTGCCTCTTTATTTTCATTTGAAGAGTCTCCTTTGGATGTTTTCTACCTCTTCCAACAGTCCTTCTTCAAATTTCCTGATTTGTCGCAAAACCAGCATTTTAACTTACTCTTCTTCCCTTTCGATTTTGACCGAGAGTTGTTCTTCTGACTAAAGCATTTCTTTTTAGATCGACCTGTAACCATCATTGCTTCTGATGTAGAGGTTTATAAATTTGACCTTTTCCTGGTTTATTCAGACAGCATAGCTCCAACAACATCATCAAATTCAAGGGTTTCTGATGAACTAAGACTTATAGAAGTAAAAAAATGATCCCATGACTCAGGAAACGAGCATAATAAAGTTACAGCTTTATCTTTAGAATAAAATTTTACTTCTATGCTATCTAAATGCACCAAGAGAGTATTAAAGGTATTTAAATGATCAATTATTGATGTACCTTCCTTCATGCACAAGCTGTACAACTGTCTCTTTAGAAGAATCTTGTTGGTTAAGGATTTAGTCATGTACAGTTTTTCAAGCTTTTTCCATAGACCAGCGGTTTTTTTCTCTGACATGATGTTAAATAAAACATCATCTGCCAAACACAATCATATGCCGCTTAGTGCTCTGTCATCGATGTCACTCCATTCGTCATCTGTCATGGCGAGAGGTTGTTTGGAATTTCCCAAAAGTGCCTTCACTACACCTTGTTGTACGAGTAAATCATGCATCTTGAGTTTCCAGATCTCGAAGTTATTCCACCCATTAAACTTCTCGATCTCAAATCGAGCACTTTGATTTTTTGCCATATTGAGCAGCTTGTGTCAATAATTTCCAATTTCAAATCTTAATAAACGAAGATTTTATTTTAATCAAAATTAATAATTTTGATAAAATGCCCTTTTTCAAAATCCTAGTCCCTTTTTTCAAAATCCTTTTTCAAAAAACAACAGCACTCTCATTAACATCACATGCAGCGGCTTTTCAACAAATTTTAAGGATACCTTAAATGTGCCATATCCTTTGTGAACCAATGAAATGTTTACAACGCAGAGATACAACGTCGATCTGCCAGATGTAACAACACTACAAAAAAAAGAGCATCGATACAAAGATATGAAGAGTAATCAGCTTACCCATCACCATATGCAGAGTTTTCAACGCCGGAAGCTGAGGTTTCTTTGGCGTTTCTCATACCAGGTTCTTTAAAACTTCAGATTGAACGCTCCTTAATATTCATAGTGCGGCAAGCTCTCTCAGCTCCAAACACAGGTCAACAGTAGCTCAACAGCTTGTTCTCTGCGCGCAGGCTCCACATTTCTACACTTCACCAATACGCTCTCTCTATGCACATGGCATCCTCATCGGTCTAGCAATAGCTCACGACTTACATGCTGTGGACTACCTTGAGCTCCAACTCACATCGTTGTTCAATTTACCAATTCACACACTCCTCACACAGTCTAAAATTCAATTGAAGTCATATAAGAAAAATAGAAACAGAGGACGCAAATCAGAATTAAGCACATTTAGCTATGATGTTGATGGACTTGTGCCATAAAAGACAGCACCAAACCACGTTAGTCGCACTCCATGCTTCCGCTTCCACTATGACTGTGTTTTGTGGAAAATTCACGGAGGTTCTAATCGTGGAAGCATTTACGCTGTGATAGCACGCTCAGCCCTCGGCAGCTTGGCAACTCACAGCACTCCTATGATACCAACTCACAATCACACGCAGCAGACCCGGCCTCACAGCCTCTTAGTCACTGCTTCCACAATACTAGATCCTAGTTACCATTCTACGACCACACTCACAACACTCCTTTACAAACTGATTTGCACCAGATTATGCACAACGTTTACTCAGCAAAATGGTAGCGTATACAACCTTGCTCCGATACCAACTGTACAAATAAACACAGCAGAAAAACTACAAATCAATCACACACAGAGAAATCAATGAAGACAGAAAAATTAACGTGGTTCACCCAACCAATCTGGGCTACATCCACCAAACAGAGATATCAGAAATCTTATTCTTCAATGGGATATTACGATAGCATATGTCTCACATCTTCCCTTCATCTTCCTCACACCTCACATCTCATATGTTTTTCCTCTACAGGCTTACAATTTATAGATGAGAGAAGAAACTGAAAAATTAATTCTATCACAACAAAATAGGATAAAATATCTCCTCATCAGGATTTAATGCAATCAGTTTTGCAACAAACAACTATTGTTGGAATATTCATGAGATTTTAGCCAAATTAATATCCTAAAATATCAACATGCACCACATGCTTTATTATATCATTTTCAATTCCATGAGTCTATAAATGATATCAAATAAGTCGCAAGTTCCCCTGTCTTAGCCTTTGTAGACCTATGTGCTCGTCCTACACAGCCTGGGGATTGGTATGTGAATGAGTATCACCCCCATCCTACTTCACTGATGTGAGAATTAGCCTAACTGAGCAGCTAGAAGATTATCGGTCATACTGTCCCAGACTCTCCTATGCTTTGTGGATATGCCTTTCTTTTTTTATCTGCAGTTTGGAAATGCTTTTATTTCTATCTGTTTGTGAAATCTGGTAGCAAGCTATTGAAGAGGTTTATTGTTACATCAAAGTAAGTTTTTAGTAATATTGAAAAGGTTTGTTGTTACAACAAATTAGGTTTTTCGTAAAAGCAAATAGGTAAATATATCCCCAGATAATGTAGTAATTCCCCCCACAATTGTTCCAAAAAGTTACATCTATAACACCTTGCTTTGATCCCTTTCTCGGTCGCACCCAGTTCATTTGTGCTCATAGGTCGTCTTTCTTGTTGGCTTTCTCCTCTCTTGAATCCTCTGATCTTTTTTTCTCCAAAATAAACCCCTGAGCTCTATATTGTGTCAATTTGAATGCAATTGGAAAACCACAGATTTAGGTTTGTTTTTCAACTTCATCAAATGAAATGAAATTTGTTTAGTGATGCTCGACGATTATGGAGCTTGTATATTCAAAACAATGGTGGACATGGTGGAGAAATTGGTGGTTTAAGCTTTTGCTTTGTATGGTCCGACGAATCCTCTGCATTTTCTCTTGGGGAGACTTCACTCCAATCCAAAATTTGCACTAGGAGCTGGCTATCACCAATAATTAATACATCAAACACAACTAAAAGTTATATGGCTGATTAATTTTCAGTGGAATTCTGGCTTGGATCAAACTTTTGCTTCATTGGAAAAGAATAATTCACGAGAACAGTACACTAGAAAGAAGATAGCCAAGAGTAGAGACTGTGAATTGGATTTGGAAGGATAATCAAGTCCATGCACTAGTCTTATTCCATTGAACATTATCAATCCACAAGAAATATCGCACAACATTCTTGTGCATTTGTTGCTTCTTTGAAGAGGTATTATTACCTACTAAAGAAATCTAACAGTATCTAGGGGCTTTCTGTATTTGAATATTTTCTATATGTGCCCTCACACTGTAAAGTAATATATTGTTGGAGGTTATGTTTGAACCATTCTGAGATAGTTCGTTTCTCAACGTTGGAGATATCTTAGTGCTACCTCTATCAAAATGTAAGGCAATCATAGAGTCTTCTCTTAATAAAGACCATGGATTGGAAATTTTTGATAATATAACCTATCGTAGATGGTTCGTTTGTACCTTATTGCATAATATTTTTGGACAATTATGTTCAATGTATCCATCCTTAAGGAGGTAAATCATCCAAGCTTACAGAATTGTCAATTGCATTGATGATAATGCTACTATAACATAAAGCATTTATTTATTTGGCACTAGGAGTTATTTATCTGTTTGTAAGTTTGCATTTAGTTATTTGGCATTGGGAGTTATTAATCTGTAAGTTTTTTTATTGAACTACATTGTAAATGGGTGCATTTTCGATTGAAGCCAATACCTTTCATTTTCTTTACTTGTTAAGAAAATGGCAAAAAATGATGGATTATTAGAGTTACTAAATCCTCTAATACTCTCTATTTTTTTTATGATACAATCAAAATTGGAAAAACCATTTTTGCACATTTCCAAACATGTTTACAATATGCAATAAACAAAATTGAGTTTCTGCAACTCAAATCACAACTTCAATGAGATGATTTACAACTAGCCTAGATCCATCTTAGCTCCGGATCTACAAATATATTTTCATTCTAAAAGAGGTTTTCATTTCAAAAAATTGATCCCTCTAAGTTCTTAGTAGATCTAGAGTTAACATGGCTCTAGGCTAGGATATATTCCACATGCATACCATGGGTCAATAACATGGGTTCTCAATACCATGGATCATTTTTACTTTTATAGAGTTATTTTTATTTTGTTATTTATTTATTTTTAATTTTATTTTTTTGTCTCATTTAAAAGGGTTACATTACATTTCATTAATCTTGTTATTTAATTTAATTTTTATTTATTTATTTATTTTTATGTAATTTGACTTAGTCAAAATGTTAAGCATTATGTTATAACATCTCTATTATATTGTGTCGGAGATTACATCTCAGTGCAAGAGCTGTGAACCCTCTAGGTGCTTGGTAGATCTAGAGTTAAGATGGGTCTAGGCTGATTTAATTTCCCCATTCAAATAGGCTATATTCGACATGAATACCATGTGTCTTTTTTTATTTTTATTGTTATTATTTTTTATGGGATTATGTTTATTTTTTTTATTGTATCTTATTTTGACAATTTACATAACATTACATTAATCTTTTTATTTAATTTAATTTTTATTTATTTATTTATTTTAATGCAATTTGACTTATTCAAAACTTTAAACATTACGTTACAACATCTCTACCATACTAGGTTGGAGAGTGCCTCTCAACACAACAAGGGTGTTCACTCTAAATTACTCCTTATTTAGAACAATTCCCTTTTTTAGTTTGGAAGATATTCTTGCCAATAACCAACACAT
Source organism: Pinus albicaulis (assembly GCA_034641835.2). Taxonomy (NCBI): domain Eukaryota; kingdom Viridiplantae; phylum Streptophyta; class Pinopsida; order Pinales; family Pinaceae; genus Pinus; species Pinus albicaulis. The sequence goes on from CM076572.1 coordinate 598,912,353, forward strand.
GATCAAATTAGTGATATTGTTTCAGGAGAAGATTCACATGAAGATGAACTTCCCAAGCCCATCATTATACATTGATATGGAATCATTAAAAACAAGCATAGAAGTGATCTTGGATACAAGAAAGAAGTGACCTTTTGCACCATACTACTCCAAACCAATTCAATTTCTAACAGTTGGGTTTCTTCAAGAAATCTCATCTTCACCTACTCCACTTCCACATCAAATTCTCTAATGCCAACATTTTTATCGATTTAGCCACATGAATTAAACCAATTTTTTAATTTTCACCCTTGTGAAATTGTGGAAAACATAATCATCATTTACATGTATGTTATAGTCACAAGAACCTTGCAAGAATAAATATTCACTTTGGATGGATCACTAATTGGAAATGGTATTCAACGTCCAAGAAGATATATTATTCATACCATATAATTCATTCTCGAGTATTGACACATCTTGCAATGGATATATTTGTATCTTCTCACCTTGTATCTAGCCAAGGGAATTTATAATCAACTACTAGTTTCAAAGTCATATCAAGCAATCTTAAGCCATGACCAGTAGCCAAAGCCTGGATTTAGAGCCAGAGTTGCAACCAGACATATGGTCATGTTCCATGAGTGTTATAGGTCAATTTCGGCACCATTCCCAATGACCTGGTTAACTGGGCATCATCTCCAGGACCAATGATCAGGGGTCTTTCATTCCCTATCATTTCACTTGCTACATGCCCTAAGACAAGAAACAAGACAAATCAAACAAGACTTTCATCAAGTAAAGGTTTCCATGGTTTTAAGTTTATTATATAGCATATGAGAGCTCACCAACGCAGGCTCTAAGGGGCCTAAGTGCGTTGCATATGCAGGTATCCCCATGCAAGGCTGCTCTGCAAAGCACTTCCCAACATTCATAGGTGCGTTGGTCACATTAGGAGCGAAATTATCATTGTTCCAAAATCTTCACTTGGCCAGTGCCTTCTAGAAGAGTTCGCATGTGTCAAGCTTCATATCCAAGTGTCCATTTGATATCTACATGAATGGAAACATGTCTTGCCTATTTTTGGAAAGTTATTGATTGCAAAACAACCTATAGTTCATCTATAAATTGAGCACAGATATAAGTGCTTGAGAAGGAAGAATTTGAGTAGAGAAATGTTGGAGAATTTTCAATTGAGAGCTAGATTTTTGAAGCTGATGTTGGAGAGATTTATATTGCGATGAGGCTTGGGAACGTTGTTGGAAGGTCACTTCAAATGAGTCACTAGGTTGTAACCTCTCCTTCTATCATCAATAAAGAGTACTACTTATTTTTCCCTATATGCATCTGTATTGGATTTTATTTTCCATATTGCAAGATCTTGGTTGATGTATATGGTTTATGATTTACTGATTTAGCTAACTAGATTGAATAGATATCTATATTATTGCATATTATTTTGTTTCAGTGTTCTTTCTTGCAGGAAGCATTCAGCTCACAAACCGCTTGAATTTGAAGCTGCAACGGAAGTGACAGAAGGAGCCATTTGGAAGCGACTGAACATGTAAGCCTCCAATCCTCTCTGTGTATATGTTATGAGTTAGGAGAAATAGTCGTATAGTCTTTCACCTGTTGTTCTATACTGGCACCTATCTAGGGAAGCGTGATTTATCCATAATTCACAATTCTAGCCCAACAAAATGGTGACTCCGTTGGGGATAATTTCTCTTAGTTCTAGGTTTTTTAGCCTCTGATTTGCTTTGTTTATTCACCCAATAGCTGTTACACATAAAGATTAAAAATTTTCAGAGCCTAATTTTCAAGGACAGTGAGTTAAACAGTAGTATTTCTCTTTGTATATTACGCCCAACGCACCCTTAGACTGGACACAGTGCTTTGCAGAGCACTATCTCCCTTCCTAGCCTACATTGCGGAGCACTGTCTCCCCTTGGAGACTGCATTGACTCCTGAAAGTACCCAATTTCCCTTGAATTTGACTTTGCAACTTGCTTTAGTTTTGTTTGTTGTTGTGTTCTAAAAATTTTGATGCTCAATTGACCAGTGAATCTATATACTTCTTCCTCCTTTGGCTGAAAATTTGTTCAATTTTTGTTTAAAAATGTTTTTCTTTATCATTGACAAGTTGATTTCAAAGTATTTTTTATGGTCGCATTAAGAATAATTTGCTTTCGAAATAGGAAATTGTCGTAAAATCTTCATTTCCTTGATAGGATAAATTGTTGTTGAAATCCTCATTTTTCCTTCAAAAGAGAAATTGTTGTTTGTATTCTTTGTTTCTCGAAAGTAAAAGGCATTTCAATTATTGATCTAGTGCACCTAGTTTCTTTTCTGCATTCATAACATTAAGGAAACTGAAAATAAAAACTTGCATTTGCATGTAGGATTATGTGTTTTGCAAAAGGAACATTAGGAAATCTGCATTTAGTTTGTGACTCATTGATTTTTTTTTTGTTCATTGATTTGTTTGCTCACGAACAATTTGCTCTCTTCCCTTAGTAGCTAGGTTATTCATTGAAAAAGCTGAAATTGAAAGTGTGTTTATCATTCTAAGCTTGCATTTTAGGAATTTCATACACATCATCGCAGTGAAACTTTGAAAGGAAAATTGTTAAGCAAGATCAACATAAAATAAATCTCAATTTACTTAACAACGCATTGGAACCATAACGATAACATTTATAAGATCTAGGCTAGAGACGTGTTCCAGCGTCGTAAAACATAGCAGCTGTCATTAACTTGTCTGCAATACATTCTGAGTGTGATACCTCACTCCACGTACGTAAGTATATCGTAGCTCGTCCACATACTTTCAGTTATATTGGGTGTGTTACAGTACGATAAGTATAAAGGGGTGCTCTCACTGTGCAGTTTCGCATCAAACAGCGATAATACGGACTTGGGCCTCTACATACCTTCGGGTATATTTGGGAGGACAAATTTTAGGTGTTATCCATCCATATTGAACCAAGTCAGCCACCTTGAAATTGTGATACACTGAACACAACATTCAAGGAGATTACCTGCCTGTACTTCTTGGTTCGCCAGGAGGTATTCTGCAATTCACAGTTTCTTGGTAAACCCTTTTTCCTAGCATTACCCTCCTTTTGTTTATTTGTTTTTTGGATAAAATAAATCATTAATCATGGAAGAACAAAATACTATCCCCCGTCGTTTGCGTAGATTAGCTTTAAAACCACCTTTACCACCAGAAGTTACTTCTGGTAGGCGAAGGCGATCACGATCTGCCGAATCAAGTACAATTCGTACCTCTGGCAAAACATCATCTTTAAAACCAAAGCTAGCTCAAATTGTTTCCACACATCCCAGTTCATTTACTGTTGTCGAAACGGAGTCTTCACAACTACCCGTGGTCAAGATCCATCGAATCGCTAAGACCATACCTCCTGGGCCCAACGTTGTTCAATCACAAATTGATCCAGATCATGTCTCTTCTTTGCCAGAAAATCTAAATCCTGAAGTCAAACAACCAAACGTTGTTCCTACCTTGGTCACCCCACAAATTTTTGTAGCCACTGAAACTCTTATATCACACAATCAACCGTCTGAAATAAATTTTGGGCCTGGCGGTGAAGTTCTTCCTCCTGGTTTAATTGCGATTGAAGAAATCCCACAAGACGATACAACTTTAACTCCAACCCATTTTGGGGGGCACCTTTATCTTTACCAGTCTTTTCCTCAAGCGTTTCCATCCGCTTTTGTTGATCCTATTTCCATTCAATCTCCCGTCGATTTTTGAGAGTATACATTTGGTCAAACAACCATGTCTAAACCAACATCTTCGGTTGGTTCAGTTGTTCCAATTACGTCAGCTCCTACCCTCACTACTCTGTCGATGTTCACTACTTCACCAAAGTCATATTTGCACGGTGGCCCTTCAGTCCCAACAAGTTACAAATCATTTCCTGGCACTTTCTCTGGTGCATATTCACGTTTATGGTCTTTGCCAATGTCATCATCTGGTATTTTAACTAGTAGTCCTATCGTTAGTACTGAACAACTTGATTCATTACATACATCATCAGGGCAATATCAAGTCGATCCTTTTGGGTCAATTCCATTAAGTACCATATCAACTGGACTCCCAGCATTTGGAGAAAATTATTTTCTGTCTTATTATCCTCCTTATGCTGGGGGGAAACCTTTGGTCACCCAATATGACAGTACTCAGTCACTTTTTGGTCAAACTAATGTTGACATGAATTTTTGTCAATGGCATCCCACTCTGCCTATCCAACCACAAACGGTTGTACACTCGTATCAACCTGTTCAACTTGTTACACCAACTTCATTACCACTTGTTAATACATCTATACCCCTATTACAGAATCAAAATATTGTACATCAACCTTATCAAGAAAGTTCTTCGACTCAATATCATCAAATGTTGGGTCCACAGACTCAAAATCCTTTGGTTAATTTACAACAACCTGTATCAAGAATCATTATTCACAAGCTGGTGTACCATTTTATGGGATGTTGCAAATGCAACCTGGTTATACATATCAATCGAATCCATCTTATACTAATTTGGGTTATAACATTGGTGGACAGACCCCTTGGCAACCACAAGTGCAAATGCCTCAAACTTCATTTCAACAAGTATCATATCCAGGTTTTGGTAAACAAAATTCTCAAGTGTTTTCTATCAAAAACAACCCCTATCTGGGTTACCAGCAAAAAATTCCATACGCTAGTGCTCAAAGACCTGTTGCCCAATAAATTCCATCTTACCCTGGCTATGCTCAACCTGACCTCAATAGACAGTTGCCTTTTGTTGTAACCTTGGAATTACCAGATTTCAACCGGTTAACCAATGATCTTATCGATTATGCTCCTTGGTGGCCAGTGATACCTCATAAATTACCCTCCAAAATTCCTAAATTCAATGGAAACCCTGGAGAAGATCCATCGACTCATGTCATGACTTATCATTTATGGTGTTCATCAAATTCCTTGAATGATGAATATGTTCGACTACATCTTTTCCAGCGTACGCTCACAAGTCCAGCTACTAAATGGTATATTGAGTTACCTAGAGCTTCTTTCGACAATTTGACTGCTTTAGCTACTGTCTTTTTGACCCATCTCCAGTTACCGATCAGATACTAAACTAGAATGGAACTCTTGACCAACTTCAGAAAGACTAATGCCACTCACATTTCCGATCATATTCATGAGTGGCGTCACCATCGACGAATGGTTAAGACATTTTTTCCTGATCAACTCCTTGTTGAATGGTTCATTAAGTCCCTGTTACCATCTATAATTGAGGATGTGGCTAAAGGTGGCATCGTCATAGAAGAGCAAGTTATCGCTCGTGCCCAATATTTAGACTTGATTTACACTCATTCTAGCACGCTCTATGAAAAATCCCTAATGCGCCGCGATCTAATTTCAATGTTCCTCCTCAAATAAAGGACTCTCATACCGGAGATGACTTAATAGGCACTGCAAACACACACCACACTACTGCATCTAATCCTGCTCCTACTTCCAAAATTAATGCTGTGTCATTTGAAAAAGGAAAAAGTGACAAGCAACCAGGAGGTAAGAAAAATGGGAAATCAAAGAAAAAGAAAACTTCTAACCCGCGGGAAATATCATCTGATCAACCGTCTAGACCATGAAAACCTCGTTATCCATGCATAATATGTAACAAGGAACACTTTGTTAGGGATTTTCCTCACCGTGCTTAAGTCTCAAAAATAATCAAGACTTCTCATGCATCAGCTGTGTTGACAAAACCATTTCCAAATCCAGACACAAATTTGGTTGCTACAAATCTAGATCCTAGTTCCCAAGTGTTAATGTTATCCACCACAAAACCTTCACAACATATTTTGGTGTCAACGCGTAATAAATACTATGGTAGTCCAGCCACTGATCAACCTACTACCTCGACAACGAATCCATCTAATGAATCAGTACCACCTATTGTTATTCCTGAATTGACAATTAAGCCATTGAAGGGAGTAATTCATAAATCGACATATAATCCTCGAGCAAGAGCTGCACAAAATTATAATATAGTTGAATATTTGGCTCAATCCCCTTCAACTATGTCTACTCTTGAGGTATTACAAAATTATCCCTCCCAGAAGCAAGCTTTATTGTCGGCCATTGGTGGAATTGATCCGACTAATTCTAATCTTGTAATCTTTAATCATATGGGCTATGTGCCGCAATTACCAGCAGAATTGGCATTCTCCATACAAGTAAATTTTCTCAATCACCTTGTTCATCGCACTATTATTGATGAGGGAGCATCTGCGTGCATTATGTTTCTAAACTGTTGGAAGTCACTTGGCTCGCCGCGATTATCGCAATCATCAACGACGTTGAAGGCTTTTGATGGAATAACATATAAACCTTGTGGTATTATCAATAACCTACATGTTGAATTAGGGGGGAAAAAAGTAAGTATTGATGTTGAGGTTGTTTATGGACCCCTTGACTATAATATTTTACTCGGAAGACCATGGGTATATGCAATGACTGCCATTTTTTCGACATACTTTAGAATGATTGCCTTTCCACATAAAGGTACAATCACAGTCATTAATAAATTATCCTTTTTTTCCTCCGCTTCGCAGGTAACTAGAAGCGTTTAATTTTTTCACTTACCCCAACTAGAAATTTAGAATATTGGTGTAGGACTCTTAAAGGATTCCATTCTTATGGGAACCTTTGAATTACCATCGCCCGCGACGTCGGCAGAAATTGCAAGCATAGAGACCTACTACATGATCTCTTCCAATCTATCTGGCTTAAGGGAGAGTACAGGTGATTCTGATATTTCTACGTTGGATGATGTTTTACCACCTAGCCCTATTGAGTTGGCATAGCAATCAATATATTTGGCTTGGGCGGAAAATCCGAAATCAGCATCGCCGAGTTTTTGGGTTGATCGTTCATTAGATTTTGGTACTCCATCTGACCCATTTTCCTCAAATTTTTTGACAGATGAAAATATTTTGGAAGCTATGGTGTCAGAAGGAGAACCATGAGAATATTATCATCATCATTCCCATCTTCCTGATTATGAAGAAAACAATCTCAATGAACTATTTCACCCATCCATCAAAACTTTCTTTTCGAACTCTTTACCGATTAATGCAATTGACTCTGAGCAAAATTTATCTAATATCGAAGAAATTATTTCTATCAATATTTTGACCAAACCTAGCGTTGTAGAAAATATTCATGTCGATGTATCTTGTTCTCCATCAAAACTTGATTCATATCACTCTCTTTTTCTTGAATTTTGTGATCGCTTGGTCTTATGAGGAAATGACAGGCATAGATACTAGTATAGTTGAACACACTATTAATATGTATCCTGATGTCAAACCGGTGCGTCAACGGCTTCGTCCTGTTCATCCAAAGAAATTCGTTGCCATCAAAGAAGAAGTTGAAAAACTTTTGTGTGCTGGTTTCATTTACCCTGTTCCGCTAACTGAGTGGGTTTCCAATATCGTTCCCGTTATGAAAAAACAAGGAACCATTAGAGTGTGCGTCGATTATTGGGATGTCAATCAAGCTTGTCCAAAAGATAACTATCCTACTCCCTTTATCGACCAGATTATTGACGATTGTGTTGGATGCGAAATATTTTCGTTCATGGATGGATTTTCCGGCTACAATCAAATCAACATCCACCCAGCTAACCAACATAAGATAGCATGCATCTGTCCCTTGGGCACATTCGCATATAGGAAAATTTCGTTTGGTTTAAAGAACGTTGGAGAAACTTTTCAAAGAGAAATGGATTATGCTTTCAATGACATCAAGCACATTTTTCAACCATATCTAGATGATTTACCAACGCATTCACAAAATTGGACTGATCACCCAATGTATTTGAGAGCCATTTCTTACGCTGCCAACACTACAAGATACACCTCAATCCACACAAATGTGTGTTTTGTGTTGGTTCTGGTCAATTTCTCGGATTCGTAGTCTTAAAAGAAGGAATTCGAATAGACCCATTGAAGGTACAGGCTATTTTTGATTTGCCTGCACCATCAAACTTACTTCAGATACAGAAACTTCAAGGAAAGGTTAACTTCCTGAGAAGGTTCATTCCAAACTACGCCGAAATGGTTAAAGGATTTACTCAACTATTGAAAAATGGGTTTCCCTTCCATTGGGATCAAGTTGTGCAAGCTTATTTTGATGTTGTCAAGGACCATCTTGTCCTAGTGTCATTAATGTATCCTCCTAATTATCAAAATGATTATTTCCTATATATCGTCGCGACTGAAATGACCATTGCTATGGTTTTGGTCCAAGTAGAATATGGAATTGAACATTCAATCTATTATATAAGTCAAAATCTCAATGATATGGAAGTTAAGTACTCGTATGTGGAAAAGCTTGACTTGGCAGCTATACAAGTTGTCCAAAGATTTCGCCATTATATCCTGCTCAGAAAAACAACAATAGTTTCGGATTTCAACCCCATGACTTACATCTTATCACATTAATTTCTAGGGGGAAAATATTCAAAAATGGATTGTCATTTTGCAGGAATTTGATTTGGAATTCATCTAATCCAAGTCAAAGAATTCTTTAGTTTTGGCTGAGCTTCTTTGTGACCTCCCCTCTGATAGTACTACTACTACGTCGGAACCATCTATTCCAGATGAGTCTATATTTCTAATCGAATCATCTGATCCTTGGTATGAGGATTTCATCATTTATCTCCAAACCCAAAATTTTCGACCTAATACCTCTCCCTCTGATCAGCGACGTATTCAATACCAAGCCAAATATTATCTGATCGTCGGTGATACACTTTATTATCGTGGTGTCGATACCATTTTAAGGAGGTGCCTCACTCATGAGGAGGTCGAAAAAGTATTAAATGATTTTCATGTTGGGGCTTGTGGTGGAAATTTATCTGGATATGCTACCACGCAGAGGATACTCTGCATCGGTTACTTTTGGCCTACTATTTTTTGAAATTGCATCCTCGCAGTCAGAAGTTGTCATGCATGCCATATTTTTTATCGTAAAATCCGCAAACTGCCAGCGCCAATGCATCTTGTCGTCTCTGCTGGACCATTTAAAAAATGGGGTATTGACTTCATGACCTGTAACCCTGCTTCGTTCGGGTGGCATGGTTATATTATTGTTGCAGTCAACTATTTTACCAAATGGGCCAAAGCGATGCCTACATTCAACAACACAGGACAGACAGCCGCATTGTTTTTCTTCAACCACGTTATTGCACGGTTTGGGGTCCCACAGGCTATAGTTACGGATCATGGGAAGCATTTTCGAAACCATATGATGTATGAATTTACTGCCAATTTAGGATTATCATATGATAATTCTACTCCTTATTATCCACAATCAAATGGACAAGTTGAGGTTATTAACAAAATTCTTAATTGAATGCTTCAACGAATGATAGGAGTCAGTAAAAGGAACTGGAACTTGATCCCGTACTCCACTTTTTGGGCGTATCAAACCTCGATGAGAAACACAACCAGATTTACTCCTTTTTAATTGGTGTATGGTCTGGAAGCTATCTTACCAATCCAATGTGAAATATCATCGTTAAAACTCATGATAGACTTGTTACCTGACACCTCAGAAGAAGAAGCATGTCTCCTTAACCTCATCCATCTAGATGAAATGTGTCGTGAATCCCAATTGGCCAACGAAGCGCATAAGAGACGTATAAAGGCGCAATACGACAAAAATTTCCAGCCTTGCATCTACTCAAAGGGCGACTTGGTCCTTCTTTATGATCAAGAAGATGATGTAATAGGTACAGGGAAATTCGAACCATTATGGCATGGCCCCTATATTCTCAAAAGAGTTCTTGCTAAGGTTTCCTATGAGTTAGTTGATTACGATGGGATTCCATTGGCACAGCCTAGAAATGGGTTGTATTTGGAACGTTACTATGCTTAATCATGAGCGTATTAATTTTTTTATTATATTGTTTATATGTTGTTGATTTGCATTCACTATATTAATTTGTTTTTAGATTTTTCTTGATGTTAGTAATCTGCTTTACATTTCATCGCAGATGACTGAGTCTTCAGAACCATTTGTTGGATATGCTGATGGTGCTAGTCATAGTACGCAGAATCTATCCTCTACAGCATGGGCCATTTTCGCTCCGAACGGCGAGTTAGTGAGTTTTCAAGGGATTTGTATCGGTAGATTGACAAACAATATCACTGAGTATAGTGCATTGATCGAACTTCTCTCTGATGCCATTTCATTTTTTATTAACCGCATAATCATAAGGTTAGACTCACAAGTTGTGGTATTACAACTTACTAGTATTTATACTGTTAGAAATCCAACACTTCTTAGATTTTTCCTAAGAGTTCGACTTTTGGAGAGAAATTTTGATTTCATTCAATATCAACATATTTCTAGAAATTTTAACACTTTAACTGATTCATTAGCTAATCAAGTTTTAGACAGACATTTGCGACATAGGTAAAGAAAACATTCACATCATTGAATAGGATTACGCATTAAACATAGGAAAAACTCTGAAATCATATAGATAGATAGTTATAGGCTTTTACAAAATTTATGTCCAGTACACATTGGTCATCTGACCTCAAAATGTATGCAAAATGTCACAAGTAAACTAGTGGTGCTCATGGTAACATGCTATAGATATAGAAATCTTACGAAGCAACTGCATCCAATAGTTAGGAACCCCAATAGTGTGCCGTTGCAGTCGCATGGGAAGCTCTTCGATCCAGCAATACGGAATCCCGAAGGTCAACCCCTCTATGTGCTTTTTAAGCTCAGCCAGAGTCTCAGCCATATCAAGGTCCTGAAGGACTACTCTCCTGAAAGCCCTCTCTACTAGTGCATCTGCTTCGTGCTCCGGTTCCTCTATTGGTTGAACACGACCAATATCTACATTACATCAAACATTTAGTTTAGTCTTGAAAAGAAATAAAAACACAAAAACATTATATAAACCTTATAAAAATCAAAAAACATGGTCGAATCATTCTTACCTATTACACCCCACTAAGCGCCTTCTTGTAATACTAGATCTGGATCTCCTCGGAAGTCAACGCCTGCGTATGCATACTCATCGATGGAGATGATCTATCACTATAACCAGACGAAGAATGTAGTAGAGAACACCACGGTTGACTGGCTTGCATGTCAACCCATGAGTTCTACCTATTTCTGCATTCAAGGATCTCTAGGACTAGATATATCCAATGTTACATGTTGTGGCTGCATCAGTGGAATTCGTTCCAAAGCAAAGGAGATAAGGATTGAACCATAACTGAAATTTTTATTCCTTCCTCCTTTTGCTTTATTCAGTTGTTCCTTTATCTCAGATAGAAAAACTTTAGACCAGTTGAAGAATTTTGGCTCTAAGCACTCTAGCATATATTGCATATACGATCTCTTCGCTACATGTAGTGTAACGGTGCCAGCAAGTTTATTGATCGTGAAAAGGATGGTTCTCAAAGGAAAATCCTTAACATCCTGGATGTTTATTTTTCCATCTTTTCTAGGTTCTACCCCTGGATAGCAATACTTCATAACATAATCCCTCACTATCTCTCCTCCAACAGTAGAACCTATGAGAGAAATGGGCAAACCTCTCCTTAAAAAACTTGTGATAAAATACACATCCTCAACTGTTACGGGAACCACTTTGTTATTAATGTGAAATGCCTCTATTTCTAGATCCCATGCTCGAACTAAGAACTCCAAGAGTTCTATTTGTTTCCTAATTCCCAACAATTTGAAGTACTTAAGTAGCCCACAATCTCTTAGGGCTCTTACAGTACCCGGATCATTCAAGGCAATCATATCTTATTCTTCATGTTCTCTTTCCCTCCATGTAATTGTCATTATAATCCGATGGAAACCTGAAAATCAACCATAAGATCCATTAGATTCCATTCATTGAAAAAAATTAGGCAAATTCTGGGCACAGCATGAAAACCAAAAACTTGAACTGCGCCCAATACACTCCCTGGGCTGAGACAGTGTGTTTCACATGTAGGTACCCTTCACTGTACCTGCTATGCAATGTAGGTTTTGACATCCAGGGGTGCATTGCCCTCATTTTGAGCAGAATTTACCCTAGGGGGCCTCAAAACCCTAAAAATTTGCAAATAATGGAAATGAAATGAATACTAAAAGGAAGAGGAGGTTCATGACACTAACCTGGATCAAATGGCGACGAAATTCGTCCACAGAAATGACCGCAATCAACGACTGAAGTTCAGGGGAAAAATCAGGTTCAGAGCTCCAAAATGAAAATGGTAACTATGGAATGGTAAAAATTAATAGTGAAACTACTTTTTATGGTCATTTAATTGTTTTCAAGTTAAATTTATTGCTATGACTATAGTTTTATTATGTTTTATCATGAAACAGGTATTTTAATCCATTTGATGTTGTTCTAAACAGGAAATAAAACTAATGAATAGATTAGTCGTGCAGATTTATTCAAAGAATGACTTGACCACAAAGCATACTTTTTCTCCTTATTTTTCAAGCTTTGTTAAAAATGAAAAAGGATTTGAAGTGCACTTTTATCTCTTTTTCGAGCTTCGATAACAGTGAAAAAGGAACCCCTGGATTTTTCTTTCAGCTCTTTTCAGACTCCAATAATTTGAAAATATTTCCGAGCACTTGTCTTTTCGAGCTCGTTAAAGTAAATGAATTGATATCTACTTAGTATAAGTTTAACCCTTTTCTGGACTGAGATGGATTATTTACAAAAAAGGAATACCTTGGTTAAACATGACCAAAGAGGTTCTCTCAGATATTATTTTACACTTTTTCAGATCTGAGTGACAAATTTACGAAAAAGTACTTATGGAGTTCTCTTTCGTCCTCTTTTTCAGACTCTCTAAATATGAAAAAGGACTGGGCTATCACTGTTGTTAAGCTCGTTAAAACATAAAATAGCGACGGGCTTGTTGATCATGGCAAGAATCGAGTTTCATTCATCGCTAGACTCGTTAAATTATTAAATAGAGATACTTTATTCACCCGAAGGGTTGAATTATAGATCAAGCAAATGTTATCCTCCTCAAGCTTGTTAAAAAATAAAGAGGTACTGGTCGACAAATGATCAGGGGAAATTTGGGAAAAGTAAGCAAAGTTTCTTTTTGGTAGCTACTCGCTCTTGAACATGACACTTCTTTCACTCCATGTCCGTGACTGTTTGGGTTGGGTAATCATCTTGACGGTTCATTCACACCTATGGTTCATCATACCTTCACTTCGGTTTTGGGTCAATGCTGCCAACTCATCATAGTGTCGCCAATATGTTCAAGAGAAGTCATCTAGTGATTAAAAACTCATCCTTCTACAATACTCATAAACATTCATTTTCATGACCATCATCCCTAAAAATTTCTATATCAAGTCATACCCTTCTCTCCAAAAACAGTAACTCCCGTTTTGCAACAAGGTGACTTCCTATCAACGACAAATCAATATCCAGGAAATTCACCTAGAAACATCAAATTCCAGTACCATGAGGCTTGTTACAGCATCGACAAGATCCTCACTTCCGGACCTTTAACCGAAAGATTTTGTTTGGCATTCAACATCAAATTATCTATTCACGCCTTACAAAATGTATTGCAGTACCTTGAGGACCATTGACATTAATGGTGGTTCTCTCGCGTTTGTTAACAACTCACATCATTGGTTGGTAATCAAACGATTTCTTTACATGTTCGACTACAAATCATATATTCACATGGTTAGACTTGTACCTGAATGATCGAGTGAATGAGATAAGAAGACCTCGAATCTCATTTCATCCATCCAGGCTATGATTTCAGGATTGTTGTACACATCATCTGTACGATGACCTTACATACAGATTGTCATCCAAACATGGGCCTATATCTGTAGGCATGTTTGCATCTGGGCAACATTCCAATGAAGACAACTTTCTGAATTATGTAGATGTTATTAAATTGTTTTATGTGCTGAATATGGGAATGTCTACCCTCAGCAATTATGATCAAAAGAGGATATATCATGATGTAATGTATTGTAATATTGATGCAAGTGACCACTCTACTTCGTTTCCAGACTCATCATAGTGTAAAGCATCTCAATCAAATGTTCTTATTATTTGGATCTCATGCTTTAGGGGGCAATTGTTATAGGTCAATTTGGGCACCATTCCCAATGATCTGGTTAACTAGGCATCATCTCCAGGACCAATGATCAAGGGTCTATCATTCCCTATCATTTCACTTGCTACATGACCTAAGATAAGAAACAAGACAAATCAAGCAAGACTTTCATCAAGCAAAGGTTTCCATGGTTTGAAGCTTATTATATAGAATATGAGAGCTCACCAACACAGGCTCTAAGGGGCCTAAGTGCATTGCATATGCAGGTAGCCCCATGCAAGGCTGTTATGCAAAGCACTTCCTGACATTCACAGGTGTGTTGGTCACATTGGGAGCGAAATTCTCATTGTTCCGGAATCTCCACTTGGCCAGTGCCTTTTAGAAGAGTTCACGGTGGTTGGAGGAAGGAGGATGCTACTTCAGCGGAGGTAGTGGATGCCACTGTCTATCGACAGTTGGTGGGGTCGCTTATGTATCTGGTCAATACACGACCCGATATATGCTATGCAGTTAACCAGCTTTCGCAAGCTATGGTTAAGCCTACCAAGCTCTTTTGGAAGGAAGGCAAGCATGTATTGTGCTATATCGTATGCACACGATATGGTCTATGCACAGACAGAGGATGGAGCGAAGTTTCGCTTCACTCATGCGCATTAGTGTGAGCCCAACGGATCAAGAGCACCCTCTGGAGGAGTTCAATGCAGACAATAACAACAGCTAGGCATGCTAGGAAGCGCAGATCCGTGCACTTCACACTCTCGTGTGGAGTACATGGCACTAGCTTGGGATAACATGAGGGTTATTTGGATGAGTAAGATCCCTGTGTTTGTTCAGCATTTGTGCTCATATTGATCTATCGTGGGACAAATTGTAGTTGCATTAAACTCTCGGATAATCCATTATTTCATGATAGGTCCAAACATATCGACATCAGGTACCATCATATCAGAGATTGTGTTCAGCAGAGAATCATGATGCTTTCATATGTTCCCACGGAGGATCAGGATGCCGACATCCTGACGAAGGCGCTCACCAGGAGCAAGTTCGAATTCCACAGAGGCAGGATAGGGGTTGCAGATAATCCATATCTTGCCGAGAGGGAGTGTTGAAAATGCAGCAAGATGATGGAGCTTAGTGAAATGAAGTCGCCTTCACTAAGTGGGCCCGCAGGCAAATTCTGGCGCAAAGTCTATTTTTAGACATATGGAGCATGGTCCAGGGGTTGCAGTATGTTATTCTTGGAGTATTGTTCATGTTGGTAAAAATAGATGGGACTCTATTTTTGTGACCTATAGGTCGATAGGTCGATGTCTATTTTTAGACTGCCTATCCTAAAAATAGGGAAGTCAAATATTATTTACCCTTAATAATATTTGGACTCTAAATAGCAGTTTACTCTCTTGGAGCACTTCAGTTCGAGCTACAGAAGTGGCTCATGCATCTGACAGAGGAATCACGTGGTTTCCAAGGGTTTGATGGCATCATGCATGGTTGACTTCAGTTGGACTTCAGTGGCAGAAGTTTGGGGGAGTTAATGAGACAGCTAGTGGAGTTGTGTTCTGCTTATTTTAGTTGAACTGATTGAGATTAGTTTAACTAGCTAATCAATTAGTTATGAGTGGAGTGAATTAAATATTATTTAATTCATTAATTAGTAACTCATTATTCAACTCAAGAACACATCAGTTCACTACAGTGCATGATCAGTTCAGTGGAGACCAGTGAAACAGGTAGATGAAAGGGTGGAGTTAGCTATCAGTGGCGACATCAGTTGTGCATGAGATTTGCACCACACTTGGAGGAATTGCCCATGATGATTGCGCTGTCAAGCCAAGGAGATTTGAACCTTGGATATCTATATAGACAGGCCTGGATTGCGCAATAGAGGCAAGGCAATTGGCGGTGAGTTTTGAACCAATAACCTGTTCAAAACTGAGCTAGTTTGTGTGTAACTTCATGAGATAGTATTGAGTACTTGTGAGGAGTATTGTACTGAGTTTGTTACATGATTTATCCATTATAATATACACAATAGCTGCGGAGTTTTCAGCTATAAGCTTTCCCCATACATACTGTGTTAATGTGTATGATGATTTGATGTGTTATCGCTTGATTTTATTTCTGCATGTTTGATGATCTGAGTGGAAGAGATTATGTTTTGCATATAAATTCGAATTGTATGTGATCAGGATAGTCTCGGTGGATAATTAATCATTATTCAGCAAATTTCTACACTAACTATGCTGAAATAGTTAGACACATAACTGACATGCTGAAGAAGAATAATGAAGTTAAATGGTCCTAGGAATCACGAGAGGCATTTACCAGAATAAAAAATGCTTTTGCAGAAGCTCCTATGCTAGCTGGACCAGATTATGATAAACCTTTCATGATATTTTATTTTGCATCACCTCACACAAGAGCAGGAGTTTTATTACAGAAAAATGAGGAAGGGTATGAGCAACCTATTGCCTTTTTCAGTCAGGTGCTTCGTGATGCAGAATTAAAGTACAACATATTGGAAAAGCAAGCATACTCCCTAGTTAAATCCCTCAAAGCATTCCGCGTATATATCCTACAGTCCCATATCACTACGTTTGTGCCTGAATCTGCTGTAAAAGATATTCTTATTCAGGGGGATAGTGAAGGAAAAAGGGGGAAGCGGATCGCTAAAATACAGGAATATGACTTAGACATTCGCCCTACTAAGCTGATCAAAGGTCATAGGCTTGCCAAAATGTTATCTGAATCAAACTACCAAGCTCTGGGCATAAATTTGTCCATTATAGTAGGTGAGGGATCTGAAGAGCAAGAAGAGTGACAGGGAATTGGGGTAGCTACTCCAGAAACACATCTAAAGTACCTCACCAGTCCGTGGTACAAAGAGATAGTAGAATATCTCCTCACACTCAGTTGCCCTCCAAGCTGTGATAAGACTAAATACAGAACACTAAGGTTGAAATCACAGAAATATATAGTCGCCAATGGCCAGCTATACTGGCGAGATCCCTCAGGTATCTTACTGCTATGTCTCACAGAGGATGAGGTAGGGAGTATTATAGCTGAATTTCATGAAGGAATCTGTGGGGGTCACTATAGCTGGAGGGCCATTGCTCACAAAATCCTGAAGGCTGGTTTTTATTGGCCCAAGATTTTTGGAGATGTTTTTACTCAGGTTAGAGCATGTGAAAAATGTCAGAAATTTGCTGAAAGGCAGAAGTTAGCACCTCTGCCCATGATTCCCGTGCACGTAGAGGAACCATTCAAAAAATGGAGAATTGATTTTATAGGTAAGATACATCCTCCATCAAGTGGTAAACATAAGTGGATTTTAACGGCCACTGATTATTTCACTAAATGGGTTGAAGCCATACCTGCAAGGAATGCTACAGATACTGTGATCATAAAGTTCATGGAGGAAAACATCATATCCAGGTTTGGTTTCCCTGCCAGAATATTAACTGATAATGCCCAGGCTTTCAAGTCTGCAAAGTTTGAGAGTTTCTTTCAGCAATATAATATCACACTAAGCCACTCTACAGCTTATTATCCACAGGGAAATGGCTTGGCAGAGTCTTCCAATAAAACCTTGGTAAGGGCACTGAAGAAGAATATCAATGAAAATCAGAAAAATTTGGATTCCCAATTGAAATTTGCTCCGTGGGCTAATAGAATTACCAGCAAGAGAGCAACTGGGAAATCCCCATATGAATTAGTATATGGGAGGGTAGCAGTATTTCCTATTCAATTAGCCCTACCAGTAGCCAGATTCATGCAAGAAACTCAGGAAGAGCCTGATGATATGATCAGGAGAATAAACCATCTGGTGGAATTTGAAGAAACACGCAATCAAGTGAATCAAAGGCTAACAGAGTATCAGGAGAAGACGAAACACCTCTTTGATCAGCATGCTGAGGAAAGGAATCTGCAAATTGGTGATCTAGTGCTCAGATGGGACATCCGGAGAGTTGAGAAGGGAAAACATGGTAAATTCGACCCCCTCTGGTTTGGCCCTTTCAAAATTGTGGAACAGGGGAGCAATAATACTTTCAGGTTGGAGAATTTACATGGCAACTTGCTGGATGCCCTTGTAAATGGTCAATTCCTTAAACCCTATTTCCAGTTCTGACTCAGGCCGAGAAAGCCTGGTGTATTATATTGTATATTAGTTTGCTGTTTCATCTTTGTTTAAATAATGTGGGTGTTATTATGAATCATAAAGTGAAAAGTAAGGTTGCTGAAGAGCAGAGCCTACACAGAAGAGTATCTGATGGTCTGCGAAGTTCTCGACACGTCCAGGGAGGGACGTTCCGTCCCCAGGTGGAGCCAATGTTGATCATAATCAGCTCCCTATTAAATTTTCGCAAGCAACCCCGTTGAAATCCTGAAAATCCCCTATCGTGGCCTAAGGAATCCATTTTTGGCCTACCGTTACCTTTCTCGCCCCCAAATTACATTTAAAAAGTCCGCAAAACCCATATTTGAAAATCTGTAAAGCCTAGCACTTTTCGGCCAGACCCCCGCACCCTTTTCCTCCACGTAACCCAGTGCTGGAACCAGGCGCAAAAGCACTAAGCGCTTATCAAAGTATATCGGGCGCATTCTGAGTCGTCCGATCAAACCATAGATCAACATACCGCAATTTTCCCGCCGTGGTGGTCCCCGCGCCCAAAAACACTGTTCAAAACTGCCCGGTATTTATCGCACCGCCTTTCGCAGGCGGGTGATATTCCTCAAATCCGAGAAATTCCATACAACGCTCACCACGTGTCCTCGCATACGGCTCAAAAACCACTGTTCATCGTACGTTATTGACCGGTAAAAGTCACGCAGCGATATCGCCGTCAGCCGTTCGATCTGGGGGTCTTCATCCGCCGATCGTCGTGCTCCGAAGCTGCATAATTTTTATCTACAGGAAAACTACGCCCCTGGCCCACTGTCCATCGCCTCCGATGCTCCTTCAACCGTCGATCTCCCCCTGAGATCGGGCGGTCCACATCTAGTCACATGCACACCTTGGACCCAGTCTCCCACCACGTCATTATCTCACGTGTGTGTCGCATTTCTCCTCCGCCCATTACATATGTCAGTCATAAGTCAAATTTCATTGTTTTTCGTTTAAGACTTTCGCTAATTTTCCTACCATTATTTCCATCACACTTTCTTCGTCACCACCCTGCATGCTTCTGCCATTTCATCATGTCGCTTCACTACACAGTCGCCTCCATTGCATTGCCGTCCCCCATGCATTTGTTTTCTTCACAAATTTGTGTGTTTTGCAGGTTTACATCGATAAAGAATTATCATAAAATGCAGCATCCATTACAAAAGCCGAGAACACGTCAAAAGACCAGCTTTTCAGAGGCGAGATTTATGAAGAAAGTCCTGGGTAGCTGCTGTGACATGACATCCATTAAAGAAACAGGGTTATACTTTGGCAAGCTTCCCAGTGTCATTCAAGAGGCAGATATCATAGATGGAGACATAAAGATTGCGGTAAAGAGTATCAGTGGAAGGTCAAGGAATTCAATGTTCGGCATTGAATATTTTAAATCATAATTCAGGGTTTAGAAGGTAGAGGGTACAATGCACAAAAAACAATACCCTCCAGGTTTTATTTTAGCAGAATCTTCTTTCAGGAAAGGACAGAATGTTTATGGGATTCTACTCTATGCCGTGTTCCTGAAGAGGCTTTCACCCAGTGCATTCATTTCAGAAAGCATGCCACAGAGTACAAACAACACAGCATAGTGATTCAACAGTATGGGCACAAATTTTTCTGCCATTTTGCCTTAATTATGCAAATTAAATGTTCATCACCTACCTCTTTTACTAGGTTTTGGTTTCTCCTATAAAATTCCAGGAGAACGAATGATTTATGGTTCTAGATTTTATCAGAAAACTATGCAGTGAAAGGATTTTTTGTATACATTTTGTAAAGTTCTTGTATGAAGGCTCAGAGCCCATAGGGTCTCAGTGAGGAGGAGTTCTATCTGTTAAAGAGGATTCTGGTCTTTGGTATTTCACAATGTGTAACCTTTTCTCTTATGTGTTAAATTAATAAATCATGTTGTGGTATGCGAGTGGCTCACTGATTTTTGGTATGGATTCATCCTAGTTGATGCCCATGCTCAGATCAGTCAAGTGCTTTAAATATGGCTCATGCATGATATTCTGTTCCATTATTGAGCTTAACCGTATTTTTGCTATATTAGTTTCTTTGGGAGGGTGCTTTTTAAAATGCTATTATCATATGGATTCTTAGATTGGTAAGCCCATGCATGGTGGTATTGTATATATGGGTATCAAATCAATGTTAACTAATATCTTCTCAATATTTCTTTCACTACATACACCTTCTGATAACTTATGTCTGTGAAGTATTTTTGAATTGGCTCGCTTTACAGTAAACTGTCTCTGAATTGTCTGTTTATTTTTGTATTAGAGTTCTACATCTTGCCTCTGCAGTATCTCTTTTCTTGCTTCAGTTTCTGAGAGTTTGGTCCCATTCTAGTTTATTTCCCTGTTTACAAGAGATAGCATGTGAGCTGAAGTTGACAAATTCATACATTATATTATACGCTCCTTGCTATGCTAAGATGTCCTAGGCATTGGTCTATCACAACTCTAGGCTCTCTCTAGGAGCGACAACAAATGGTATGCCCTTTTAGAAAAAGTAGTTAAAGGTATTAAAAAGCCACATGGTAGGTAGAAGTTGACCCACATGGCGATAGATGTTGATATATATATATATATATATATATATATATATATATATATATATATATATATATATATATATATATATATATATATATATATATATTACCTTGCTATATTTTATAAAACAAGTGAAAATCACTTTCATAATGAAGTTACTTTATAAATGAAAGTTGCATGCAAAAAATTAAAAAAACTTCAAAAATATTAAAGTTATTTTATAGTGATTCATTTTTATAAGATAAGTGAAATACACTTTAAAATAAAGTTATTGAATAAATTTATTTTACATGAACTTTATGAGGTTTGAAATAAATACCTTTTACTAAATAAAATAAATTTTTACAAGTGAGATAATGCAAAATACATAACAGTAATAATGAAGTAATGTGGGGTGGTTGTTGTTGTTGTTGGAGCTTTGCCTTGAACTACATACTTTTTAGAAAAAGATGTGCTCATCCAAAAAAAAACAACAACTCGATAATTTTTTCTTTCTTTCAAAACTCAACAATAATGGGATTAGAACTTGGTTAACTTCCCATGAAAATGCAATTTTTTTCACTATTTATGATTTTCAAAGTGTGCATAAAGCGCATGGAAAATATCATACACAGTTAAGAAAATAATTTTCGCTCTATTTATGATTTTTTGAGATCACACAAAGTGTAGGGAAAAGAGCATACAATTACTAGAAAGAGTAACAAAGTAGGAACATAGATAAAAAACTAGACTAAGAATTTTGTAAAAAAATATTTTTAAAAAAGACGTATTTGGACTATATACCTCAAGATCTAACGAAAAAATGTTGTATTTGGAGAAAAGGGACACCTTTTTGGATGAAATGAAAGGATTTATTAGTTGAAAACAATGTTTTGAATGCAACTTAATTGTCGATTTAGGAAAAAACCATACACAAATAGAAAATACTAGAAATGCAACAACATAGGCTTCAAGATATCGATCACTAATTGGAGCAATTATTCAAACAAGATCTGATACCATGTTCGAGTAAATAGGGTATTCCATACAAGATGAAATCCTTCAATAACATCTTACAAAACCAAATAAAATATCAAAACATCGATACTTTAACATGATTAAAACCCTTTCAGAGAAAAACAATCCATATCCCCAACCAAATCAACCACTTGAGGCAATTTTATTAATGCAAACAAAAATATTTTACATAAGAGTGTTCTCAAAATTAATCTTCAACCATGTTCCATGCCCTTTAAATAGAGATCATGGACTGATTGGGTGTTAAGCCACAGATCAATGGAGTTAGAATCGAGGAGAATATGAGATGTCAGATCACTCTATCTAAAACATATGGCGATCCTCAAATTACAACGCAACTAATTAATACTAAAGAAGCACAATTTTAGCTATTAAAAAAATTAGACCAAGTTGAACTTAACTAAATCCTAAGTTTCTAAATATCCTAATAGAAATAAACATTCAACTCAAAGAAAGATAAAATTGATCAAAGGTAACGAACTAATGAATTCATGTAACAAGTCGACTAGAATATGTAATTAATTGAGTAGAGGTTGAAAGTTCCTTTGTCTTGTACAACCCTATCACCCATGTGTCAATTGTTTGACCAAGAAATCGACATATGCCTATAACCACTACCATGACATTAGTAACCATAACATAATGTTAGTAAAATATTTAAGTTATAATATCAACAATATGCAATCAATTAAACCAGAGGTAACATTTACTCAAATAACCATCAGTAACATTTACTCATAACGTTAGCCATTGATATAATTTCACATGCTATAAGGTCATTACAAAACAATTATCAACATAATTCCTAATTGGAATCAAGAAGATAGTCATCAACATATGTAAACATAAAAGCGTATAATGAAATCATCACCATGATTACACATAATCATCAAATAGGCACATTACAATCATCATTAAATTCACTATAATTGTAATAAAAATAAATGAATTCTTGACCTATGGTCCTCAAAAAATAATGCGTATGTCATTAGGATATATCAAGGTTGATATAATATCAAAGCTAGTCAACTAGAGTGGGAGACTACATACACCCCATTTTAATTATATAATTCACTCCTAGTCCTCAAAATACGACATGAAAACAATTATACATCTTCGGTGTCTAGCCAAGTAGTCGAATTGGGACTACAATTGTCCCACTGGACCTTCACTTGGTCCACCAATCGATGCCTAAGCTGTAGAGTTCATTGGTCCAATATGAAAATTGGATTTAACATCACTGTGACCTAGTCTGAGACCTACAAATAACTCAAGTCAATAACATGTGAAGGATTTTAAATATAACGACATAATAAAGATACATGGAAAACATCATGCACACATGTTAATGATACAGTTAAAGAAAGCTAGTACGCCACCAACCCTATCTTCTCTATGAATTTAAATGGTCTCAAAAATCATGGAGACAACTTTGGTCCATTCCCAAACCTTATGGAGCTATTTTGAGGTCTTACTCTCAAAAGCATCGTATCTACCACTTGATAGAATTGATCAATCCAATGAGCATAAACATAGCTATTTTAAAAATATTTTTCTTTATTTAGCCTTCCCTCGATCATGATCAATTTGTATTCCATCTATTGTACTACTTCGGGTCCTATCAATAACTGACCCTCTAGTTGATACCAATTGAGAGGATTTCTGCAAGGTCTTCCATATAGGAATTCAAATGGTGCCATCTTGATAGAAATCTGGAAACTGTTGTTATAGGAAAATTCCACCAATGGTAAAATTCTTCCCATATATATTTTTGGCTCATCACATACATACATAACATGTACTCAAGGGTCTGGTAGGTCCTCTCTATCTAATCATTCATCTCCAGGTGATTAGCAGTGGTAAATTTTAACTGGGTCGCCAAGGTTATTTGGAAAATATTCCAAAATATTCTAGTAACATAACTCCCATATACGATATTATCTTCCTTGGCACTCCATGAAATTTAACAATCTCATTAATCAAAACCCTAGATATATTTGGTGCCTTATATGTAGTCTTGACTAGTATGGAATGTGCACTTTTGGTTAGCATGTCCACTGCTACAAATATAGTGTCATGTCTCCTTGCTGTCATCAATAGGCTCACGATGAAATCCATTGATATAAGTTCCAAATTAGACTTTAGTATTTCATGGGGTTACAATAACCTTGCTAGATGTCTTTTCTCAACCTTTACTCACTGATGGTATAAACACCTTGAAAAAATATTTATAATGTCCTTCTTCATCCCCTTCCACAAGAATAACAATTTCAAGTCCACACTCATCTTCTTAACACCAGGGTGTGCCATGTATACTACTTGATGAGATTATCTCAAGATTAGTCGGCACATTTCTTCATCTGGTCACACACATATCCTTAAATTGAATCATAGTAGGCCATCACTATCTAAAAAATATGACTCATATTTTGAAATCATGATTTAATCTTCCCTAAATATTTGGCTAGCATCCTTGTACCAAGTTTCCTTAAGTTTTAATCTAAATAGCTTCTCCTTCAAATTTTTCTTTAAGGGAATCATTAAAAATATTTGAGTCTTTGGACCTAAAGCATCTTCCACCTTGTTTATTGTTCCCTTTATGTAAGCAATATAAAAATCACATTCAATTATTAACTTTGACCACCTTCTTTGTCTGGAATTTAAATTTCCTTGTAGTCCACAATGATGAATCTTAAGTTCAAAATTCCTTCTTATCAGGTAACACCTCCAAATGTTTAGTGCGTATACAATAATTTCCATTTCTATATCGTGCATAAAAAAATTATCCTCATGGGTTCTAAGTTTTCTTGATACATACACTATTAATCTTCCATACTGTATCAATACACACCCAAGGCCTTACTTGGAGGCATCAACTCATACCAAAAATTCCTGCTCCATTTCTGGTACTTTCAGGATTGGTGCATTTTTTAACAACTCTTTTAAATTCTTGAACACTTCTTCACATTTTTCAGTCAAACCAAACTTCTTATTTTTCCTTTGGAGTTCAATATGTTGAGAATTATATAGAGTGGCCATTAAAATTAATTCTCTTTTATTTGATAACTGCTTGTGATGTCCTTTTACTTATTAGCTTTGTTCCTTATTATTATGTGTGTGAATCATCAAGAAGAACACAAAATATAGGTTGCAAGTTAGGGACAAAACCTCTCCTCTTGAGAGGAAAACCTGTAAATATCTTCTCTTCCTTAAAGATTATTCAATTTAAAATTCCATGAACTTAATTCTAATACCAATACCCTCCAAGAACAAGACCAAACTCTTCGGGTGATGTGCTAACTTTGATCTAGTCAAGCCCAGTCAAATGTCTTCCAGTAACACTTCTTCGACCTCCTGCTGCAAGTTTTTCGGCCTCCTATTGTAGATATGAAATTTCAGCCTCCCTGCAGTTGTAGTTTCCATAGGTGTGATCTTAAATCTTCCTATATAGCCTTACCTTTACCTTCACTTATCTCTCCATGAATTTTAGAGTTTGAGGATGACCCTTGGTGACCTCCGCTTGACATATTTGTATTCTTTTATCCAAGATAAAACTTGTAGATAGAAACCCTAGATGTTCTGCATAAACCATAGTATTACTTTAGCACATGTGAGAGAAAATATCCCAAAAAAATATCTTCTTCGTCCTCTTCCTTCTCCTTCCTCTTCCTTCACTATAATGGTGGTGAATGAATGTAGGAATTGTTCTCTTCTATTTATAGTGTCTTCTAGGGTGGACATGTCTCTTCCTTTTAGGCCGACTTTCTAGTTGCAAGGCTAACTTGGTCTTGGAGGGTATTCTGAAAATTTTAAAGAAAAAAATAATCTTCTTTACAAGTTACAATATGCCCAGTGGGGTATTCAAATTATGACAATGACTCTTTTGAATTCTTGACCTAGGAAAAACCCTAGAAGCACTCAATGGGTGCTTGACCTATAAAAAAAAATATCGTGAGCATGAAATCCATGCTCCAAATAATAATAATAAATTTTCTTTCATTTTATAATTTACAAGAATCAAATATACATTTCATACTTATGAAGACAAAACTGATCTGAAAATGACCAGAGTTAGTTCTAATACAGAGATTGACTGTAGGGGGTTTTACTGGATATGTCACCCTTAAAGAAAGGATGAGATCCAGAGGCTACCTGACCCTCTATAGACTCTGTCTATAGAACGTTTTAGAGATTAACACTCAGGTTCTTAAAATGCGGAAGTTACCAAGATCTTTCCTAGTTCTTGTACAAAATGTGAATGGTAGTATTACTGAATAGTTATTATATGCATTAACTATTTAGACATGAAATAATCTATGTATTTTTAGATTTAATACTTTCACATCAATCACATAAGCAATACCATAAGACAAAGAAGTTTGTGACGGAGTTCGTCCCTCCTGGACTACGTCTTTGGGTCTGCCTCACAATTGTGCGTCCGTTGTATTCTTTAAGCCAAGAGAAATATGCTACAATGAATCATCAGTTGCACTACTGATGTTGCAGATATGGACGATCCCTTGAATAGGATAACTGATACAAACTCTTTTCTTTCAACAATTAAGAAAAGACATGGATGATTTTCACATTAAAAAACTGAGGAACTGAAACTTTATGGACATTTGACTACAAGGTAGCTGAAAAAAGTTTGGCACAATCAAAGTAGATCTCGTCGACCATCAACGTAATTTGATGCTGAAACTTATGCAAGTATAATGAGCTTTTCCTCCTTCATATAAACCTGCAAGAACCATAACTCACTACCAAATTATGTGATATACAATGTAAGAGAGTTTACTTAATCTTGAAGTTGAATAAACTCTTTCTTCCTTTTCCTCTCGCCACTCTCCTCCTTTCATATAAAGAACACTCTTCTCTTTATATATTAAGAGTACATACATTCATGGCTTTACAAATCTGCCTCGAACCTCTGTATTTCCCATTTTAGAAATTGGTTGAGAAATCATTTATGAAAAGGGATCGAATCCCTATCTTACCATACACCTAGGGATTAATCCCAAATCCTTAGCGCTGTATTTAAATTAAAATACCCACAAATAAACTTTGGATATATCAAATGGCTTATTAACCGAGCGGACAGTACAAACCGGGCGGAGTAATTGGATATGTGAACAGAGATTTGATCCGGCGGTTATGGTCGATCCCGACGGCTAGGTCTGGCAGTCATGATTACCTCTGGTGGTTTCGGTGAGTCCCTGTCAAATGTTTATCCGTGGTCTTTAACTCCGGCGGTTCAGCTTAACAACTGTCAACCACATATTTTCTGCGCGGTTCTTATTACACCTGTTCACATGGTGTAAGACTTCGACTTCCGACGCGGTCATCGTAACACTGTGTAATGTTTTAAAGTTTTAATACAATGTTTTAAAACTCCCGAACTTTTATCCATAGTCCGAACCTTATGAATAAGGTTTTACATCATAGTTTTCGACATCCAAACCTTATAAAGAGGTTTATGGTATGTTTAATATCCGAACCTTATAACAACCTTTTGCTCTGGGACTTGAACCTTTTAATAAAGGTTTTACACCATAGACTTTGTGCTTAGGTTTTTGATTAGGATTTAAATTATGGATTTTATTTTGCGCTTAAGGATATGTCTTAGGCCATTACAACATATTAAGTGTGTTTTCATTTGACACTTTAGCACTAGCCTTTAGCACTTAAACCTAGTACTTAGGACTTAAAATTAATCCTTTTTACCTTAGGACCTTTTTTATCCAATAAGGTTTACAAAGCGGACTACAAAAATTTTCTACCTTTATAGTTGAGACTTAGGACAAGTTTTTATTACATAAGTCTTTTGAAAAACTTGTTGTTTTTGTCGCAGGTCAACTTGAAGATATCTTGATTAGCACTTTTGAAACATATTTGCTGGTGTCGAAACTGAAGTTGATGTCAATCAATGTCGAACATTTGAACTCACAAATTTGATGACCATCTTGATCAATACCTGAATTATTACATAATCAACAATTACCAAATTCCAAATAACCATCTTGGTTGTTTGGGTAATTTCGATACAATTCTAATAATTCTAAAATTGGATCACACCTCCCAAATTAAAGAACTTTTGGTTCTCCAAAAGTTTTATGACAATGCTTTTGAAAAACAAATAATTCTAGAACCTAGTTACAACTTTACTAGATGTAGATAATCATTACAAGAAAACATTTCAAGCATAAGGCATAAAATCTGCCCAATTTCATTCAACATTGGATTGTTCTCCAGCAGGTGACTTGGATTCTTCCTGGGCTGCTGGTGTCGATGCTGTTTCTCTTGGAAGTATTGGACAATTTTCTTTGACATGCCCTGACAGTTTGCAGTTTTGACAAGTTTTCTCCCTCTTGCTTGATGATGAGTTTCTGGAGTTGCTTGCTGATTGAAACGAAATTGATTCTGAACGTTTCTTTACTTGCAGTGCCTTATCATTATCTGAAGGCTAACTTTTTGTTGCTCTAATTTGTTTGATGTAAGCCTTTTTCTTCCAACATTGTTCCACACAATGCCAAGGAATTTTGAAAAAGATACATGGATAGATCCTCGTGACTGTTTCAATTATCCAATTTTGATAAAACAAATCACTATTAGAATCATTACTGTTAAAGGACCGAGGTTTCGTACCTTTTCTATCCTGAAGCTTTTATGGTAGAATTTCTGGATCTTTTGACCAACATCGGTCAGAGATGTGACCAAGCTTCCCGCAATAGTCACATTTTATCACATCACATCCTAGAACCTGATTCTTAGGTCTCTCTTGTACCTGGATAGGTTGAAGTCTCCCTTGTCCATTTTTCCCCAAGCCTTTGCCTTTTCGGTATCCCATGGATTTCATCATTGATAAGCCTTTCCTTCTAGGAACCACACTTGGTTTCTGACTAGAAACTTCTTCAGATTCAGAATCACTTTCTGGTGAAACAAGTGAATCAACATTGTCTTCCGCTTGAGATTGAGAAAAGGAACCAATGGCTTCCCTTGATGACTTTGGTGAAGATGAGAGAGAAGAACTACTTTGAAGAGAAAGTGTAGGCTTTTTTCCATTGAAAGATGCATCTTTCATAAGAGGACTGCTTCCTCTTTTATTTCTCTGTAAGTCTTCTAATTCTGATCGCAGAATTTTCTTGTCGCTCTCAAGTGCTTCCACCATTTTGTGCAATGCAACATTCTCCTGCTGAATTTTCAAATTGCACTCTTCAAGTTCCCTTAGCTTTGACAGCTGTCGAGTTTTCTTGCCCATCTTGTACCTACAAAGAACTAGCTGCTTCGATACCACTTGATCTGAAAATGACCTGAGTTACTTAGTTCTAATACAGAGATTGACTGTAGGGGCTTTTACTGGATATGTCACCCTTAAAGAAAGGATGATATCCATAGGCTACCTGGCACTGTACAGACTCTGTCTATAGAACGTTTTAGAGATTAACATTCAGGTTCTTAAAATGCAGAAGTTACCAAGATCTTTCCTAGTTCTTGTACAAAATGTGAATAGTAGTATTACTGAACAATTATTATATGCATTAACTGTTTAGACATGAAATAATCTCTGTATGTTTAGATTTAATACTTTCACATCAATCACATAAGCAATACCATAAGACAAAGAAGTTTGTGACAGAGTTCGTCCCTCAAGGACTACGTCTCCGGGTCCGCCTCAGAATTGTGTGTCCGTTGTATTCTTTAAGCCAAGAGAAATATGCTACAATGAATCATCAGTTGCACTACTGATGTTGCAGATATGGACGATCCCTTGAATAGGCTAACTGATACAAAATATTTTCTTTCAACAATTAAGAAAAGACATGGATGATTTGCACATTAAAAAACTAAGAAACTGAAACTTTATGGACCGTTGAATACAAGGTAGCTGAAAAGAGTTTGGCACAATCAAAGTAGATCTCGTCGACCATCAACGTACTTTGATTTTGAAACTTATGCAAGTATAATGAGCTTTTCCTCCTTCATATAAACTTGCAAGAACCAAAACTCACTACCAAATTATGTGATATACAATGTAAGAGAGTTTACTTCATCTTGAAGTTGAATAAACTCTTTCTTCCTTTTCCTCTCGCCACTCTCCTCCTTTCATATAAAGAACACTCTTCTCTTTATATATTAAGAGTACAGACATTCATGGCTTTACAAATCTACCTCGAACCTCTGTATTTCCCATTATGAAATTGGTTGAGAAATCATTTATGAAAAGGGATCGAATCCCTATCTTACCATACACCTAGGGATTAATCCAAAATCCTTAGCACTGTATTTAAATTAAAATACCCACAAATAAACTTTGGATATATCAAATGGATTATTAACTGGGCGGACAGTAAAAACCGGGCAGAGTAATTGGATATGTGAACAAAGATTTGATCCAGTGGTTATGGTCGATCCCGACGGCTAGGTCCGGCGGTCATGGTTACCTCTGGTGGTTCCTGTGAGTCCCTGTCACATGTTTATCCATGGTCTTTGACTCCGGTGGTTTGTCTTAACAACTGTCAACCACACATTTTCCACGCGGTTCTTATTACGCCTGTGCACATGGTGTAAGACTCCGACTTCCGACGTGGTCATCGTAACACTGTGTAATGTTCTAAAGTTTTAATACAATGTTTTAAAAATCCCGAAATTTTATCCATAGTCCGAACCTTATGAATAAGGTTTTACATCATAGTTTTTGACATCCAAACCTTATAAAAAGGTTTATGGTATGTTTAATATCCGAACCTTATAACAACCTTTTGCACTAGGACTTGAACCTTTTAATAAAGGTTTTACACCATAGAATTTGTGCTTAGGTTTTTGATTAGGATTTAAATTATGGATTTTATTTTCCACTTAAGGACATGTCTTAGGCCATTACAACATATTAAGTGTGTTTTCATTTGACACTTTAGCGCTAGCCTTTAGGAATTAAACCTAGTACTTAGGACTTAAACTTAGTAATTTTTACCTTAGGATCTTTTTTATCCAATAAGGTTTACAAAGCGGACTACAAACATTTTTGACCTTTACAAATGTATCACTGTAGGGTCCATCGTTCCTTTGAATAGGTTGGATAACAACTTCCTTAACCATATCGCTTCTCTTCTTACTTCATAGAATGAAACATACTCAGTGTCAACACTACTAAAAGAAACTGTGTCTTGCTTTCTACTCATCCATGATATCATGGAGGATATTAAACTGGAACATCCTTCTGTGGTGATTCTTCCATCTTGCTCACTGCCTCCCCGGTCAAAATATGTATATCTAATAGGGTGGAAATCATTCCTTCTATCATATTTCAGGAAATAGTGAATATTTCCTTGCAAATATCTTATTATATGTTTTTTTGCTATCCAATAATAATGCTTTGACTCCACTTCAAATTAGCTCATAATGTTTATTGCAAAACATATGTTTGGTCAAGTATTCACCAAGTACATCATTGAGCCAATTAATTTTCTATACTTGGAAGGATCCGTAGGGCTCGATTCATAAATCTTTAGTCTCTTGAAGTTTGTGATCACCAGAGTGCTCATTGGTTTGCAATCCACCATGTAAAACCTATTCAACATCTTGATCACGTACTTTCCTTGACCCAGATAAATTTCATCAGGTCCTTTCCAGACTTCTAGTCCCAAATATTAATGCATCAACCCTAGATCCTTCATGTTAAATTATGCTCCTAGTTGCATCGTACATTATTCAATTTGACCTTATATACCTGTCAGCAGAATATCATCTACATAAATAATAATTATTACATGTTATCCTTATACAACTTTTATGTAAAGGTTCAGATCAATGAAACTTTTTGTGAAGCCTATTCTTTGTAGGTATGCATCCATTATAGCATACCATTCCATTGGTGCTTTATTGAGGCCATATACTACTTTCTTCATTCTGCAAACATATGCCTTCCTATATTTAACTTCAAATCCCAAGGGTTTATCTATATAGACTTCCTCATCAATTGTGCCATTCAGAAATGTGGTCTTGACATCCAATTAATGGATGTTCCATCCCATCGATGCTGCCAAAGAGATCAATTAACAAATTGTTATATACCTTTATGTTGGAGAAAATTTCTCTTCATAGTCGATTCCTTATTTTTGAGAGAAGCCCCTAGCCAGAAATCTTGCCTTATACTTATCGATACTTCCATCTACCACATGTTTGATCTTGTAGATGCATTTGGAAGTTACCAAAGATTTGTCTTCAGGCCTAGGTATGATCTCCCAAACTCCATTCTTAATTATATATTGATATTATTCATTCATGGCCTCCTTCCATTCCCGATGATTGACAACCTCTTCAAATATGGATGGTTCTGCTTCTATTAGTTTTGTCATGTATGGAACATACCCAAAATATCTCTTGGGTTTCTTAATTTCTCTAAATAAGCCTTTCACCGCCCCATGAACTTCTGCATCAAGTAGTGTAGATTTCAACCAGTTAGGTATCTTTCTTGATTTTGGGAGGACCACAAGTTGAATGGGTTCACTGGGACCCTCATCTTCATGATGAGATTCTTATTCTTCCATGTTAACTTCCTCTTCAAATACTAGAAGTTATTCTTCATCAGAGTCCATGGGAAGTTCCTTAGATTTCTTGAATGCGACACTCTTGTCAAATATGACATCTTAACTTACTTCTATATGGAATCCTTCCTTTAAGTAGATTATATAAGCCTTAGAGGAGTTGTTGTATCTAACACATGTTCCTATCATGTTTGATGGATACAACTTCTTTCTTTTTTCCTTTCAATATATGAATATATATGAGACACCCTAAGATACGAAGATGTTCTACAATAGGTTTCTTCCCAGTGAATACTTCTTTAGGAGTCTTGTTGTCTAGCGACCTATAAGGAAATTAATTTTGAATATATATTGTTGTCTTTGTGGCTTCCCCCCACAGAAATTTTGGTAGATCTTGATCATGTAACATTTCTCTTACACTCCCTTAAATGGATCAATTATGTCATTTTGCAACACCATTTTGTTCGACATTATATGGGACTAACAAATCCCTCTTAATCCTGTAGTCCTTAAAGAATTCTGTAATCTCCTTGGATGTATATGGTCCTCAATTATCAGATCTTTGTATCTTAATTCTTCTTTTTTTAAGGTTCTCCACTTCAACTTTTAATTCTTGAAATTTTTTAAATAATTCATCCTTGGTTTTAATTAAGTAAACCGATACATAAATATGACATAATATAGATGAAATCCAAGTGATTTAGGATTCATAGTACCACATACATTGGAGTGAATGAGATCCAAGATTTATTTTGACTATGAAACATTGCTTCCAAATGGTCTCCTGGTATTATTACCCAATGCACATCCCTTACATTCTCCTTCGTGATATTATTTCAATTCAGGGATTCCATCTACTATGGAGGTTAAAGTTGGAAGAATTTTGAAATGAAGATGAAAAAATATTCTATGCCATAGATCACATGGGATGATTTAATTGTGAACCAAAGCTTGTGCTAGAGGATATATCAACCTGTAGAGTCTTCCTTCTTGGATACCAATTACTCCAGAATTCTCTATGCTTGAGTTTTTACTCCATATACAACCTTTCCATCAATGAAATCTACTATATCACCCTTATCTTATAAAATTTAAATGGAAATTAAGTTTTTATGCAAACCTAGAACAAATAGGATGTTGTTGAGGTGAATGTTGATTCCATTCTCCAACTCTATGGAGGTTGATCCAATTCCTGTTACGAGATATCTCTTATTGTCTCCAAGTTCCACAGAGTAAGAAAATTTTCCCTTTGATAATGTATTAAA
Source organism: Pinus albicaulis (assembly GCA_034641835.2). Classification (NCBI taxonomy): domain Eukaryota; kingdom Viridiplantae; phylum Streptophyta; class Pinopsida; order Pinales; family Pinaceae; genus Pinus; species Pinus albicaulis. Next base: position 598,946,040 of record CM076572.1, read on the forward strand.
TTGTTTATGCTGTCCATTCATGTGCCTAGATGCACTGCTATCAATTACCCAAATGCTCTCGTCTTGGAATGTGCCAGTGAGTGCCAAGAAGAGGCCTTCGTCTTTTGCCTTGATTTCTTCCTCCTTTGTAGTGAATATGAGATTACATTCTTCCTTGATGGTTTTCGTGATATATATTGCCACCTTTGATCACTTTTTGATGAGATTCTTCATTGTAGTGGATATCTTCTTAATATAGGCTACAAGCCAGGGCTAAAACCTCTCCTCTTGAGAGGAAAACCTGTAAATCTCTTCTCTTCCTTATAGATTCTTAAATTGACGAATTCCATGACCTTAAGAGTGAGACCAATACCCTCAAATACCAATACGAACCTCTTCAGATGATGTGCTAACTTTTATCTAGTCAAACCCAGTCAAATCTCTTCAAGTAGCACTTCTTCGACCTCTTGCTACAAGTTTTTTGGCCTCCTACCGCAGATCTGAAATTTAGGCCTCCTTGCAATTTCAATTTCCACACATGTGAGCTAGGATCTTCTTGTAGATTTTTTCCCTTGCCCTTCACTTAAATTTACCTAACTTCTAGAGCTTGAGGATGAAATTTGGCGACCTTTGATTAACCTCTTTCTATTCTTTTCTCAAATATCGAACTTGTAGATAAAAACCTTAGGTTTTCTACAAAAACCGTAGTCTTCCTTTAGCACGTATGAGAGAAAATAGCCCAAACAAATATCTTCATCCTCTTCCTTCTTCGCCGCCTTCTCCTTCCTCTTCATTCGTTAGAATGGTGGCGAGTGAATGTAGGATGAGTTCTCTTCTATTTATAGTCTCTTCAAGGGTGGACATGGCTCTTAATTTTAGGCTGACTTGCCAACTTCTAGTCTGACTTGGTCTTGGAGGGTATTCAAATATTTTTAAAGAAAAAAATAATTTTCTTTACAAGTTACGATGTGCCCAGTGGGGTCTTAAAATTATGACAATGACTCTTTTGACTTATTGACCTAGGAAAAACCTTAAAAACACTCAATGGGTGCTTGACCTATAAAAAAAAAGACATTGAGCATGAAACCCATGCTCCAAATAATAATAATAATTTTTCTTTTATTTTATAATTTACAAGAATAAAAAATACATTTCATACTTATGAAGACCGAACCTAGTTACGCATTTTTCAACACAATAATGGGGTTGTTATTATTTCAAACCCTTCAAAAAATCTGTGATAATATCTGACCATGCCCATAAAACTGCGCTCTTCGTGAACATTGGGTAATGTCAACCACTCTGTGATAGCCTCAATATTTGCAGGATCCGGTATAATACCTTCTCGATAGATAATATATCCGAGATAATTATATTGGATTTGTAAAAGGAACACTCATAAAACTTCCCATATAGTTGGTTCTCTCTAAGACACTATAAAAGTAGCCATAAGTGTTCACTATTCTCCCCCAGGGTCTTCGAGTAGATAAAGATGTCAACGATAAATACCTGCGCAAAATTATCTATATATTCTTCGAATATGCCATTAATTAAGTTCATAGACACAACTAAGGCATATGTTAGTCCAAAAGGTAATACTACAAACTTAAAATGCCCAAATAATATCTAAAGGCTATTATTACAGGTCGATTTGGGCATCATCCAAAACACAGTTCAATATTCATTAGAGTCTACAATACTCTAAATTGGTTGCTACATTCCCTAAAAAAGTCATCACATTGATGGTATTCCTTCATGAAAGTTTCACTGCTTAGATTCGAGTTGAAGTGCCCTATCAAGCCATCAACGCACCCCTAGACAACTGTAACTGCTTTTCAAAGCATCTACTCCCATGAAAGGATACGTTGCAGAGGATCTAGGCCCACTTTGGAGTGTGTTGGTCAACTGAGAATGAATTGTTCCTTGGATTCCGGGAATCTCTCCAACTTCTAGTGACTTCTAGAAGTTGTTCCAGCTGTCACCTCATCTTATAGCCTCGAATTTGGAACCCATGAATTCATTAGACCTCTTATCCTCCTATTCCCATGAACAAGGAAACCTCTTCATCCATTTTTAGGAAATCCATTCAATGATTCATTTATGTCAAACTAACTTCAACTACTTATAAATAGAGCACTGAACATAGTGCACAAGAGAGAAATGATTTGTGTTAAGTAGAGTTATGCTGGTGAGGTATCAACTCTTGAAGGTGTTGCATGTATTGTGATGCTGTTATATTTTTGATGCTGGATGTGATGGGGATGGGACTCAAGATGGATGAGTGACAATGAATCGATCAACTGGTTGTACCCTTCCTTCTACTTCATAATAAAGACATTTGTTCCTTTCCTAATGCACGTGTCAATGATGTTATATGTGTATTAATGAGTTTAATCAATTTAATTTGTTTAACTTGAATAGATCATATTGCCTTTATGTTGTTTTTTGTCTTATGTTTTCCATGGTAGGTATCAATCAAGCGAGTTAAGTTGGATTGGGAGCGATGAAAGAGACGAAGGGAGGTGAGGGAAAGTGAAAAAATTACAAGTCGGTTTCTCTCCCTTTATCTATTCACTTTAAGGAAATGGTCAAATATCTTTCTTTCTGTTGTTCTAAGTGAACCTCCCACTTAGGGAAAACATACTTATCCATAGGTTTGTATTTCTGTAAAACAAATTGGCGACCATACTGGGAAACGACGGATCATCCCTGGTGGTTTTTTCCTTGTCCATCAACGTCTAATAGACTTTACCTGCTTATTTTTAGTCCTTTGAATGTGTCTTAGCAAAAGTAGTGTGATTGATTTCTTTTTCAGAGAGTCCTTTGGCACCAGCACACTATTGGTCTTGACACAATGTTCTGCATAACACTATTGGCTTAGGGACAGTGCTCTGCAATGCACTGTCTCCCACTCAGGGTTGAACTTCCCTTGTGACCAACCAAAATCTATCTATTTTGTATTTTTCCAATTCATGTCGGTGTTTGCTTGCTGAAGTTTTGAGTGACTGAATACCTCCAGAGACCAGTTTTCCTTTACTCTTCTTGCCTCACTTTGGATTGGTTTGATCAATGTTTCTTTGTGTTTTCTTTATCATTGTGAATATTTCCAAAGTTAAATTCTACATTTATCAATTCATTATTTTCAAAAAGAGGAATTGTGGTTTCACTCTTCGTTTCTCTCGAAAATTTGAGTGATTGTTTGTGCATTAGTTTATTTTTCGTTCATCTAAAATTAAATGAAAATGAAAAGAAAAATATAAATTTTCATTTAGGGATTGTGAGTGATATTTGAGGAATATTTTAGGGAAAAATTGCATTTATATGTGCTCTTTGATGATTGAAAATTATTTTATTACTCTATCCCTACTAGATGGTTCTTCATTGTCGAAAATCAATTCAAAATGAATGATTATCATTCTAATTGCTTTCTATGAATGTTCAATACATCTTGCGGTGTACCTGAAAGATAAACTAATAATCAAGATTAACATAAATTTTATCTGAATTTATCCAAGGAAGCATTGTAAGATTAATGATAACATTTAGAGGTCTAGGCTAGTGACGCATTCCAACGTCATTAAACATAGCATCATCCGTTAATTAACTACGATACATTTCGAGTGTGATACCTCATTGCACGTACATAAGTATATCGGGGCTCATCCACATACTTTTAGGTATATACGGCGATGTTCTAGTATGAAAATTATAAGGGGATGCTCTTACTGTGAGGTTTTGCATTAGACAACGCTAACACAAATTGGGCCTCCACGTACCTTCACGTATATTTAGGAGGAAAAATTTAGGTTGCTTACCATCCATAGGTAACCGAGTCGGCCACCTTGTACTTGTGATACACCGAACACAACATTCAGGGAGATTGCCTGCACGTATAATAAGTCCTTGGTTTACTGAGGCAATATATCGCAGTTCACAGTTGCTTAGTAAACCTTTTGCCTAGTATCACCCTATTTTTGTTTATTTTTTTGTATAAAATAAATTGAAAATCATGGAATAATATCAACCCCTTTCCTGTCATTCACGTAAGACAACGAAAAAACCTCTGTTACTGCCAAAATCTACTCCCAGTAGACAAAGGCGCGCTCGCCCTATCGAGTCTGGTACCACTAGAACTCTTGGTGATACATCATCTGATATATGAGAGACATCTGATCCTTTGAGTATCGAGTATCGAGTCGTTTCGAATGATCTCGGTTTATCTGCTACTGTTGAGAAGAAAATCTTAGAGTTACTTTAGGACACTGAAATTCAATCCAGTGAAACAATGAATACTGAACTCGAGCTTGTTCAACTAGAAGTCGATCTAGTATTTGATCCCAAAGTTGAACAACAAGAAGTTGTTCTGGTGCAACTGTCTAATCCTCAGCCATATGTAACCATCGAGTCTTCCTCTTTACCGCATTTTTACTGCCTGAAATTGATCTCGGGCCTGATGGTGAAATGCTTCCAGCTGGTTTGATTTTGATAGAGGAAGAACCTGAGGAAGAGACAGACCCTTCGACCCCCACTCATTTTTGGCTAGAGATTCATTTATATCAGTCTTTTCCTCATTTGAACAACTCTAATTTCATTGATCACTTTGACTCTCAAGTTACCATAGATTCGATAGATTATTTTCTAGGTTATTTAACCATGATAGAGACAACATCCCAGACTATACCGTATGTTACGGCTGCGGAATCATCTACTATCACTTCGTCTTCGATGTTTTTGATGACACTCGAGGAACATCTGTATGGTGGTCCGTCCGTCCCATAGGGTTACAAATATTTAAATGGAACCTACTATGGTGTCTACTCTAATCCATGGAATTCACCGATGTCATCACCTGGGATTATATCTAGTTCATCTATTACGAGTATTGAATGGCCTGAACCTCAATATCAGGCTGGTCCATCTAATTACCATCCATCTTATCTAGTATTTGTTGGTTACCCTTCATATGAAATTCATCATGTGCAATATACCTATACTCCATATGCTGGGGGGCCACATATGTTCGGTCCATATGGCAGTACTCTGTCGTATTTAGTGCTGGAATTCATGTTTTCAAATGACAACCTAATTTTCCTGTTCAGCCGGAAATGATTGTGTATCAATATCAACCAGTTCAACCTGTCACAATATGTGCCTACCATGCCTATCATTTATTCTATGGATGTTGCTCAGTCTACACAAGCGAGTCCTTCCACCCCTAACCCTCAAGTTTTGGGTCTACAGACTCAGTCTTCCCAGGCTCCTATTCAACAACCATCTGTATCAGGAATTTCGCAACCACAGGATAGTTTACCTTTCTCACAGGCTTCTGCTGGCCCCGCATATTCACAACTGAGTCCGAATTATCTTGGCAGGCAACCATTTTATCAGATACCATGGCAGCCACAACAACCATTCCCATAGTATCAGGCTTATCCAGGACCTGGTCAGCAAACCTACCCTTATCTGGGTTACCAACAACATAATCCATTTTTTGGTATGCAAAGGCCTATTGCTAAGGCAATTCCATCTTATCCTGGTTATGCTCAACCTGACCTTAATCGACAATTTCCATTTGTTGCAACATCAGAATTAATAGATTTAAATCGACTCACCAATGATCCAATTCATTATTTACCTTGGTGGCCAGTGATTCCATATAAATTACCCTTAGACATTCCAAAATTAAATGGAAATTATAGAGAAGACCCCTTTACGCATGTTATGACTTATCATTTATGGTGTTCATCAAACTCCTTAAATGATGATTATGTTAGATTGTGTATTTTCCAATGAACACATACTAGTCTGGCTGCAAAGTGGTACATTGAATTACCACAAGATTCATTTGATAACTTTACAAATTTAGCCACTACCCTTTTAACCCACTTCCAATTACCCATCAGATATGAAACTGGAACGTAACTTCTGACCAGATTTAAATAGACCACTGCTATTCATATGTCCGGTCATATACATGAGTGGCATTGTCGTCGTCGAATGGTTAAAAAATTTGCTCCTGATCAACTTTTAGCTGAGTGGTTTATTAAGTCCTTATTTCCATCTATCACCGAGGATGTGGTCAAAGGCGGTGTTGTGACTGAAGAGAAAGTCATTTCTCATGCCCAGTATCTGGATCTGGTTCACACTTAGTTTGGAAAGCTCTTCGAAAATATTCCAAACGTGCCATGACCAAATTTGACTATTCCTCCTGCTCCATCTGGTCAGGAAATTCATGTCGACGATGGTGTGATTGGTTCTTCTAGCGCTTTGGCAACAAGTCGACTATCTGGTCCTACACTTGCTGTTTCAAATCAAAAATATATTGCGTATGATCCTGCATCTTCTTATGAAATCCATGCCATGTAATATAACAAAGGAAAACATGATAAGCAACCAAGAAATAGGAAGAAGGGGAAAGACAAGAAAAAATCAAATTCACCCTCGCAGGAAAAATCATTTGATTCATCCAGTTCTTTTCGGAAACCTCATTACCCTTGCTTGATATGTAATGAGGAGCATTTTATGCGGGATTTTCCTCACCCCTCAGAAGTTCCAAATATTCTTAAGACTATTACCGTATCTGCAGTGTTGAAAAATCATTTTCTGAACCCGGAAATACATTTGGTTATGACATATCCTACTTCTAGTTTGCAAGTGCTTATGCTATCCATTTCAATGCCCAAAAATGATGATTTGTTGTCGACAAGAAGTAAAGATTACAATAATCCATTTTCATTGTCCAATGGTCAAGCTATCGATTAAACTACCACTTCAACTTTGACCTCATCTAATTTGGCTCTATTGCCTATCCGTCCAGAGTTAACAATAAAGCCGCCAAAGGGATTAGTTCACAAATCGACATTCAATCCTCGAGCTCGTGCAACTCAAAATTATAATGTAGTAGAAGATTTGGCGCATTCACCTTCTTCTATGTCAATGCTTGAGGTACTTTAGAATTGTCCCTCCTAGAAGGAGGCTTTGTTGTTCGCGATCGGTGGAATTGATCTGACGAATTCAAATATTGTAGTCTTTAATCACATGGGCTATGTGCCAAAATTACCACTAGAGTTAGCATTTTTGATTCAAGTACATGTCTTGAATCGCCTCATTCATCACACTATCATTGATGAAGGCGCATCTACTTGTATCATGTAAATGAGTTGCTGGAAGTAACTTGGCTCGCCAAATATTTCACAATCACCTACGACATTGAAAGTTTTTTACGGTCGTACATATAAGCCTTATGGAATTCTTAATAACCTGCAAGTAGAACTAGGGGAAAATCAACTACTGTTGAAGCTGAGGTCGTTGATGGACCCCTCGAATACAACATATTACTTTGAAGACCATGGGTTTACACTATGGCTGCGGTAGTATCTACCTATTTTTGTATGATCATCTTCCCCCATAAAGGAAGTATTACAACCATTGATCAAGTCTCATTCTTCGCCTCTAGTTTCCAAGAAACTAGAAGCGTTCTGTTAGTTCACATACCCCCACCTTATCTTCATAACATTGGTGTAGGACTCTTTAAGGATCCTTCCCTAATGGGCACCTTTTAGTTACCGTCGCCTGCGACACCGGTGGAAATCAAACATATAAAGCCCTGCAACATGATATATTCCACTTCATTTGACTTAAGGAATATACCAATGATTCTGAAGTAGTTAGGCTGGGCGAAATCATGCTACTAAGTCCAATTGGGCTAACATAGCAATCAATTTTTTTGGCTTATGCGGCGAATCCAAATCCACTGCCGCCGACCGTTTGGGTTGATCGTTCTTCGGATTTTGGTACTTCTTCTGATCCATTTTCACGTGTATTCTCGAATGATGAGAGCATTATGGAATCCATGATGCCAGAAGAAGAACCATGGGAATCATCACATCAACGATCCCATCGTCCAGATTACTGTGAAGATAATCCATCTGAATTGTATCATCCTACTTTCATTGAGTTCTTAACAAATACTATTCCTATCCATGCCGTAAATTCCGAGTGAAACCCATCAAATATCAAAGAAATGATTTCTATCGATATTTCGACCAAACGTGGTATTGTAGAAAACATTCATGTCAGTGCATCTTGTTCTCCATCTGAAATTGACACTTAACGCTCTCTTTTTCATGAATTCCAATATGTATTCGCTTGGTCATATGAGGATATGCTAGGTATCGACTCCAACATTTTTGAACATGAAATTAAAATGTATCCTGATGTTAAGCCGGTGTGACAACAGCTTCATCCTGTTCACCCAAATAAAGCTGTTGCCATTAAAACAGAGGTTGAAAAACTTCCGCGTGCTGGATTCGTTTACCTTGTTTTGCTTACCGATTGGGTATCTAACATTATTGCTGTCATGAAGAAACATGGGACAATTAGAGTGTGTGTCGACTTTCTGGATGTTAATCATGCTTTTCTGATGTGCTGGATGTGAAATATTTTCTTTCATGAATGGATTATCCGGTTATAATCAAATTAACATTTGCCCAGAGGACCAATATAAAATGGATTTTATCTGTCCCTGGGGCAGATTCACCTATCATAAACTCCCTTTTGGTTTAAAGAACGTTGGGGATACATTATAGAGGGCAATGAATTATGATTTTCATGAAATCAAGCACATAGTTCAATCGTATCTGGATGAATTACCTACCCATTCATGGAAACGGAATGACCACCCGCTACATCTGAGAGTGATCTTTTTACAATGCCGTCACTATAAAATATGCCTCAATCCACAAAAATGTGTGTTTGGTGTTTGTTCTGGTCTTTTTCTTGGATTTATCATGTCGAAAGACAAAATTTATCTTGATCCATTGAAGGTCCAGGCTATTCTTGATTTTCCCGCTCCTTCCAATCTACTTCAGTTACAGAGACTCCAAGGGAAGAATAAATTTCTAAAGAGGTTCATTCCTAACTACACTGATATGGCTAAAGGATTTGCTTGAAACTTGAAAAAAGGGGTACCCTTCCATTGGGATGAGGTTGCACAAGATTCCTTTGATGTTATTAAAGATTCCCTGATCCAAGCATCATTAATCTATCCCCCAAATTATCAGAGTGACTATTTCCTGTATCTCGCTGCTGCAGATACAACCATCGCTATGGTTTTAGTCCAAGAAGAAGATGGGATTGAAAATCAAATATATTATTTGATTTGTAATCTCAATGATATGGAATTTAAGTACACATACATTGAGAAGCTCGCTTTGGCAGCTGTTCAAGCTGTAAAAATATTTCGCCATTATATCCTGCTCCGAAAGACCATTGTCATTTCAGATTGCAACCCTATGAAATACATTCTGTAACATCAATTGCTAGGGGGGAAATATTAAAAATGGATCGTCATTTTGTAGGATTTTTATTTGGAATTCATAAAATCCAAGTCAAAGAAATATTTGGTGTTTTCTGAGCTTATTTGTGACCTTCCTTCAAGTAGTACCGATCCTACTACGGAACCATCAATTCCAGACGAGTATTTTTTCCTGATCGAGTCATCTGACCTGTGGTATGGAGATTTCATCATCTATCTCCAGACCCAAACTTTTAGGCCTAATACCTCTCGCTCACAACAACAACGTATTTGATAGCAAGCCAAATATTATACGATCATCGGTGATACACTTTATGGTTGTGGTGTCGATACGATTTTACATAGGTGCCTCACGCATGAGGAAGCCAAAAAAGTTCTAAATGATTTCCATTCTGGTGCATGCAGTGGAATTTTTTTTGGCTATGCTACCATGCAGAAGATTCTCGGCACGGGTTATTTCTGGCCTACCATATTTCGCGACTGCATTATCATGGGTAGAAGCTGTCATGCTTGCCAAATATTTGATCATAAAAACTGCTTGCCGCCAATACCAATGCATCTTGTCGTTGCTGTTGGACCATTTGCAAAATGGGGCATTGACTTCATGACATGTAACTCCCATTTGGCCAAGGGGCATGGGTATATTATTGTCACCGTTGACTTTTTTACCAAGTGGGCTAAGGCGATGCCTACATTCAACAACATGGGGAAAAAAACTACATTGTTCTTTTTTAACCATGTGGTTTCACGATTTGGTGTACCAAAAGCCATAGTCACAGATCATGGAAAATTTTTTCGCAATCACATGATGGATGAGTTGATTTCCAAGTTAGGACTGTCGCATGATAGTTCTACCCCCTATTATCCACAAGCTAATGGACAAGTTGAAGCTATCAACAATATTCTTAAGCGTATGCTTCAACACATAATTGGGGTTCATAAATGAAATTGGAATTTGATCCTGTACTCAGATTTGTGGGCATATCAAACCTCAGTGAGAAATGCGACCAGAATCACTCCCTTTCAACTGATTTATGGTCTGGAAGCTAACTTACTGATAAAATGAGAAATACCATCGTTGAAACTCGCAATTGACCTACTACTTGACACTTCTGAAGAAGAGACACGTCTTTTAGATCTCATACATCTAGATGATACATTTTGTGAAGCCGAATTGGCCAACGAAGCACATAAGAGACGAATTAAGGTGCAAAATGATTGCAATTTCAATCCTTGCACCTTCTCAGAAGGAGACCTGGTCTTTCTTTATGATCATAAAGTTGATAAGGTAGGAACAGAGAAATTTGAACCATTATGGCACGACCCCTACATTGTCAAGCACATTCTGGCTAAGGGTGCTTACGAGTTTGTAGATTATGATGTGATTCCATTGTCGCAAACTTGAAATGGGCTGTATCTTAAACTTTAATAGGCCTCATTTTGCATAGTAAACACTGTATTATATACTTTGATTGCATGTGTGTAGCAGTGTGCCTTTTATAGTTTTTCATGTGGTCAGTAATCCGCTTTTCATTTTTTACAGATGTCAGAATCTTCAGAACCATTTGTTGGATATTCCAATGGTACTAATCGTGGTACTCATAATTTATCTTCTGTAGCATGGGCCATATTTTCTCCAAGTGGCGAGTTAGTGAGCTTCCAAGGGATTTGTATCGGTCGATTGACCAACAATATCACTGAGTATAGCGGGTTGATTGAACTACTCTCTGATTCCATTTCACTTGGAATTCACCGCATCATTATCAGGCTGGAATCACAACTTGTCATACTACAACTTACTGGTATCTATACTGTTTGAAATCCAGCAATTCATCACATGTTCCTTAGAGTTTGTATTTTGGAAAGACATTTTGATTACATTCAATATCAACATATTTCCAGAAACTTTAACACTCTAGTTGATTCACTAGCGAATTATGTGTTAAATAGACATTTGAAACATATGTGAATCTAAATTTTCAATTCACATCATACAATTGAATAGGATTGCATATAATCATAGAAAAACACTGAAAGTAAAATAGATTTATATTGAGTTTTTTACAAAATTATGTCCAAGACACGTTGGTAATCTAACCTCAAAATGTATACAAACATAGCATAATCTAATTAAACCTAGTGATGCTCATGATAATAGGTCACTTATTGGGATATCATGTGCAAAAACCTCATCCAATGGCTGGGCACACCAATGGTATGGCACTGTATCCTCATAGGTAACTCTTCGATCCGGACATCCAATATCCCGAGAGTCAATCCCTCCACATGATGCTACAACTCAGCAAGAGTCTTGGCTAAATCCAAATCCTGTAGGAATGCTCTTCCCATAGTTCTCTCTGCTGGTTCTCATGCTTGCTGTGCAAAAATCACAGGTCAAACAATACCTACATCTGCATACATAAAACATTTTTATCTTAGCCTTGGAAACATAAAAAAGCACAAAATATGTAAAAAACCCCCAAAAATAAAAAAACATGGTCAACATTTTACCTATAGCACCCCATTGAGCACCAACTGGTAAAATCAAATCTGGATCTCTACGGAATCCATCCCTGCATATGGATGCTCCTTAATGAAGATAATATATCTTCGGATCCAAATAAAGAATGCAGTGGAAAATGAGATCGATGACTGACCAACATTTCTAGCCATCAACTCGACCCATCGCTTCATCCGTGGATCTCTAGGACCAGCTAATCCCAACGTCACATGCTGTGGCTACCTCAATGGAACCCGCTCCAAAACAAAAGTGATCAAAATGGACCCATAACTGAAATTTTTGGTCTTACCACTTTTTAACTTGGTCAACTGTTCTTTCATTTGAAGGAGTACTGCTTGAGCCCAGTTGAACACAGTTGGCTCGAGACACTCAAGCACATACTGTATGTATGATATATTCGCGACATGTAGTGTCACGCTACCAGATATTTTTTCGATAGTGAATGGGAGAGTGCACAAAGGCATATCACACACATATTTGATATTTATCTTTCCATCTTACTAGGCTCATTTCTTGGTCAACAAAACTGTCGGATGTAGTCCTTCACTGTTTCACCTCCATGCGCAGAGCCTGCAAGGGAAATGGTGGCACCACGTCTCAACAAATCTGTGAGAAAGTAGATATCATCAACCAATATTGGGATCAATTTGTCCCCAATGTGAAAGCTTGAATTGATGAGTCCCATGAACAGATCAAGGACTGCAATAGTCCCATGTGTTGCCTCATCCCTGACAATTAGTAGTACTTGAGAAACACACAATCTCTGAGGTATCTCACAGTGCTCAGATCATTTAGGGAAACCATATCCTATTCTTCATGTTCTCTTTCTCGCCATGTAATCGACATTCTGATCCGATGAAATTCTGAAACCACACCATAGGCTAAGTTAGGATCCATTTCATGCAAAAAACTGGGAAGATTTTGGGCAAAAACAAAGATATAAATTTCTGAATTGTGCCCAACATACCCCTAAGTGAGAGACATAGTGTTGTAGAGGAACTGGGCCTCTTTCCAGCCTCTTTGAAACACAATTTTCAACATTCAAGGGTGCGATGGCCCTAGGGCCTTGTACATTTACCCTAGGGGCCCCAAAAGCCTAAAAAATGTGCATGAATCTAAAAAAGAATTCATTCAATAGAAAGAGGAGGGTAATATCTTCTACCTAGTCTAGACGGTGCGAGAAATGAACCATAGAATCTGTCATAATCAACTGCTGAAGTTCGAGGGTAAAACGGGCTCAGAGCACTAAAATCCAAATGGTAAAGGTGAAATGGTAAAAATGACTTTGCAATCTCTTAATTTAATAGTATTTTTGATTAATTTATGCATATTTAATGAAACGACTATGGTTTTTACCCATTTTTACTATTTTAAACATGTATTGTTAATCCATCTGATGTTTCTTTGAGTAGGTTTGCAGCTGATTATAGTGAGTTAGTCGTGCATGATCGTGAAATGCGATATTGACCACAAAGAACCATTTTATCTCTTTTTCGAGCTTTTTTAATCATGGAAAAGGAATTCAAAGCATACTTTTATCCTCTTTTTTCGAGCTTTGTTAAACAAGAAAAAAGAAATCAAAGCATACTTTTATCCTCTTTTTTCGAGCTTTTTTAAACATGAATAAATAATTCAAAGCACACTTTTATCTCTTTTTTGAGCTAATGCGAAAAAGGAACCCCCCTAGAGTTCTCTTTCAACTCTTTTTAGACTCTCAAAATATGAAAAGATTGTTGAGCGCTTGTCCTTTCGAGCTCGTTAAAGGAATTGAAACGACATCTACTCAGTATAAGTTTAACCCTTTTCCAGACTGAGATAGATTATAGTTAGGAAAAAATAAAACCCTAGTCGAACATGGCTAGGAGGTTCTCTCAGGTATTATTTTACTCTTTTTCAGATTTGAGGGACTATTATATGAAATATAACTTGTGGATTTTTCTTTTAGTCCCTTTTTCAAATTCTCTAAATTTGAAAAGGGACCGAGTTCTCACTGTCGTTAGACTCATTAAAGCATCAAATAGCGACAGAGTTTTCCATCTTAAAGAGATTGAGTTTCACCTTTGCTAGACTCGTTAAAGCATAAAAAAAAGATGGATTCACCAAAAGGGTGGATTTATGCATAAATAATATGTTATCCACCTCAATCTTGTTAAAAAATAAAGAGGTACTAGTCAGTAATGACTGGGGAAAATTTGAAAGAGATAAAACACTGTATGGTAGCAAGTTGCTCTTGAACATGACACTTATTCACTTCATCTCCGTGATTTTTGGGTTGGATAATCTGCTCAATGGTCTATCATACCTATGGTTTATCATACCATCCATCACTTTGGTTTTGGTTCAAATGCTTCCAATTCATTTAGTGTCGCCGATATGTTCAACATAAGTCACTCAGTTATTCCTCATCCTTTTCTATCCTCATAAACCTTCATTTCATGACCTCCATCCCTAACATTGCTTCATCATTCACATTCTGTCTCCAAAATTATTACTTCCGTTTCGTGTCGTTGATGAGGGAAGAAATAATGCCCTCCTGTGATGTGTCGCTTACTGTCGACATCATGTCATCATCTAGGAAGTTGACTTAGAAACAACCTTTCAGTACCTTGGAGCTTTCTTACGTAAATGAAAATTTTCTTGCTTCCGGCGATAGGTTGACATCACAGGCCTTCGACCGAAAGAATTTGTATGGTGTTCGACATAAAATCATATATTCACACCATGCAGAATGTACTGCAGTACCTTGATATCCATTATCATCAATGTTGGTTTCTCTCACATATGTTAACAACTTACATCATTGGATGGTAATTAGATGATGTGTTCCCATGTTCGACATCAGATCATATATTCGCATGGTTAGAATTGTACTTTAAGCGATCGAGTGAATGAGATAGAAGACCCCAGATCTAGTTTCATCCATTTGGGCTACGATTTCAGGAGAAGTACCAAATCATCCGTATGATGGTCATTATTCAGATGGTCATCCTATCATGGGTCTATATCTGTAGACGACTTTTTGATGTTAGGATAGTTTATGTGCTAAGTATGGGATATGCCTCCCTCACCAATTCATTTACAAGATGAATATATATCATGATGTAATGTATTTTAATTGATGTAGGTTGGTGTCCGCTTCAGTTCCTCCTCATCACATCGTAAAGAAAATCAGTCAAAATTTCATTTTTGACTTCATGCTTTAGGGGACTTTGATTTGGGCATCATCGCAAAACACATATCAGTATTCATTAGGGTATATAATACTGTAAATTGGTTTCTAAATTCCCTAAACAAGTCATCACATTGATGGTCTTCCTTCATGAAAGTTTCACTGCTTAGATGCTAGTTGAAGTGCCCTATAAAGCCATCAACACACCTCTAGACAGCTGTAACTTCTTTGCAGAGCATCTACTCCCATGCAAGGCTACGTTGCAGAGGATCTAGGCCCACTTTGGAGTGCATTGGTTGACTGGGAGAAAATTGTTCATTAGATTCCGGGAATCTCCTGACTTCTAGTGACTTCTAGTGACTTCTAGAAGTTGTTCCAGCTTTCACCTCATCTAATAGCCTCGAATTTGGAATCCATGAAGTCATTAAACCTATTATCCTCCTATTTCCATGAACAAGGAAACCTCTTCATCCATTTTTATGAAAGCCATTCAATGATTCATTTATGTCAAAATACCTTCATCTACGTATAAATAGAGCACTAAACATAGTGCAAAAGAGAGAAAGAATTTGTGTTAAGTAGAGTTATGCTGGTGAGATATCAACTCTTAAAGGTGTTGTGCATGTACTGTGATGCTGGATGTGATGAGAATGGGACTCAAGCTAGATGAGTGAAAAAGAATCAATCAACTGGTTGTACTCTTCCTTCTACTTCATAATAAATACATTTTTTCCTTTCCTAATGCACGTGTTAATGATGTTATATGTGTATTAATGAGTTTAACCGATTCAATTTGTTTACCTTAAATAGATCGTATTGCATTTATGCTGTATTTTTTCTTTTGTTTTCCATGGCAGGTGTCAATAAAGCAAGTTAAGTTGGATTGAGATCGACGAAAGAAACGAAGGGAGGCGAGGGAAAGTGAAAAAAATTACAAGTAGTTTTCTCTCCCTTTATCTATTCACTTTAAGGAAACTATCAAATATATTTATTTTTGTTGTTCTAAGTGAACCACCCACTTCGGGAAAGCATACTTATTCGTAGGTTTGTATTTCTGTAAAACAACTATTTTTCAAATACCCTCGTCCTTGATTATTAACTAATGATATGTTGATCTCGTATCTATCTTCAAAAACATATTTTTCTTCCTCATTTGGTCAAATAATTCATCTATCCTCGATATAGGATACTAATTTTTTATTGTCACCTTGTTCAACTGAAGATAGTCAATACATAATCGCCAGGACACATCCTTCTTTTTAACAATAATTATAGGCACTCCCCATAGAGACACACTATTTCATATGAAACGCAAGTCTAATATGCGTTTTAACTGGATATACAACTCCTATAATTTTGGATTTGACATATGATAGGTCACCTTTGCAATAAAATCCATGCTTGGTTTAAGGTCGATAATGAAATCAATCTCACTTTTTGGGATTATCCCAAGAAATTATTCTGGAAATATATCCTTGAATTCAACAAGAACTGAATGTTTATATGGATCTTCATAGTCAACCTTATCATTCAATGCTGTGATTGTGTATAATTAACATCCATTTTACCTATATTTCATCATATGCATCACCAATATGAACCTTAGGAACACCCCTTGGTTCCTTCCTATTAAGGATTTTCTTCAATGTTTATCATCTGTGAAATGTGGTATATTGTCCTTGTAGTATAAAACTTCCTCACGCTACTTCAACCAATCCACTCTGATGACTACATCATAGGATCCTAGGACTGTAGAATACAAGGAAACCTTTCTCTTACAGACACCTATATCCACCTCACAATCCATTACCAACTTAACTATGCTCCTTGTCATCCCACATGCCATCTGTACATGCCTAAAATCATGTTGTGCATTTGCTTCATGTTTAATTTTTGATAGTCCAATTAGAGAAATAAAAGATTTATTAATAACTCCTATATCTATCAAAATAAAAAAACTCATACCATTAATATTACCTATCGTCTTAAGTATAGTGTACTGGTGCTCATCCTAGCGATTTTTGACCACTGCATGGATGTGATGAGCCTTTCCTAGGTTCCTAATGAGCCCTAGAATTGCATCAAGGATGTTGCAACTCCCAAGAACCTCAACTTGAATTATCAACTTGAGGTGTTTAAGAACTTAGAGGTAATAGTGCTATATGCACAGTAGGTTAAGATCTACTCATGTCTCTCTCAGTCATTGAATTAGATCAAGGTATGCAGGTACCACTCATTCAAATAACTACAAAGATAATTTTTGTGAAAAGAAAAAAAACCTAGCCTATTTGCATGTAAATGAGCATTATCCTAGTTGTATAAATGAAAGTACCATTCATTAGATGTAGATATTAACTGTAACTGTAGGAAGGAAAAAGACTACACTAGTTTCAAAAATGAACCATGCTACTCTACTTGCAAACCAATCAAGTTAATTCTCTACTTGCAGGATGTAAATCATTAATCTATTTGAAATTTTTTTGAAAGAGGAAATTTAGCCTACAACACATAACTAGAAAATCCAAGAGTGTAACTTTTAAAAACTAGGTCTAATATATTTTCATTGAAGATTTTCCCTTCATATCACTAAGTTTAGTATAGTTTTAGCTTTAGAAACAATGTCTTTACTCATTGCATAAGAGAATACTCATTGTGATTCAAAGGTGAAAATTTTCCTCCTAATTATAATTGTTGTCTTGTACTTGCAGTGGAGGAAGGATGGGTCTAGAGTGGTGCTTGGGTCTCCCAAACCTTGTATTCAAAGCTTGGAGGTCATTATTCAATCCCTAAATTCAAATTTAAATATCTTAGAGAAAATATGGCTGATTTTAGGCAGTGCTACGAGATGCTACATGATACCCTTTTTTGCTATAGGATTGCCCTGTTTTGCTATAGAATTCGGTCTGAGAGATTTCTGAGGGAAATGAAGGTGTTATAAATGTAAAGGAAGGTGTATGAAGTTTGATGAAGGATGTGTGAGGCCTTTTTTCCAATATTAGAACCCGTAAGAGGCCCATATTGCACAAAAATTCATGCTCATGGTGTCCTTCATTGACCTTGAAAAGATGATCTCGGTGGAAGAATTTGAGAACAATATGAGGTGTTCAGGAGGAGGATGGTAATGAAAAAGTGGATGTAGGATGAATGTTCCAACCCCTACAAGTCACTGGCAGCCCCTGTAGACTAATAATAAATTTCTTTTCCTCTTGGGAAGAACATACATCTAATGATAAAATTGCAACAAAATATATCAAAGTGGAAAGGATGAGTTGAATTTTATTTCATAAAGAACTATTCTATACTACAACATGCACTAATCCATTTGCCAAGACATGATGTTAACTTCTAAGGTGTAGAAACAAAACATGAAAGAGACTTACAATCCAAATCCTAGCAAATTCCAATGAAACACAAACACATATTTTTGGCTTGTTGTTGTATACTCTTCAACCACACTTCCCATAAGAGAGGTGGTGATAAGGTCTGCAACCACAATTTTGAAATCTAATTTCTACTTAAACAAGGAAATAAATAAAAAATATTAAAAAAGGAAAAAATAAAAATAAATGAGAGGGACTAAAGCCTCTGGGTTGAACCCTAAGGGCCAAAGGGTTTCAAAAATCCTAAGTTAACTCAGATATAGACCAAAAATGGACCTTCCATTAACAGAAAATGGATTTCAAATACATCATCTCAAAATGAAAATAACAATCTCAAGTACTTGGCCTTCAATAGTTCTTCCTAGCTCCAAAATTTAAAATCCTAATGAGCCCTTATGCTTGTTTATTTATAAAAAAATTTATTGAGGGGAAGCTCCCTTGAGAGGAGGACTACTTCCCTCCAAAACCTCGAAATTAGTGTATCTAGTTCCCTTAGATCCTCTCATGCACTTGAGTTCCTCATCTATCAATGGATATCGAGTTGTAGATGAGTGCAGATGAGTGATTCTAGGGATCACTTCAAGTAAAAGGAGAGTAAATGTAGGGGATAAGCCTCCTACATTCCCTCTAGATGCATCCAACGTGCCTTTGCGCCACAAATGTACCCAAAAATGATCTCTTGCCTACACATAAACCATAGTAGGCCACAAAATATGACAAGCACCCTTTAGTATTCCTACTAAGCGTATTATAGCCAAAAAATTAAATTAATGTGGAGAAAATAAATAATTTATGGGTTGTAGGATAGAAATATGGGCCTCAAAATACACCTATTGATGGGACCCATATTCACCCCCGTGCTGAAGGTATTTCTCACCCTTTGAGCAACTTTATCGTTGATATGAAGTCCATGCATGGCCCTGGTGGCCTCTCTGAAATCCAAAGAATCTCAGATGGTGTGCCTTCCTGTGGATAGAACCCTGCATTTGCTTCCATGTCTGCCCACTCTCTTTGTTATTCTGCCTGATTTGTTCTCTCTTGTAAGCCCAACATCAAGGGATGACTAAGTTTGAGCCCTATCCAATTGATATTCAACCTTTGAATGATTATTTTGTAGAGTGGGGTTCTATTTATGGTATTCCTTAGTTTTTCGAGGGAGTGATACTCTCTAATTTACAAACTGTGAGGTAGAGCATACCATCTCCTTTGGCAAGCTTGTAAGCTCTCAGTCCCAAAAAACCTAAAGGTGTCCTCGAAATGGAGGATAACATGTTTTTTTATTGCCATGTAATGAGAGGAAAATTGGAGTTCAATGGAGATGATGTTGTGGTTACTGATGAAAACCTTGGGGCTCACTAACTCTGATCTAATATATACATGCTCACTTTCCCCTTTGGTAATCATCCTTTTTACTTCCTCTACCATTTTTTTCTTTATGGGTCAACCAAGAGGCTAGTGCCATTAGTTGCATGTCCCCTAATTTTGAGTTGGGGTCCCAAAATTTGATGTCAGCGAGGATCATATTGCGCAAATAGAACTCATCCAATTTTTCTCTATCATCAATGCTTAACTTTAGGAAAAATTCAATAAACCTCCTATAATCTTGGAATAGTAGAGAGTGTATTGTGCCAATGTTTTTATTTGTAATTTCAGCCATTGCTCCTTGAGGAAGATGGCATATGACTTGGATGGTTTCCTGCATTGGAAATATTCCATGGACAAACTTTCCATGATTTCAAGTTGTACCTCCTTTTCTTGCAGCTACTCCCTCAACCTCTTGTTTTCTAACAATAGCTTCTCCTTCATGAATGATTCCTTTAGCCTTAAGTCATTCAATTATTTTCTCATTTGTTGCACTTTTTTCTCCATGAGGACCACATCCTTTAACTTATAGGATTTTTCAATTTGTATCCATTGGTGAGTTCTACCTCTTTCTTTTTCTAGCTCAAAGAATAGGGCATTTGAAAATTTGGTAGGTATAATTCTTCCTCCCTCGATAAATTTGTAGTAGTACCCAAGGTTAACCTGTGGTTTAGGATCCTGGAGTCGTTAGGGACCTACTCCTTCCTCTTGTAATGTGGCTTCCCTTTCATGTAGCACTTTGTTTTGATCCTCAAATATATTCCTTCATGTAGCAACCCTATCTCTTCTTGTAGCATCTATGTTTTCTCCCATAGCCACTCTATTTTCTCTTGTAGCATGTCTGTCTTCTCTTGTAGCACCATTGTATTCTCCCATAACACCTTTGTTTTCTCCTGTAGTAGGATATATTATGCTTTGAATTTCTTAGATGTGTATTCTCTAGTGGTGGGACTTCCTATTGGTAGAAAAGGCTATTTACCCTTTGCTTTAGGGGGTTGACCTCCTCAATTTTCCCTTCACCAGGTCCCAATTATTTTTCTTGGTTGGATGAATCATAAATTTTTATTGGGATTGTTGATTGAGGTTGAGGCTTTCCTTGCTTGATCTTGGTGCTATTTCTCCTCTTAAAGTACAAGGGGCACTGCTTGGGCTTTATAGGTGTGCTAAAGTGGCCAAGGTAGAAGCCACCTCTTGTTCTGTGTTCCCTGGCGAGAGGATTCTTTGCTTCCCCTATTTTCCTGTCTTCTGAGATATAGAGGGATCCTCATGGGAATATTATTCTAATTTCTGTTCTCCTCATTCTTCCTTCCCTTCTTCTTCCTCTATCTTTTCTCCTCCCTATTTCTCTTCTTCTTCCTCTTATTCCTCTTTCCTACCTACAACACTAGATTCTGGTGTCTCTTCTTGCTATGTTGAGGTAAGGGCTTGTGTCTCAATGAAGGCCTCCATATCCATGTCCACAAAGTAAACCCATACCACAAGGCTTTTGAGATGTCTGCATGCATCCATCACATTGAGTCTAATGAGACCATGATGAGAAATGTGTTGGTGCTTTCCATCCTTGACTCTCTTGCTCATTTCAATTATAGACTGAAGGAGGAAATGTGGAACACTAAGCTTGCTTGGAATGTGAAATTATGTTTGGAAAATTAGTTCATATATCAACCTAAATTTATAGGCATATAAAAAACTCAACCTCCGTTAAAGGGATATATATTTGATGATGTTATAAGCTACTTCATTCTAAGGGTAGGGGAGGCTTTCTCTTCTTACTCCACTTTTGTATTCAACAAGTTTCTCTTTAGGGAGGAAGAAATTTTCTTAGATTTGATGGATATTTTCCTATTTTATTTGCCCCATCAAAATCCTAAGGGTATGCTGGTCACTCCATTGATGAGATCTATGTTCATATGAATGGAAATTCCCCTAAAAAAATGGTAGCACTTTCCTCTCCTTGAGAATTGAGGGCCATGGAAAACTCATGTGTTACCTCATCATCATACCCATTCAATTGCGTAAAGAACCCCATCCACTGGTGTCTCATAAAAATGTCTCTCATAGGAGGATACTGATGGATTCTATTGGTGTCTATGCATTGTATTTGATTGAAACCTCCCCCCATGGCTTCTATTGTTGCTTCTCTAATTATCTGAAGGGAATTTTTTGAAAGATCTTGCTCTAAGTAGTCTAGGGTGAAAAGGTAGAAATAGGGAGATTGATGTTTTTTTTTTGGTCAGAGAGGGAGAAGAATGATATAAGTTTACTTCAATTAAAAAATTTTTCTGCTCTTGCCTTGCCTTTCTTATGTGAGAAAATACATTTTTCAAAATAATCACTACAAGGAAAAGACCCTCTAGCGAATGTTTTTGAGGAACCCCTTATAAAAATACCTTAAACATTCGTTTCTAGCAGAGATTACTGGAGGAGGTTTGTGGGTGGATGTTTTTGCGAATGTTTTTCCTCCAGTGCGCTTATCATCCTAAACCGCACCGATGCGTTCAACAAGAGAAAGCACCAGTGCGCACAAAACATTGGCACACTAGACACCGTGCGCTCCGTAAAAACCCGCCCGACGCGTCTTATTCTTGTAGCGCACCAATCCTTTACAAAAATTCCACTC
Source organism: Pinus albicaulis (assembly GCA_034641835.2). Classification (NCBI taxonomy): domain Eukaryota; kingdom Viridiplantae; phylum Streptophyta; class Pinopsida; order Pinales; family Pinaceae; genus Pinus; species Pinus albicaulis. The sequence goes on from CM076572.1 coordinate 598,968,387, forward strand.
TGGTGCGTCCTAAAACCCGACACCAAAACAGAAACTTCCCGATGCGGCCATAAGAAACCACACCGATGCGCCTAAAAGCCCTACGCACCAGAATAGGGTTAAAAAAAATTACGGCCAAAAAACCACATTTTTCACTTTTCTCAGTGCTCCAGAGCTCTCATGCACTAGTGAAATTTATCCTTGTTTGAGACGCCCTGACATCGGTGCTCCCATTACACCCATTGCATGCACTGCTGCTGTGCATTGCCCATCAATCTCCATTTTGAATTTTGCAAAACGGTGGGAAAATTTACTTTTGCAAATTCTCCAGCCAATATGCCTCCTCGACGACCAAATTTATGGTATTTTTCTTGTTTTTCCATAGTTAAGCCTTTTAGCAGATTAGAATATAAAATTACCTTAAGATTAACCATTAAAAAAAAAAAAAAATTGTCGCGCGGTGCGCTCGAGACATTCGGCTCACACCGGTTCGCCGTGATGCCTGTAAATTTATAGGCCACACTGTAACTAGTGCTAACGATATCCGCATTGGTTCTAGGGCAGTACCAAAAGTCGCACTGTGCTATTTTAAAATGAAAAAAAGGTGCGGTGCGGTCGATTATCCAGCCGCACAGTTGACCCTGTGGAATAGCGGCAATGCGGTGCGTTGACTTAAATATCTGCCCCAGGGTGGGTATTTTTCTCATCGCACCGCATTCCGACATTTCGACATGGTCAACGATGCATCCTGGTAAAAGACCACACCTTTGACTATGTAATGATGTCAGGAGGTTAGTGCGCTGACCAAACTATACACCCTGGGGCGTAGAGTTTGGTCAGCGCACTGCCCTCCTGACACGGTCCATAGTCAACGGTGCGGTCTGTTATACCACCACACCGTTGACTTAAGAAGAATGCCAGGAGGGCGGTGTGCTAAAAATTTTCAGGTGCACTGCCTCCGGTGCGCTGAAGATTTTTTGGTGTACCACCACTGGTGCCTGACAAAAAAAGACGCACCGGTACCGGTGCATGCCTTTTTTTGTGGCACACCAACTGATTTTTTTTTTTTCCAAAATAATTTATATATGTATATTCCTAAATTCATGTCTCAGTTAATAAAAAAAATGTATTTAACATGTCAATCATTTAGAGACGTGAAAGGAGAGAAGAGAGGGAACAATAGCAACAAAAAGCAGACCAGTATAACATGGTTTGCCTGTGGAAGGCATGAGAGAGGGAGAGAGATGCATACCCTCACCCTATTACGACAGCTACCCAGGGGCTCCTAAGGTAGGTAGGCATCGTTAAGTGCTATGAGGACACTACTTCCCTAAAGGGCCATGGTTTTTTTTTGAGACATCTTATCCGTAGGTGGAATGCACACCTACATGCTTTCTGGGTTGGTCCTCACTAGTGGTACACACCCACTGAGGAATAAATATATTTCATTATAGGGCTATCGAGGAGAGGGGTAGATTTTCCCTCGTTCCCAGAGGTTCCAGTTGGCTATGTAGCAGGGAGTCAATTGGTGTACTCCCAGAGATACATTAACGTAGATATACTGTCTCCTTCAGATTTTCAGGTCTCCAGAGGTCAGTTACGTATTGATGCATTTAGTAGTGAGGAGGTGAGGTGCCTCTCACTTATGATTTCAACCATTTCACACAACATCAACGATGGGAAATTCATTAGTTTCCCGCTTATATATTATGTTGATTATTTAGTACAGGAGCCACGACTTGTCAGTTGGTTTGCAATTTTTTTTGTGGCAGTTCTGTACAACCTTAGATAGATTTCGTACTCATGCACAAGGGAGGGTCAACTTCCATTTTTCTTCAGAGATTTTTTGTTTATTTTTTGAGAGGTTTCCATAGATGAGGCCTACTTTTGTTTGGCAGCATCATAGGCTGATGTTGGAGGCCCAGATGCACATGTGGGGATAGATGATGCCCAAGAGGGGTGAGACAAAATTTTCCGCGAGGACATCGCATGATGCATTGGAGTTTCTAGCGAGTATTGAGGAGCATCCCTTCATTATGGTCCCCCGTCCTTATACTGGTTTGGATTGGTGAGGGTGTGCCAACATCCTCTTCACAGTTGATGAGCCGCCAAATGATAGAGGTAATATTACTGTTTTATTTAAAATTTATTCTAACATGTTCTTTAACTTGTTTTTATTAAATTGTGAAATGAAAATTTCTAATTATTGTTGTGTACTTGTAAATATTTTGCAAACATTGGGCCTTTTGATGGCGAGGACATGCCAGCGCCACCACATGATCCAGGTGTGGATCCTGATGACGATCAGGATATGCCAAATGCCAAGGATCATTAGGAGGCCAGTGCAGAGAGACCTTCTCCTGCTGGTGTGCCAATATCGCCTTTTTCTAGGCGTGGTAGGCTTGATAGCAGATTGGGGATGGAGTTGGGTGACAAAATCTGCTCATTGATTTTTTAGGTGGGAGTTAGGCCCGCTACTATGAGAGACATACATGCCGATGGTAGGCTGGTACATATGTGGAGAGGCATGCCGCGTGACATGTACAACATGATGCGGCATGTCGTAGGAGCTACAACCTTAGTTACACGGCTGAGGAGGACCCTTGCATGTTATAGGCATGTTCAAGACACAACACGTGATCGATAGTCTGTGAGCATAGCCGACACATCATCTGATGATCATGATTAAGGGAGTGATCATCGTTCACCTCGCTCCGCGCCAGATGAGAAACCTCCACTAGCATCGAGCAACAGTCTTCATGGAGAGTAGGCTGGACCATTGGCCACGTCGAGTTAGCAACCTGTGACATCCAGCAGTACTCATGATCATGAGCAGGTTGGACCATCAACAATGTCGAGTCATCATGATGAGCAACTGACAGTTGATCTTGATCAGCCTGAGGCACCAGTACTAGATCGGCAGGCACGCGATGATCAACATGTATCTAAGCTTGTCGAGGCTGCACCATTGATTGAGCAGGCCTCGAATAGTACTTCTATTGATGATGTACCACGAGCTGATGTATGACATTTATATTACAGTTGTATATTTTTGACATTATATATATATATATATATAGTCCATGTATTTTATGTTCACATTGCAGTTGTACTTAATTTACATGTTGGTGATCATCATGATGTGTATATTGTTAGGCCATGTTAGATATGTTCATTTAATGTACAACTTGTAGATAAATGTGTATGTGATATCAGTTATTTCACATTCGATGTATATTTGATGTTTGTGTTGTGATGATGTTATACAATACTAATTGTGTTTTGTTAGATGATCATGATCACGATGATGTTAGCGAATTTGAATGTGTTTTTTAGTCGAATATGATGTTTCTACGATGGTTATCATGATCGTGATGTTTATTAATTAATTTAATATTAAATGATCATGATATTGTAAAATTGTAGTATTTGTAATTCTAATTGTATATAAAATTCTAAAATTGTAATTGTAATTGTATGTAAAATATTTGTAAAATTTTAATTGTAATTGTGATATTTAATTTATTGTGAAATGATTGTAATTGTAATTGTATATATGTAAAATTGTAAAATTGTAATGTAATTGTATGTAAAATTCTAAAATTGTAATTGTAATGGTATATATGTGAATTTGTAAAGTTGTAATTGTAATTGTAAATTTTAAATTTGTAAAATTGTAATCGTATATATGTAAAATTCTAAAATTGTAATTGTAATGGTATATATGTAAATTTGTAAAATTGTAATTGTAATTGTAAATTTTAAATTTGTAAAATTGTGATTATATATATGTAAAAATCTAAAATTGTAATTGTACGCGAAATTGTAAAATTGTAATTCTAATTCTATGTAAAATATTTGTAAAATTTTAATTGCATTATTGCGAAATGATTGTAATTGTAAAATTGTAATTGTAATTGTAATTGTATGTAAAATTCTAAAATTGTAATTGTAATTTGAATTATAATTGTATATGAAATTGTAAAATTGTAATTGTATGTAAAATATTTGTAAAATTTTAATTGTATAAATGTGAAATGATTTTATTAAAATTTTTAAATTTGTAAATTTGTAAAATTTTAAATAATTGTAAAATAATAAATCTAGAATAATATGAATTTTTGTAACATCATAAAGTTTAGAAAATAATGCAAATAAATTCATGTACTTTAGAATTATCATTATTTTTTTTTTTACAAGAACGGGTATGGGTTTATATTAGAATTTGGCCAAAATGCCTTTCACCGGTTACATTTGATCGGGCATAGCCCTTAAAATTTCTTCCACTAACTGATCAAAGGCCCAAAAACTTGGGAAACCGCAAGATTTACTCGAGACTATCGAGTCTATCTCCGTTATTTTCCATATCTTAAATAGACAAACAAACTGATTCAGTAAAATGCAGAAAAACATGAAAATATTTATGGAATGGAGTCCCAGTTCTCAATTCCGTCTGCCAAGAGACAGCCAGCGGGAAGTGGAACTGCCCTGTTGGCTTCCAAATCAACAGCTTTATTATTTTCCCTCAAAACGTGGAGGAAGGTTGTAGTCCGGAAAGAATTCACCAGGGTTCTGATTCTTGAAATCACTCTTGCCAGTCTAATGTCTGCAGGAGAGGAATCCTCCACTAAGACTTTGATAATGGATTGAGAATCTCCTATAATACTGACATCTGAGAGACCAATAGCCTTTGCTTGCTTAAGACCTTGCAGAAGTGCCAAGGCTTCAGCTTGCATGCTGGTAGACTGCCCTAATCCCCAAGCAAACTTTGCCACAGTTATGCCCTCTTTATTTTTTATAATTCCTCTTGCCCCAGCCAATCCAGGATTGCCTTTCGCTGCTCCATCGAAGAACAAAGAGAATCTGGATTGCCTAAGGAGCAAATCCGATAGATCATTCTCCTTCCCTCTGAATTTCCACTCTTTTATGACCTTGTGATGCCTTGTTTTGCCAGAGAATTGGAGGTCCATCGAGGCAACCCATTCTAAGTCTTGCTGGCTCAGATTCAAATCCGGAAAATGTTCCCCCAGACTTTCTTTCCAAAGACCTTTTGTTTTGGTGATGATAAACTGTGAATTTAGACTTTCATCTCTGAAAACTCTTCTATTACGCTCGAGCCAGATTTGCCAGCAGACAAATTTCGGCAAGGAGAGCCATGCAGCTTTGAAATTTTCATTTTTTGGGAGCGGCTCTGGGTAGTAATTCCGCCAGTTTGCAAAAAGATTGGATATATACATGGGTAAAATGAAATCAGATTTCCAGTAGCTCAAAAGGCCATGCCAGATTTCTATTGAAAATTTGCAGTCCAATATGATATGCTGGGTGTTCTCCTCACTGTCACAGCATAAGTGGCATCGAGAGGGGCCATGAAATCCTTTCTTCTTCAATCTATCTGCTATTAAAATCCCTCTGTGGCATAACAGCCAACAAAAGGAATCAACCTTAGGCATGGATTTGAAATTCCAGATCCCGTTCCACACAGCAGGATTAGGAGGGACGTTAGGATGATCATGAAGGCATTTATATCCTTGCGCAACTATGTAAAGCCCTGGGGCGGCTCCCCAACCACGGGCATCCTTATTACCCACGCGCAGAGGCGCCATACCGTTTAACAAAGAAAGGAGAAGATCACGTGCTTGAGACAGCTTAGGAGGGACGGGAGGGAGTCTCCAACGCAGCCAATTTCTGCCTTCCCATTATGAAATGTCCCAAACAGTAATGCAACTTGCGTTGTCCAACCACAAACGCAGCGCATGTAGAGAGAAATGGGATGATAAAGGAGGGTGCATCATAATGCTGTCGTCCCATATCTTAATTTCTTTGCCGTTTCCTGGAATCCAATATGCCTTGTCTATGATTAAAGGGGCTGCTTTGTGACAGAGTTTGATCAGCTGCGAGCCTGTGGTGGGTAGGGCATCCAGACATATCTTCCTTTTTCCCATGAAATATTTCCTCCATAGAGCTCTTTGCGCCCAACCTGGATGTGGTCCAATGATTCTCCAGAAGATCTTGGCTCCCATGGCTATGTTTTGGAGGCTGAGATCTTTGAAGTTAAGGCTTCGTTCGCTTTGGGGCTTGCAGATTTTCTCCCAACTTACCAAAGGGATTTTCCTGTCATTGTGATTGCCCCCTTTCCAGAAGAACTTGCGAATGAAGGCTTCCATTTTTTTGATGATGCCTGAAGGGGAAAGAAGTACATAGAAATGAAAAATGGGGAGGCTACTGAGAATGGATTTGATAAGGACAATTTTTACGGCAAGATTTAACCATGAGAATCCCCAAGCTTAGACTTTGGCCTTAAATTTTTCGAACAAAGGAATCCAATCTCTGCTGTATGCCAATTTGTGGAAGATGGGGAGGCCCAAATAAGTAAAGGAGGACCAGTTGAGGAAGGCAGTAAAGCCCAGAATTCTTGAAATGGCAGAAAGGGTGGAAGCAGAGATATTCCAGCAAAAAGCTTTGCACTTACCTTTGTTTAAACTGCTGCCTGTAGCTTCACTGTAGTCATCCAAGACCTCCTTGAATCTTAAAGCAGATTTGGCAGAGGCAACCCCTAACAAGAGGGTATCATCCACAAACAGGGTGTGGTTAACATATTTAACCCCTCTGGCTATATTGAGCCCCAAGATCTCTTGGTCAACCAGTTTCTGATCCAGGTAGAAACTCAAGACAGAAACATGAAGGAAAAAGAGGAGTAGAGAGAGGGGGCAACCCTGTCTAAGCCCTCTTGAAGCTAGCTGCTCTCCCATTCACCAGGGGGGCGATCCAAGGGTCAACAATACAAGCACGGATCCATTTAAGAAAGCCCATTCCAAAGCCAAATTTCCCCAAGACTTCCCAAAGAAAGCTAAGTCTGACCCGATCAAAAGCATTAGCCAAATATAATTTAATTACCATAACTTTCTCTTTGCGAAGCTGGCTCGAGTGAATCGCCTCTTGCACAAGGATGAAGTTGTCGGCAAGCTGTCTCCCCTGAACAAATCCGCCTTGGTTCTCTGGGATGATGGCTGGAAGGATACCTTTTAGTCTGTTGGTAATAACCTTTGTGATTAATTTGTATCCAATATTACAAAGAGAGATGGGGCGGAACCGATTAAACTCTTTAGCACCCTTTTCCTTGGGAATGAGGGCAAGAAAAGCTGAATTGGTGCCGCCCCCAATTTTCTGGCAGTTTTGAGATTTCAAAGTCATTTTGTAGAGGTATTTCTCCACAATCTGTCAGCAGGTTTGAAGAAATATTGCAGTGAAGCCATCCGGGCTTGGGGCTTTGTCAGGCTCCATGTCGGAGAGAGCATATTTTATTTCTTGTATAGAGATCTTCGCTTCAAGCTGTTGGTTCATTGAAGGTGAGATCCTAGGGGGAACCACCTCCAAAAATTTAGAGTTTGGGTTCGTCACGCCCTCTTCTCTATACAGGTTTTGAAAGTGATTGAAGGCTGCTCTCTTTATGCTATCAAAATCTTTGTGTGTCGAGTTGCCATCTTTGATTTCTGCGATAGAATTGAAGCTCTTTCTGGCTTGAGCTTGTTTGTGGAAGAAGGCATAATTTATGTTTCCTGCTTTAAGCCATAAACTCCTAGACTTCTGTCTCCAATGCTCTTCCTCCGAAAGGCAAGCTTTATGGAAGATTTGCTGGAGCTCAGCTTCCTTGTCTAATACTTATTTAGTGATTTCTACATCTTCACTTTGGGCATGGTGCTGGGCAAGATTGTCTTGGGCCTGCTTTCTCTCTTTTGTAGGGGAGGGAAGAGATTTGGCCCAGGTTTTAAGAACCGCTTTCAGTCTTCTAAGTTTTTCTTCCCAAATGAAGAAAGAAGAACCTTTCACTGGCGTATTCCAGCAGTCTTGAACCAAATTTAGAAACTCTGGTTCCTTGACCCAAAGAGGGTTGAATCTGAAGGGGATGGGGCCAAGATCTTTGTGGCCCAACATCTCAAGAAAAATGGGCTTATGATCTGAAACACTGCATGGGAGGATATGCAATCTGAATTCTAAGCCCAGAAAAAGGAAGGAACTCTGCACCAAACATCTATCAAGTCTAGCAGCAATATGACCTGGACCTATTCTTTTGTTAGACCAGGTGTACTTACCATTTTCTGGGGGGATGTCAAGCAGATCCCAGTCCTGCATGAGGTCTTCCACCCATTCCCTTACAGGGTCCCTTATGATTGTGCCTCCTCGCTTTTCCTCCATGCGCAAGGTAATGTTTAGATCACCAGCAACAATGATGTTTTCCAAGTTTTCTGACTTCGACAGATGTCTGATGGAGTCCCAACACTCCCTTTTCTCCCCTATATTTGTTGGAACATAGACATTGAAAATACTGACAGCCTCCCTCGAGTCCAAAGGCTGGAGCTTCAAAAACAACCAGTGGGTGTTGTGCAGCTCGGTGACCAGCCTATACTTGAGAGGGTTCCAGAGAGAGCCCAACCCCCCAGAGGCTTTCCGTGCTGAAACTGCATAACTGCTGCTTCCTTTCCAAAATTTTTTACTGATTTGGAGAAACTCCTTGTCCTCCATTTTGGTCTCTTGAATCAGAAGAATGTCTGGGGCTTCTCTTCTTATAAGGCTTCTCGTTGCTTCTTCTTTCACTTTGCTCCCCATTCCTCTGCAGTTCCAGGAGACAATCTTCATCATTTATTTTTATGATGATGGGCTCCCTTGGAGCCATGTGCTTGATTTTTGATCATCTTTAGATTTTTACCCAGGAGTTTCTCCAGAGTGGGCTGACTACCCTGAAGCTTGTCTTTGTAAGTTTCCTGATCTCTCTTTTCTCTAGCAGATTTGCGGCTCCTTGCAGATCTTCTGACCGATGTCTGCGTATGTCCTATTTCTCCATCCTCCTCAGACTCCTCCAAGTCATGTTCCTCCTCGGAGGCTTCTATTTTATTATACTTGTTTCTTGCCATGGTGCTTTCTTCAGGTCTTGCTTCTGATGAAGTCATTTTTTCTAATGGTTTATCTTGCCTATCTTCTTCCTGAGGAGTCTCTTCAGCAGAGCGTAAGACCTCATACCTATTTTCTTGACTTCTTGGCGGGGGAACATTCTGGGTGGAGGCAGGCTGGGGGCCATGAACCCCAGATTTCTTGTGAGATGTCTTTGGCCTCTTGACCTGGTTCCAGCCATCTTCCTTTCCTTTCTATGCTTCCCCTTTGTTCGGGAACCCTCTTGAAAAATGGCCGTAGATGTGACATTTACGGCATTTGAAAGGGAGTTGCTCATAGTCCAGCACTTGCACATGCATCCAACTGCCAACCTTTAATTTGATGGCCTCCGGAAGCCCCACCTCTAAGTCCACCTCGACACAGATTCGGGCGCAATCATACTGATCGTTATTGTTTTCTCTATCAATGAATTTTCCCAAATTATTTCCTATGTGCTTGAGGGACTCCCAGTTCCAAAAATGCACTGGAATATTAGGGAGACGAACCTAGACAGGGACAGCTGTTGGGACATCCACGGCTGGATCGAAGTCAGGGGTCCATTTGTTGAGGTAGAGGCCCTGAGGTCCCATGAAATAGGGCCCATTCCTGAAGATTAGGTCTTTTTCCTCCTTTGTGTTGAACTCGAACAGGAAGAAGCCTCTGCCCAGAAAATATGAGGTGACTTTGTTCTTGATCAGTGGAACCCAGTTCTTAACGACCCATTTTTTCGTCGATTTTGGCGAGGGCCAAAGGCCCGTGAATTGACCCACCAGGGCACGATCTGCCAGGGACAAAGCGACCTGGATCAGACCCTCAGGAGGGAGGTTTACCTCCGGAACATCGTCAAGCCTTTTGACGAACTTAGCGACTTCGGACTTCTTCTTTTTGGGCAGCGAAGCAAGTAGAGAGGAGAAGGCTACTTCAGCTTCTGGGGATGGATCTTGTGAGGGACCGATGGGCGAGCCTTGGGCCTCCATGGTGAAGAAGGTCAAATCAACAAAACCGATCTGCACCAAGCAAATACAGGAAGCGAGGCATCTCAAGACCGGGATGAAGAAGAAGAGGATTCGATCAGATCCTGCAGGAAGAATCTCCAAGGGCATAGATCCAAGCAGATCTGACAAGAGATCAAGAGACCCAGAGGTCAGGAGGACCAGGGTCAGAGGCGGAAACGACCGAGAGGGCAGAGCCCAGTCTCAGGCTGCGCAGAGCAGGTCGCAGCAGGAGGCAGCAATGCTCGAAAAAATTCTAGGAAATGATCAACTGCTTGTAGATAGAATTATCATTATTTTATTATGATCTTACATACAATAAAAAAGAAATTTATATAGTATGCCATTTTTTTTGAGATCAACATAATTTCAAATTATCAAGTGAAATATTGATTTTAACATTAACACAATGCAAATTACCAATTGATTAAAAATACATATTATAATGTTTCGAAAAACCCATCTTAAAATGTATAAATATTGATGAAATAACACATGTACCATATCACTTTCAGTTCTCATGATCACCCTCATTATCTTCCAGCTCGCATGGCATGATAACACTATTGTTCTCAAAAGTATGTTTTGATCTAGGGTCATGTCTCAATAGGAACCACTAATCCCTATCCAACACATCTGGGTAAAAAAACATCTGGTTTCAGTGTTTGGGGAAAACATAGGGCTCCTTAGCTTCATCCCACATCTTTCTAGAGTTGATACATATCAGCCTACTATCACGATCTTCCTTTACATTATTTCGATCAAAGGTGTCAGACCACTTGTACCTAAAAATAACTCATTGGAAAGAAGAGAAATCCACTTCAATGATCTCTTGTATATTTCTGACGTAACATAATGTCCCTCATACTAGGTTTTGATCATGGTGGCTATATCGACTAGATTGATCAAACTTGACTTCCACTCCACAATCTTGTGTGATTTTTCCATCATAGAAATTTTCTATGCGAAAATGGTGTCCATATGCCCACATAGATGGGAACAAATGATCTTATTATAATTAAAAAAAAAAATCGTAGTATCATGTGTCTTATAATAACCCAATAGTTAAAATATGAAATATAGATGTAATTACATTTTAAAGGTGCATTATTAAGTTTCAAATGTACATAGAAATTAAACAGATTATTACCAAGTTGCTACACCTAATCCCTACGTTTAGCGAATCCTCTTTAGCACGCGGGTAACGACCGGTTGCACTGTATTTCTCTCTGACTTGGTTAGCAACCTAACTGTTGGGGCATATTTTTGGCATATTTTCTTTTAAATGATCGATATAATGCACAATTATACCATGCAACTGTCTGAATTCTTTCTTGTCACTATCCCATTTCATCCTCTTTTGTTCGTACAATGCGACCCACGGTTGTGTCGCTTTAGAATTATAAAGAACAAATTTATTTATTGCTTCAATTTTTGCATTTCCTGATGAAATCAAACCAAAATTATATAGTACACAGAGATGAAAATATATATTATATCGAAGTTCAACATGAATATTTAATTTGTGTAAATTTGAAAAATTATAAGTCGCTTACTCTTTATCAAGCGTTTTTTTCCACTTGTTTGGAGCAACTCCCCTTCTCTTTTGTCTTCATCCCTTTCATCATCCCAAATCACCACACCTGGTCTATTTTCAATCTTCTTGATGTACTCACTGGCATTATAGAAAGACTCATACGATATGTACCCATTTGCCATAGACCCCTCGGGTTTTGCCCTTTTTCGAACAAAACCTTTCAATTTCGTCATGTACCTCTCTAAGAAGAACATCCAACAATAATAAACCACCCCAACTAATTAAACCTCATCTACTAGGTGGATTAGAAGATGAACCTGCAAGTCCATGAAACTCGTCGATAGTTCCTTCTCAAACATACAAACAATCTCAACTATCTCTTGACACCATTGTGGAATGCTAGCCCCATGAATCTCCTTTGACATGATCAAACATACAAATGCATATAATTTAGATATGGAACATCCTAGGTCTTGAGGGAATTCATGTTTCACACACTCACGCATGAACAAAGGATAATGACACTGCAAAGTTATAAACATGTGAAATAATATACAAAATTAGTTATGTTTTATGATCCCTGCATGGGATAAAATCTATTAATATAAAAAATAATAAAATCATGCTTTTGACATTATACATACTCTTAGAAGATTCAGATGGTCATGCGATTTCAACCTCGAAAAATGATCATCCATGCTGAAGCAGTGCCATAGTGAAGACCTGTATGAAGATGGCACCCTCACACCCATTAGAACTTCCTTTGCCAAAGAAAGATCATGTTTTTTTAAAATCCATGGGACATCACCTACTTTGAAATACCATGAATTAGAGGGACCAATGCCTACCTCTGATCCTGTACTTTTTAATCGTATTGGCCAATGTTTCTTTTTAGTTTTTGAAGTAATAATATCTTTCCTAATAGCCAATGTGTCACTTTGTTTCGATGATATGTTCCTCCATAAAGAAGATGAAACGTTTTTAAATATTTTCATGGGATATAGTAAGTGGGTAATCTTAAGATGCTACCAATATGGGAGGTTATAAAAGATAGATTTCCTTTTCATCCCAATGGGAAATTTCTCAACATAGGTGTCGAAGAATTCCGGATCATCGAACATAGGCTCCCCATTTGAATCAAAAATTTCTATGAACTCCTTCTCCTTCTCTCTCTCATATGCTCTAATCCATTCAGCTGGTGTCATTATTGGAGGCCTTTAGGTTCTCTCTCCTTTACCATTGAAAGTGGATATTCTCTTCTGTAAGGGTGTTCTTCTGGGAGGAATACCCTGGAGCAATCATACACTGGCTTTCGTAGGTCCTTGGACCTTCTAGCTTTCAGAGAAGGTCCACAACATTTACATCCAAAATACCCTTTTGTTACAAGACCTGAAAGATTATTGTATACAATTAATGTGCATGGTACGTCAAAGAATATCATGAAGATCAGAAAAATTACAACGAATTAAATAAATAATATGTGAAATAATATTGTTATGTATATAAACAAATCAATAAATTAAACATCTAATTTACCAGAGAAAACTCCTAAGCCTAGATAATCATGTGTCATGTAAGCACATATGCCATACAACATAACACTCCTCTCTGCTACGATGGGTCTTGATACATTGTATACATTTATCCCATCCCATAATTCCTTCAATTCATCTACCAGTGGTTGTAAGTAGACATCCATATTCTTCACTTGTCTTCTACTAGGGACAATGAGAGGCAACATAAGATGTTCATTCTTCATGGAAAACCACGGGGGGATATTATTATTGATCACTACTATAGGCCAAATAGAATAGTTGGTGTTCTGGAGGGAATATGGGTTGATTCCATCCAGGCTATGCTGAGTCATAGACTTCGTATTTTATCCTTTAATTTTTCAGGCCATGTATCCTCTATATGCTTCATGGCTATTGAATTAGTTGGGATTCACAGAACTCCCAACTCACTTCTGTATGAGGCATACCATCCCTGCAACATAGCTAATTATTTGCAACAAAAGAGCCTTTGAATCCTTGGGATTATAGGCATGTGCCTCAATATCTTAAAAGGAGGACCAGTACGTGATTTACCCTTCTTTTTTGATTTATCATACCTCTCAAGCCCACATTTCAGACATATATCTTTGTCTGCATTTTATCCTCTATATAGAATACAATCACTTGGACATGCATGATATGATATGTACTCAACACCCAACATTTTCAACAATTTCTTTGCCTCTTCGCAGCTACCGGGCAAGCCATTATCACTCGGAAGAACCTTATCTTTGAATGACCTGTAGTTGGTGATCATGGAAAAATATATTAATAAATGTACATTAATGTCGATATAATTATTAACGTTCATAAAATTCACCAATTGTACTGTTCATTGTGTACTGATTATATTTATCAAATTTATATAAGGGAGAAATTTATCGCAACTTATCTCAAAATTTCTGAGAAACATGCATTCAACAAGGCAAAATTTGCTTTCAATTTGTACATTAACATCATTTTCCCCAACTGGGTAGACTTTGACTGATTGCCAGGTCCAAAGAGAGGGGTGGTGGAAGCAAATTTAAGGCTTTCAAAAAAGGTGTCAGCAATATGAGCATCATCCCCTAGCTGATCATTGTTTTGGAATGCATCTAACAACATTGTCTCCATGGCAGTTGTATCTCTTAAGTAATCATTCATACCAACCTCTATTTGATTGCCTCCATTGCTAGCTTGTGAAGAACCACTATTGCCATAGTCATTCCTAATTGGTGAATATGGACGTAACGGGAATTGAATCGGTGGTTGATTCAACTATTCTTGGTATCGTTCCTCTCTGATTTTTTCTCTTAATTCAGTCTTTTCTCGATTTTACATTGTCGTGGGGTGCAATGGAAGATGGTAGGTAGGTCACTCATCATCACTAGAATCCTAATAATTAAAAACAAATATTTGAACATGATTAGTACAAAATATATGATATCAATTAGCAAGCACGTTGACAATATTGCATAATTGATTGGTTTGATGTTGAAATAATTACATTAATTAATATACCAAACAATTATAATTATTACCATCATTGTCCCGGGATTGTGGCTAGAAGATGCAACATTGTTACAATTGGCAGGGTGAAGCGACTGTCCATTTTCATCTACCAAATGTGCCTTGCAGTATGCTGCTCCAAATAAGAGCTTCCATCGTTTTGGAGCTGTTTGAATATTTTGTGCATCTGAACTCGATTCTGAATCTGCATGAACCTGCAAAGTTGTATACATTATAAATTTAATTAAGTTGTGCATGTTTGACATGGATAAAAAAATTAAATTCGATTAGATAATTAAAATATAAATAAAATCTAAAGTAAATATTACGTCTCGAGATGGATAGGGAGAACTCCGTGATAGAATTTGAGAAATATTATGGAATAAGCTGGATTTTGAACAATTTTCCATTCGATATAATTAGGATATTTTCTCCCCGCATTTGAGCAGAATCAACAATAAATTTTGGTGTACACACCTAAAAGTAATTTCGGTGCCTTAAAAATGGACTTCTTGTAATCGGTGCTAATATAGAGATAACCGCATTGGTGTGTTCTAGTTACTGCGCGCCGATGCAGTGTTATCAATGGATGCACCGGTGCGGCGCTATTAAGTGATGCACCATTGACGAATAACCTCAAATAAAAAAAGCGCAACTCTATTTTCTTTAAGTGCAAAAAAGCGATAAATTGAAAAATGGGCGGCACAATATTTTCAAAAATATAATTTCATAAAACAATTCTTTAAATACTAAACACTTTTCATTTTTCACTATTTTTGAAAAAAATTTCAGCCAGATATTTGCAGGAGACATACCTGGAGCAAGAGAGCACGAGAGCACTATGGAGCAATGAAATACATTTGAACAAAAGTATTCAGACAATCAGAATTCCAAACCTCTGGTGATTCAAACCCTGTAGCATAGAATTTCAAACGATCTCGTGATTAAATTTTATTGTTTTTTTTTACTTTCCTGTAGTAAGAAGATTTTTATGATTTGTTTTTCATTTTTAGAAACAAAAAAATAAATCCTTTTTTACCCTAAACCCTTCATTTTTTTTTTCCCCTTTCTTCTCCCTATTTTTGTGATTTCAGAATTAGGGCTTTTCATTTTAGATTTATAGGGTTTGTATTTCTATATATATGCCTATGACATCCAGCCCGGGGGACGACTTACATAGTCAGATCCCAATCCATGTCGGCCCTTGCATGAATTTTTGAAAAAAATATTTTTTTTTCTCAGTGCGCTTGGCGTAACCTAGCGCGCTGGTGTACTAGATTATCCTAGCACACTGCAAAAGTACTGTGTGATAAAAAATTTCAAAACTTTTTTTTTAATCAGTGCGCCATATGTAAAATAGGGCATCGGTGCTTTTTTCATTATGACGCACCGCGCACGTGATATTTTGCAAAAAGATGTTTTATTGTGTTAATCGGTGCACCATGTAACATATAATGGACCGCACTAGGTCTCCTAGTTGACAGAGACCAACGTATGGTGGTCCCTTGTTTGCGCGGGGCGTTTATGCTACAAAAACTAACACTGGATGATTTTTATTATTTTGTCTATGTTAATCAGTGCGGTGGTTAACATGTAATGCACCGGTGCTCCTTGTTGACATATGGCATCATACGGTCTATTATACTATTTTTGCAGTGCGTTTATAAGACCCCCACGCACCGATGTCAGTGCGTACAACATGAATGGCGCACCGGTTTCTTAATAAATTTTTTTTTTTCCTGAAAAGTTGACAATTTATTTATAAAATATATTAATGAATGATATGGTACAGGTTTCATATTGATAAAGAGATGGCTGACAAGAGATCAAGTAACAAAAATATTGATAACATATCAAGGAAAGCAAAAAAGGCAAGTTCTTTGTAAATTCTTTACAAAAAATATTATTTTTGAACTATATGTAAGTTTAACTAATATGTATTGTTTACTGTGTATCATGAAAAGCCACAAAATGACGAAGCTCGATAAGATCATTTAGGATTTAGGACCAGAAGAGCTTAAAATCTTGATGGAAAAATTGTAAAAGGATGAATTAGGTGAATGAAAAAATACTATCGATCCAATATGCGTTTATTTTTTTTAATTTTCATTAATAATATACTTAAAATTATTAGATAACATGTATCAAAAAATTTGTTAATTCACATCTGTTTAATTTTCTACAGGGACCAAAAAATCATAAAAAATTAATGTTGTTCTAAGAAAAGAAAAGAAATAGAACAAGAAAATGAAAATGAATTGCTCCTTAGCTCATTTGAAGTGGTGCTGGAGGTTAACGAAAGGGGTAAAAACTTCTACAAAAGTTTGAGGGATCTAGTGGAACGAATGTATAGAAGTTCTTTCCACTTACAATACAAAAATCAATCCATTGATTCCAAGAACCAAATTATCTAAACTATAGGAAGAGTTTCCAGAGAATTGGTCAATGAGACATGTCAGACTTTTAATAGCAAAAACGTACAAAAAGAAGAAGAAGGAATGAAAAAGTAATATTCCTTTAAATGTTTGTCTAGATTTATTTATAAATATCATTTATAAATATCACTTTGTTATATTTACTTTTCATATATCAATATAAAAATTAAATAATTTATTGTCATGTTACATTTTTCAGGAAGATTATAAAAAACTCAAAAGATGAATGAGCTGATATTAGAAATATGTCAGTAGGAATGTCCAAAAAGGTTTACAAAGAGATGGTCAAATAAATGGACAAAATTGCATCGCAGGAGGAGACATCTCAATAACAACGTGCTTCAAATGTAATATGTAATCATTGAATTTTTCGATCATTAGGTATAATAAATAAACAATTTAGCATTAAATATTAATTTTGAAGTATTTTCTTGTAGAAAAGAAAAGAAAATGGAACCCATTCAACACATAAAACAGGACGACAAGGAAGAAAAAGGTTGATATCTAAGTTTGTGAGTAATTGTTACTTCCTTATAACAACTTAACTAGATTTCATTTTTGTATTTTTTAAGTTGCTTTACAAAAATCATCATTGAATGTCTTCAAACAGGTTCTAACATACAAAGAAGAACCATCAGACGAATTGATTGAGATTGGGTTAAATATGGGTTGTGTGTATATGTTGGCATATCATAAATTAATTGTGGAATTTATAGGCATCTATCCGTCTATAATTAATAGAACAATTTTTTTTTTGATTTTATTTATTTATTTTTATATTAAATATATGATTTGTTATGGTGTATAAAACTTGCAGGATACAAAGTATGGAACTATGCCAATAAAAGAAATATTGAAAGATGGCATACTACATGGTTTTGAAAGAATGTGTATAGTTCATGAGTCAATTGTTGCTATGGTACGTCATTTATTTTCGATTTACATTGATGTATATTATTTAATATTGCAATTTTCATTATTCTCACCATTGTATATGTTAGCCACCTATAATATTTGTTATAGAAAAAGGTGGCTAAGACTTTTTGAGCCTTCAAGGAACAAATTTCATTGCTAAAAATTGTTGGCTCTTGAAGACTCTTATAAGCCTCATGCCTCTCCTCTGTCCAAATCTTCACTACTGTGCCTTTTTTCCCTTAGAAATCCTACTGATTTCCAAGCCAGAATACTGCTGCAAGCACCATTTCCCTTTTCCCCTTATTCCAAAACTAACCTTCATTTGCTTCCCTATTTCTCCATAAAATTCCTCTATCTTTCATGAGTTCTTTTCTTCCATTCATGAAAACCCATTTTTATAAGGTTTTGAGACTCACTCTTTTAAGCCTTACCAAGACCCTCGAATCCCTTTGAAAGCATTGGAAATCCATAAAAACACATGTTTGTGCATAAGGGTTTAAGCCCCTTTGGGCTAGGTCTCAACCACTTCCCCCACATGCCCGCACCCTAGAGCCAGGTGCTAAACCCCTCGCAGCGCTTATCACATCGCTAAATTTCAAAGGCGCAAGTCTTTTGCCATGGTTCTAAAAAATACGATGCGATTAGCTCCTCCTTTATAGCCCCCGATCATATCATCTTCCCATGCGCCCTAAGGCCCCGCAGTCAGGCGCCAAGCCTTTAAATATTTCTCTGCCCGAAGTATTAAAACCTTTGGTTATTTTGATTCTTAGGTTTTTAATTATTTTATAACTTATCCGCCGGTCCGAATTTCAAATTAACCTCCACCATCGATCTGATCTGTAGATCGAACAGTGTGGAGTCCGTCTCCCGGTGGTCCCCACATTCCACTAACCCATCCCAAAAAACCGCGCAATTTTCATCGCACCGCCTTTGGGCGATGGTGGTTTTTTCCTGATCACCAGTGATTCCACTCATCGCATGACACGCGTCCCGTGTACTTTTTCAAAACCGCTTGCCCATCGTGCGTTATCGTTTGGACGTGGACACCTAGCGATATTGCTGTCCACCGTCCGATCTGGGGTAGGCCATCCAACGACTATCGCTCGCCGAAGATGCCCGATAGTTAATCGGGCTACAGTGCACCATCCAGTTAATCTTTGACGTCGATCTGATCTGCAGATCGACGGTCCATATTCCATCACCCTGATTCCGTCGCCTAGTCAATGATTCTCCGTTTTTTGACTTTCCCATTTACTCTCGACCGTCGATCTCAGCGTGACCAACGGCTCTGATTTAATCTTTCTTCTGCCTTCTCCGATCAATCTCGATCGTTGGATGATGCCATCCAACGACCATGCTTCCTCCACGTGTCCTCTACAACAATCAACCTATATATGCAGGATTTTATAATAGTTTTTTGTATTTTGCAGGGTTTAAATGGTTTTCTCGCCATTTTCGAAGAAAATTCGAGGGCGGAGGATGAAGATCTTCCTACCTTCGATTCATTAAAGAAAATCATCGTAGGATGTTAAAAACATGTTTCAGCAGTGTTTCTTCAGGCATTGATGCCATATCGCCCCTGCACAGCCCAGCATATCAGAAAAACAATGAATCGGGCACAGACAGAGAGTATCAGTGACGAAGGCCAAAATTTACCAGAACAAAGGATTAAAGACAGATTTTATGGGGATTATGGCTAAGAACAAATATTAAAAGCCTAAACCCCGATTTAAAACACATTTTAAAGAAAATATGAGGTGTTTTATCGACAGGAAACCCCCCACTGCCACAAATTGAGGAAAATTTATCCCTCTAGCTACCACGATGCCACATGTGCCTGAAAGTATTCAATCAGAAGCCGAATTTATTGATCGGGATCAGATATTTGTCTCAAAACGCAGCCGAAGAGTTACTTCTGCAAGGAACTTCAATGCAAGAAATATCTGTAGAGTTACTTCGACGCCACACAGAACCTCAAAGGTCAACAAAAGCTCCCACCGAGCTTAAATCTTTATGTAAACATTTAGTACAGAGTACACCCATGTAAGTTTATTCATTGAGCCCCCCAAAGGCCAAGAAGCCATTAAGTCTGTATTAATTGTAATTGGAGATCTTTTATCAGATCTCATCTCCTCTTTCTTCTGTATATACTTTTGTAGAAGATGAGTGAGGGGTTGTTGGTTGTTGGTTGTTGTTTGATCACAAGTTGTAATACTGAAACTCCTTGAAATAAATACATAGTCCGTTGAAGTTGAAGAAGAATTTGAAGTCTTGAAGCCTTGATGACATTGTTGCATGCTTGTTACTGTGAAGGCTCTATCATTAGATCCATGAGCTTGGCTGTTGGTGAAGTATTCTGAACTGTTTAATGTTTTTCCCCTGTTTTCATTATGTTCCATAACTTCTTACTACAGTAGGATAGAAAGTATTAGGCTAAGAAATGACTCCTGGAAGCACCTTAGACCTGTTCATCCTTCACTGTTTCATGTTTTCTTCTGCTAAAGTATTTTAGAGTCTTTAATCTCTCTCTTTAATCTTCATGCTTGTTTATTTCCTTAATAGTTTGAACAATTGGTTTCAACATGATTTATGGTTCTCCCTGCTTGTTTGCTGCCACTTAAAAACTGTTATTGAAGTCTCCCTTTGAATTTATTTGCTTACAGTGAATCAAAGAGGTCTGTTTTGATCTTGCCCTTTGTCCTCACTTAAACAGTTGGCTTAAAGGTCTTTTATAGTTGTGATCATAGATGTGTTAGGTCTTCCCTCCTATATGACTGCAATTATCAGTGAATCTTTTATGTTTTCTAAGTCATTTGAAATAAAATATTTGAGGAAATAGGGTGTTCCCCGGATCTTAGATTTCATTTTAAAAGTTGTTTTGAAATCATTATTTGCTTAAGGTGTGATTTGTAGAATTTATGGTTAGCCTTGTCTATCAAAGAACTCTTTATTGTTCAAAATATGCTTTCAAATTCCCTTTGTTGATAATTAAACCACTCTTTCCAAATCATTAATGTTCATCTCATTCCAAAAACAAAAGGATCCTGTGGCCAAGTTAGATTTGTCCTTTAATATCCCATATCCATTGATGAGTATGTTATGACCTCTTTTTGACTCCATTGCCCAATGAACCAGATATTTCTCTGTCCTATATATCTTTCCTAGGCCTTTCATGTTCCGCTGTATCATTCCAGCCCAACCAAACAAACAAATAAATACCTGCACTTAATAACTAGTATAAAACCAATACTAAAAGCACACAAGATAAACCTTTGCAAACAAACTTTTGAGAGATCCCTCTCTGAGAACAGGAGGAATAGATCCTAGAACTCTAAAGATTGGTTCTGATGTTGCCTTGTCTTTTGATTTGCCAAACTATCAAAACACGAGACACCAACAGTATATACACTCATTACAATTTATTTTTATGTTTGTAGATGGAAGGTGAAGAAGAAGAAAACAATCAACACCATGAACAAAACATTCCTGAAAATAACCCAAGTCATGGAAGTAGCTCTAGTAGTGACAACAGTTCAAGCAAATAATGATGATCACTATGTTTGGATATCAAAGCAAGGCGTTGTATTTTTTGAAATATTTGTCTATGAAATCAAACATTTTGTTTAATGTAATGGACATAGTGTCCCAATTGAAACACAAAGGGATACTAATAACTATCCCATTTTGTATGACAAAGACTGCCTTATTCATATATATATATATATATATATATGTTTTAATTTATTCTATTGTGTTCTCCATTGTCGCCATGAAATGTAACACCACTGATTAAATTTATGGATGATTAAATATTATAATGAAGAGATGTGAAATTTGATGATATGATATAACAAATTAATCCAAACATCACGTTCAAATGTAGTAATAAAAATTTAATTCATATGAATACTGTTATAAGATATATATGTGTCGACTTTGGATGAATAGTGAATTTAAAAAAATAACAATAATTATGATATGATATAACAAATTAATCCAAACATCACATTCAAATACATTAATAAAAATTTAATCAATATGAATACTTTTATAAGATGTGTCGAATTTTGATGAATAATGAATTTTAAAAAATCACAATAATTGCACTGTCATAGGTTGATGTTTTTAAAAAATACAAAAGGAACACCGGTGCGTTTGTATGATACTACGCACCTGTGCGTTTCTACGACCTATGGGCACCACACAAACAAAAATACCAATTATAAATCTTGGTGCGTTTGTGCGATATTGTGCACTAGTGCGTTTATGTGAGACTACGATCCGATGCATTTGTACGACCTATGGGCACCACATAAATACCAATACGAATGAGAAAAATCGTTGCGTTTGACTGATACTCCGCACCGGTTCGTTTCTATAAGTCTACATAAAGGTGCGTTGAGACGACCTATGGGCACCACACAAATCCAAAGACCAATTAGAACGGCCCTGTGCGTTGTATCACCAACACTGCACCCAATTCGGTTTTATACCTTGACGGCCTGGTGCATGCACCTTCGACCGCCTCGTGCCACCTTCTAGATGACACGCTTCGGTGCGTTGACACCTTAGTAGCGCACTGATGAAAAAAACAGCCGTAATAACCTCCGACGACCCAATTTTTTTAGTTGTGTTGAATTTCCGTTAAAAGCTCCGCCAAAACATCCGTAACCATAAACAGATGTTGTAGTAAATGTTTTTTTGACAATTTTGACCAATTTTATAACACTAAAAGCCTCCTTTATAACCTCCACTAGAGGGTATTTTACTTGTAGTGAATTTATCTCTATAGGGGTTTGCTATAGGATGCATTAGGGAAATTTTGAGGTATAAAATGGGCCTCCTAAGGAAACTATAAAATAATAGTGGAAATAATAAAATATATTAGATTACATCATAAAATTTTAGAGGGAGAAAAAGAAAAAACTACTTTTTCAACTTATCTCCCTATGGGTTTACTCAAATTTCAAAAGCGAACACTCGTTGAATGCATAATTTGATTCCTCATCCAATGAATACCCATGTTGCATAATTTCGATGGAACTTGCTACACAAAAAATGAGAAATACATGAAAAACATGATTGCAATGACATTTTTCCTTCTATTTCTCTTTTTTCATGTAGCAGGTTTCATCGAAAGTATGCAAGATGGGTAATCCTTGGATGAGGAAATAAATTTTACATCCAATGAGTTCTCCTGCTCAAAATTTGAGTAAAACCTTAGGGAGGTAAGTTTAAAATATGATTTGAAAAAGTAGTTTTATTATTTTACTATTTTTAATCTTTTTACTTTTTTACTCCAAGTATGGTTAATCACCCCCCATGGTTGACATCATCATATTGAATATATATATATATATATATATATATATTTTAAGATGGTATAAATTCTATTAATTATAAAAATATGATACATTCCATGGTCTGAGCTGAGGAATTTAGCCTATTCCTGCTCACATTTGTTTCCAAAATAGAAAAAGAAGGGGTTGCCCTTGACAGGGAAACCAACCCAAAATTGTCCACAGAAGTTTGAAAAAACTAGTCTTTCTTAAACATTAATGAAAACTTGAAAAACTAGATATGTCAAACACATCCAAAAGAGAGCAATGGAACATAAAACATGACCTTCAATCCTTGCTGGCTTCTTCATTCTGGTCTGCATCTGGTCCTTCCGGGTCTTCTTCAGTCACAGGGCATCCATAGATGCATGAAATTTCTTCATCCTCCTCAGTGAAGACGTACAAGGCCTTGGGAAGAGCTTCATTTTTGTTGACCCTACTCCAAATTACTTCAACTAAGTAATGCCAGAGGTTGGGAATGTACATTGAGGAGGCCTTAATGGGCAGAATCTCAATTTTCTTTGGAGGAGGCATCAGGGTGTGGGGTATGGTCGATTTATGCTGGTATTTCCACTTGAATCTGGGCGGAATTTTCAGGGAGGGGTCAAAAATGGATATGAGGGAAGCTGTATGCAGAGCAATGGAAGTGGAGGAGGGATCAGAGGGTGAGGATGTTGGTAGAGAAATGGAGGTAGAGGAGGGATCATCTTCAGAATTGAAGTGTCTGAGCATTGTGTCACGAGTCAAACGAGCCAGAAGAGTGCCCCTGAAACTGCCATGGTGTGGCTTCTGTCTCTGGTGCAGCGCCATGGAGTTGTAGGCAGAGATGGAGGCTGGGCTGAAATGCAGAGGGTGAGCAGAGTAGTGAGGGAGAGCAGAAGTTGAACATCGTAGGATGATAATGCGAAGGAGAGGGAGCAGGGGAGGACTTAAGGAAATGCGTCTCAAACCGAGAGCCCATGTGGCATTTAGTAGCATTAAATGCATTAAATGCGGGTTATTACTATGAGGTGCTAGCAAACATTCATGGCACTGCCATTTCGGTCCAAGTTGCATCATCATCTGCCCTAGGAAGGTGAGCCAATTGCGTGGCCTATCCGCTGGTTGGCTTGCTGGAACTGTCACCCAGATCTGGAAGGTAATTATCCTTATGCAAGAGAGTAATGTAAGTTGATCTTAGAGGTTCCTCCGTAATAGACTGGAAGCTGGAGGAGAAAATTGAGAGCTTGTGATCAAATCCTTTTTTATCTAGGTAATCAACGACTACATTGGATTTTCTTCGCACATGAAGAAAAGTGATGGCTTTGTATTTTTGAAGCCATCATTCCAGTTGCTAAAGGCGATGAGCTAGTCTCCAACCCTTGGTGAGTTTTGGGGCTCATGACCCAAATAAGAGATGAGAGGTTGTTTGGATGATGACTTGGGAATCCCATTCCACTTCCAATGGGAATATATTGTGCTCAATTGTGATGATAAGGCCCTGGATAAGCCCCTCTAGCTCTGCTGAATTGTTTTTGTCCCAAACAATAGCACCAAAGAAGATGTGCA
Source organism: Pinus albicaulis (assembly GCA_034641835.2). Classification (NCBI taxonomy): domain Eukaryota; kingdom Viridiplantae; phylum Streptophyta; class Pinopsida; order Pinales; family Pinaceae; genus Pinus; species Pinus albicaulis. Next base: position 598,993,098 of record CM076572.1, read on the forward strand.
GAGGACTGCCCTTATAATATCTTAAAATTCCACCGAATCCGGCTTCCCCTGGATTGCCCTTAGAGGAACCATCAAAGTTAAGTTTGACAAAGCCAATTGGGGGAGGAGACCATCTATCCTGGGCTATGGATGGGGCCTTCATTTGCATGGGGAAAATGGTCAATTGATTGAGATTCAAGCCCCAATTGTTCCATATTGAAAGTTCAACAATCATTGACGGGAGATCCGAGTTTTCCCGTGGAGAGAGAGCTAGAGTTCCCTTCAAAAAACCACAAAATTTTGCCCAAATAATTTCCTAAGTGGTATTGATGTCTTTGAAGATGCGGTTGTTCCACTCTTTCTAGAGAGTCAATGTTAGAAGCCCAGGGATGAGCTGCCATAGTCGATTGAGGATGTTGCTAGAGAAGGGAAGATGTTGCCATTGTATGAGAGTTTGGATAATATATCCTTGAGCTCTGTCTGTTCTTTAGCATAGTATCTCTATCCTGTCCCAGAAGACGTTGGAGATTGGGCAGAGGTCTAAGAGGTGCTCGATTTTCTCACAACTATTTTGGCATAGAGGGCATCTAGATGGTCCAAAGAAACCTCGGTTCATGATATTGTCCCAATTTTTTTGCTGAGTAACCATAAGAAGGTTGCTAATTTGGGCCAGATTTTAGCTTTCCATATCTTCTTCCAGAGGTTATTTGGTTGTCTAGGATCTGCACGATGGGGAATCTGATAGGCCTCCTTTGTGGAGAAGGCGCCACGTGCTGAGTATCCCCACCGAAGGATATCCGGTCTATCCTGCACTCTGATTTTCTACTTCTCTAGATCCTCTCTTATATTATGGTGTTTTTCCCTGTGCCAATCTTCCTGCCAATTGAGAGTTGGAATCCAATTTCGAAATCCGTTGGTGTCCTCTTGCGTCCAGAAGTGATGAATCTTATTTTTCTCTTTCTCATGTAGGATGTCACTCCATAGGGGACACTGGAAGATAGATGAAAGACTTGGAATCTTCTGCCACGAGTCTTCCAAAAAATGGGATTTCTGGCCTGACTGTATTTCCCAAAATATGTGGGTTTGAATGTGTGTTGGCAGGCTGCATTCCAAATCAAGGATCCCTTAGTCTCTTGATTGAATTTGATTAATTTTTCTTGCGACTACTCTGCAACATACTTAGCTTTCCATAATTCAATCCAAGGCTCATGGGTATTGGAAACTCATTTCCACCAGATTCTTGTGCCCATGATAGTTTATCTTTTCTCTAGGTCTCTAAGTCCAAGGCCACCATGAGCCTTTGGGGAGAAGACTTACTTCCACTTAACCGAGGCCCATTTACGCTTGTCCTTGTTTCCACCCCATAAGAAGGATCAGAGGAGGTTGTGGATGTTTTTGAGGACCCACATTGGGGTTGCAAGGATAGAAAAGAGGTAAAGGGGCAAGGATTTTAAAATAAACTTGATGAGGATGAGGCAACCAACAATGTTCAAGGTTCTGTAAGTCCAAGAGGAGAGTTTTTCTTCCAATTTTTCCAACAATTCTTTCCAGGAGGAGCGCTTGATGGAAAACGCAGTGATAGGGGCTCCAAGATATTTCGAGGGAAGGGAGGCTACCTAGAATCTTAGGATCCGACCGATAATTCCTTTGAGTGAGTGGAGGCGTGTTGAAAAATAAAATCTGGGATTTATTTTAATTGATAGTGGTTCCAGAGGCTCCAGAGAAGCGGTCCAGGAGTGATTTAAGCATTCTATCTTCCTGCACTAAAGGGTGGCCCATGATAATGTTTTCATCCATGAATTGATGATGTGATATGGGATATTGGTTATGGATTAGAATTCCCTTGAATCATATTGAATCTTATTGGTTCTTATAAAGTTTATTTTGGTTGTACATTTTTCTTAGGAGGCCCATTTTAGAGCTCAAAATTCCCCTAATGCATTTAGCAGGAATAATTCACTTCACAATTATATGGAAAATGATGAGGGAGCATGCCTCTTACCCTTCTTAGGATGACTTGTTTGAGTTTATGGGGGTTTGGAGGAAAATTATTGATGGTTTGGAGTCTTTTTCACCTATCCTCCCAATCATATAACACCTCCTCTTTGTTCCTATATAAATCATGGTATTCATGTAGCAGTGGTGCCCGATCCTATAGCACTTGCAAACAACCTTTGTAGCTCTTCTATAGTGCCCTAGGAATCCCTTGGTAGCATATAGCTCGACCTTTGATATATTTATGGGCCTCTCTAATTTTTTTAGGAATGAGCATCGGTACAACTAAGATATAGCCTTGTCCTTTTATTCCATTTTGTGGTAATGGGATCGACACACTTGTTGACCGAGCCTCTACATGTATTTCCTCTTTTAGCCATTTTCCCCACTCCTCGTAATTATCAATTCCCTTACTTTGAATTTTCCACATTTCATGGGTGGCTGAGTAGACTTTCGTTTACTAATGGAAGGTGGCCAAGTTTACTAGCCAGCTCCAACCCATAAAAACTCTATCCGCGCTCATTAAAAACATTTTTAACCATTACGCGCCTAGGGAAGAGGTGATGGGTGTTATACCTGAGCCTATCTATGATGTCGAGTTGCTATAGATGCATGCATGATGATACTAAAATAGTGGTCGATCAAATAATCTATGAAGGTGCTATCTGCCATACTCTTGCTTTTGCAAAGGTCCTTGTTAAAAAAAACAATATGATGATGCATTTGATTGATGAAATATCTATTTCATACATGTCCTTTCTAGGGTTCAATTTGTTGCTGTTGGGGTAGATTGGTGACCTTGTAGCTTCCCATCATGGATGGTGTGAATTTCTTAAATATCAAGGATGGCCTTTTAATGCTTCAGGGTGTCAAAATATTCATTTCAGAGCTGTAACAATCCTTTGCTTATGGTTTTGTTGGATCTATGCAGGATGCTATAGGATTGGTATCTTTCCTATAACAGTCACATAGTTCCTTCCAATAACATCATACTGCATTTAGTAACGTCGATAAATCATGGTGAGCCTAGGGATAAGAACAACAGATTCTGATGGTGGTGAAATATTGTGAAAAAGAGTGAAGGAATAGTCTCTTTTTTTTTGTGTTTTTCCATGGTCAAAGGTGGAACCTTAAGAATGGATTTAGCTAAATGGAGTGGATGATAAGTGAAGGAGGTTTGATGAACCTCTCTTAAAATTTCCCAAGGAAAAAAATTATTTTTGACCCATTTTTCTAAGCATATCTCGATCCTGTAGCACTTTTGGTCGATCCTATAGCAGTCTAGGACAATCCTGTAGCAGTCTAGGACAATCCTGTAGCATTTTAGGACAATTTTGCAGAACTGCAATATTGAGGCAAAATTGGGTGTAACTAATTGCTAAGCAATGGAGGGATGTAGGGAGATGGGTAAATGATGGAGAAAATGCAGTGGATAGGTTTGGGAAATAGATAAATGGGATGTGGACTCTGTTCCTTCAACTGTTGTCCACGTGATTGTCTCGAGTCCCACAAAAGAAAAAGTGTTAACATAATTGATGTGAGGACTCCTTTATGCTTACTCCTCATGTTTCGAATTTTTTTTTTTTGAGACATGCAGATCACCTCCAGAGAGGTTTTCAACCTGCAGGCCTACCTCAGGTGCGTTTGAGGAGGTTTTCATCTGGGGATATTTTCATCTTCGTTTTCTTGTATTATTATTATTATTGCTTTTCTTCTCTTGGGTTGCCTCATAGAGGTTTTCAACCCTATACTTGGCCTTAGATGCCTCGTGGATGTTTTCACCTAGGCCATTTATTTATTTATCTTTTTTTTAGCTAGAAGCTTGGTTAACTTAGGGGTGTGAGCTTCCCAATCACATCCAGTTCCTTACTAAATGAACTAATAAACTCCTATTTGGAAAAATGTATTTTTTACAACTTTAATTAGTAACCATTAACAAGCAAGGGGATGCCTTCCTCATCAATTGTTCTGATTTGGACTTAGCCATTCTCATAACATTTTCCTACTATATAGGGGCATAACCACTTTGTCATTAATTTTCCTTTTAAATCCTTGAATCTTGAAACATATAGAAGGGCCCAATCACCCTCTTGAAAATGTCTCTGCCTGATGTGTTTTTCATGGTAGATATTCCTCTATAGCTGGACTACCTCAGTGTGTAGGAGAGCCAGTGCAATCTGAATTTATCCAAACCATTGATATGGATCAACATCTCTTGCTATGTTGTAGTGAGGTATAAGTCTAAGTGTGCTTCCATCCTTAGGGTATTATATTCAAATTCAATGGACAAAAACGCCTAAGTTTACATAGACTAATTTAAATGGGATAAATCCAGTGGAGGTATTCCAAGTGGTATTGTAGGACACAGTGGCTTCTATAAGTGTATATGCCCAATCGTTTCTACTGCTGAGAATAACCTTGGTCCAAATTCTCTCCAAGAATCTATTTGTGACCTCCACTTTCACATTTTACTGAGGGTGATAGGAAGTGAGTGCCCTGTGCTTGATGTGGTTCTACTTAACGATGTCTTCAATCATATTTGAGGTGAATTGTGTCCCTTTATCAATGAACAACTCCCTTGGAAAAACAAACTTGTAGAATATGTTCTGCCTCAACAATTCAACCACCTTATGCTCAGTTGCTGCCTTTAATACCTTTTCTTAAGGCCATTTAGCTAGGTAATCAATGCACACAATGATGTACTTCTTTTGTCTTGATGGGGTATCAGTGGGCCCGATGAATTCCATGCCCCATTTCTCAAATGTCTCCAGAGTCACTTGAGATTATAGGGGAATTTCATATTTAGGTGTAGGATTTCCCATCCTTTGGAACTAATCACACCTAGTGGTGTACCTTATTTCATCTTGATGTAGAGTGGGCTGGTATTAACCAAATTGTAGAAATTTGGAGGTTGTCTTGAGAGGATGTCAAAGACATCTTATTACATCACACATCTTCTCAAAATCTATTTTTCCCCAATCCAACTGAATGGGTTAGTCTTCCTAATAATATTGTTCTTCTCCCTAGAGGATAGATTAGGAGGGAACCTCCCAACAACCAAGTAGTTTTCTATATGAACAAACTAAGGAGATAGCACCGAGATGGAAAATAGGTGTTCATATGGGAGCTGATCATTTACCATATCCTCATTCCCTATAGTTAAGGTAAGTCATGGAAATAATATGCAACTACATTCTCTTTCCGTGCTTTTTCAACAATAGTTAAATCAAATTGTTGCAATAATAAAAACCATGCAATTATCCTAGCATTGGCATCAATTTTATTCACTAAATACTTAATGGCTGCATGATAAATGTGAACAAAATTTTGATATCCAATGATGTAGTGCCTAAACTTGTTCAAAGAGTGTACCACATCCATGTGCTCCTTTTCAGTAATTATATAATTTACTTCAACCTTAGAAAGGTTCTTTTTGATGAAATAAATAACAGAGGGTAATTTTTCTTCCACTTGTCCTAAGGTTTCTCCTAAAACTTTTTTTTATGCATCTGTGTGGATATGGAAGGGAGATTCCTAATTAGGACTTGTAAGGATGGGTGCAATGGTCAACTTCTCCTTTATTAATTCAAAGGCATATTAACATTTATCTGTCCAATAGAAGTCCAAATATTTAGCCAGTAGTCCAAATAAGAGTGAAGCCAATTTAGTGAAGTCCTTAATGAACCTTCTATAATACCCATCCAATCCAAGAAATATTATGTCATATTTTTGTTTTTGAGGGATAGGGACCCCTTTAATGATGGAAATTTTTTTGGGGCCAACCTGTATCCCTTACTGAGATATGGAATGGCCTAGGACAATCCCCACATTCATCAAAAAATCACATTTCTCAGGACTTAATGAAATATTCATCTCAATTCATTTCTTTAAGACCCTACATAGATTATAAATATATTCCTGGAAGTCACATCCATAAGGAGTGAATTCATCCATGTATATCTCAACAATGTCATGAACAAGGTCAACAAATATAATTAGAATTTCCCTCTGGAAGGTAGCGGGGGCATTGCATAAATCGAATGGACAGACCCTATAAGAAAAGGTACCACAAGGAAATGTGAATGTGGTATTTTATTGGTCCTCAAGGTTGATCTGTATTTGGTTGTACTGACTAAATCCATCTAGGAAGGAAAATAATATCTTCCCTGCAAGGCCATATAGGAATTTGTCAATGAAAGACAAAGGGAGGTGGTCCTTCTTTGTAGCATTGTTAAGCTCACGGTAATCAACATAGATCCTCCACTTCCAATTTTTATTGGGGAATATGATGAGGGGGGACACCCACTCACTATATGAAATGGGTTATATGAATCCTACATCTAGTATATTTTGTAATTCCTCGTTCACAATGTCCTTAAGAGTTGGATTCATCCTTCTCTAGGGTTGGTACATAGGCTTGCCTCCGTCTTTGATGTAGATATGATGAGTACAAACAGAGGGATGCAAAAATTTCACTACCTTATATTCACAAGAAAAAGCATCAAGGTGTTGCCTCAACACATTGCATAATTGTTCTTCTTGCTCGACTGAGAGAGAGGGGTTTATATTTAGAGTTATGGATGGCTAATCTCTACAACCTTGGAATGATATAGATTAGGGTCAAAAAAGAACATATAAGTCCATGATTTTCTCTCAGATTCTTTCATCAGTTCATCAAATGACATAGAAGTGGGAGGCTGATTCTATAATATGTGGTCAATAAGTTCATCTTCATCAAGCTTCCTCCCTCCTACAATAGTGTGTAGTGTATAGAATGGGTAGAGGGATGTATGATAAAAATATTCCTCTTCCTATTCCTATAACCACAAGGGAAAGTCATGCTCAATAGAAGGTTGAGTAGAAGGGTATAACACAAGCTATTTTGATAGATGCCCATTCTTGATGGCTATATTTCCAACCCTGCAACTAATGTATGCATCAACAGTGGCCAACCAAGGTCTTCCTAGGATGAGAGGGTAACCACTAAACTTGGTTTTGGGTTGGAGGAAAGTAAATCAATGGGGTACTCCTAGGAATCAATGGATACCATCACATCCTCAATAACTCCATCCAAAGATTTTGTGGATCTATATGTAAGATGCAACACTGTATTCGTCTTCCTTAATGACCCTTAGAGGTTGATATTGAGAATGGTTTCCTTGGTCATCACATTGATTGCAACCCCAAGGTCAATCAAGGTATTAGGGACCATAATGATATTGATGTGCACATCCACTACTGTGCTACTAGGATCCAAGTACTTTGGGGAGATCATGCTCCCAGGAATTAGATTAGACAACTTCTCGACACCATTGATAGTGGGGATATATCTTCTTCTTCTCCCAAGCCTTTTCAAACACTCTTCCTTGATAAGTTTTTTGTAAATGGGGATATATTTTATGTCCTTGAGAAGGGGTATTTTGACACATAAGTTCTTCAATTCTCCCAGAATTTCAATCTCTTACGGGGTGTGCTATTTCGGGTGGACCAACCTTTCAAGATAGGGTGGTGCATTGTCTTGAGGGGTACTATATTCCTTCTCTTCTTCAAGCTCTTTACGTGGATAAGGTGGGTGGTAATTTGGAAGTACCTTCACATACTGAAGGTTTATACCTTGGATTTCCATAACATAATAAGGATAGGATGTATCCCCACTGTAAACCTGTTGTGCTTGCTTATTGTTCGGGTTCAGATTGGGTTGGGCATGCATTGGAGGTTGCTTAGGAGGGTTATGGTGAGAGAGTTCTAGTTGAGGTTGAGGAGGGGAATTAAAGTATGAGGTTGGACTGTTTGAGGCCTCCATCCTTGTGAGGGGTTTCCCCATGTTGAAAATTCAACAATAAATTCCTAATTTAATTTTGTCTTGATTAAATTAGGAGAAATTCGAAATTCCACATCAACAGATAACTTGAATGAGTTAACTGAGGTAATATAGTTGTTATCACTCAATTATATTATTTAATTTGATTTGGGGGCATGAACTTGAGTTGTGTACACTGATTCCTAAATTTTAGGAGCCTAGGTTGAGTTAATTTTAGTTGTAACAATTTAATTTAGTTAAATTGAGTTATGGCTATTTAAACTAGTTCCAACTGTTGGAGGAACTAGTGGAAGGTCTAGCAGTGGGGTGTAACTTCAATGTTTAGCCAATTAACTGATCAATCAACCTAAATTAACTCATGCATGCATATAATTTGAGTTACCCAGTTGATATTGGAGTTCAAAGCACTACAAGGGAAAGACCCTCAAGCAGAGGTTATAAAGGAGGTTTTTAGTAAAATTGTCAAAAAAAAAATTGCTCCAACATCCATTTTTTGTAATGGAGGTTTTGGTGGAGCTTTTAACGGAATATCAACACAACTAAAAAACCCTGGGCGACTAGAGGTTATTACGGATTTTTTTTTCAACGGCGCGCTACTAAGGTGTGAACGCACCGGTGCGTGCCATATAGATGGTTGGCCCGAGGCAGTCGAAGGTGCATGCACCGCGCCGTAAAGGTATACAACCGCACCAGGCGCACTGTAGGTGATACAACACACGGGGCCGTTCTAATTCGTATTGGGATTTGTGCGATGCCCATATGTCGTATCAACGCACCGGTACATAGTCTTATTGAAGCGCACCATTTCGCAGTATCAGACAAACACACCAATTGTTCTAATTTGTATTGGTATTTGTGCGGTGCCCATAGGTCGTACAAATGCACCAGTGCGTAGTCTCACATAAACACATCGGTGCGCAGTATTACACAAACGCATTGAGATTTATATTTGGTATTGGTATTTGTGTGGTGCCCATAGGTCGTAGAAACGCACCTGTGCGCTATTTCATACAAAGGCACCGGTGTACAACAACTGACACACACCGGTGTTCATTTTGTATTTTTTAGAAACATCGACCTGTGATAGTGCAGTTATTGTGATTTTTTAAAATTCATTATTCATCAAAAGTCAACACATCTTATAAAAATATTCATATTAATTAAATTTTTATTAATGCATTTGAATGTGATGTTTAGATTAATTTGTTATATCATATCATAATTATTGTGATTTTTTAAAATTCATTATTCATCAAAAGACGACACATATCTTATAACATTATTCATATGAATTAAATTTTTATTAGTGAATTTGAATGTGATGTTTGGATTAAATTGTTATAACATATCATCAGATTTCACATCTCTTCATTATAATATTTAATCATCCTTAAATTTAATTAGTGGTATTACATTTCATAGCGACAATGCAGAACGCAATAGAATAAATTAAAACATATTTTATCACACACACACACACACATATATATATATATATATAAGAAAGTCTTTGTCATATAAAATGAGATAGTTATTAATATCCCTTTGTCTTTCAATTGGGACGCTATGTCCATTACATTAAACAAAATGTCTGATTTCACAGAAAAATATTTCAAAAAATACAACGCCTTGACTTGATATCCAAACATAATGATCATCATTATTCGCTTGAAAAACTGTCACTGCTAAAGCTACTTCAATGACAGGTTATTTTCAGGAATGTTTTGTTCACGATGTTGATTGTTTTCTTCTTCTTCACCTTCCATCTACAAACATAAAAATAAACTGTAATGAGTGTATATACATTGGTGAGAATACTGAAAATTTCAATATTAAATAATATACATCAATGTAAATCGAAAATAAATGACGTACCATAGCAACAATTGACTCATGAACTACACACATTCTTTCAAAACCATGTAGTATGCCATATTTCAAGATTTCATATATTTGCACAGTTCCATACTTTATTTCCTGCAAGTTTTACACCCCATAACAAATCATATATTTAATATAAAAGATTTTTTGTTCTATTAATTATAGACGGAGCTAAGTAAAACAAGATTGATAGATGCTTACAAATTCCACAATTAATTTCTGATATGCCAACATATACTCACAACCCATATTTAACCCAATGTCAATCAATTCGTCTGATGGCTCTTATTTGTATGTTAGCATCTGTTTAAAGACATTCAATGATAATTTTTGTAAAAAACTTAAAATATACAGAAATGAAATCTAGTTAAGTTGTTATAAGGAAGTAACAATTACTCACAAACTTAGATATCAACCCTTTTCTTCCTTGTCGTCCTGTTTTATATGCTGAATGAGATCCATTTTTTTTTTCTTTTCTACAAGAAAATACTTGAAAATTAATATTTAATGCTAAATTGTTTATTTATTGTACCTAATGATCGAAAAATTCAATGATTACATATTACATTTGAAGCACGTTGTTGTTGAGATGGATCCTTCTGCGATGCAATTTTTTCCATTTCTTTGACCATATCCTTGTATACCTTTTTGGACATTCCTACTGGCATATTTCTGATATCAGCTCGTTTATTTTTTGATATTTTCATAATCTTCCTGAAAATATAACATGACAATAAACTATTTAATTTTTATATTGATATATGAAAAGTAAATATAACAAAAGTGATACTTATAAATAATTCCGAGACAAACATTTAAAGGAATATTAATTTTTCATTCCTTATTTTTTGCTGTTGTATTCTTTTGCTATTAAAAGTATGACGTGCCTTATTGACCAATTCTCTGGAAAATATTCCTGTAGTTTAGATAAAATTTGGTTCTTGGAATTATTGGATTGATTTTTGTATTGTAAGTAGAAAGAACGTCTATACATTCGTTCCGCTAGATCCCTCAAACTTTTGTAAAATTTTTTACCCCTTTCGTTAACCTCCAGCACTACTCCAGATGAGCTAAGGAGCAATTCATTTTCATTTGCATGTTCTATTTTTTTTCTTTTCTTAGAACAACATTCCTTTTCTGAGTTGTTGGTCCCTGTAGAAAATTAAACATATGTGAATTAATAGATTGTTTGACACATGTTATCTAATAGTTTTAAGTATATTATTAATGAAAATTAAAAAAATAAAGTCATATTGGATCGATAGTATTTTTTCATTCACCTGATTCATCATTTTGCAAATTTTCCATCAAGCTTTTACGCTCTTCTAGTCCTAGATCAAAAATAATATTATTGAGCTTCATCATTTTGTGGCTCTGCATGATACACAGTAAACAATACATATTAGTTTTTTCTTTTTTTTGTAAGTCAGTAGTTGTATTAAGAGCATCAAATGTACATGAATTACAAAGGGTTATGCTAGTAGAAGACCACCAGAGAACCATGATCCCCAGACATAACAAGAGTGACCAACTTAGACAGACAAGAAGAAACAGAGCCGAGCTATGCAGCAAGAAGAGCTGCTGATAGCTGAAGGCAGCCAACCAACATAGACATACGGAGACAAGCTATCTGCCCGTGGGCTTGCAGCAATAGCAGAACAGGCTACACGTAGCAGAAAAAGAGAAACAAGATTAATCATGAGAAAAGACAGAAAACTCAACCGGAAGGGGTTGAGTGCATAATGCGAAATTTATTCCCTTTCTTGTTGACCACTTTGACCCAACCATCAGGGCCTGGGGATGCGGCGATCACTTGCAGATCACTACGGCTCCCAGGAGGAGCGTCTTTGTCCGAATCGGAGGAACTGGAGATGTGCGGGCCTTTTTGAATAGCCGAGGAGACAGGGGGCCTCTCGGGAACATCAGAGGGATAAGGTTGCTGTTGAGCTGCAATCTCTTCATCTGAATCACTTTCTTCTTCTTCAGAGCTGCTGGAATAAAGGTCCTCCAAGGGGGGGGGGTTTTCAAAAGGTTTCCAGCTTTTATTTCTTGGTTTGCGTTTACCAGATTTTTGACTGGAAAGAAACTGAGCACATGAGTTCTGAAGATGCCCGGTCTGATGACAGTGCCGACAACGGAAATATGTGTTCTCACAGTCAAGAGGCTGAGGCCAGGAGAAATCCCCGACTTTGAGAATGATATGGTCCGGAAGTCCTTTGCTGATATCAATTTCTGCACATATTCTGCCGTAGGTGTAGATACCCTTTAGGCCTCCTGACGGATCTGTGGCAAGGAAACGCCCAAGAGTGTTCCCAATGGCTTCGAAAAATACACAATGCCAAAGGTGAGTAGGCAGGTTGGGAAGCCGAACCCAGATCGGGAGTTTGGTGATGACTGCCGTGGAGGGATCGAAGTCTGGAAACCAGGGGGTTAAGAAAAGCCCTGCCTTACCCCAGAACCAAGGACCACTGGTGAGAGCAGTTTGATAATCCTCGCTATCAGCTAGAATGACAATGAAAAAACCCTTGGAGCACAAAATGATCTTGCAATGCTTGGTCCAAGTGGAATGAACCCAGTTGTAAAGATCTTCTGATCACGGCCATAGACCATTGAATCTGCAAATGAGGGCATTTTCCTCATAGAATTGGCGTACCCCAGCCAAATATGGGTGGGTTATCTCTGCTGAAGGAACTTCTTCCAATTTATCTACCAAGAAAGGCTTGGGAGCTTCTGGGGTAGGGGCTAAGGGCGAAGAAGAGGGAGTCTTGACAGCCTCCTTGTAGGAAAAACCCTTGGGAGCAGAGGACTGCCCTACTGCGCCTCCCCTTAGTCGATAAGACAGAACCACTGTGGCATTCCGCTCTATATTGTAAAAAGTCATAGGTAGATGATCAGCAAGCTGCTTACCAGCATAAAGGAGCCTGAACCAAGAGGACAGGATCCTCAGTTTCGGTTCGAGGGCTTCATAGAGGAGAAGCCCCGTGAAAGAAGACTGTACCCAAAGGAGCAAGGTTTTACCCGTTGGGAGAGAGACCTGTATTTGAAAAAAGTCAGAATGGATTTGATGAGGATCCAAGCTGTTGATAGTGAAGGCTGGATCTATTCCAGATGATCCGCATGGCTGGAAAACTAACCCTTGATCTGAGCCGCATAAACCCTGCCTTTGGATGCCGCGGCGGGGGCCAGCATTGGGAAGAATCGTGCAAAATAAACTATGGAGAGCACAGTTCCAGCGACCAAGTGAATAGGCGGCCAGGTAGCTCATCCAAGCCACCATGCCACATAACGATAGAAAGGAGTCAGTGATCCGAAGAGCCCCATGCTGCATAAACTTGTGCAGAGCTAGCGAGTCCGTGGCCAGGAGGGTTGAAGACTTGGCGGTGCCTTGTAAAACTGATCGAACGCCGTTAAGCCAGTATTGGGTCTGCAATGAGAACTTCTGTGGGAGCGAAGGTGCCAGGGTGAAAGTCGCCGCAGGGCTGGATGAGAGCCGAAGAATCAGGGCGGCGTCATAGGGCATAGAAGCAGACAACCATGAATCCATCGCCGCGAACCCTAGATCCAAATCCCTTTTTTCCAACTCTATATCCGAAACTAGGTGTTTTTTAAACAATACATGTTAGTTAAAATTACATATAGTTCAAAAATAATATTTTTTGTAAAGAATTTACAAAGAACTTGCCGTTTTTGCTTTTCTTGATGTGTTATCAGTATTTTTATTACTTGATCTCTTGTCAACCATTTCTTTATCAATATAAAACATGTACCATATCCTTCATTAATATATTTTATGAATAAATTGTCAACTTTTCAGGTATATATCTATATATATATATATATATATATATATATCAAGAAACCGGTGCACTATTTATGGTGTATGCACCGACGTCAGTGCGTGGTGGTCTTATAAACGCATTGCCCAAACAGTATAAAACACCGTATGATGTTCTATGTCAACAAGGAGCACCGATGTGTTTCATGTTAACCATCGCACCGATTAACACAGAAAAAATAATAAAAATCGTCTAGTGTTAGTTTTTGTAGCATATGGTGTTGTAGAGGGGGCGGTGCAGCTTATTCTTATAAACGCCCCGCGCAAACAAGGGACTACGATACGGTGCTCTCTGTCAACTAGGAGACCCAATATGGTGCGTTATATGTTACATGGTGCACTGATTAACATAATAAAAAATTATCTTTGCGAAACAGTACGTGCACGGTGCGCCATTATGAAATAGCGCACTGGTGCCCTATTTTATATATGGCATACGGATTAAAAAAAAATGTTTCTAATTTTTTTATCAAACAGTATGTGCACGGTGCACTGGGATAATTCAGCGCACCGGCATGCTAGGTTACGCTGGGCACACCGATAAAAAAAATTCTATTTTTTAAAAATTCACGCAAGGGCCGATATGGATTGGGATTCGACTATGCAAGTCGTCCCGTGGGTTGGATGTCATAGGCCTATATATATCAATATAAACCGTATAAATATAAAATGAAAATCCATAATTCTGAAATCACAGAAACAGGGAGAAGAAAGACCATATAAAAAAAGAATGAAGGGTTTAGGGTAAAAAATGATTTTTAATTTTTTAATTTTAATTTTTCCTTTTTTTATAATTCATATATATATTTTATAATTTTAATTTAATTAATTAATTAATTAATTTTTATTTTTATTTTTAATTTTTAATTTTCAAGTTTTTCTGAAAATGAACAACAAATTGAATTTTTTTACTTACTGCGTAAATAAATCTACAGAAAAAATAAAATAAAACAAAATGTAATCACGAGATCATTTGAAATTCTATGCTACAAGGTTTGAATCACTAGAGGTTTGGAATTCTGATTGTCTGAATACTTCTGTTCGAACGTATTTCACTGCTCCACAGTGCTCTCGTGCTATCTTGCTCCAGGTATGTCTGCTGCAAATCTCTAGCTGATTTTTTTTGCAAAAATAGTGAAATAATGAAAAGTGTTTAGTATTTAAAGAATGGTTTTGTGAAATTAGATTTTCGAAAATATTTTGCCGCCCATTTTTCAATTTACCATTTTTTTTTTCACTTAAAAAATAGTTGTGCTTTTTTTTATTTACGGTTATTCGTCACCGGTGTGTCACTTAATAGAAGCGCACCAGTGCCGTGTTCGTGGATAACATGGCACCGGTGCGTAGTAACTAAAACACACCGGTGTAGTGATCTGTACATTAGCACCGATAACAAGAATTCCATTTTTAAGGCACCGAAATTACTTTTAGGTGTGTACACCAAAATTTATTGTTGATTTTGTTCAAATGCAGGGAGAAAATATCATAATTATACCGAATGGACAATTCTTCAAAATCTAGCTCGTTCCATAATATTTCTCAAAGTCCATTGCAAAGTTCTCCCTATCCATCTCGAGACGCAATATTTACTTCAGATTTTATTTATATTTTCATTATCTAATTGAATTTATGTTTTTTTATCCATGTTAATCATGCACATCTTAATTAAATTTATAATTTATACAAATTTGCAGGTTCATGCATATTAAAAATCGAGTTTAGATGAACAAAATATTCAAACAAATCTAAAACTTCGGAAGCTCTTATCAGGAGCAACATACTGCAAGGCATTTTTGGTAGATGAAAATGGACAACTGCTTCACCCTGCCAATTGTAACAATATTGCATCTTCTAGCCACAATCCTAGGACAATGTTGGTAATAATTATAATTGTTTGGTATATTTACTAATATAATTATTTCAACGTCAAACCGATTAATCATGCAATATTTTCAACATGCTTACTAATTGATATCATATATTTTGTACTAATCATGTTCAACTTTTTTTTTTTTTAATTATTAGGATTCTAGTGATGATGAGTGACCTACCTACCATCTTCTGTTGCACCCCACGAAAATGTCAAATCGAGAGAAGACTGAATTAAGAGAAAATATCAGAGAGGAGCAATACCAAGAATGGTTGAATCAACCACCGATTCAATTCTCGCTACATCTAGATTCACCAATTAGGAATGAATACAACAATAGTAGTTCTTCACAAGCTGGTAATGGAGGAAATCAAATAGAGGTTGGTATGGATGATTACTTAAGGGATACGACTACCATGGAGACAATGTTGCTAGATGCATTCCAAAATGATGATCAGCTAGGTGATGACGCTCATATCGCTGACACCTTTTTCGAAAGCCTTAAATTTGCTTCCACCACCCCTCTCTTTGGACCTGGCGACCAGTCAAATTCCACCCAGTTGGGGACAATGATGTTACTGTATAACTTGAAAGAAAAATTTGGCTTTTCGAATGCATGTTTTTCGGAAATTTTGAGGTAAGTTATAAAGTCATCCCTTATATAAATTTGAGAAATATAATTAGTACAAAATGAACATTAAAAATGGTCAATTTTATGAACGTTAATAATTATATCGGCATTAGTGTACATTTATTAATATTTTCCATGATCACCAACTATAGGTTATTCAAAGATAAGCTTCTTTCGAGTGATAATGTCTTGCCCAATAGAAGAGGTAAAGAAATTGTTGAAAATGTTGGGTGTTGAGTACATATCATATCATGCATGTCCAAATGATTGTATTCTATATAGAGGAGAATATGAAGACAAAGAGATATGTCCGAAATGTGGGCATGACAGGTATGATAAATAAAAAAACAAGGGTAAATCACATGGTCCTCCTTTTAAGATATTGAGGCACATGCCTATAATCCCAAGGATTATAAGGCTCTTTTGTTGCAAAGAATTAGCTATGTTGCAGGGATGGAATGCCTCACACAGAAGTGAGTTGGGAGTTATGCGAATCCCAATTGATTCAATAGCCATGAAGCATATAGAGGATACATCGCCCTAAAAATTCAAGGATGAAGTACGAAATCTACAACTCAGCATAGCCATGGATGGCGTCAACCCATATTCCCTCTTGAACACCAACTATTATGTTTGGCTTGTAGTAGTAATCAATAACAATATCCCTCATGGTTTTCCGTGAAGAATGAACATATTATGTTGGCTCTCATAGTCCCTAGTAGAAGACAAGTGAAGAATATGGATGCCTACTGACAACCATTGGTAGATGAATTGAAGGAATTGTGGGATGGGATAAATGTATATGATGTATCAATACCCATTGCAGGAGAGAGGAGTTTTACGTTGGATGGCATATGTGCTTACACGACACATGATTATCTAGGCTTAGGAGTTTGCTCTGGTAAATTACATGTTTATTGATTTTTTATATACATGTAACAATATTATTTCACATATTAGTTATTTAATTCGTTGTAATTGTTCTGATATTCATGATATTATTTAACATGCCATGCATATAAATTGTATACAATAATATTGCAGGTCTTGTAACAAAAGGGTATTTTGGATGTAAATGTTGTGGACCTTCTCTCAAAGCTAGATGGTCCAAGGACCTACGAAAGCCAGTGTATGATTGGTCCAGGGTATTCATCCCATAAGAACACCCTTATAGAAGAGAAACATCTGCTTTCAATGGTAAATGAGAGAGAACCCAAAGACCTCCAATACCGACACCAACTGAATGGATTAGATAATATGAGAGAGAGAAGGAGAAGGAGTTCATAGAAATGTTCGATTCAAATGGGGAGCCTATGTTCGATGATCCAAAATTATTTTACACCTATGTTGAGAAATTTTCCATTGGGATGAAAAGGAAATCTATATTTTATAACCTCCGATATTGGGAGCATATTAAGATTACCCACTTATTAGATCCCATGCATATATTTAAAAAAATTTCATCTTCTTTATGGAGGAACATATCATCGAAACAAAGTGACACATTGGCTGTTAGCAAAGATCTTCTTACTTCAAAAACTAAAAAGAAACATTGGCCAAGATGATTAGAAAGTACACGATTAGAGGGAGGTGCTGGTCCCTCTATTTCATGGTATTTAAAAGAAGGTGATGTCCCATGGATTTTTAAAAAATATGATCTTTCTTTGGCAAAGGAAGTTATAATGGGTGTGAGGGTTCCATCTTCATACAAGTCTTCACTACGGCATTGCTTCACCGTGGATGACCATTTTTGGGGTTTGAAACCGCATGACCATTTGAATCTTCTAAGAGTATGTATAATGTCAAAATCAGGATTTTATTATTTGTTATACTAATAAATTTTATCCCATGCAGGGATCATAAAACATAACTATTTTTGTATATTATTGCATGTGTTTATAACTTTGCAGTGTCATTATCCTTTGTTCGTGCGTGGGTGTGTGAAACATGAATTCCCTCAAGACCTAGGACGTGCCATATCTTAATTATCTACATTTGTACGTTGGGTCATGTCAAAGGAGATTCATGTGGCTAGCATTCCACGGTGGCGTCAAGAGATGAGATTGTTTATATGTTTGAGAAGGAACTGTCGATGAGCTTCATGGACTTGTAGGTTCATCTTATAATCCACAGAGTAGATGAGGTTGAATTAGTTGGGGTGGTTTCTTGTTGTTGGATGTTATTCTTAGATAGGTACATGAAGAAATTGAAAGGTTTTTTTCGACAAAGGGAAAAACCCAAGTGGTCTATGTCAGAGGGGTACATATCGTATGAGTCTTTCTATTATGCCAGTGAGTACATCAAGCAGATCAACAACATACCAGGTGCGGTGATTTGGGACGATGAAAGGGATGAAGACAGAAGAGAGGGGGAGTTGATCCAAACGAGTGGAAAAAAGCGCTTGATTAAGAGTAAGTGACTTATAATTTTTCAAATTTACAAAATGTAAATATTCATTTTGAAATTCGATATAATGTATATTTTGATCTCTATGTATTATTTAATATCAGTTTGATTTCATCAGCGAATGCAGAAATTAAAGCAATCAATAAATTCATTCTTTATAATTCCGAAGTGACACAACCATGGGTCGCATTGTACGAACAAAAGAGGATGAAATTGGATAGTGACAGGAAAGAATTCAGATGGTTGAAAGGTAGAAGTGTGCCTTATCCCGATAATTTAAAAGAAAATATGCCAAAAATATGCCTCAACAGTTGGGTTGCTGACAAAGTCAAAGAGAAATACAATGCAACTAGTCGTTACCCGCGTGCTGAAGAAGATGAGCTAAACGTAGGGATTGGGTGGAACAACTCGGTAATAATCTATTTAATTTATATGTACATTTGAAACTTAATAATGCACCTTTCAAATTTAACTACATCTATATTTCATATGTTGGTTATTATAAGACTTATGACACTATGTTTTTTTAACTTTTTTATAGGTGCATTTGTTCCCATCTATGTGGGCATATGGACACCATTTTCACATAGAAAATGCCGATGATGGATACATCACAGAAGACTTTGGAGTGGAAGTCGAGTTCAATCAATCTAGTACATCTAGCCACTGTGATCAAAACCTAGTACGAGGGACATTAGGTTACATCAGAAAGATACAAAAGATCATTGAAGTGGATTTATCTTCTTTCCAATGTGTTATTTTTAGGTGCAAGTGGTGGGACACCTTTGATCGGAATAATGTAAAAGAAGATCACAATAGTAGGCTGATATGTATCAACTCTAGAAAGATGTGGGATAAAGCTAAGGAGCCCTATGTTTTCCCCAAACACTGCAACTAGGTGTTTTTTTACCTAGATGCGTTGGATAGGGATTGGTGGTTCGTATTGAGACATGACCCTAGATCAAAACATATTTTTGAGAACAATAGTGTTATCATGCCATGCAAGCTAGAGGATAATGAGGGTGATCATGAGAACTGAGAGTGATATGGTACTTTTTTTATTTCATCAATATTTATACTTTTTAAGATGGGTTTTTTGAAACATTATAATATGTATTTTGAATTAATTGGTAATTTGCATTGTGTTAATGTTAAAATCAATATTTCACTTGATAATTTGCAATTATGTTGATATAAAAAACAATGTCGTACTGTATAAAGTTATTTTTTTTGTATGTAAGATCATAATAAAATAATGATAATTCTAAAGTACATAAATTTATTTGCATTATTTTCTAAACTTTATTACGTTACAAAAATTCATATTATTCTAGATTTATTATTTTAAAATTATTTAAAATTTTACAAATTTACAAATTTAAATTTTTTAATAAAATCATTTCACATTAATACAATTAAAATTTTCGCATTAATACAATTAAAATTTTACAAATATTTTACATACAATTACAATTACAATTACAATTACATTTACAATTTCACATACAATTACAATTAAAATTACAATTACATTTTAGAATTTTACATACAATTACAATTTTACAATTACAATCAATTCATAGTAATACAATCAAATATTTTCAAATATTTTACATACAATTAGAATTACAATTAAAATTTTACAATTTCAAGTACAATTACAATTACAATTACAATTTTAGAATTTTACATAAAATTTACCGTTACAATTATAAATTTACAAATTTACATATATACCATTACAATTACAATTTTAGAATTTTACATACAATTACAATTTTAAAATTTTACATACAATTAAAATTACAATTACAATTT
Source organism: Pinus albicaulis (assembly GCA_034641835.2). Classification (NCBI taxonomy): domain Eukaryota; kingdom Viridiplantae; phylum Streptophyta; class Pinopsida; order Pinales; family Pinaceae; genus Pinus; species Pinus albicaulis. The sequence goes on from CM076572.1 coordinate 599,013,334, forward strand.
TACAATTTTACATATATACAATTACAATTAAAATTAAAATTACAATCATTTCACAATAAATTAAATATTACAATTACAATTAAAATTTTACAAATATTTTACATACAATTACAATTAAAATTATAATTACAAATACAATTACAATTTTGGAATTTTACATACAATTAGAATTAGAATTACAATTTTACAATTTGTCATTTATACAATTACAATTGCAATCATTTCACAATATATTAAGTATTACAATTACAATTAAAATTACAAATACAAATACAAATATAATTTTACAATTTTACATACAATTAAAATTAAAATTTCAATTACAATCATGACATAATATTTAATAAATATCATGATCATTTAATATTAAATTAATTAATAAACATCACAATAATGATAACCATCATACAAACACCATATTCGACTAAAAAACACATTCAAATTCGCTAACATCATAGTGATCATGATCATATAACAAAACACAATTAGCATTGTATAACATTATCACAACACAAACATCAAATATACATCTCATGTCAAATAACTGCTATCACATACACATCTATCCGCAAGCTGTACATTAAATGAACATATATAACATGACCTAACAATATACACATCATGACAATCACCAACATGTAAATTAAGTATAAATGCAACATGAACATAAAATACATGGACCACATATATAAATATAACTGTATAATGTCAAAAATATACAACTGTAATATAAATGTCATATATCAGCTGGTGGTACATCATCAATAGTAGTACTAGTCGAGGCTTGCTCAGTCAATGGTGCAGCCTTGAAAAGCTCAGATACATGTTGATCATCACGTGCCTGTTGATATGGTACTGGTGCCTCATGCTGATCAGGATCAACTATTGGCTGCTCATCACGACGACTCGACATGGTCGATGGTCCAGCCTGCTCATGATCATGAGTGCTGCTGGATGCTACAGGCTACTAACTCGACGTGGCCGATGGTCCAGCCTACTCTCCATGATGACTTCTCGTCGATGCTGTAGGATGCTCATCTAGCGCGGTGCGAGGTAAACGATGATCACTCCCCTGATCATGATCATCAGATGATGTGTCTCTGCTCGCGGACTGTCGATCACATGTTGTGTCTCGACCACGCCTATAACATGCAAGGGCCCTCCTCAACCATGTAACTAAGGTCATAACTCCTATGACATGCCGCATCATGCTGTACATGTCACACAACATGCCTCTCCACATATGTACCAACCTACCATCGACCTGTATGTCTCTCATAATAGCGGGCCTGACCCCTGCCTCAATAAACAATGCACAAAGTTGGTTGCCCAACTCCATCCTCAATCTACTATCAAGCCTACTACGCCTAGCAAAAGGCGGTACCGACGCACCAGTAGGAGCAGGTCTATCTGCACTAGCCTCATGATCCTTAGCATCAACCATATCCTGATCGTCATCATGATCCACACCTGAATCATTTGGTGGCGTTGGCATGTCATCGCCATAAAAAGACCCAATGTCTACAAAATATATACAAGTACACAAAAATAATTAGACAATTTCATTAAACAGTTTAATAAAAACAAGTTAAAGAACATGTTAGAATAAATTTAAATAAAACAGTAATATTACCTCTATCATCCGACGGTTCATCATCTGTGAAGAGGATGTTGGCACAGCCTCGCTAATCCAAACCAGCATAAGGACAAGGGACCATAACAAAGGGATGCTTGTCAACACTGGCTAGAAACTCCAGTGCATCATGTGATATCCTCACTGAAAACTCAGTCTCACCCCTCTTGGGCATCATTTATCCCCACATGTGCATCCGTGCATCCAACATCAGTCTGCGAGGCTGCCAAACAAAAGTAGGCCTCGTCTCTGGAAACCTCTCAAAAAATAAACAAAATAGCTCTGAAGAAAAAGGGAAGTTGACCCTCCCTTGTGCATGAGCACGAAATTTATCTATGGTTGTACAGAACTACTGCAAAAAAATGGCAAACCACCTGACAAGTCATGGCTCTTGTACTAAAGAATCAACATAATATAGAAGCGGGAAACTAATGCATTTCCCGTTGCTAGTGTTATGTGAAATGGTCTAAATCAGAAGTGAGAGGCACCTCACCTCCTCACCACCAAATGCAACGATACATAACTGAACTCCGGAGACCTGAAAATCTGAAGGAGACAGTATATCCGTGCTAATGTATATCTGGGAGTACACCAACTGACTCCCTGCTGCATAGCCAACTGGAACATCTGGGAACAAGGGAAAATCTACCCCTCCTCGATAGCCCTGTAATGAAATAGATGTCCTCCTCCCATAGGTGAACAATATTATAATGGTCTTCTTGTTGTTGCTGCTGTCCCCTCTCTTCTCTCCTTTCACGTCTCTAAATGATTGAAATATTAAATAATTTTTTTTATTAAATGAGACATGTATTTAGGAATACACATATATAATTTTTTTTGAAAAAAAAACAGTCGATGCGCCACAAAAAACATGCATGCACCGGTCACGATGCGTCTTTTATTGTCGTGCCCTGGAGGTGGTGCACCAGAAAATATTCAGCACCTCGGAGGCGGTGCACCTGCAAATTTTAAGCACACCGCCCTCTTGGCATTGTTCCAAAGTCATGGTGCGGTGGTATGACAACCTGCATCGTTGACTATGGATCAGTGTCGGGAGGGCTGTGCGTTGACCAAACTATACGCCCCGATGGTATAACAACCCACATCGTTGACTATGGACCAGTGTCGGGAGGGCGGTGCACTGACCAAACTGTATGCCCCGGGCATATAGTTTGGTCAACGCACCGCCCTCCTGACATCAGTAGATAGTCAACAGTGCGGTATTTTACCAGGCCGCACCATTGACCAAGTCAAAATATCAGAATGCGGTGTGCAGACAAAATTACCCACCCCGGGGTGAATATTTCCATCAACGCACCACATTCCCACTATTCAACAGGGTCAACGGCACGATTGGGTAACCGACCGCATCGCAATTTTTTGTTAATTTAAAAAAATCCCAGTGCACCTTTTGGTACCGTCCTGGAACCTGTGCGGATATCGTTAGCACCAGTGACAGTACGACTTATAAATTTACAGGCAACACTGTGAAACGGTGCGAGCCAAATGGCTAGAGCGCATAGCGCAGGGGAAAAAAAAAAAGGTTATTTTTATCTAATTTAAAATTCTTATTCGCTAAAAGGCTTAATTATGGAAAAACAAGAAAAATACTTGTACATTTGGTCGTCGAGGAGGCATATTGGCTATAGAATTTGCAAAACTAAATTTGCCAACCATTTTGCAAAATTAAAAATGGAGATGGTGGGCAGTGTACAATAGCAGTGCATGCAGAGGGAGCACCGATGTCAGGGCGCCTCAGACAAGGAAAAGTTGCACCAGTTCTTGAGAGCTCTAGAGCACTGAAAAGTGAAAAATGCGTTCTTTTGGCCGCAATTTTTTTATTTTATTTAACCTTGTTTCGGTGTGCAGGTTTTTATAGACACACTAGTGCGATTTCTTAAGACTGCATGAGGCTGTTTTAGTTTGGAATGGGGTTTTAGGATGCACCGATGTGGAATCTTTGTAAAGCACTGGTGAACTACAATAATAAGACACATCGGGCAGGTTTGTACGAAGCGCATGGTGTCTCGGTGTGCCAATGTTTTTTGTGCATCGGTGTTTTCTCTAGTTCAACGCACCGGTGCGGTTTAGGATGATAAGCGCACCAGACGAAAAAAATCCGCAAAAACCTCCACCCGCCAACCTCCTCTAGTAACCTCTGCTACAAATGGATGTCTGGGGTATTTTTATAAGGGGTTCCTCAAAAACATCCACTAGAGGTTATCTTCCTTGTAGTGAGGGAAGCGTGATATCAATTGTAAACTAATCCAAGCTGTATAGGTGGTGCTTGTATTCAAAGAATAGGCCTACAGGAATTGTGCAATCCAATTGAGGAATTTACCTAAAAAATATGGGATAATTCCTCAAGAAACAACACAAGGAAATATGAGCTTGAAAGCTTGAAATTGGCTAAGTATTGGCCAGGTACAATCAGTGAGGAAAAGGATAGAATATACAGGTGCAGGTTGTGCTCAAGCTTCAACAAGCATATTTTATTCATCCAAATTATTTGATTAATGCAATACATATAGTAAGGGGTTTTTAGAAATTTCTTTCCCCTAGATAAATTTGTGTGCATGTGTGATGTTTCCTTTTGCATGTTAATGATGTCTATTCTTGATCGTGATTTTTCTTCCGCATATCAGTAGAGTAGCTTCTAGTATTATGATTTAGTATATTTCATGAGCAATTTAGAATCTACACATTAATGTATACATCGTATGAGAGCAAGATTCAAAGTAGATAAGATATTTCGAACTTGTTATTATGTAAGGATCAATTTTACAAGATCAATTCTTCAGAGCTAGCAGGATGGATTATTATGGAATTTTCATTGGTTAGCAAAAGAATGAAGGCCAAGGGGAAGCAGTCCCAAGGAGAGGCTAATTCCAGCCAAGGGGGCAAGAAGAAATAATTTTCCAAAATCAAGTGCTTTCATTTTAATGAACTCAGACACTATGCCACAAAGTTTCTGTTACCCACCACTTTGTCGGTGATATCCCTAGGAGAAATATTTCTCCATGATGGAACTCAGCTGAAAACCAAAAACCCCTTACAACTTTATTCTATCTTGTTGTTCCATTTATTCACCACTTGATCCAGCCATGTGGTCCCTCACCCATATGTATTGATCGTATGTTTGAAGATGGGCCTCCCGAATCTAAAGGCATGTCTTGTCATTTGGTAGTTGAGAATTGGGTTTACTTATCATGGATAATTTTAGTCATGGATTGATGGGGGGATTTGGTAAAAAGAGTGGGCTGAGTTTGTGCTCCTGTCCCCTTGATCTCTTTTTCGGGTATCACCCTTGCATCTTAATCCCATGGGATCTCCTTTATTGACCATTTGGTTCTAGGGTGGTACTACTTGGGAAACCCCAACTTTGGGTGCGTGGTCCTTCTCCTTTATCCACATATATTACCCCCCTTCACTCATTATAACCCCATTCATAATTTCTCCCACCTGGGTCCACATAGCCTCCATGGGTCTACATAGGGTCAACCTCCCTATCCCCTTAACCCCACCTTGGGTTAGGCCTGAAATGATGCCCCAGAGGTTGATGCAGCTAAAAGAAAAAGAAAAAGGATAATTGGATACACGTAACAGCGAATTGTACCACAAAATGAAAAATATGGTCGGGAAAAAAATAATTAGCACGTTGGAAAAATGTAATACACGAGCTCTGCCCCATACCCATGACCATCATCCTAGTTCCATAGGCCCTTGATGAGCCTCCTTTTTCATTTAGGAACCCATGATCATCCCAACCCCTGGAGGCAAATGAATCGCCCTACCTTAAAGGGGTGATCACTTCTATATTTGACACATCATGCTCTTATCCTTGAGCCCCAAGCAGTTAATTAAAGAAAATTCATAAAAGGAAAAATGCATATAAATAAGGGTGGAAAAATCAAGGTTTGTACACCTCATGTACCACAATTTCTCCCTCCTACACATTATATACCCTGGTGCGGGCTTCCCCTCAAGTGACTGCCCCTATGCTCCAATATGTGGCCCAGGGTTTCCCCTCTAATTCCCTACTCCATTTCACTTATTTATCACTTTCCACCCCCATTGGAGGGATGTACCTTGAACATACTATCCCCTTTAAGGGCTGAAACCACTTAATAAGGTACTTGGATAACCCCTATTTGGAGCATGGAGACACTAGCATATGCCAAATCCCACTATGGAAGGGCATGCCATTGTGAAGTGCCCAATTTTTTATCCATGATTTGTAAGCTCTTTTACACGATTACTCTAATGACTGGTTGTATTGGAAACCTATGGGACACATTGGATCTTATACAAGGTTGCAAGTGGTTTCCATTTGGGTTTGGTCTCCCAATACGGGGTCCTAACCCCTAAAGGGATACATTGAAACATATAGGGTGTGGGTAGAGAGCCATGGGCCTCCACAACAACAGAAAACACTCCACGAATCCCCATTGATGTTCAGATACTACTAGCGATCCACTTTTTGGATGATGATGACATGCTTGGTACACTATGCCCATCATGCCCCATAGGAGCCCCACACCCTTGGTAGGTGTCCTAGGAATTTTATGATGTCATGGCAGCGTTCATTCCATCATTCAAGCCCTTATAGAGGATATAAAGGCATATTTGACTCATATGGAGACCCATGGGGTCATTTATGTGCCCCCACACCCATTGGGAGCACGACAGGTCTACTACTTGGAGGAAAAGGGGCCACCCCCTTGTCCATCATTATTTGAGGAGTTTGTTCATAATTATGGCACTTATGGATATTATTAGGCCTTTGGAGGTCCCCACGACATGTACATATTATTATTTGACCTCCTGAGAGGCTTAATTTTCCATTTATGAGCTAGTTTGGTGGGATTCTCACCAATATGGGTTTTATTTGCACATTATTTTATTAATAGGGGCTAATGTAGGCTCATAGGATAATTTAAACTTGTAAAAGGAGTATAAATTGATGTTAGCTACATTCATTTGTATCATATCTTCACTTGGGATCTCTCTATCTTTAGAGAACTTCACACTTCTTCCTGGAGGATTATTTTGGATAATGGATGAATTTTGATGTATGTATTTGGGCCATTTTTATCTTGGAGATTTTTTTTTTGAAAATATGATGCTGGTTGGACATACTCTCTATTACTGTAAGTAAATTTTAATGATATATTCTTGTTTATGCATAATGTTGAACTTCATTATAATTAGGGCTAATCGCTGCATGATTGGAATGTGGAATTAAGTGTCTATTTAGCTCATTTAATGTATGAGCCATTGTTAGATGAATAACATGTCCTAGAGATTGTTTTGTATCGATAACCTTGAAATATTTGTATGAAGTATAAATGATTGAAAGTCACTTTTCTTATCTTTTCCTTAACATTGGAAAAATTTGAATATCCGAGCCTTCTTGATCAAGAAACCGAATTCTTAATCATTATCATCATTGAATCCATATCCCGAGGGGAATCAGGCACTAGTCCCTCAAAAGGTTGGTCATTTTCAACTTCTTTCTTATCTTTTCCCCCTTTCCCTAGGTTTAGCCCTAATAGGTCACCCTGGGAATCAATTTCTCGAGAATTCACTTATAGGAAAAATTTGATCTCGTAGAGGCTACTGCGCTGGTGGGTCCCCTCACTCTCCTCCAATTTTTTGGAAATTCCGATAGTGGAATATCTTGGAACCTCAAGCCCTAGTTCTATGAACAAGTTTTCCTAGGTATCCCCAAGGCTAGAACCTAGTAGGACTAGTTTGAAATTTGAAGCAAAATTTATTCTTTGATCCTTTCCCCTCACCTTTTCTAGAATAGGAGAATCATTGGTTTCTATATTCCATCCACAAACCTAGGCTAGGTCCACTTGGTCCTGTGTGGACCCACTTCCTATCAAAGATTAATCATCAAGGTCTATTTCGGAAACCAAGTTCTTATAGGATTTTAGGGATTAGGAAATACCTCTACAAGTTGTGCCCTTCATTCTTACCCTCCAACCTCACCCAATTTCCCTATAAGATCAAGCCCCTTGCTTGAAAATCAAGGAAGCTCCACTCTTCACATATTCATTGGGAAAGGGTTTCTAGGATCTATTCATACCTATTAATTGATATATCATTTATAAGTGGCTTCCCAAAACATCTAGACTCCTCCCATTGGTGAAATTCCATAAATAACGGGAGTCTTAACCGTGGCGATAGTGGGCTAAGCCTCCACTGTTACCCATAGCATAGAAATTTCCCTCTTAGGAACCCATTTTAGGTCCCCTACTAGTTTGAGTGGTAACAATGTCCACACAAGAAGGTGGGAAAGAAGCCCTTAGGAGGAGCGGTAGGTGAATATTTGGCTTCACAATTCGAGTTGGACTTTATCCTCATTGCATGCATGTAAAGCACAATGATGGGTAGTGTGTGGTATCTGGATAGTGGTGCCTCATTCCATATGATGAGCAACCGAGAATTTTTCAGTGACTTGGAGGATAAATACCTCCAGATACACTTTGATATGGGAGATGATGTGAGGTATAACATGACTTGTATTTGTACAATTACTTTTCGGAGGGACTCTAGCTCCCCTCTCAAGCTTAAGGATGTGATGTTTGTTCTAGGTCGAAAGAAGAATTTGGTTTCCATCATAGTATTGGAAGAACATGGATACGATGTGATATTTGAAAAAGGAAAGGAATTCTTGAGAAACATCTCCATGGGACAAGTGAAGTAGATTGGGGTTAGGGTGAAGAACCTCTACAAGTTGAATGTTGAAGACTGCGCTTCTTTGAGAAAAAAGGCGGAGAAGGTGCAAAGCCGAGATGTCGGTGAATCATGGCATAGAAGACTTGTCCATTTGCATCATGGAGCTTTGAAGATCATACAAAACATCAACACAAGACTCCCAATGGAGCACTAGAGAAACAAAACACATGCAAAGGGTGTACCTTGGGGAAGTACACAAAAGACACCTTCAATGAACGAGATAGCAGGGTGCATGCAATCCTTGAAATCATCCACTTTGATATATGTGGACCTTTCTCGACATCCTCCACTGCCAAGCATAAGTATTATGTTATATTTGTAGATGATTTTTCATGGAAGTGATGGATTTTCTTCATGTAGAAGAAAGACGAGACATTCTCCAAGTTTGATGAATTTAAAGCACTTGTGGAGAAAGAAACTGGCATGAAAGTGAAGGCTCTCAGGAGCGATAATAGTGGTGAATATGTGTCGAATGAGTTTAAAAATTTATGTTCAAAGGAAAGCATTCGACGAGAGTTGAAAACACCCCACAACCCACAGTATAATGGGGTGGATGAGAGGAAGAAACACATGTATTGTGGGAGAAACAAGGGATATGTTGCATGACCAAGGCATACCACTACACTTGTGGGCTGAAGCATGCAACACAATGTTATATTTGCAGAATAGGAGTTCTCATCATATTCTCGGGATGAGTAATCTAGAATTAGTTTTTTCAGGGAAGAAATCAGATGTGTCACACTTCAGGATCTTTGGATCATCGGTTCACTCTCATGTTTCCAAGGAATTAAGGAAAAATCTAGAGCTGACAAGAGATTTGGGCATATTTGTGGGGTACATATAAACACCTAACAACTATTGTTTGTGCTTTCCATCTCTTAGGATGAAAATTGTTTGTAGAGATATGAAGTTTTATGAGGAAAAGGAATTGAAGTGTTCCCTTGAGAGGGAGTTTCATTTGCATACAGATCAAGGTATTTTGAATCTAAAAGAAGAACTTAAAGAAGATGTAGAGTAGCCACATGAAGAGGAGCAGAGAGTGGAGACCTCCACTCAAGAAAAGACGTATAGGGAAGGAAGGAAACGAGTTAGCGAAGCTGAAAAATTATTGCAGGATGCTAGAGATAATGTGGGAACACCCATATCACAACGCAGACAGAGGAGGTCACTAAATCAATACACTGGCTACATGGATCTAATGAGTGAGCTAGTAGATACAAAACCATCATGATTCGAGGAAGAAATGTAGCAACCAGTATGGGTTGATGATATGGTAGAGGAATATGATTCCATTGTCAAAAAAAGTGTTTGGGAAGTGGTCCCAAGACAAGAGGACAAATCAATGGTGGGTTGGAGATGGATCTACAAGGTGAAGCAAGAAACATATGAAAGCATCAAGAAACACAAGGCCAAATTTATGGCCAAGGGTTTCTCATAGGTGGAGGTAATTGACTATGAGGAGACCTTTGATCCATTAGTAAGGTACTCTTATATAATATCAATTCTAGCACTTGCAGAACATATCAGATGGAATATCCATTAGATGGATGTGAAGACAACATTCCTCAATAGAGTGATTGAGGAAGAGGTGTACATTGAACAACCAAAAGGATTTTAAACCTTCAACATAGAGTCACATGTGTGCAGAATCAAGTGAGAATTGTATGGATCGAAACAAGCACCTCGTGCTTGGTACACCAAGATCAACATCTATCTCACCAGGTTGGGCTTCACCAAAAGTGAAGTATATGCAACCTTTTATAGTATTATATATCGATGATTTTATTTTAACCAGTGATGAGAATTTGATCAGTTATTGCAAAGATGATCTTACAAGAGAATTTGAGATGAAGGAAATGGGACTCATGCATTATTTCCTCGGTTTGGAACTGTGGAAAGGATATGGGGAAATGTTTGTCTCTCAAGGAAAGAATGCTAATGCGATACTGAATAATTTCTACATGGAGAGTAGAAAACCCATGGACACTCCTATAACAGGCATTTGGAGGAAGGAGGATGCCACTTTAGGTGAGGAAGTGGAGGCTACCATTTACAGGCAGCTTGTGGGTTCACTTATGTATTTGGTGAACACACGACCAAACATGTGTTGTGAACTTAACCAAATTAGTCAAGAAATGGTTAATCCAACCAAAATGTATTGGAAGGAAACAAAACATGTGTTGAGATACCTCAGAGGCACTACTCAGTTTGGAATTTGTTAAAAACAGACATAGGGAGTGAAGCTGCAAGGCTTCACAGATGAAAATAGGGCAGGGAGTCCCTCAAATAGGAAAAGCACATCCGAAGGAATTTTTAGTGTTGGGTCAACAACGGTTTCTTAACACAACAGGAAACATAGATATGTGGCACTCAGTTCAGAATAAGCTAAATACATGGCTACCAATCAATAAACATGTGAGGCTATCTAGATGAGAAAGATTCTAGTTGGGTTATTTGGTCAAATAATGGATCCTACTGTGATTTAATGTGACAATCAGAGTTGTATCAAAATCTTTGAGAATCTAGTATTTTATAATCGATCCAAGCATATCGACATCTGGTATCACCATATACGAGATTGTGTGCAGAGGAAGATCACATTGTTGGAATGAATTTCTATAGAGGAACATGATGCAAATATTTTGATAAAGGCATTATCAAAAGGAAAATTCGAGTTCCATAGAGGTAGGATTGGGGTGTCTGATAATCCCTTTCTTGGTGAGAGGGAGTTTTGAAAATGCAACAATAAATTCCTAATTTAATTTTTCCTTGATTAAATTAGGAGAAATTCAAAATTCCACATCAATAGAGAACTTGAATGAGTTAACTGAGGTGATATAATTTTTATCACTTAGTTATCTTAGTTAATTCGAGTTAGGGGCATGAACTTGAGTTGTGTACAATGATTCCTAAATTTTAGGAGCTTAGGTTGAGTTAATTTCAATTGTAACAATTTAATTAAGTTAAATTGAGTTATGGTTAATTAAACTAGTTCCAATTGTTGGAGGAAATAGTGGAAGGTATAGCAGTGGGGTGTAACTTCAGCGTTTAACTAGTTAACTGATCAATCAACCTAAATTAACTCATGCATGCATATAATTCGAGTTACCTAGTTGATATTGGAGTTCAAGGGAATGTAATATCAGTTGTAAACTAATCCAAGTTGTATAATTGGTGCATGTAGTCAAAGAATGGGCTTACAAGAATTTCTCAATCTAATTGAGGAGTTTCCATAAAATTAATAGGTTCTAATTCCTCAAGGAAAAATGCAAGGAAATAAGAGCTTGAAGGCTTGAAATTGGATAAGTATTGATAAGGTTTAGTCAGTCAGGCGAAGGATAGAAGATACAAGTGTAGGTGGTGCTCAAGATTGAGCAAGCATATTCATATTCATCCAGATTTTTTGATTAATGTAAAACATATAGTAAGGGGTTTTGAGCTGTTGCTTTCCCATAGATAAATTTCTGTGCATGTGTGATGTTTCCTTTCGAATGTTAATGATTTGTGTTCTCGATCATGATTTTTCTTCCGCATATCAATAGAGTAGATTCTAGTCTTGTGATTCAGTAAATTTTACGAGCAATTAATAATCTACACATTAATTTCTACACCCCATTGAGGAGGTTGAGGTGGATATGGCTGGAAATGATTGTTGAATACTATCTTGATGTCATCATAAGGTGGGTGGTGTATCCTATAGATAGCATGTTGAGGGTCACCATTACATTTTCCCTAATCCCTCAGAGAAGTAATAGCTTGAGTGACTTAGGGTCAAGGGTATAATTATCCCTCCTATATTTTAGTTTGAATCTTTCCTTATTGTCCTCTAAAAATTCATCTGGTTCTAAGGCCATCCTAAATATTTCTTCTTTTGTTTCTTTGGAACAATTGTAGTCCCTATACTTATTATTAAAGCCTTGATGAATTTGTGCATAGGCAGTGATTCTGCCTCTAGGTAAGCTCATAAACCAACGCAAGGCAACATATTTGAGGGTGGATGTAAGCAACTTCAACTTATGTTCATCAGAGGTATAGTCATAGGTCCTACAAAAAACAAAAAATTTAAACATGAAGGTATCAAGGTCCTAAGAGGTTAGGACATGGAAGTGTGGAAGGGAAGCAAATATTATATTCTTCATTATGGCCTCTCCATTGGTTTCTTGGATAGGAAAGAACTCATTTGTCTATTTTTAGCCATGGTTTGGATAGGTGAGGCAGGATCTTCTTCATCTGTGGGTTCCTAAAACATTTTAGGTTGCTCACCTAGAGGGTTTTCTAACTCCCCTGTAGTTAGAGAGGGAAGTTCACAGTCACCAAAGAAGAATGATGGTTGTATTCTTGAAGGGGTGGTGGTTCTTGGTAGGAATTTCCCTTGACTATCCCTACTCCTACGAGGCATGAAAGAACTAACTCTATTTTTTTTTCTCTCTTTTTTGAAGCTTTAAAATCACTAATATTGATGCATAACACAAAGAAGAAACAAGAAAATGATAAGTAGAAACAACACCTTCTTGGACACCTACCCGAAAACGACACCAAAAAGTTTTGAGCCCTGGTATTGCATCAAGGATGTTGCAATTCCCAAAACCCTCAACTTGAAATACAAACCTGGGGTTTGTACAAACTTAGAGGTGATAATGCTATATGCAAAGTAGATCAAGCTCTATTCATGTCACCATCAGTCATTTAATTATATCAAGGTATGTAGGGACCACTCCTTCAGCTAAATACAAAGAGAAATTATGTGAAAATACAAAAAACTACGATAATTGCAAGGAAATGAACATTATCTTAGCTATAGAAATGAAAGTGCCATTCATTAGATGTAGAGATTAATTGTAACTGTAGAAACGAAAAATACTACACTAGTTGCAAAAATGAACCATGCTACTCTATTTGCAAACCAATCATGTTAATACTCTACTTGCTGAATGTAAATCATTAATCTATTTGCAAATTGATTTGAAATAGGAAATTTATTCTACAAGACATAACTAGGAAATCCAAGAGCGTAACTTTTAAAAAAATAGGTATAATCTATTTGCATTGAATATTTTCCCTTCATATCACTGAGTGTAATATATTTTTAGCTTTATAAAAATGTTCTTTACTCATTTCATAAGATAAATTTACTCATTGTGATTCAAATGTGAAAATATGCCTCCTAATTCTAATTGTTGTCTTGTACTTGTAGTGGAGGAAGGATGGGTCTAGATTAGTCCTTGGGTATCCATAATCATGGATTCAAAGGCTGGAGGTCATTAATCAATCACAAAATTCAAAAATCAATATATTAGAGCAAATATGGTTGAGTTTAGGCAGTGCTACATAGCTACTACAAGATGCTACAAGATACCCTATTTTGCTACAAGATTGGGTACGAGATATTTATGAGGGAAGGAAGGTGTTTTGGTGGCGAATGATGGTGGATGAAGGACGTGTGAGTATTTTTTCCAAGAGTAGCACCCATAAAAGGCCCATCTTACACAAAAATTCATGCTCACGGTGTCTTTCATTGACCCTGAAAAGATGATATCGATTGCGGAATTTGAGAGCAATATGAGGTGTCTATGAGGAGGATGGTAATGAAAAAGTGGATTTAGGATGAATGTGCCAACCCCTGAAAGTCACTAGAAGTACCTGCATACTAACAATCAACTTCTTTTCCTCTTGTGAGGAACATACATCTAATGACAAAATTGCAGCAAAATAAAACAAAGTGGAAAGGATGAGTTGAATTTTATTTCATCAAGAACTATTATATCCTACAACATGCATCTAATAATTTTTCCAAGACATGATATTAACTTCTAAGGTGCATAAACAAAGCATGCAAGATAATTACAATCCAAATCCTAGAAAATTCCAAAGAAACCTAAACACATATTTTTGGCTTGTTGTTGTAGACTCTTCAACCACACTTCCCACAAGAGAGGTGGTGATCATGCATGCAACTAAAATTTTTTCAATCTAATTTCTAATTAGACAAGGAAAGACATATAAAAACTTAACAGGGACAAAATAAAAATACATGAGAGGGAGTAAAGCCTCTGGGGTGGGACCTAACCCAAGGGTTTCAACCCTCAAAAGTTAACTTAGATGCAAACCAACAATGGACCTTTCATTAACAAAAAATGGAGTTCAAATGCATCATCTCAAAATGAAAATAACAATCTCAATTACTTGGCCTTCAACAGTTCTTCCTAGCTCCAAAATTTCGAATCCTAATGAGTCCTTAGGCCTCTTTATTTATACAAAAAGTGACTTAGGGACATCTCCCTTGAGAGGAGGATTGATTCCCTCCAAAATCTCGAAATTAGTGGATCTATTTCCGTTATATCCTCCCATGCACTTGAGTTCCTCGACTATCAATGGATATCAAGTTGTAGATGAGTGCAAAAGAGTGATTCTAGGGATCACTTCGAGTTGAAGGAGAGTTAATGCATGGGAAAAGCCTCCTACATTCCCTCTAGTTGCCTCCAACATGCCTCTACACCATAAATGTACCCAAAATTGTTGTCTTTCCTACACATAAACCAAATTAGGCCACGGAGTATGAAAAACACCCTTTAGTATTCCTACTAAGCACATTATAGCCAAAAGTGTAAATTAATTTGGAGAAAAGAAAGAATTTATGGGCTAGAGAATAGAAATATGGGCCTCAAAATATACCTATTGGTGGGACCCATCATTCCCCCAATATGGCTTATGGCCAAGATTTTTTGGAATTACCTGTTATATAAGGAAAATACCTCTTGAAATGTGGAACTCCACAAGTCCAACACCACCTCTTAGGAGCTTGAATCCTACTTCCAGTAGAATTATAGGTTGGTATAGAATTATGTTGATAGGAGCCAAATTGTTGCGTTTGCTTGGAACAGTGTTGCTGTGTAGAATGATACTATGATGAATAACATATTTGTGTGGTGATGAATTTTTTTGGTTGAAATACATTGCATGATTGTTGGGGTGGATACTAATATGGTGGCCTTCAGTTTCACGCTAACTGGTTTGATGACTATGAATTGGTGCACTCTAAAAATTCTTGCATTTTTATACTGTTTCCACTAGGTTCTTGACCTTAGGTTTTGATGGCCTGATTTGTCCAGTATTCAAGATATCTTCTTTAGCGACATTGGCCTACTGAAATTCCTCATGCAAGGTACAATGCATCAATATTCTAACCTTATCCCAAAGTAAAAAATTCAATCCATACACAATTTTTTTTTTACTTCGAGCTTCTCTGTGTTTAAGTGTAGGGAATAACAAAGTAGTTCCATGAATGAGACCTCATACTCAAGTATTGATTGAATTCCCTACTTCAATGCATTAAATTCATTTAATTTTATTTTGATGAAATCCTATGATAGGTTGCATTCTTTAAACTTTTATTCAAACAAATGGCAAGTTACCTCTGAGATATCCATTCCCAATTGAGGTAATCATGTTTTCCACTGGAGGAATGCACTTCCTTTTAACTAGAATACACCCATATTTAAAGCCTTCCGATTTGACATGTAATCCCTTAAGGTGAAGCACATGGACATGTTCTCTAGCCATGCCTTTGCAACTTGTCCATCAGTGGAACCTCAAAATTATGAAAAATTTACATTTTCCAAATCCTAATGCACATCGCTTCTTGTTGGGTTTTGGAATCCTTCATTCTATGCAACAAACTCTCCCTGTTATTGTTCCAAATCAGTTATTAATGCCTTTGACACCTTTTGAAATGGTCTCATTAAATTCAATATCTCTTTAGCAGGAATATGTTCCTATGTTGCATGGTGCTCCCCCTTTTTGGGTGGGATGGTCTGGTTGTGGTGGTGGCATCATGTTGCACCCTCTAGCAACTTTACTCCTTTATTCTCCTCTTCTAACCATGGTAACCTCTTTCTAACAACATTGATTTAAATTAGTCCAAATTGAATAATATACACCAATTTCAAAGGCTTCAATTTTTCAAGCTGCATACCAATGTGTAACAAACATAAAACCAACCCAAAAAATATATTAGATGCACACAAATTTTGAGAAGAGATAAATTCCATTAACTTTAAGGTTGCAATCCTGGAAAGATATTCAAGCCTAATTAATAATGAAGTATACAAATATATCCTACCATAATTGAAACATTTCTCATGTCACTCATGTTGCTAAGTATTACTCACATGCGACATGCTAATATCATGTTTTGTATTACCTTCAAGATTCTGGTGCAGTGATCTCCTTTGATAATATTCCAATTTTGAGCATTGCATGTGAGGATTACACGTAGAGAGATTTGATTTGTTTTGACACTTGCCATCATTAGGGTTTATAAACACATACTTGATATGTGAAAAAGGGATTATTATACTTATATCAAGCAACAATTCAATCGTTCTACATGTATTGTGTTAAATACTACATCAAACAAAAATCATACAAACACAATAAATTATTGGAACTACCAATAAGTGCTCCCCAACTATTCTCTATTTCTTTTTTATGTTTGTCACAATTTATCCACTTAAACAAACAAATGTATAAATATAGATTATATATGCTAGTGCATGTCTCACTATTACATTTCTCTTCTATGATGGGACACATATAAGAAAGAAAAAAAATGTTACATGGAGTGAGATGTTTGATAGTAAATTCATTGGTGGAGGATGCTAGTGAATAAAGAAATTTTTCATGACATGCAATTTCCACTACAGTGCAATTTGAAAAAGCATTTATTATACTACCTTGAAATTAATGTTAAATTCTTGAAGCATTTTTAAAGTGTTGAATTGCATTACTTTGAAATAACTATGGAATTAGACATAGACTAAATACAAATGTTGTTAATTTATTTTATTTATAATTGAAGTTGATGTTTTAAGTTCACACTAATATATACAAAGGTATATTGTCATATTAATAACTTCAGTTCAATAATTTTGATTTGATTCAAGTTGATTATGTAGTCTATGCATTGGGAGATGTGGGTTGATACTTGTTCACATTGGCTTCCAACCCACATATTAATTATTCCAAGAGCTAAATTTTTTTAAAATACTACATAATTTACAATGTTAGTGGCTTGACTGATCTTCAAGAGGTGCAGGTAATCAAAGGAGTCCACCTTGGGTTTAAACTACTACGGGAGTGACCACAAGGTTTGAATCAAGCTTGAAAGGATGATAATGACATATATTATATATAGTGAAGACATTAATTAATGTTATCTCAATTGATATTTTATATTAATTAAGTGAGTCATATTATGAGCCTTTAAAAAATGTTTGTTAACATATACATGAGAAAAAATGGGTGTCTCTATAATTTTTGAATGGAGTTGTCATTGATGCCAACATCATTCTTTTAATCCTCTTAATATTCATCTATGGATTGCATTGATTGGAGGATCCAATGGTAAAAAACCCTGGAAGGAAGAGGAGGATGAAAGCCTATGTGGGGTGGTTATGATTCCCCAATTTTGATGAAGAAAATGACAAGGAATATGCTAATTCCAACAGTAGGTGGAATGCCCCATAATTCCTCACGGTTGAGGAGATATGACTCGTTAAAGTTGGAGCCCCATTTGGGTGGTCAAGGAGCCCCAAATTGAATGTTAAAAGATAACTTGATAATTGATTGAATATTTGATTTATTTTCAAAAAAAAAAATTGCGTTGGGCTTATCAACCCTCAAAAAAAGGAATATACCATCCCAAATCATATTACAAAGAATACTTGTTAATTATGAAAATTTTGGAGGTTAAGTCGGCCTTAATGGGTCATTTGAGTTGGATCCAAAATTTTTGAAATTGAAAATTCAAATATTTAATTTTTTATGGTTGGATCCATGTATTATGGCCATGTTGGCCCCTATAGAAACCCCCTCTTTCTCTATAAATTAGAACTCAAATCCCTCCTAAAGGTCATATTATATGCTCAAATATTTCAAATACTGTCTGATCTTTTGAGGCCTTGAATAGTCACATATATTTGGAGTATAGGTCAAATTTGTTTGAGGTGTTTTTGGGCTTGAACATTATACCTTTCTATGGCATTACCTTAATGGTTAAGAGCCTATTCTATGATTATTTCGTACCTTTATAATCCTGTTCAAGGTCAATTTAGGCGCTCTATGGCTAGGGCAGAGCTAAGGCTCTTTGGCCCTATTAAAAAAACCTTGTAAGGCTTGGTTTAAAGTTTGTTTGCGCATGTTATGAGACTCAAAATTGGCCTTCTTGAGGTCCATCCATGACTCTGTATGAGGATTTTCTGAGGCTCGGTTTAAGGTTTGTTTGTAGAAGTTCTGAGGTCAAATATAATCCCGAGGAAAGGGTTTATGTGGTTGATTTAGACTATTAGTAGCACTACATCTAAGGCCTATTCTGTGGAATTTTTCATGACATAAAATTAGACATCAGTGGCACCAATTTGTGGTAAGTTTTGATGAATTTGTAGGTATGTTTTGAGGCTATGTTAAAGGATATTTTATTTGTTTGAAAGGCAAGATAGTAAGCAGATACTTGAGGCATATTAAACCCCCTTCTTACCAGAATTCAGTGGCCATCCTCTTTGAAATTTCCGAGGTTAAAATGAATATGAAGGAAGCTATTTCAATGCTCATATTTTGACAATTTCTTAAGGCCTGATATAAGAACAAATTGGTAACTGAATTAGGGCACAAACAATGTCTGTTGGAAGGGAAATAAATAGCCTGGTTAGGGATCAATCTAAGGGTATTGAGTTTGTTTTCAAAGGGGATTTTTATGACTATTTCAGTAGCAGAGATTGAATTTTATCTAGGAGTAGTGTATTGATTTAATGAATATAGTTTGAATCATCTCAAGGAAAGTGAAATCTATGACAAATATGAGGTTAGGTTTTGATCTATTGAACAAACAAGGTTAAGGATGTGGTTAAGGAGAAATATCTCAGATTCTTGTGTCACTAATCTCAGGAACCTGAAGCAAAGGTGAATGTTGTTGATTGAAGGCATCATCATGAATTGCAATCAGAGATATAACCTTGACAAAAGGACATATTAATGGAATCTTCAGATCATAACACTTGATGAAGTCTAAAGCAATACGTGGTGCATATCTCATCAAAGGTATGAAACAAATTTTTTAATTTGAATAGGATATGATTGAGTTGTTTTTGAGTTAGTGGTTACAAGGGCCAGTCTTAATTTTGGTAGTTGATATCATTTGGCACATCATTGTAAATCTAGATCATACATATAACAGTAAGGGTTTATATCATCACTAGGGAAAACTTAAGTTTTGATCAAAGGATAGCGATATAAATGTTATTTCTAGGGTCATGTCATGCGTGAATGATGACTAGGATACAAGGTGAGGGAACAGGATGATGGTCAAAATCCCCCGCCTTCCAAGTTATCACATAATCCATACCAAATTCATAAAATGCAAATAAGCATAAGCACTTGATCACAATATGAATAAATAACCTTTTGATCAAAATCCCACCTTCCAAGGTGCACTCTTTCCAAATGGGTGAGGAAACATATGACTAATGTAGGTGAAAGAGACATGAATGACACATTATCATCAACAACTAATAGTTTTTAGGGGCTTCTAGCTACCAACTAGAAGAGATGGCAGGATAAATTTTTCTCCTATGGGGTTGCCATCTTTTGGTGCATAACAAAATCCACATGGAAAAAAAAGTTATAGTGAAAATTCTGAACTAACTTGTTTGGGATAGAAATTAGGAGCATTGGAAACCCTAACTTCCTTGGACCATATCTCTGAAAATATAGCAAACCAAGGTTTGAAATTTGAACCATTAATTGCGCAAGATGTCTTCTCAATATTCTCTGGGTTTCACCATCTGAATTCTCCTAGGAAAAAAAGCTATAGCAAAAATTTCACGATGATATGTTTGAAGCAACACAACCCTAGGATCAAGTGCTCGGATACCAAATTTTATGATCCTTACACCTTAAAAATGATGAGAAACAAATAATTCTAGTACACTTTGAGGGGGAAATATCCTTATACAATAAATACAATGAACAAGACAATATTTGATGATCCTAATACTAGGTATCCTTGGTATATATATGTGTGTGTGACAAATGATACAATTATAATAAAATGGGAACAAGTGGGGTTCTAACGTACATAAAAATATAAATGTAATCACTCAATATCTAGGGCTTAACTTAGGTTAGGGGTTTTTTGGGTTAACACATGGCTTATACATGGCTTAACACCATTCCTTGCATAGGTATGCATCATTTCTTTTTCGTCACTTTTCTTCTTATTCTTATGCATTATGTTGTGATTTTTTTTTATCTTTCATACTAATATTTACAAACAAGAGAAAAAGGCCAGTGGCTACAATTCCTCCATGTGGTTGCAACTCCTCCATGTTACTACAACTCTCTTCCATCCTACCATTGAAACTTATCTATAAACCTGCAACTCCAACATGATTACTAAAGGGAATGCTGTAACTCACTTAGGACCAATGAAGATACTACAAGTCATGAGTTCCTTGAATTTTCATTTCCATGTCTCCCATTGTTGCAATTCCTATTGTGGAAACTTCTGTTGCTGCAACTCTAGCACATTACGACAAATCAATGGTCAATAATATAACTGTACAACCAACATGTATTTCTCATAATGGAAGGAAAAAAAGGAAAGTAGGTGACCAATCAAGAAGGACAACTCAATTTCCAACTATGCCCAGTTGATTTGATCAACTTATTCTGAAATCGTACCAAGTTTTGAATGTATTTTTGTAACAATATGTGCCGCATAATTTACTTGATTTTTCCATCCAATATATCACTCACATTAGAAATTTGCATAAATACATAAATTCATTTTAAGTCTATGGAAGAGAAGAAAGGAATAAATTATTGTCGACTATTGTACAATTTGTTGTTTATTGTAATAGAAATATTATTCTATTCGATTTGCTCGATTTCTATCTTTTGCTAGTGTGATTTAAGGTTTTACAATACCTTGTCTAAGGAGGTAGGGGCCCCTCCTTAGCTTGGTACTTCTAGGTATTGTTAGTAAGTAGCTTAGTCTTTACCATTCTAGTTAAATTACCATTAGTTTACTCGATTTACGTTTTACCGTAACTCTGCTAAGTTCCTTTTGCTGCAACCCATAGTTTCCTTTTTGCTACAACACAGTTAATTTCCTTCTGTTGCAATTATGATATTTTTTAATTCTATAATCATATTATTTACTTGCTATCATATCTCCAAGTTATGTAATCTAAGGCACTAAGCACAAAATTAACGATGGGATGACAAATTTATGTGCTTTTGGAAAATCTATTTTTTGCTGCAACTTTCTTGTAGCTTACTTTTACTTGGTTATCAACAATAGCTTAAAATTAAGAATTGCGACATGTTTGAATATTGTTATTTTGGGGTTGTTTTCTTATCATACATTGCATCCTAGGAACGTGTCATTGCATATTTGTTACAATAAATCGAGGGTGTCATTATACTGGAACAAGTCACTCTTAGAAATTGGCGTGTCCCTTTTTTTGTGAGCGTGATTTACTTTTCTCTCAATTTACTTTTCCTATAATTTACTTTCTTGCAAACGTGGTGTGGTTTTCTAGGTTAGTGACCTATCAAAGCATCTATATCTTGATATGTGACAATCATTATATTACTAGCTTTATGACACATAACATATTGCACTAGCATAGATTTTCGAGGACAAATTGCAAGTTCCAAACAAACCTCAGATTGACAATTTAAATGGACAGTTAATTAATTGCTCAATAAGAGAATTATAAGTAACTAATAATCCCATCACTTATGATGTTTAGCTTTTGGGATGTTCTCCCTCTCTAGGTAAAACTTTGTTACACACACACATATCGATATTTTTAAAGGTTCCAACTTTCTAGGCTTGCCTTTTTGTTGTTTTTAATTGTTGGTTTCCCCTTTGATGGGGTAGTAGATCTGGTCAAATTTTCTCATTTTGAACATGGATTTCTTAACTTGGTTTTTGAAATATGGATACTCCGCTTTTTTTTCTTTGGTATAGTCTCCTTCGTGGCAGGATAGAGACAGAAAGTAATGATGGAAAGATGTAGATTTTGACTCCTCAATGAAAATTTCTGACTAACGAAAAATTAAATATTATATTAAAAATAAATTCCTTAGTATATTTTTAAAGTGGATGAAATTCAGCCACAGTGCATAGAGAAGATGGTGATAAGGTGTTTTGTTAAGGAACTCTGTAGTGTAAAAGGTCATTGGTTCAAAACTTTGTGTGCAAAAATACAACCATTCTAAGGGATGGTGTGGGATAGGAAGGTTGCGATCCATGGGTGATTTTGATGGCTTAGATGCCCCTGGGTCGCTACTACTGAAGCCACAGGTTAGTTAGGTAATCTCAGGACTCACATAAACTAGCAAGCAAAAAGAAGTGGATGATATTCAAATTCAAAATAGATATTATTTTTTATTGTTTTGTGTCTATCATTTTTCTTGTACATATTTGTCCATATTGTTATATTATGTTATGAATGCTTAGAATTAAGTGAGTGGTATCTATATATGGTTGATTGGTAGCTGTGGTAAAGTATGTTTTTTTATGATTTCATGAATGCTTGGAATTACAATGAAGTGATAAATATACAATTTAGAATTCAAGGAGTGGTATCTATAAAATTTGATTCGAATATAGATATGTACACTCTTTTTCTTTATATATTTACTAGCACAACCATATAAATAAATTGTTGGTAATTGTTGATAAGCATCAATCCATAATAAACATAAAAAAACTTACTTTATGATATATATTAAGTTGCTAAAATTTTAAATGTTATACAAATTAATTAAATTATAATTTTATTATTATTGTTATTATGAATGATAAAAATAAATAATATATAAACTAAAGGTATATACATTTAAAAAAGCATGTAAAAAAATTATTAACCATGCAATTCACTCCCATTTTATTACATAGATTCTTAATTTGTAAATAGGCTTTGTTACAATACCATGACTTATCAATGCCACATCTAACTCATTTCATAACACTTTTCATATGAAAATTTTTAATCAATCAATTTAATTAAAAAAACGAAAAAGACGTAGCTACTTTAAATATAAATCTTAACTTTTGATTTATAAATATTATTAGAAATATTTTAGAATATTATATGGAGATCAAATTCTTACCATTCACTTAATAATTATTAATAATTAAATTAAAATTATAAAAACCCCTTTCTATATATATATATTAATTTGATTTATCTTAAGAAATTGAGAGGAATAATTATTATTTTCTCTATTCAAGTTTGATTCCTACAAGTGACATGTTGAATTTATAATGAATATATTGTTGTTACAATTTTAAATCTTGTTGTACAACCTTAAACCTTGAAAAATAATTTACCAAGGGACAAAATAAACTCTAGAAGAAAAGCATGTGGAGCACCATAAAGAATACCTAAGAATATCTTACAAAAGAGATGGAATGGACTCTTGAAGAGGAACATGTGGAGCACTCTACATTTTCCCGTTTCCCATTTGAGTCCATGGTTGTTTCTGAGGCATGGGTTCACAACTTCACACCGTGATTTTTCCCTGAGAAATTTTCTCCTGACACGACCCCCTTATCTCTTCTCCTCCTTTGATCTCTTTGTACCTCAGATTTCCTTGACACCTATCCTTCCCCCGCCATGTCTTCCACTACTACATACAATTTGTACAATGGAGGAGGAAGGCCTAGATTTTTCTAGAAGCCCCTCACATTCTCCAAATTTTCATCCCCAATAAAACTCTCCAATGGCTTCCCCCTTGCTCCTTTATTAGCCCCATCCAACTCCTTTAGTTCTCCTTACATATATGCTAGTTCAAAGGATTTGATCCTTCCCTAGCTACATCCCTTTGCAACAAGAAATTCCGCCCATTAGCTCTGAGTAGGCTTCTCATCTTTGATTTCTCCCCTAGGCCTTTTCTCGCAGTGTAGTATAACGAGGCCATAATTTCACCAGAAATAATGGAAATTTTGGAAAGACTTTGAAAAAATATGGTGATTTTTTTGGAAATATGAGTTATAGCTATCAAGATTCAGGAATTTGGGTTCCCTAAAGGATTTTAATGGTGTTGAACCCATTTAAATCATAAAAAAAGCGATTCAAAAGCTCAAGCAATTGGATTTTTGAAAAAAATCTCGCCAGAATCCAGTAAGAAATTTGCAGTCTGAGCGAAATTGTGGCATATGTAGAAAACACCCTTTCTCACCTCCTCGTTAGTCCAAGGCAAATTCTCTTGCTCTTTCCCCTTTTTCTCCCTGCTCAAACAAGCCTCTCCCTCACCGGGACTCTATTCCTTCTTGATCTAAGCATTGTATTAGTATAAAAAAATCAACGTGTTACACTGGTATAGGGATGCAACATTTACTTGGAGGCCACCCCCTCCTTTCTGGGAAAATCCATCATTTGGAAAATTATGTGGGATAGATGTATTATAAAAAAAGTTTAAGGGTTTGGATCAGGACTCAATAGAAGTCTCTGGTCTGCTACTCACCTAGGGCACTTATCTTTCCTTGTGGTTGGCTGGCCTTTATCTTTAAATCGAAAGAATATGTGCATAAGATATTGTACATGCCTTGGAACTTAGGGAATTTTGGTTTGTCCCTCAAGCCATAGATAGTGGATTTTGGTCCAACCAGGGAACAATTTATCATTCAAAATGTATGGGATATCCTTCTTGGGCTCTCCCTTTACTCCCCCTTTGTTTTTGGCTGGAGGTTTTTCTTAGTGTTGTGCGAAATATGACTGGGAAATTCTTTCATTTGGAATCTTCTTGGGTTGAAAAGTGAAATCAAAGGCTTCTATGGCTATGAGTGGAAGTTAATTTCAAGGAGGTTCTATTGGGAACAATTGAATTTCAACTTGATAACTTTGTTTGGACTTAGAGGATCGATTGTTGATGAGATTTTTTTGGCGCAATGACATTCTTTTGGTGCTAGTAAAATCCAGGCCAAAAAAGTCTAAATTGAAAAAGACACCCTGGAAAATAGTGATGTCGTAGACTTTGCTACTCCACCCACTGAATATTTTCATGGATCCCTAGAACGATAACACCCCAGAGGAATTAGTGACACAAAATGTACCACTAGTATACCCCTCAAATTCATCTGTTTCCCCTCTCTCCCCACATTTTCTTGATTTGGTCCCTTCCATGAAAAATGATGTTGCCCCTGTTGTATCTCAAGAAACAATCACTTGGCTGTGGTAAGGAATCAATGCTTAAGACATTTTATAAATGTATGTCACAATTACAATATCAAATGGCATCTGGTTAACACCTTTTGAATCTAATTACTTAATACCCTCAATAATCTGATATAATGAAAGCCTTCAAAATGCCATAAACTGCTGATATTTGAATGAAATGAAAATAAGAACTGTAAGGGAAACTCAAAATGATATGCTGAGAAATAGAATATATCACTCTTAAGTTTAAAAGGAAATTCATAGAGAGATAGGAAACTAGAAATAATATACTGTAAACACAGAACCTATTACTTTAAAGTTTCATCAGGAGTATGTGAAGAGAGAAGAGATGAAGTGAAGGAGTGCAAATTAAGGTTATTTAACTCTTACTCATAGATGTAATTTATAGACCGGCTACTACATTAATTCACTTCATTCAAAGAGGAATAAACACAGAGCAAAACTGGAAAGACATAACAACATCAACAGGTGTAGGAAACTTGATCTTCTTCCATTAAGTCCTCAAAAAACTCAATACTAAACTAACAGTCATCCAGAGGACCAAAACTCGGAACCTATTTTCTTTATTTCTATCTACCTAAATACATCAAAGTATTTTATAACTGCTGAACTTCTTGAAACTACTTGACTACCTAAACTATTAATATTACTTATGCAATCATATCGAGAAAACAAATTAAAACTAGAAATATTGTTCGTTTTCTTGAATCTGATGTTGCTGATGTGTCCTTCTGATGTGCTGATGTGTCCTTTTTGGTTATGATGTAGTAGTTGCACAGTTCAGTAACAACGCCTCAGTGCCCAACTTGACCCAACTGTCGTGCTTCCAATAGTGCCACTATACGTTCTTCTGCCCAACTCTGCCTATGCCTCTGTGCTTCAAACAATGTTACCTTGTCCCCTTCTGTTCGTGCCTATAGCATTCTGCCTTCTCTTGCATTTTGGCGTTTCACCAACTTTACATTATAATCCTCTTTTCTTCCTATGATGCGATTTAACACAAGAAACACTTTACCTTCGAATTTTAAAACTTTTGGAGTTCAATTTTGAAACCACATCGCATCTGCCCACACATCACACTTCGCATTTCCCTGTTTTTAACTTGTCTTTAGCACTTATCTTCTAAGACTTGTGATGTGCGCTATGCGATTGAGTTCCACCTGGAATCACACATCACACTTCGACGAATTTAACATGAACCCTTTGCACTATATTTTAAAACTTGTGATTTGCGAATGCGATCGGGTCCCACCGTCATCACATATCGCACTTCGGTGAATTTAATTCTTACCTCTGCACTTATTCGTTAAAACTTGCAGTTTGCGATTTGTGATCGGGCCCCACAACATCACATATTGCACTTTGGTGATTATAAATAAAACCCTTTGCACTTAAATTTTAAAAATTGTGATGTGAGATATGTGGGGCCAAGGCCACGTCATCGCATATCGTACTTCGACGAATTTAACATTTACCTCCGCACTTATTCTTTAAAACTCACGATTTGTGATCTGTAATTTAATCTCTGTCGTCCATCTCTCCACTTCAATTCTGTGCTTTGACCCCGACTGTCTATTTTCCCTTTGCGCCTCCTCCAAAACTCTTAAGTGTCTAAGGTAGATACACCATTTCTCTGCCTTCTCTGATTTGGAAGTAAAGGGCGTGGGCTCTAGCTATCACCATGCAATGTATTCATTGAAACGTGAAACCACTTGTGGGGGAAATTAAGTGGTTTTTGGAATTTGAAGAGAGTGTGCTCGCAATTTATGTCAGCCATCAACTTGCAGGTGAGAAGATTTAGCGAGACCGCTTGCGGGGGCACTCCGTGGTATAAATCTCGTGCAATTTGTGCTCCTGGGTTGTCATTGGATCTGGGCACAATTTGAACTGTTCTTCACGTGAATGAGCCTGACTCTACCCACATTCACATCTCATCACATAATGTTAATGTACCAACATATAAATCAAAATTCTTCTTTGAAATACAAAATTTTACCTTTTCTAACATATATTTTTTTTTGGTGTTTTGAACAATATTTCAAAGGTAAATGCAAATGAGCCACAACATCTGGCTCCACCTGGGGATAGTTATTTTTTCCACGGAAGCACTAAAAACCACAGATTAGTGCCTTATCCATTAGGCACATAGTCAAATATTGCTTGGTGACATATGAAAATGAGAAATCTGGTATTTACAATGGTGGAATGCTGACTTTTAATGTTAGAAATAATGCTTCAGATACTGCCTGTTCACAGGCAGCTGTACTGAATCTCCATATAGATATTCCCAAATGAATGTGTTATTTGACCTTGCCTCAGAGATTTTGTATGGACCATACCAGAGAGGGTCAAATTTACCATGCTTCCCATTTTCTTCTCGTCTGGTGTCCCATCTCAGTACCAAAGCTCCTGCTTGAAAGAGAAATTATTTTGCTTTTCTGTCAAATATAGACTTCATGTTTTCCTGATAAGTAATCAAGTTATCCTTGACTTTGTTTCTGTTTTCACTTGATTCAATTATTTTGTTCAATCTCATTACCAAAGCATTAGGTTCTTCATAAGCTTCTTGAAGGAAAGAAATCACTGGTTTGGCCAACTGAGTAGAGAATAGTGTTTAAGTTCGATAAACCAGTTTATATGGAGACTTTCCAGTAGATCTCTTGGTAGTGACTCAAACTGCCCAGAGGGAAAACTTCAACTTCATATCCCAATCCTTCTCAATCTTGGTGATTTCCTTCTTCAATATTCTGACCAATGTCTTATTTGAGGACTCTGCCAATTTTTCCCCTTGGGGATGATATGCTGTGGAATGTGATAAAATTACATTATATGTTTGATAGTTTTTAATGAAACGAGTAGAGTTGAATACTTGAGCATTGTCAGTCACAATTTTGACTGGACATATGAATCTGCTGAAGATTTTTTCTTCCAGAAACTTCATCACTACTTGTCATTTTCCTTCTTCGTGGGTATTGCTTCAACCCATTTTGTAAAATAATCAGTGGCAGACAGAATCCACTTGAACTATCCACTTGATGGTGGATTGATCTCTCCAATAAAATTGAGTCCCCATTGCTTGAAAGGTTCTTCAATAAATGTTGGGATGAGAGGTAATGGAGCAAGTTTTTTCTTTTCATCAAACAAATGACACTTCTGACAACTTCTGACCACTCTATAAACATCTACAAACAGGGCTGGCCAATAGAAGCCCGACTTGAGAATTTTATGAGCAGTGACCTTCCAGCTATAATGTCCTCCACACATATTTTCATGATATTGTTTGGTGACTTCAATAGATTTCCCTTTGGTCAAATATAACAGCAAAATACCAACATGATCTTTCCAGTTTAGCTTTGTTTCTACGATAACATATCACTGAGACTTGAGCTTGAGAGCTCTGTATTTTGTTCTATTTAGTGAAGTTGGACAGGAAAAGAAACACAAGTAATGCACAATATCTTTATACCAATCAGAGCACAAAAATTTATATTGAATACCTGTTTTGGACTTGCTTTGACCTTCTTCATTAACAACTCCATCCACTGCTGCCAAAAAATTAATTCCCAAGGCTTGAAAATTTGTCTCTATCAACAACTTCGCTAACCCCTGTCCCTTAACCAACTTGGTGGGTTTGATGTCAAAATCATACTCTTAGATTTTTGCTATCCACTTCCCCCTTTTTCCTTCAACATCACTTTGGACCAACACATCTTTCACAACAAAATTAGGAACATGAGCAGTTTTTTGGGATTGTAACACATAAGTCCTGAAGGCTTTCAGTTCTTTGACCAAATAATATACATGTTTCTCCAAAATATTGTATTTGAGCTCAACATCCCTAAGAACTTTACTGAAAATTGCAACTGGCTGCTCCTTACTATCTTCATTTTTCTGCAACAACACAACATCAATAGTAGTGGGGGATGCAAATGAGAATACCTGAAAGGATTTTTAATAGTCTAGACTAATCAAAACTGGAGCTTCTTGCAGTGCTTCCTCTATTCTAAAAAATGCATCTCTTGCTTCCTTATCCCATTTCACTTCTACATTTTTCTTCAACATTTCTATTATATTTCTCACAATATTAACATAATTGGGCACAAATATCCTCAGAAAGTTTATTTTTCCAAGGAATCCCTGGATATCTTTCTTTCTTCTAGGTAAAGGAATCGTCTGAATGGCTTCCACCCTTGTTGGGTCAATATTTACTCCTTGTTTAGAAATTATGTGACCTAATAATTTACCTTATTCTAAGGAAAATAAAGATTTCTTGGGATTTAATGACAGAACAAAATTTCTGCACTTTTGATTTTTTTTTTGCAAATGCTCCAAGTGTTCATCATCTAACCTTGAGAAAATAGTTACATCATCCAGTTATATAACTACAAACATGTCACCAATGAAGGCTATGTCCATGTCCCTCTGAAATGTTGCACCTATGTTCATAAGGCCGAATGGAATCCTTGCATACATGAAGGTGCCCCAGGGCATCGTGAAAGCAGTCTTATTCTGATATTATTTTTCTACTGCTACCTGATTATACCCAGAAAATCCGTCAACCATAGACAAATTGTGAGCTCCTATCACTTTCTGTAAGACATAATCCATTTTCGACAAAGGATAATTATCTTTTAGATATGCTTGGTTCAAATTCCTAAAGTCTACAAACAATATTATCTCTCCATTATTCTTTCTTACAAGGACCAAATTAGAAACCCAGTCTAAATATCTGAGAGGGACTATAATTTTTGTCCGCAACAATTTCTTCACTTATTTTTCAATTGGAGCTAGCAACAATTGTCTGAGCTTTTGTCTGTGTGGTTTGAGTCCTTCTTTCAATGGAATCTTATGCTGATTTATGCTTTTTACGTATGTTTTCAGGTCTTCATATGACTAGGAAAACACATCCATATATTTCTTAAAAAGGTTAATGTATATTTCTTTGTAGTCTTTGGGAACACCTTTGAACAATTTCACTATTTTGGGTTCCTGATGAGTTCCAAAATTACAATCTTCCATCTCTTATTCTTGATGTGTTTTCTTTGAATCAACAACAACATCATTAGCATCGAATAATATTTCAAGGGGAACCAACCCTTTAGGGAGCACATTATCTTTCAATTGGATAATATTCTGTTGACCTATTGACCGCTTAAGGTTTCTTATTTCTTCTTTCTGCTCTGTTTGTTCTTCCTCTTGGTCTATCTCAACATCTTCAAAGTTTCCAATCATTGTCAGGAACTGATTTATCTTTTCATCATCATCAAACAACTGCCAATGTTTCACATTGTCAGGGATATAAGGTCTATGTCTAATTTCAATTTCATACCTTAGCCTTGGACTTATTGGAGGTTTGAAGGTGTTGGCTACAACTGCTAAAAAATATTCCAATCTATTCTCCTCCCTAGAAATAAACTGAAGATTGAATGCTTCAAAATAGTTTTCTATCATATCCCAAACTTCATTCCTATATGATCTTAACCTCGGATGCTTAGTTTGACAATGATTTTTAATATGCCTTATTATCAATTCAGTGTCACCAAAAATTGAAATACATTGAACTCCCATCTATTTAGAAACTTGAAGGGTTGAGATTAAGGCATCATACTCAACCACATTGTTTATTGAATCAAATTATAGTTTAAAAGAGAAAGGCATGAGGTTACCTTATGGTGATATCAGATAGAATCCAACACCTGCACCTTTCTTGGAGTAGGCACCATCAAAGTAGCACTTCCAAATATTCCTTGAGTGTAGCTCATTATTTACAACTAATGAAGAGAGTTGCTTCCCTATGTCTTCAGCAAATTCTGCATCTTCATGTAGCATGAAACAATAAATATATTTTGTTTCTTGACTATAAATGGGGGAATTTCATGCATATTTCTTGGAGGTGGTCTTCACAAACCTTGTTTCCATGTACAATCTCCTTTATTCCCCATTAAAAACTAGAATGATAGCATAAGTAAAATCTAATTTTAGAACACCTCCCAACTTTTATCCCCAAGGTCTTGACAGGAGGATTCCAAACCTGGCTGGGATGTTAGCAACCACTACATCCATGACTATACTCTTTTATGGGATTTGTGTCAAAGAAATTGCCACATATTTAATTAACCCAACACATTTCACCCTTCTGGAATCAAATGAATACAGATCCCTATAAGGTTTGGTAATCTGCGAGTTTAATTCCTTCATAACAGATAATGGCATGAGATTATGGGACACTCCTAAGTCCAGCATGAAGTTATGTAGAGTAAAATAATGAAGAAACAAAGAAATATAGAAGAGTGGAACAGAAGGAGCTACTTCTTCTACATGAGGACCAAAGGTGACCACTAGCTTTTCTTCTTGTAAGTTCACTGTGTCACTTATATCTTCCACCTGTGTGAGATTAATAAATTCTGAAATTTCTTTCTTGTAAGCTGGTATTTTAGCTAATCTAGAAGAGGTACCTGAATTTTAACCTTATCCAACTCTTTTGGCAAACTGAAAGCATGAGTTTGCTTAACATTCTTTTCAGGTTCTTCTTCACTCTTTCTAGAATTTTCCGCTTGTTCAGGTATAGGAACAATTATCTCCAAAATGTTAGTATCAACTGATTTGTTCTAGGAAGATTTGCCCTACTGCACATTTGTTCTATTAAGTGAATTTACAGGTTGTTTCCCATTACTGACATGTTTCGCAGGGTCCTTTTATTGTGGAGTCACCATTGGAGGAGGAATGGAACCTTGTTGTTCACCTTCATTATCCTGCACTCTATATCTCTTTCTAGACCTCAAATCATACTTTTTATGCAACTCAAATTGCATGAAATCTATGAATTTCTTACAATATTCATCCATTTCATATTGATCAAAAGGTACTCCAACTTCAACATATTCTCCCTCACAATCTTCCTCTTCGTCCTCTTCTATTGTATACATAGCATATACCTGATTCTTGGCCTCCCTTTGGTCATCTTCTGCTGGCTTTGCGGGTGCCACTTCTATATATAATGGTGCTTGAACCTGGTCTTGATCTCTTCTTTCCCTCTTCAAAATTTGCAGGGGATGTCTTCTGAATTTGGGGTTGAACCCCCCTCGGTTTTTTTGTACTTGTCTTTGGGAGTTTTTATTTTCCAACTCCATCTTAGCTAGCTTATTTGTCAATTTTTTCATCACCTTTGTCATATCTTCAATTCTTAGATCTTGTGATGATTCTTCTTTTGCTTTCCCCTTATCTTGGACTGGATGTTTCCCTTTTGCCTTTCTAGTTGCAGTCATATTAGCTTCGATCTCTAAAGAATCTATCTGTATCCAATCAAGAGTAGGGGATATTCTCTCTCTCAATGTAAAGCTAAAATCATCTTAAAAAGCCCCAACAAAAACTACCTTTTCTCCTACAAGGGGGGCTTCATATCTATAGGTAAACTATTGTACAATTTGTTGAATATTTTTACAAACTCAGAAATGTTTTCATTAGGCCTTCTTTTAATTGAATTAAGCTCTGTCAATGAGTAACCATGATCTCTCTTTTCTCCCCACCTCTGAGTGAATTGAGTCTCTAACTCTTCCCAGTTATTTATTGAACCATTTGGTAAACCTTTGAACCATTTTCTAGCCTCTCCATCTAGAGACTGCACAAATAGTCTCATCACAACATCAATATGTTCTACATTTAAATTCTCAAAAAAAGTGGAAAACATGTGTAAATGTTGTTCTGCAGTTACTTCATCTTCTCTAGTGAAACGAGGAAGTAATTTGAGGTATTCTTGAGGCATGGCATTCATTGGTTGCGCAAGGTTTAGTGGATCATATGTGTTCAACAAAAAGGCGGGTGCTGCCATTTTACACCTTGGTTAACTGTTCCTTGGGTAGTTGAGGTTGATGGACCTATTGTGAAAGTGAATGAAGGTGGAGGCAAAACTGATATGGGAGTGGGTTGATGAACAATGGTAGAAGAACCATCGATTATATTTGGTTGAGCTTGAGTGAAGGTAAAGTAAACAGACTCGAAAGAATGTTCTTCTAAATTAGGTTCTTGAAAATGAATGGGTGTGGAAGGAGAATCTTGTTCCAAGAAAGAGAGTTCCTTGGAAATATATTCAAACAAAGGGTTATGAGAAGTGCTTCCAGGAGCAGACAATGTAGGATCAGGTGTTGAAGGAGTTTCAAGTTTCCGAGCTTTTTTAGAAACCAATCTTTCTGGATCTAGAAAAGTAAGGACTATCTGCTGTGAGGTATATAACTTCGTGTGAGGCCTTTTGAAAGCCACAATTTTGAAAATAACAAAGACATCCCAAATATTTCCTCCTCACTGAACAACCAGAGGAAATAATGTGAAAAACCTAGGAAAAATAAACTTCAATTCTTCGTCCTCGACAATGGCGCCAGAAAATGTTGTATCTCAAGAAACAATCCCTTGGCTGTGGTAAGGAATCAGTGCTTAAGACATTTTATAAATGTATGTCACAATTAAAATATCACATGGCCTCTGTTTAACACTTTTGGAATTTAATTACTTAATACCCTCAATAATCTGATATAATGAAAGACTTCAGAATTCCATAAAATGTTGATATTTGAAAGAAATGAAAAGAAGATATGTAAGGGAAACTCAAAATGATATGCTGAGAAACAGAATCTAACAATTTTAAGTTCTAGAGGAAATTCATAGAGAGAGAGGACACTCAAAATAATATGTTGTAAACACGTAATCTATTACTTTAAAGTTTCATCAGGAGTTTGTGAAGAGAGAAGAGATGAAGCGAAGGAGCACAAATTAGGGTTATTTAACTCTTACTCACAGATGTAATTAACAGACCGGATGCTACATTACTTCACTTCATTCAAAGAGGAATAAAAACATTGTGAAACTGGAAAGACATATCAACATCAACAGGTGTAGGAAACTTGATCTTCTTCCATTAATTTATGAGAAAATTCAATACTAAACTAACAGTCATCCAGAGGTCCAAAATTTGGAACCTCTTTTCTTTATTTCTATCTACTTAAATACATCAAAGTAGTTCTTAACTGCTGAATTTCTTGAAACTACTCGACTACCAGAAATTTTAATATTACTTATGCAATCATACCAAGAAAATAAATTAAAACTGGAAATATTGTTTGTTTTGCTAAATCTGATCTTGCTGATGCGTCCTTCCGATGTGCTAAGGTGTCCTTTCTGGTTATGATGCAGTAGCTACACAGTTTGATAATGGTGCCTCAATGCCTGACTTGACCCAACTGTCGTTCTTCCAACAGTGCCACTATACGTTCTTCTGCCCAACTCTGCCTATGCCTCTATGCTTCAAAAAATATTAACCTGTCCCCTTCTATTCATGCCTGCAGCGTTCCGTCTTCTCTCACATTTTGGCATTTCACCAGCTTTACGTTATAATCCTCTTTTCTTCCTATGATGCGGTTTAACACAAGAAATGTCTTACCTCCGGATTTGAAAACCTTTGGAGTTCACTTTTGAAACCACATCGCATCCGCCCGCACATCGCACTTTGCATTTCATTGTTTTTAACTTGTCTTTAGCACTTATCTTCTAAAAATTGCGATGTGTGCTATGCGATTGGGTCCCACCTGGCATCGCACATCGCACTTCGGTACTTTAACATGAAACCTTTTCACTGTCTTATAAAACTTGTGATTTGTGAATGTGATTGGGTCCCACTATCATTGCACATCGCACTTCGACGAATTTAAATCTTACCTCTGCACTTATTCGTTAAAACTTGTGGTTTGCGATTTTCGATCGGGCCCCATAGCATTGCATATCGTACTTTGGAAATTATAACTCAAACCATTTGCACTTAACTTTTAAAACTTGCATTTTTTGGTATGCAGGCCAAGGTCACGTCATCACATATCACACTTCAGCGAATTTAACATTTACCTCCGCACTTATTCTTTAAAACTCATGATTTGCGATCTACGATTTAATCTCCGCCATCCATCTCTTCGCTTCAATTCTACGTTTTGATCCCGACCGTCTATTTTTCTCTTTGCGCCTCCTCCAAAAATCTTAAGTGTCTAAGGGAGATACACCATTTCTCTTCCTTCTCTGATTTGAAAATAAAGGGCGTGGGCTCCATCTATCACCATGTAATGTCTTCATTGAAACCTGAAACCACTTGCGGGGACACTTAAGTGGCTTTTGGAATTTGAAGAGAGTGTTCCTGCAGTTGATTTCAGCTGTCGATTTGCAGGTGAGAGGATTTAACGAGACCGCTTGTAGGGGAAATCCTTGGTATAAATCTCGTGCAATTTGTGCTTCCGGGTTGCCGTTGGATCTGGGTGCAATTTGAACTGTCCTGCACGTGAACGAGCCCGACTCAACCCACATTCACATCTCATCACGTAATGTTAATGTACCAACATATAAATCAAAATTCGTCTTTGACATAAAAAAATTTACCTTTTCTAACATATATGCTTTTTTGGTGTTTTGAAAAATATTTCAAAGGTAAATGAAAATGAGCCATAAAAACCCCCATTAGCATCATCCCCTTTCAGGGTTGGGTTCCCCACACACATCCAATCGTTCTCACATTCCTCCTGATGCTGCAAGTTTCCTCTTCTCTCTGAATCCTAGCCATCCTAATCCCATTTCCATCCTAATATTCTCTTAGTTCAAGGTCTAACTCTCTCATGGGTTCCTCTACTCCTGATATGAAACCTACCCTCCCCCCCCAAAAAAATTCTATAGCCTGCACCCACACCAATAATTGAAGGATGATGAACCTTCTCGGGGGGTTTCAACCAGTCCTATCCAATCCAATTGGAAAAAAAAAAAATCTCATGAAGGCATAACAAAAGGAAATTCTTGAAATTTGCAAGGTGTTTTCTAAACATTATACGTTTTGGAGTTTTTGGTCCGAATTTGGACTTTTTTTTGGTGAAATCTTGACCTTTGTTGTTTAAAATCGTTTTTTGACTACATATATGGATTCAATGCCTTGAAATACCTGCAGGGAACTCAAACCATGGAGAGTTCACAAATTAAACTTATGATTCCAATAAATCCATACTAGATTCTTGGCAAATTAGACCGAAAAATAGGCCAGAAACCATTCAAAACATATAAAAAATATATTACAACCACTTGAAAATGGAAACAAACTATTATCTCAAGGGATCTTATAGGGGAGTAAGTCTATCTATAGGAAAAATCATGATGATTCTCTCCTTCAATGCACATGGGTTGGGGCGTGCTCGTAAAAACCTTAACCTTAAACAATTGATTTTATCCCAATGCACGTGGTTTGGGTGGTTCTTGTAAAAACCTTACCCTTAAACAATTTATTTTATCTCAATGCACATGGGTTGGGAGGTGCTCATAAAAAATTTACCCACAAAAAGTTGATTTTATCCCATGAACCTGACATGCAACTTATCTAGGAGAAAAATGGTTGACAAGACTAGAGCGAGGAACATGGTGGAATCGTGGCTCAAAAATTGGTCCTTTGCAATCCTAGATTCAAAAGGTAACTCTAGTGGTATTCTTAGTACGTGGGGCCTGGAAATAAAGTCTTTTGATTCCTTTTCTCTCCCTTTGGTCATCATAGTTCGTCTATTGGTTTCGTTGTTGGACACAATGATCACAATACTAAATATTTATGACCCTTATGATGACCATAATACTTATTGGGACACATTAGAAAATTCAAGAACTATCTTAGAGCCTAATATCTTTATTTGAGGGGATTAAAATCTCACCTAATCTACTACCGAGCTTTGGGGCTCAAGTCCAAGGTCTGATTATCTCAATAGTTATTTCTAACATCTTTTTGACCAACACCATTTACTAGACATAAAACTATTGAAACTCTTCTTGACTTGGATTTTTTGTTTGTTTGTTTAAGACGCTATACTATTTTTGAATTCAGATGGTTTATTCTCTTGCTCTTTCTTGACTCATTTGTAGATATCATCTGTATGAATTTCTAACCATCTCCCAATCATTCTCCAAAGGGTAAAATATAGGAGCAATCCCCTTAGACCCTTTTCACTGTAACCACACCAGGTTCTTGGAAGAATAATTTAAAATTTTAGTTAGGAATACATGTGTCCATATTGATTTCACCATCATGATTCTTATATATCTCAATTTGCAGAGAACCTGTCCAAGCTCTAAGTTTTAGTCAAGCCTCAATCCCTTCTCCACATGAACAAATAACATATTTGTCTCAAAGAAGTTGAGCACTCCATCAACATTTACAATGATGAGAACTCTAAGGGCACATTATCTGTCAAAGCTCTCCTTTCCCTTCGATCTCTTGCATGGGAACATGAGAATCTCTTAGAAAAAGAGGAGATTGAATAAAATCTTAAGAGTAGATCTACTTGGATCAATGAGGGGGACAATAACACCAAATATTTTCATATTTTCACCTCATATAGGAGAAACAAAAAATGTCTTTTGGAAATTCCACGAGTTGACAGATCTCGAGCTCATTCTTTTGATGAGATTACAAGAGAAGGAGTCACATTATTTGAAACACTCTTCAAATATCCATCTAGGTGTCCCATTCATGAAATTATTAAGGTGGTCTCAAAATTTCCTTCCATATTTACTAATGAAATTAACTAGGATCTTGAGGAGAATGTTTCAAAACAAAAGCACACTTCTTCCATTTTATCAATGCAGAAAAGGAAAAGTCTAGGTCTAGATAGTATATTGGTTGAATTCTATTTGGAATTCTATGACCTATTGAAGGAAGATATTTTAAAGTTAGTTCAAGAATCTCAAAGTTCTAGGAATTTTTTGGGATCTTTAAACTTAAATTTCATTGCCCTTATCATATAAAAACAAGATAAGTCATCCTTTTAAGACTTTGGTCCCATCTCTTGTTGCAACATAATATACAAAATTATTTAAAAAAATATTTGTAACCGGATTAAACCCATCTTCAGTAAGTATATCTACGAGAACTTGAATTTTTATTCTCACGTAGAATACATATTCACGATGTTGTTTCACTAACATAAGAAGCTATCCACTCCGCTAAGACACAAAATCATCCAACAATGACTTTGAAGCTAGATCTTTCAAAAGTTTTTGATAGAGCTGATTTTATATTTTTATCGTGTAATGTTGGGAATGGGTCTCTCTTTTTTCAATTGGATCATGGGCTACCTTCAATCATCCTCCTTTGCTATCCTTATAAACAAGGATCCTTCCTCCTTCTTTAAATCTTCTCAATTCCTGTGAAATGGTTTCCCCTTATCTTTTCTCCTCTCTCTCGTCATTGTTGAACCCCTTATAACTTTTGTTTAGAAGGCCAAATATATTGGGTCTTTGGAAGGTGTAAGTTTGGTGGGCTCCCAATTTCTTTCCTGGATCCTCCTTTTTTATGATATTCTTGTGTTTTCTTCTTACCTCACTAACAACCCTACACTCAATTCCATCATTGATCTTTGTTTGTTTAGATACAAGTATGCAACTTAATTTCTCTGATTCCTGTCTCATCCCCTATGCCCTCTCAGAATAACTCTCCACTCACACTAAGTTACTTTTTCCATACCCTAAATAGTCATTGTACTTTGGATTTAAATATTTAAGGTTTTTTTTTAAAACCTAATGATTGTAGATACACATATTGGATTTGGATTTTTAATAAAATTGATGAAAAATATATTTCTACGTCAATAGATTCTTATCCAAGGGTGTCATAGTGATCTTATTAAATGTGGTATTTGAAAGAATTCTCATATATTGATGCTCCATAACACATTTCCCAAATGGCATCCTTACCAAAATACCGAAGGAAACCTTTCATTTTCTTTTGGAAGGGGTCATAAAATCTATTGTATTTTCTTTATTAAAGGGACAAAATTGCTCTCCCAAAGAAGCTCAGAGGATGGGGCCTAAGAAAAATCCACCTATTTAAGAAATCTATAATAGCTTAGAACCTCTGGAAGTCAATTCTCCCCACTTTATCCTTTGTGTATTGTTTCAGACAATCTCTTAAATTAGTAAAGGGGTTAAATATGCAGAAAGAATTGATTCCCTCTTTCCCCCTTATTAAAGAGTGGATTACTTGGAATGTTGGGAATAGATTACACGTGAAATTAGGAAAAGAACCTTGGTTGGGTGCTGGAAATGACTTCCATCTTCTCCTACCTCCCCCACACATTAAACACCTTTAGGAGATAGGGTTCTATGGCATAATATACATCAAGGTGAATATGTCACAATAATGGCGTTGATATGGATGGAAATCCTCAACCACCTTGAGCCTCTCAATGCAAATAGAATTGTAGTGGGAGGATGTCACCTGTATGTTGAATTTGGATATTATCAGGCTTAGAGAGGACATGGAAGATACATGTTTGTGGACAAGGAATCCATCAAATGAATCCTACACAGAAAAACTAAGATATAACTCATACATCAAATCCATGAACCCTGGCCCTCCTCTTTGGTGGTGGAGCCATCTTTTGAAAATCCATGCACCACTTAAAACCATAATCACCTTTTGGTTAGCATTGAGTAAAAAACTTCTGTCCTAGGAAATCCTTTTGAAAAGAGGTTGGGAAAGCCCTAGTTGTTGCACTCTTTATAAATCCTCATTTGAAACAATCTTTCATCTCTTTATATTTTGTCCTTATGTAACTGTGCAGGTATATGGAAAGGCGACGAAAAATTTGGGCTTTCAATCTCCACTGTATCACACTAGTTTGTTAAAATGATTTAAAAGTTGGGATGAAGAATCTCCAACACCTCATTATTATGATTCTTTATGTTTTCTCATTAAAAATATCTGGTGGGCATGAAATAGGCTTGCATTTTTTTTGCAAAATATATTCATTTCAGTGTCACAGTGGGGTTGATTTTTATAGTTTGAAGGGAATATACAATCTTGTTGAAGCAAAATAAGAATAGATCCCCTATTCAACTATCCCTGGATCATATTGTCCCGTGGGGTTACTTTGGAAAATCTTCCCAAGGCCACCCTCTCAAATTTAGCGTGAGAATAATCATGTTTCTAAATTCCTCTCCTTTATATAGATGTGATATGCTCTAGGTCATGGCACTAACAATAAATCAGAGTTCATTTTCATGAGAACATTCTGCTCCATATCTTCTCTAAAAAATGTCAACAAAATTCGAGTTCTTAGGGCTTCACAACTTGTCATCAATTAGGATAATAAAAAATAGCGTTAGATAATATTTCCTCCAACACATCTTGCAAGACATGCAAGAGACACTATTTTCAATTGAATGGAAATATTTCACACACATCTATCAAGAATTAAACTCAAATTCCAACGCATTGTCAAATGAAGTGTTGGAAATGCTTTTGAGTTATATGAATGTCTCAAAATTCTTGGATGGGGAAGAAATTGACAAAATGGTATTTCACTCATGAACATCTCCTACTTTTATCTTTTGCAAAACTTACTAAATTTTGGTACAATTTGTGGTGGGTAAGAAGTCCATGACAATTTTCAGCCTTTTATGATAGTCATGTTTCATTGAAAAAGGGGATTTATTTTTGTAGAACAAGAGAAAAAAGGAAAAATTTATAGAACAAGTCTAGTTTTTGTTTTGGGTTCAAAGATCTAAGAGTATTTTCAATATGAAATATGTATATTCTACATTTTGAATATATATATATATATATATTACAAGAGAGATGGACTAGTGCCTTCTCAATCTATGGGATATGGAATCTAGGATGTTAATTCATAAAGTGGAATAGATGATTTAACACTTATTTTGTCAACCCAAGAATGTAGTCTATGAGGTATAACACAATTTTTGTAAATTGGCTATTTAATTACTTCCATATGCAAAATCAAACATAAAACCAAATACAGGTGGATCCCAAAGTTGATTTCAACTTACAATGGTTTTCATACTCCTAAATTCAATTTTGACTTTGTTGACACAAGATTTGCAGATTCAGATAGATATATCACACTTCCTAACCAAATACTCTTTCTGAAATAATTGTTGGTAAAAAATGATTTAATATTGTAATAGAAAACATCCCAAGTAAAATCAATGGTCTGTGTTTATAAACAAGCTTACTTAAGGGCGGAAACGTGAAGCTGGGTTACACTTTTGTGAGAATCGGGCGCAGAAAATTTTTTTCGGCAATAGTTCGGCCGAACATTATATAAAGTTCGGCCGAACTAAATAATAGTTCGGCCGAACTTTATTAAATAGTTCGGCCGAACTGTTGAGTCCGTTTAGATTGACGGCACAGTGACGGCGAAGCAAACAGAATTTTTGCCGGAGGTTTGGAAAACCGGAAATAGGAGTTCGGCCGAACTGTGAAGTTCGGCCGAACTATTATTCTATAAATAAATCGCCCGCGAAATTTGTCGGGTTACAGATTTCATTCTTGGCGCGCGATTTTTCTGCTGTGTTTGTATTATCCGCGATGGGTCGAGCTGCTGCTGTGTGTGTGATTGCCGCGACGGGTGGAGCTGCTACTGTGTGTGATTGCCGGATAGGTCGAGCTGCTGCTGGGCGCCATCGGTAAAATCTGTGTGTGATTGCCGCGACGGGTCGAGCTGCTGCTGTGTGTGATTGCCGCGACGGGTCGAGCT
The DNA here is from genome assembly GCA_034641835.2 of Pinus albicaulis. Lineage (NCBI taxonomy): Eukaryota > Viridiplantae > Streptophyta > Pinopsida > Pinales > Pinaceae > Pinus > Pinus albicaulis. The sequence continues at coordinate 599,055,519 of CM076572.1, forward strand.
GCTGCTGGGCGCCATCGTTAAAATTTTCCGGTATGTTCGTCTGCCATTGTTTGCTCATTCAATGTAATTGAGGGTTATGAATTTTGGTGTATAAATTTATTTATGAAGAACATCATTGCAGAAACTTTATGTTTAGCTAGACCTCTCAAATCGGTGTTGGAAGGCCTGAAGAATTGTTTTATAATTCATAGCATTGTTTAGACTTTTTCCACACAAACCCCCAATGGGATATCTAGAATTATTTTACATTTTCACCAAAATATAAGATCGAATATACCTGTAGCATAAATAAATTATTTTTCTTGAATTTATTAACTAACTAATAACAAAAAAAACCCCTAGGAAAAGGCCTATGCTCTAGTTATTATTCCCCCCCAAATTTATTTTAACTGAAAACAACATTCAACTATTATTAAAACATAAATTAAGGCTTATAGAATCTAAGCAGGATTTTTTTTTAAATGACCATCCATCAGACTTCCAGGGAACAAAAGGGTTCATCAACTCCCATCAATGAGGTCTTTGAGTCTTCTACCACTTTTCTATGTAATTATAGCAGACACCAAAAATGAGGTCTTTGAGTCTTCTACCACTTTTCTGTGTAATTATAGCAGACACCAAAAATGAGGTCTTTAAGTCTTCTACCACTTTTCTGTGTAATTATAGCAGACACCAAAAATGAGGTCTTTGAGTCTTCTACCACTTTTCTGTGTAATTATAGCAGACACCAAAAATGAGGTCTTTGAGTCTTCTACCACTTTTCTGTGTAATTATAGCAGACACCAAAAATGAGGTCTTTGAGTCTTCTACCACTTTTCTGTGTAATTATAGCAGACACCAAAAATGAGGTCTTTGAGTCTTCTACCACTTTTCTGTGTAATTATAGCAGACACCAAAGTAGCATCATTTATTGGGTGATCTATTCATTTGACTAGTTAATCATAATGTTCATCTCCTCAGGTTCTCTTTACCACTATTTTGCCCAAAATATCCTCTACTTGAATTATCTTAGTTGTGCATAGTTGCTTCATCCAGTTGGTTTGTTGGTCCTTGTCATTATATGGTTAAGCTATTGGTACTTATAATTTATTTTCCACATAAGTGTACATATCCACTACATTAAAGATAATGCATATCCCCATGCCAACTAGAAGTTTGATATCATAAGCATGTGCTAAGAGCTTTCTCAAAATTTTGCATGTTGTGATATTTTTCAGTTTTATTTTCTTATATTATTTCTTGGGAAATATTTCATTATGTAGATGTAGTAATATTATATTTCATTCTTCAAAAGTAACCTCTTTCTCTTTAATTCTACCTTTCTCATATACCTCTGAGTGTTTTCCTATAGCAGTCCCTTAACTTTTTCATTCAAAGATTGTATGGTTGTAGTGAATTATTCCTCATTAATGCTTCTTAGTTTCCCAAATATACGAGTTCAAAAAAATTTCATGGGTACACTCAAAAAATTTAAAATCGATAGAACCAACTACTTCAATTTCGAGAATCATTATAAGTGAATTCTTCCTACATAAGGACTTGATCCCATTGATGTGGGTGCTCACTTTTCAAGCTTCACAATATGTTTCCCAAACTAATATTGATGAATTTGGTTTTTCCATCCAATTTAGGATGATAGGATGAGATCAAACAAAGCTTAATTCCCATCTTTTTCCACAATGTCTGCCAAAAGTCTCCAACAAGCTTTGTGTCCTTGTCAGAAAATATACTTTTAGGAAGACCATGGAGTATTAATACCTCCTTAAAAAATAGATTTGAAATGTGTGTTGATTCATTTATTTTGTTATGAGGTATAAAATGTTCCATATTTGAACATTTTTCAATTATGAAAAATATGCAATCATTTCCTTTTTTATTTCTAGGAAATCCTAAAAGAAATCAATACTTACTACATCCCATGATCTATCAGGAATAGGTAATGGCTGATATAACTCGGTGGTTGGATGCTTTCCATTTGAATTTTGGTATATTTTACATCTCTTTAAAAACTTCTCATCATTTGTCCTCATTATTGGCCAAAAATAATCAACACTGAGTTGAGAAAATGTTTTGTCACTTCCAAAATTCCCCTCCAATCCTCCATTATGCTTTTCGTGTAGTAAATTGTCCATCAATGAAAATTTTTATATGCATAATTGGTAGCCCTTAAAAAACATCTCTTCTTGAAGCATATATTCCATGCAAGGACTTCAATCCTTGCTTATTAGATTTTGACATGCCTTGTAAAACTCATGAAAATATGCATCATCTTTGTATAGCTTCTTGATATGATCAGATCCTAAGAATTTCACTTGAAAATTTTGAAAAAGTATGCATCTTCTTCTCAAATCATTGGAAATTTTATTAGTAATTCCATTAATATGTTTCAAAAAAAATGTAAAATTATTAATATAATATACCCACTTAGCATGATTTTGATTTCATTTGTCTTGTTTGGTAAATTACATTGCAAGGCATGATTATCAGAATATAAGAAATGTTCCCTAGGAATAAGATAATGCCTTAATTTAGTTAGAGCTTAGATGACTTCATAGAACTCCTTGTCATATGTAGAGTAATTCTTCATCTCTTTGTTCTACTTCTCACTAAAGTAGGCCATTGGTTTCTCATCTTAGCTAAGAACAACCCATATTGAATTTTCATTACAATCACATTTGACTTGAAACACCTTATTGAAATATGAAGAGATAATATAGTCTTCACAATGATCTTCCTTTTCAACAAATTAAAACTTTTTTTAGTTGTTATTGTCCACCTAAAAGCTTGATTTTCCTTCTTGATGGTGTCATCTATTACAAAACATATTCGACTAAAATTTATGATAAACTTCCTATAGAATCTTGAAATTAATTAACAAAGCAATGGAACACTTCAAATATTATGGAAACACAAACATAGAAAAGCTTAAAATAAGTGAGACAAAAATGTGTGGTTTACCCAATTTGGGATACATCCACAAAGAAATATGATATTATCCAGTAAAACGAAGGGATACAAGCTACAAAAAGTCCTCTGTAATTTCCCCATTGGTCTCACATAGACTCTGATATTTTCATCACGCACAGAATAAAGCATAGTCGCAATATAATTCCCTTATATAAACTGAGGGTTTCCTTCTAGAGAAAAAAAACCTTAACATAAATTATACTATGAGATAATTTTCCTAACGAATGACTGAGATTGAATATGAAATTACAATATTTTATAAGGACATTTTTCTTCTAATTTTTTATTCGGCGATGTTGCCCTCGAATCCCCACGTGGGGGGGGGGGGTGCTCCAAAGAATTTTAGTCACCCCCCTTTACTCTCGAGGACAAAATATTAGGGGGTAAAGCCCCATCACACCCACTTGTTGGGGATTACGATACAAATGTAACTAAAAACATGACCTATGAATGAAGAAGATGAACACCCAACGATCTCCCACTTGGAGACTCATTATATAAAATCCTTCACTACTTCACGTGCTTGAAAATGTCTCCACTTGGACCTCGCTATTTCTCATATAAACCATCATACTTGAAGAAAATTTTAGACTAAGGAAAATCTCAATTTCTCCTTCGTTAGAAATTCTTCCTATATACTATTCATTTCATGTACCTCTGAATTATTTCTAGTGAAATTAAATGACTTGAAATTAAGTTTCCTAAAGCCTATTGAAATTTCTCCTTGAAAATAAGGATGCACTCCCATTTGATTCTCACAGATAGGTTGTAATCATGAGGCTCTCGCTAAAGAGTGGACCTTCGCAAAATCTTGTGACGTCTTGTCACAAAAAAAACCATCAAACTGAAAACACATCATTTTCTCCTTCAAAGAAAAAAAAAATTCACATCATGTGAATATGTCCATGTACTCTTACATATTGGTGTACAAAACCATCAACCAAACACAAGTTGACAAAACATGCCTTTTCAAACAACTGACTCCTAAGTCATAATAGAGCTCACATGTACAAATTTCCATATTTGTTGCATTTAAGTGTGTCTAACGTAACTCTACTTTCAACATCTTGCTTCATGCAACATGCACCATACTTTGAATTTGCAAAGACCCAGGAATTCTCCACCCCCCATTAAAATGACCCTACAAGTTGATTCTTTCAGTTTTTTCACTCTATAAGCATCAACGTACGATTATGCATGATGGAGAATCTAGATAGCGCTTTCCCTTGTTAATATATTTAACAAGGGACAGCGCTAGATATTCTCTATCATGCATAATCGTACGTTGGATTTGGTGATAATTGTCTCCAGATTTTGGCTTTCTGACCCGCAAAACATAATTATTTTAGAAGGGAGGGAAGGAGGGATGATCAATGCAATTAGAAATGTGAACCACTTTCTATTATGCCCATCCAAAAATCTCAGAGATGAATATACGAAATTCTGTCTCTGAAATGAAAATTTTGTCCACATATTTATAGTGGTTTTCAAAATTTGAAAGGACACAAAACTAATTTCTCCAAGCTTTCCAAAACTAATTTTCTTTGTGATTGCTTTTGAAATATTTACGTTGTCTTGTAGATTTGAATGAAAATTTGTGCCAGACCTTACACCAACCTCATATGTCGATGATTCCTCTTCCACCATTTATTATGTCACGAACTCGGTTAATTAGTATTTGGCATGCCCTTGAGTGCTCTATGTTAAAGACACTCATCTCATCTATATGTGTCCTTTACTCATCAAATACCATCATCATTGCATGCATCAAGTGACATATCCCCCTCATCAAGATCCCAATCCGCCTAATTTTGGATGCTCCTCATACACTAAGTACCTTGACCATATCAATGGAATGCCCAACTCCTAGCATGGTTCCCACCACACCAACACAACTATTGGAGATTCAAACGACCTCACCACTTAGAAAATGATACTAAATTATTTCACCCCCTTGTACTAGAACAATACATAGAAAGAATAACATAATTAATAGAAGAGATAAAAATATGAATTAGAGAAAGGCATGGATCACATATTAAAGGAAATAATAGAGCTCATGTACAAATTTCCATATTTGTTGCATTTATGTGTGTCTAACATAACTCTACTTTCAACATCTTGCTTCATGCAACATGCACCATACTTTGAATTTGCAAAGACCTAGGAATTCTCCATCCCCCATTAAAATGACCCTACAAGTTGATTCTTTTAGTTTTTTCACTCTATAAGCATCAACGTACGATTATGCATGATGGAGAATCTCTAACGCTTTCCCTTGTTAATATATTTAACAAGGGAAAGCGCTAGATATTCTCCATCATGCATAATCGTACGTTGGATTTGGTGATAATTGTCTCCATATTTTGGCTTTCTGACCCCGAAAAACATAATTATTTTAGAAGGGAGGGAAGGAGGGATGATCACATTGACTTGCTTGATGACATGTTTATGAAGATTAACTACCTCAAGAACTATTTTTTTGCGTAGGGAAAGAGACACATTCCCATGTCTGAGCATGAAAACGTTCTTTGATATTGTTAATGCCTCTAGTGTTTACTTTTACAAGTTCTATAGGCAGAGTCTGTAAAGGGCCAGGTAGCCTCTGGATCTCATCTTTTATGAAAGGTGACATATCTAGTAAATGCCCCTGCAGTCAATCTCTGGAATGGATCTAAATAGAAGTTCTGAACATTTTAATATCCGTAAAACACAAACTAAAATGAGCTAAATTGACTAATATTCTTCTAACTAACCTAAAATGAGCTAAATTGATTTTAATATTCTTCTAACTAACCTTGACTAAAATGAGCTAAATTGTACTTTGATACGAACTTTCATTAATTGGTTTTCTTTGAGTATTGCAATCATTTCCATAGGTTAATTTCCATTTTTGATTGAGAGTTAATTGCTTAGCATATATTGTGCAAGTGTACTTCAGAAGTATAAGAACCTGGATTGACATTTAATGCTTGTAATTTATCTCACAATTAATTTACCCATTAGGATGCTTTGACCTAGTAACTTGAGAGATGAAAAAGATCCTATCACATTAATGTGAGGATCCATTTTCACAATGAACATTAGGAAAAGACAATATTCATTGCAGTTGGTAATATAGTCAACTAGTAGACTATTCAATTATTAACAAAGTTGATGAAATAATGCAAGGAATTTAAGGTTGCATTTCAATTTTGAAAATTTTCTACAATAATTTTTGTAGGATAATTTGTTAATGCAAGTTTCCATAGTTATTTATAATTTTTATTTTAGAAAGAACCTTCAACCAAAAATACCCAAGGTTAGTCCCCCGTGTGCCCTTTGAGACACATTAGGTCATCCCACCAATTCATGCCCTATGCTTCATGAGTTGAAGAGTATCCTTCATACCCCTTACGCACCCCCATTTCTCCCCACTCCATCATGTGATGTTGCCACCTCATCACGTAATAAGGGTTTAAGAACCAACGACCTCTTGTCTATTTATGTGAAACACAAACATTATACACAACATTGTCTCAATCTCCCACGATATCAAGATGTGTTGGTCACCATACATCATGCCTCAATAGTAGCACCACCACTTACACCAACCTCATATGTTGATGATTCCTCTTCCACCATTTATTATGTCACGAACTCTGTTAATTAGTATTTGGCATGCCCTTGAGTGCTCTATGTTAAAGACACTCATCTCATCTATATGTGTCCTGTACTCATCAAATACCATCATCACTGCATGCATCAAGTGACATATCCCCCTCATCAAGATCCCAATCCGCCTAATTTTTGATGCTCCTCATACACTAAGTACCTTGACCATATCAATGGAATGCCCAACTCCTAGCATGGTTCCCACCACACCAACACAACTATTGGAGATTCAAACGACCTCACCTCTTAGAAAATGATAAGAAATTATTTCACCCCCTTGTACTAGAAAAATACATAGAAAGAATAACATATAATTAATAGAAGAGATAAAAATATGAATTAGAGAAAGGCATGGATCACATATTAAAGGAAATGTAAGCCAACCTAGAAAGAAACCAACTCTTCGCTCCCACTTCAAATAATTTTTAAGAGTAAACAATGAAAACAACAAATTGATCTATGTACTAGATGTACAACATTCAACCATACCTATATAAAGAGTGTACAATGAAATTAATGTTGGTTTACTTCAACACTTGGAAAATATCTTGTTTCTATCCCATTTGTGGAAGTTATGCAAATATGAAATAAAGATATGAGGTTATGAAGTTCTTAAATTTGATGAAGTCTAGATGACCCTACTTTTGAGGATTATCCTATAGAGTTATAAAAGATGAATCAAGGGAATAAAAATGTAATTCATAAACATTTTCATATATTCCTACTAATAAATAAAATATTATTACACAACTATATGCTAGATTTAGGAGAAACAACTGGTGTAATTAGATCAGTGATTTCATGTGTTAGGGTTGTGGATTCAGGCATTGAAACAACACCATTATATTTCAAATTTAAAAATGATGGTTTGAGTCCTAGGTAGCTTAGAATCCTACTTGTTTTAAAAATGAGGATGCACTCCCATTTGATTTTCACGGATAGGTTGTAATCATGAGGCTCTCGCTCAAGAGTGGAACTTCGCAAAATCTTGTGACGTCTTGTCACAAACAAAACCATCAAATTGAAAACACATCATTTTTCTCCTTCAAAGAAAAAAAAAATTCAGATCATGTGAATATGTCCATGTACTCTTACATATTGGTGTACAAAACCATCAACCAAACACAAGTTGACAAAACATGCCTTTTCAAACAACTGACTCTTAAGTCAAATAATAGAGCTCATGTGCAAATTTCCATATTTGTTGCATTTATGTGTGTCTAACATAACTCTACTTTCAACATCTTGCTTCATGCAACATGCACCATACTTTGAATTTGCAAAGACCCAGGAATTCTCCACCCCCCATTAAAATGACCCTACAAGTTGATTCCTTTAGTTTTTTCACTCTATAAGCATCGACGTACGATTATGCATGATGGAGAATCTCTAGCGCTTTCCCTTGTTAATATATTTAACAAGGGAAAGCGCTAGATATTCTCCATCATGCATAATCGTACGTTGGATTTGGTGATAATTGTCTCCATATTTTGGCTTTTTGACCCGCAAAACATAATTATTTTACAAGGGAGGGAAGGAGGGATGATCACATTGACTTGCTTGATGACATGTCTATGAAGATTAACTACCTCAAGAACTATTTTTTTGCGTAGGGAAAGAGACACATTCCCATGTCCGAGCATGAAAACGTTCTTTGATATTGTTAATGCCTCTAGTGTTTACTTCTACAAGTTCTATAGGCAGAGTCTGTAAAGGGCCAGGTAGCCTCTGGATCTCATCTTTTATGAAAGGTGACATATCTAGTAAATGCCCCTGCAGTCAATCTCTGGAATGGATCTAAATAAAAGTTCTTCATTTTAATATCCGTAAAAGACAACAACTTTAAAGTAAACTATGTACATGTTCCATTCATCATGAACACAGACCTCACAAGCCTCCTTGGCTTTGGAGCATTTTCCATGTTTTCCATGTAACCAAGACCCAAATAATTAGGCCCTTCTTGAAGAACATTTGGATCAACTATGCCTTGTACATTCTTGCCTTTAAAACCCTTTACTTTCATAGGACATTTTCATCAAAAATTTGGACCTTATTCCTCTAATGTCTCTCAAAAGAACTTACACATTCATTTTAAGAGGAAATTGAAGGTACTCTAATGTCTCTAATGTCTCTCAAAAGCACGTACACATTCATTTTCATAGGAAATTGAAGGTAGAAACCAATAGCTAATTCTTCCAACTAACCTTGACTAAAATGAGCTAAATTGTACTTTGATACGAACTTGATTTAAATTGTCCACCCCACATTAGGCACCAATGATTATAACCTTTAATGGGCTAGCACTGGTTTGTAATCATCTCAAAATGACTTAGTAGATGAAAAATTACTATGTTTGTAGTCATCGTTTCACACCATCTACATATGACTCTTCTACACATTATATGATTGAATTTATGGTAGGTCATCCCTTCTATCTAGAACATGATTGATTGTGACATTAGGTGAATAAAGGAAATTTGATAAGGAAGGAACACTAAGTTTATTCTCCTCCACCTACTCCATATTTAGTGATTGCCTATTTTTTCTCTTCCAACATTTTATTTTGGAAATTCATTTTGGTAGTTAATTCTACTAATAGTCACAACACCTGGAAGTCAAAGAAATTGTTATATACACTACTAAACTCAATTACCATTGTTTTTTATTGGACTTTACAATAACAAACAACGTAGAGTTCATTAATGTAGTAGTGTATATAATAATTATATGTATAGTGGTGTGGCTATCGATAATATTAGCTGCTAATGAATTTCGAGAAATTTCGAGAATAGAAAGTTGGAAGTGGAAAATTGAGAAATCACTAGCTATGGGGCGGATGGAGGAGGACAAACTAGAAACTATCTTCTGCTTATAAATTGTATTTTATTCACCTGTTGTCACAATCATTCATGGGATAGGTAGAGAGGATGACATTCCAAAATTTCATGTATATAATATGTAGAAGGGGTCATGTATGAGATGGTGTGAAGTGATGATGATTGACATGGTAAATTTTCATCTGCCAAGTCATTTTTAGATGATGATGACAAACCAATATTAGCCATTTTAAGGTTATAATAATTAACAAGAAATATGGGGAAGGAAATTCAAATGTCTCATCATGGAAATTATAAAAATTGTAAGGATGGGGTTATAAGTGTTATGGAAATTCTAAGTGCCAAATTCTAAGGAACAAGCCATATATTTGCTTCTCAAAAACTCTATTCAAGATATACTCTTAAAAAACCAAGTACAAATTTTAGTAATCCTAGAATCATGCTTTACATAAGGTAAAATTGGGGAACTCATGACTTGTACTATAAATAAAAAAACATTTACACTTACCAAAAAATATATGATAAAAATTGCCAAACTACATTTAAGCTTAAGCTTAAGGGGATATAATCATTATTGCCTTCCATATAGATAATGAAAATGATTGTTCTAAGTCTCATGTTGCTTCTCATGTTATTTTATAAACCTTGGTTGGAAAGAAAAATAGGAGGGCTGAAATGTAAGAAATATAGAACATATTGGATTTAACATCCTCAAATTGGATTTTACTCTGAGGTATTGATTTTTTGAAATCTATTTTGTGAATGTTGACCAATAGATATACATCATGGAGGATGAAAGACGAAGATCAACCGAATCCCATATGGAGTCTCGGGGATCGGAGGATGTTCAGGGTATTTAAATATAATCTTAAATCTACATACGTGTGTGTACATATGGAATTGATTTTTTTACTAACTTTGTGAGTGAAATTAGTTGTTAACAAGTTTCATATTTTAATTTTTAGGAGGCAAGAGGAGAAGGCTTTCTACTCCATCCATGGAGTGTGGCCAAGGTTCAACCGGTCGAGGTATGCCTGGTAGCAGGTTGGGGGAAGGGGGTGATATTTATTCTCCCGAAGGCCAGAAATCAACGGCTGCTGGTTCTCAACAGGGGCACTGTGGGTCTGGTTCTCAGCAGCGTCATTCTGGGGTTGGTTCTCAGCAGGGTCATGTTGGAGATGATGTTAACCAACAACATCAAGGTTGCCATCAATTTCAATATTTTTTCATTAAATTTTTACAACTTTTTTTACACATGTTTTTTCTAATATATGAAATTATATATATATTGATGCAGAGGCTCAAAATGTTCGAGCCAATGGTCAAAAAAGACGCAGGGCAGCGCGCTACATTGAAGAAGAAGGCTGTCAACCTAGCACAACTTATCCGGCTGAGATTACTAATATACCATGGGAAACGAACACGGCGGAATGCACCTTACAAAGGTGTCAAAGCCTTTATGCAAAATTGCAGAGAGATCTCCTGGATTTGACTCTACCTGCTGAGAGTAGACAGAGCCTAGAGATCGTTACACATTCATTGAGTGAAATGGTAAAAGTGTACAAAGATTTGGGGCCAACCACTGATTCTTTTGTAGAAGTGATGAGAAAGAGAGGAGAAACAATGATAGGTCCCGATAAATGGCAGGACATAAAAAAAAGAGTTTCAAGAAATGATGCTAAGTCAATGTTTAATTTTAAGGAAGGGCTAAAAAGAAAGATGTTGAAGGTGCAGTATTTCAAGCACCCAGACAAAGCAAAATATTTGTATAGTCGACATCTTGCGGCCTTTGGAAGGCTTCCATGGAACGATGAGGTTCCTCTTTATTTTGCACAAATGTTTTATGCATAATTTTTTTTGGATATGAAACCCGACTACAATGATCTTCCTTCAGAATTTTTTGGCCCGGGGAGAGGTCGATTATGTCAACGTAAGGGCGCTAAGCGAGATGTGGAGTTGCCTCGTCCTGAGCCGCCATTGGTGAGTCGACCGTCTCGAGTCGAAACCCTGCGATCAGAGATGGATGCGACTTCTCAAATAAGTCGTGAAGCAAGAGATGTTATGATTGAAAATGTTCATAGCGGATTGAGTGGAGTCAATATTGGCTTAAATAGACTAAGAGCACGTGAACATGCACGTGCCAATTTTGTTTATTATACAGATGAGGAGATTTACAACATGAATGTTGAAGATCTCCAAACATACGCAATAAATTGTCGCAATGGTCTGCAAGACCTAATTTTTCATGAGGAAGAGGGCACCGGAACGGTATGTGTTAGTGACCTTAGGGTTTGAAATTATATTTACATATACGTGTACAATTTGTAATAAATACATGTGTATGTACACATGTATACATTTATTTGTATGTGTACATTAATCTAACAAAATGTATGATTATATGTTAAAACACCATTTGCAGTTCTCAGGCATGATGCGTGATGAAAATGTTAATATTACGTTCGGGACCTCTGGCTCAAACGATGCAGCTGGGTCTGGCCATCATGATATGTTGGCAGATGTATGTTAGTGTTTTTTAAGTGACTCTAAAATAAATAATTGTTGCCACCATGTACATGTATGTATATATAATTCGATAAAATGTTTTAACAGGTACCGATTCCGTCTGATGTTTTTGGGATGTCAGTACCTTCTTCTTCTTTAGGAGATATACCTTCTACTTCATTGGGAGATGCACAAGTATGGACAATTTTTCACAAGTTCAAAATTTATGTTACCTCAAAAAGTTCCATTAAAAATTGAGATATATAGAGAGAGATCTATATTTTGAGTTATTTAAAATTTTTTGAATTTAGGTTCGTATAGAAGATTTTTTTAATCCGAGGACTTTAGCGACGGAGATAGGAACATCCACAGCATTTGAAGAAGTTGTCTTTAGTTCTTTTTTTTAATATTATTGTTCAAATAAGTTTATATATGTAGACATGCATTTTCATTTGAAAGTTTTTAATTTATATAAATTATTTATGTATATATATATATTTATATTTAACTGTACATGTATATTGTACAGGTTACCACTGGAGTTGTTTCTATGGCAGATCCTGTCCATCAAATGGAGAGGCAACCTTACGAGGTATTGCGTGATTTTTTTGTTATATATTTTGTTTTTTACATGAATTTCTAGATATATATGTTCTCATTCATTTTTAAAACTTCAAATTTTAATGTTTAAGTACATGTGCATTGTGTATGTAGGTTTTCCCTTTACAAGATAGCGAGCTAATCGAGACCCAGAGGCTAGATCCTCCATTTGATGGACAAGATATACAATAGATTTGATTTTATTTCAAAATTTAGATGGTTTTAAAATTTGTTAAACTTGATACAGTTTGATACTTGAGTGAGATTTACAATTTTTGGACATATTTTATTACAATGTTTTTTGGACATATTTTTTGACATATGTTAAATGTTTTTGTTGGATAGTTGAATTATAATTGGCATGGCATGTGATATTTAATATTAAATGTTTTTGTTAGATAGTTGAATTATAATTGGCATGGCATGTGATATTTAATGTTAAATGTTTTTGTTAGATAGTTGAATTATAATTGGCATGGCATTTGAAGTTTTTAAAACTACATGAATGATGGAATGTGAACCTACATTTGCACATGTGGTAAATTGATTTATGTTACTTGTAACACTTGACAATCCCCATTGATTTCATTGTACAGTATATGTTGATTTCTGATTTGATATAATTGCATACATATGATGGTACATTACTTGTAAAGTCATTGGATTAATAACTTGTTCATTGATTTCAGTGTTCTTTGGATGGTTTTAGTACTTTTGGCATGTGAATGTGAAGTACTGTTGTCATTGAATTACATTTGACATTTGATATTTAATGTTAAATATTTTTGTTGGATAGTTGAATTATAATTGGCATGGCATGTGATATTTAATGTTAAATGTTCTTGTTGGATAGTTGAATTATAATTCTAATGGTATCTGAAGTTTTTAAAACTACATGAATGATAGAATGTGAACCTACATTTGCACATGTGGTAAATTTAAATGTTACTTGTAACAAAACAATCCGCATTGATTTCATTATGTAGTATATGTTGATTTCTGATTTGATATAATTGCATGTATGATGGTACATTACTTGTAAAGTTATTGGATTAATAGTGTTCATTGATTTCAGTGTAAGCGCAAAAAATTATTGACAATGTAGAATGATTTTTGTGTTATAATAATTAAACCTAATAATATTGGAGAGCAAGAGAGACTTAAGGTATGGTGTTTACTACAAGAGTTTGAGTTAAATATTTAAATGGTTTATCTATCTTTCATAAAATAGTTTAAGATTGATCACAAGAATTAAGAGAATGTATGGTGTTTACTACAAGAGTTTGAGCTAAATATTTAAATGGTTTATCTATCTTTCATAAAATAGTTTAAGATTGATCACAAGAATTAAGAGAATGTCTCGGTCCATCATTGGTATGGTCCATCATAGAATGATCATCCATGTCAATGACTCTTAAGTCTATCTTTCCAAACCAATCCTCTTAGTGTGGTCGTCTTCTTTTCCAAGTGTGCCAACACATGCATTTTCTTTCTTCAAACCAATAGGTTTTGGATCAAGAAAGTCCCTCTTGATCTTATCTTCCATGTTCTTGACTTTACCCTGCAACGTGGTGCTTATTTCCTTCAAGTGAGCCCTTTCCATAAAGAGTTCCTGAAGTGTTTGTTCACCTTGTCGTATCTCCATGTCAAGCTTTTCAATTTCAACAGTTTGTCTAGAAAGTCCATCCTTGGAATTTTTTGCGTGAAAAACCAAGTAGGTTGAACCAACGTTGGTCTAGTGCATTGGAATTCATTAAAGAATTGGTCATTGGCGCTGCGTCAAGCTAGGAGTGAGCATCGTCACCAACCTGCTCTGAATATTTTACACTCCCTATGGTGAATGATACTTTAAATTGATTGACAGTCTAAGACTTTCGAATTTTTCCGAATGCCAAATGATCTTACAAAGTTACTATTTATAATATTCTAGTAGGTCATTTGGCGACAACTTTTACCAAAAACTTGAAACGACTTTGGCATGTGATATTTAATTTGTTAAATGTTTTTGTTGCATTGTTGAATTATAATTGGCATGGCTTAACAGTGCTTTTCACATATCTCTTCTCATGAAGCTCCATAGAACAATTCGATCTTGGGTCTGCTTGAATTGGTTCAAGCACTTTCCTTTTCGAATTATGTCTAATCGCTCCAATACGACATATATTGACTCCTTCCAAACGAAGTGCACCAATCCTCTTAGTGTGGTCGTCTTAGTGTGGCGTGTGATATTTAATTTGTTAAATGTTTTTGTTGGATTGTTGAATTATAATTGGCATGGCATGTGAAGTTTTTAAAACTCCAGTTATGGTTTCAATCTACATTTTGCATGTGATATTTAATGAACTTTAAATGTTAAATGTTTTAATGATGCACAATATATAATCGAAAGGGTTTTAAGACTTAAAGTTTTGGATGGTTTCAACCTACATTTGCACATATGGTAAATTGAAATTATGTTACTTGCAACAAGACAATCCCCATTGATTTCATTGTATATATGTTGATTTCTAATTTGATATAATTGCACATGTATGATGGTACATTACTTGTAAAGACATTGGATTAATAGTGTTCATTGATTTTACTTTAAGTGCAAAAAATTATTGATAATGTAGAACGATTTTTGTGTTATAATAATTAAACCTAATAATATTGGAGAGCAAGAGAGATGAGGTATGGTGTTTACTACAAGAGTTCGAGCGGGGCATTCAGTGACAACTTTTACTAGAAACTTGAAACAAAGAGAATCTATCTTTCGCTAGGACATCATGTAAGATGCTTGACATAAACAATAAAATTGTACTTAAAAGCCGAGATTCGGGCAAGTGGGGACAACCACTTGTTATCTCGTCCCTTGGAGGCTAGGCCATATGGGGACCGAATCTGACTTTACAAAATAAAGTGAAATAATTTGTACCATATGGTCGAAGAACATATACAAAAACAATTAATAAACAAGAACAATTAATTTCATTCTAGAATATATATATCCAATACATATTTAACATTTTTAATCAATGCACATGTATAGAAAAACTATTTTCAGTGGAAACTAGAGCACGTGCTTGTACCCAAACAATTTGTAACATTTGCAAACCACAAATAACATAAGCAATTCAATTTTTAGTTGAGTACTAAAAGGTTTAAAAGATAATAAATTGTTGTCCTGACACTTCACTCAAAAAAATTCTAATGGAATTCCATCCTCAATAATCCGTTCATGATCGGATTTTGACATTTTCCATTTCTTAATTTTTGATTTTTTCTTTGATTGAACTTCTATCAATTTTATGCGTGCTGCACACACCAAGTGACTATATTGACAACTTATGGAATCAGGTTCATAGTCTTCGAAGTAAACAAAGTCTCCACTTTGACGAGTTTGTTTGAAAAAATAACCTTTCAGTATAATAGACCCTTTGTCATACCGAAATCCGTGATCATTATAGTCTTGTAATAATTTCATTTTTTGTTCAGTGCAACGCATCAAATAATACTTCACATTTTCATCGTTGTCAATAGGTGCAATTACAGCAAAAACATCTCCTGCACAATAAAATAAATTTAACATTTAATTATGCATATTTAAATTTAAATTTGTAAATCTTTAAAAATCATTAACAAGTAATTCAAATGTTACCTTCTCTAACAAGATCAGAAACTCGATCACCATCGGATGATATTGTAGTTTCATCTGATTCCATTTCTTCAATCATTGCAACAGACATTTTTCCCTTTGTATTTAGCTCTGTATGTTTCCAATCGTTCACATACATTTTGTTTTCACAGATATCATTGGATTTTGTGTTGTCTATGCAAACATCACAAAAACAAGAATATTTTCTTTTATCCAATGCAAACACATTTGTGGACAATTTTGTTTGAATTGAATGCAATTTTCGAGTCCCTTTTATTGTTCCAACTTCATTTCCAATTGATCTATTTACGTCTCCGATTCCAATATGCCAGAAAAACCTTTAAATGGAAAATTAGAAAAAGAATTTGTAAATATGATATCAAAACACAATTAAAAATAATCATTGCATGATAAATGTACAATGTTTAAAATTAGATTACCAATATAAATTAAATTGAATGTACCTTTGCACTTCTCGTGATGGGTTAATCTCATGGCTTAGAGCATTTTTGCACCATTGAACAACTTCTTCAGCGTTCGCAAGTCGGCGTGCAAAGTGGTTCATTTGATATCTTTGAAGTACTCGTTTTATGCATGCTCCCGCACCGTCATGTTCTCCTTTTCCATGGCCAGTCTCAAAGAAATTCCAACAATGTTTAATGGAGGTTTTCTTATGAAGACGACACAACCAAAAAAATGATCGTGCAGATTTGAATTGACCTGCGCATCCGTCCGACCATATCCAATGTTCATTGAATGTTATTCCACGATTTTTCAATGAATCATAAATTTTTCCAAAACAATGTTGTACAAAACATGTATCATGCGTACGATCGTCACTGATATAAAAATGATATTCTTTAATGATATGTCAATTTTCACTCGTGCTTTCTATATGATCGACATTTTGTTCAGCATGTCTATATAGAATATGAACGAGCATGGAGACTTGGTCAGAGTGATAGTATTCACTCTGAATTTCTTTTTGTGGAGCAAATGTGTAGTTTTCTGCAAAATCAATCACTGAAAAAATGGTTCCTCGTGGAAAAACTTCACGAGATTTTTTGAATTGCAAGTCTTGCCATCGAGCTCTATGGGAATGCATGGTGTATTTGTAAATTTCTGCTTCAAACTTTCTCAAAAATTCTATTAGAAAAATTTCGTCTTCTCGTAATTGGATTCTTTTAACACTATCTGCACTTTGAATCGATGTATTGGTATATTCGTATCTCTTCCATTTCACTTTCATGTTGGACAATGATTGATCATTTATATCAATACGATATTTGTTTTGAAATTTAGTCAAATTTCCACAATCATCGTATTTTTTACCACCAACACATTTCTTTTTGTAAAATAGTTCATCGCTTTCTCTTTCACATAGAATTTGAGATATGAATTCACGGATAGTGGAAGGAGGAGGTGAATCCTTCCATAATGTTCTACCGAAATCAAGGAATGTGTCATAATATAACCCAAATTCCACATGATAACGGCAACAACAAGTGTCGCGTACGGTGATAGGTTTTACATACCATGGTTTTTGTTGAACAAAAGCACTGAGTGAAACTTGAATTTGACGATTCTCTTCTCTGAACTTGTTGAATAACTCTATTTGAGTGGTTTCCAAGAGATGTTTTTCATGTTCTTCGTATTGATTTCGCGCTATTCTTCTTCGCATCACATGTCTTGAAGTGGGTGAAACACGCGAATTGTTCTTCCAATATTCATATATTATTTTTTTAACATCTTCTCCAAGTCTATCTTTGTATGGTTGCCTACAAATAGCTCTCCAACAAGCAAGTTCATCATTTACGTCTATTTGCAGTCGAAATTTTCGATGTTTGTGCAGAGTTTTTCACGAGGTTCCCAGTGCTCGTGCCATAGATGTTAGATTCAAACGATTCTCTTGAGTACTTGGTGAAACCATTGCCATTTGTATTCCTCTACGTATATTTGAAACATTTTTATCTCTAGATCTCTTAATTGACTCTATAGCACTACTCATATTTTTTATCACCTCTTCTTTCATTTTTTTATCTTTGGTTGATTTTCTAATACCCAATAGTGTCGTCGCTTCTTTTAATTTCCTTGATGATAAGAGACCTTTCAACATTTGAGCTTGAACTGTCACCTCAGTTTTGAAAAACATTTCCAAAATTTTCTCGACACGATATCGTATAAAATAGTCAGGTTTTTTATCTCCATATGTGTGAGTGTCGACATTTTCTAACATCTCATTATCGATAGTGATTTCATCTGTACATATTCGAAAAATAGTACATATTCAATAAATAACTAAATTAATAAATATGTCAATAAATATTAGGAAAATTTTAAATATATCAATAGATCATAATATCTACATTTACATACCCGATTCAATTTCTGCTTGAGGTTGATTTTCTTCTTCAATATTTTGAGGAGTGTCTCTGTCTGTTTACATTAAACAAAATATTTTTCAAACTAGTTCATCAAATAAAATTAAGCTTCACATTGTACATTGGGAAAACTTTAAAAATATATCAATAGATCATAATATTTACATTTACATACCTGCTTCAATTTCTGCTTGAGGTTGATTTTCTTCTTCAATATTTTGAGGAATATCTCTGTCTGTGTACATCAAACAAAATATTTTTCAAACTAGTTTATCAAATAAAAATTAAGCATTACATTTTACATTAGGAAAATTTTAAATATATATCAATAGAGCATGTAATATTTACATTTACATACCTGCTTCAATTTCTGCTTGAGGTTGATTTTCCTCTTCAATATTTGAGAGAGCTTCTAACTTTCTTTTGCGATATTGTCTCGTCTCTTCTCTACGTTCCCCGGGCTTTCTTTTTCGATCATATTTTCTCACACAAGTTCTTCGATTTCCCATGATAATAGGGTATGAGGTTTAAAAAATTTCCTTTAAAAAATTAGACAATAACTCAATTACAAACAATATCACAAAAGATTTAATTTAAAAAAATCTTTTCTAAAAAATACTTAATCCAATCCAAAACACGTACATATCTCTAAGAAAAATCACACCGCCTCCAAGAAATGTCTTCCAAAAAAATTCTTTAAATCTTAAAATGTGAAGAAAAATTTTTGAACAAAAAAGCTCAAAAGATTTATTTCAACACAAAACACGTACATACCTCAAAGAAAAATCACATCGCCTCCAAAAATGTCTTCCAAAAAAGTTCTTTAAATTCAAACTTTGAACCTCCAAGAAAAATTACGCCGCCTCCAGAAAATGTCTTCCAAAAATTTTTTTTAAACCCAAACTTTGAAGAAATTTTTTTGAATTCAAACCAAGTTGTAAGATGAAATAAAAGTGCAGTAACAACATTTTTTAAGCTAAAATGCAAACTACCTCAATTTCATAACCACTATTTAGGAATGATAAATTTGATTACTCTAAACACGTGTTTACAAGAATTCTGTAGAATTCTGTGCGATTACATGGTCACTATAGGAAACACAGCAAACATTACAGGAATTCCTGTGTGATTACATGATCACTACAGGAAATTTATAGGAAATACATAATAATTACAGGAAAATATAGGTAATTATAAGAAAACAAGGGATGGACTTTTTTTTTTAGATATATAAAAAAATAAAAAACAGAAATCACTCAAAGCATAATATAAATGATAAAAAACATAACAAAATAGATGCAACACATACCAGTGGGGCCTCCTGGTTTATGTTGCCAGTAACACACTCATAAACTACATGAAATCATTCACCATATCATAGACATCCTCCTTATATTAAGGAATATAATAAACTTGGTAAAAAGGTGTAAAAAGGTGTTGTTATGTTCATATGAAATGACTATATCAGAATTCAATCCCTCTAACCTATTCCTTATTCATACATAAACTTTTATATAACAATATTAAATATCAAACTGATTTTCCCAAAAACAACGCCATTCCAATATTTCAAACTAAAAATAAAGTGATAAATAAGAAAGATAATGGTTATTGCATAATCTTATCAATCTTTCATGACTCATAGATTGAGTTCTTGACTTAGCTAATCGACTTTCAAATGAAAGAGAGAATTTTTGCAACTTTCAAAAATGGTCTGTAGGAATTGTTGAGTAGATGTACCTCGTTGACCACCCTTTGACCAACAGGTTACAAGAAGCTACAGAAATGCTGAATAGTAATTTCTTCATTAGATGAACATGCTAATCATCCTCCATATGTAAACATTGAATTTTTTGATGTGGACCTTCATAGAACTTGGATAAATTACATGAATTTTGTATTGGTTAAATTCCTGTCATTACAAGAATTCTTATAATTGATTGTTTCATGCATTAGTAAAGGAAATTATTTCAATTTATAAATTAAAAATAAAATGTGATTTCATAAAGGTTTGTTACCATTAATTCTAACCATCTATGACATTATCTTCATCAAAACTGGTAAAAAAAATAAGAAACAAAGGTTCAAATGGACGATAATAACATCAAAAATGAAGTGGCCAAGCATGTAAAGATCTAGACCCAACATATCCCCCAGGCTTATGTTTTTGCATGACCCTTATCGAACAAAAAATAAAGTCTTGTTTTCACTGTTTCATAAATCCTGGCAAATTTTTTTTCACAGTTTTACAAAAGCATGGTCAAAATTGCACTTCAGTGTTGCCTTATACTGCTCCAGCTACTTGAATGAGGAAATTTAAATTGGTATTTCAAGTCTTATCTCTGTCAGGTTTGTCTCTCAATTTTTCCTTAAAGCCTGTGATCCTTACCATTAAACTCTTCTTTATTTTAATGTTTTTAATGTTCTCATCCTAGATGTCGATGTATTTTGTTTGAGAGCTCTGCATTTTTCTTTGTTTTTATGATATTGACCTTTCAATACTTCATTCTTACACTTTACCACTTCATTCACCATTTATGTCTCATGTAATTCCTGTTTCAACTTTTTAATCTTCCTATTATTTTTCCTCAATTTGGTTAATAAAGTGTTGATTTGTTGATCCATAGGGTCCATTTCTTCTTGAGTTTCCTTTTGTGGTGAATGTTCTTCATAGGGTTCCTATTCTTGCTGGAATGGATGACTGTGTTCAGTATATACCTCTTCAGTATGTCCTTCTTCATTATAAATCCCTTGTTCTTCTTGCACCTCTTCTAGTGCCTCCTCATAGAATATCTGAGCTTTAGTTTTAGGTTTCTTAGGAGGTTTTGTGATTCAGTAGGATTTTAACTTTCTCCATAAGCTTCCTTCAATAATTGTGCCATTCATGAGCTCATGTTAATATACTGCAAGCTGTTGATGTGACCTTGGAGCTAGTTTTCCTTCTTTTTCACAAGGAGGTTGAGCCCACAACTTCTATGGGGAGGTGATTCTTGTTCATTCTGCACTTCTTATTCACTTTGTTCTTCTCCCTTCTTCTCTCCTATAATTTTCTCAAGTTGTTGGGTTTGAGGATTTTTCTCAGATTCTATATTTTATTGTGCATGGAATATGGTTTTCATGAATTTATAGGTTATTTCCCTCAGCATGTTCTTCCTCATTACCTAAGTTGGCTTCATTATGGTTTTCAAGTATTATTTATTCAACTTTGAACCTATTTATTTGTAAGAAAACACTCCAGGTTTGGTTCAATTTGTTCAATTCATCTAAGACAAGCAATTTGACTAATCCATGGTGGTAAAGGAACCTCTCCTTATTCTCACGACTTTTTTGAACCGTAATCGACATTTTCAACAAACTCTTATACAAGAAAATGGAAAATTGATACTCCTAGCATTATTTTTAACATGTTAGATCAGGTTTATATGATAAAGGAAGATAATGTTGTACCTTCCCTCACAGGTAACATATTTTTGGAGAAAATAAACCATATCTTCCAATGGATCCTTGAGCCACTGTCTCAACACACCTTTAGTCCAGTCGACATTCTATTTTGACCTATTTAGAAACTTTGTCCATGCTATATTTTTATCGACTGTCCTTTCAACCATTTCTAAGTTCTAAACATTTTTTTCCAATCATGTAACCCTAGTTGGGGTTTCCTCCAAGACTATAAGTTTTAAGTTGCCAAATTTTGCAATTTCTCCATTAAATGTGTTGGAAAACACCTTTGTGACCATAGTATTATGTCCCTAAAAATTTTCAAAGAAATGAAGTAATCCTTCCCTGTGGAATTGTATTCTACAGGTGGGGAACCTTTCTAAGGTTTCTATGACACAAGGTTGGATGCACACTACCCTGTGGTAGTGATATTTAGTTTCTTACCAAGAATCTGAAGAAGAGCTTTAATTTGAATTCTAATATTCAATGTGGAAAACAGGGTGGGAAAAATTTAGTTTTACAGGGTTTCAACCAACAATAAGATATAAAATGAGGAAATTCGAAATGGCTTAGTTTAAATGATAGTGATAATTGTAATGAAAATACAAATATCCCATCATTTTAGACAATCATCGAATTATATCATGAATTTTTGGAATGATGAGAAACAATCAGGTCAAGAACCATGATTGTGAAATGCCCAGTTCACCCTCGTTTTATATATAAAAGTAATGATTGCACAAAGGAATAGGTGATATCATAGGTATGTAATATAATGATGAAAGAGATAGTGTAGAATTGTTTGAGGTAAAATAAATTATTTCTAAAATATTTTTCAACTTAATAAATAAATATAAATAAATCACTTTACTTCATTACCTTTGCTGAAGGGCGCTCAATGTAAAATTGTTTGGTACCTTTATCTTTGGCATGCAGTAATGGAGTGAAGGACTTCTTGTTGAAGTTTCATTTTCTATTGAAGCTTTTATTACAGGAAATTACTCCTCAATTTGTAGGAATCTGAAACTTCATTGCAGGAAATTATTTTTCAAGTACAAGAATGTGGAAAACAATGTTTTCTTTGTTGATGCTGATTGAAATTTTTGTAGCTATATTGATGCAAATTTTCTTTGATGCAGTTACTTGGCAGGAGTGACCAATTTTTTAAAATAACTTTATTTAGACAAATAGCTGATGATATTTGGCTTCATGAATTCCTATAGTTGAAGAAATTTGATAGGAATGTTTTTTCTAAATTATGAAATTGTAGGGATTGAAAATATGCATGTTCATAAATTCCTGTAATTATAGGAATTTACAGAAACTTTTGTTTTCAGTTTTGTAATTACAATAAATAGTGCACACACTTTATTGTAGAAGAAATAGACCTCTACTAAAAAACATCACTTCCTTGTTGATACTTATTATCAAGCCATGTTATTTACACCTTTATGACACTATCGTGTGAATTTTTATCGAGCCTAGGACAATTAATGCTCGCCGATATTTTCAATTGTAATAAGTCTAAAAAACTTAAAGAAAACTCTAAGGGGGTTCTTTCTCCGTTATTAATCTATCAAGACCGGAAAAAGGGATAAACATGTGATTTATATATGTCCTTATCATAGTTTAATGAGCATAAGAAGGAACACAGTTAGCTCATTATTTTTCAAAATGTAAATTCAGGATGAAAGTGGAGGAGGGGAATCACCACCTTTATCCACAATTTCCATCTCTGCTTTCTAAAATAATTTTTAAATAAAATCATCTTTGGAAATTGGTTTATTGTACAACTTAAACCTATGATCATTGACTATAAATGATATGTTTGATCTACCAATTGTTTTTACTTCTACAACACCATTATCAAACACAATTTTAATTTCATAGGTGTTAGCCATCAGTAAATTTTTGTCATAGCAAATGATGGCTAAAACAAATCTTGAGCCTTCAAGAGATTATTTTCACAGAAAATTTCTCATTCTTGAAGCCTTCTGATGCTTTCTAAACTAAAAAAAGTAATCTTCAATTCTGTTTCATTCAAAAATCCACCAAGAAACCTTGCTGAGATCAAAGAGACTGTTTTTTAGGCCATTTTCCATAATTTTCTAAGTCTGTTTCACTCATTTTCCCCTTATTTTATCCTTCATTTTCCTCTGAAAAATCCCCTTTTCTCCTTCTCATTTACCCTACATTCTCCTCAAAAACCTTCAAAAATCCCTTTTAAACCTATAAAAAACACCTTTTTATGGTTTAAATTACCCTATTTTACCTATCGAAACCTTAAAAAACCCTTAAAAACCCTTCTTTTGGCCTAAAAGGCGCCCTTTTTATACACAGGCTCTTAAGCCCCTTTATGGCTTAGCCCCCAGCTCCTTCTTTGTCATATGACTTAACACCCGCGACCTGGCGCTAAAATCCTTAGCCCACTAGCCCCTTTTTTCCTCCGTCCCTGGTCCCCTATTCCTCCATAGGACCACACTTCTACCTTATCCCTAGCCCCCCTTCCCTTATCTTCTATTTTACCCTCGCGCCTATGGTAAAACGCGTTTTTTCTTTGTATCTTCCCCGCTCTACTTGGAAAATTCTGCATAAATCCTGGCCGTAGATCTATATGATACAACGATGCTGATTCATCCCCACCGTCCCTTTTTCTTCCTTAGCCGCATTCTTCCATTCCTTTTTTCCCCGTCTTACCACTCCGCGAATCCATCCCCACCGTTGATCTATAGAGATCAACGGCCACCATCTTTCCCTTCTTTCCCTTCATCCTCCAGACTAATATATACCCTTTCACCCCCATAAACACATCCCTACCGTTGATTCCCTTCATCCAACAACTCTTGTTTAACCCGACATCCGACCCCGCCGATCAACCATCCCGCTACCAAACAAAAGAGGTGACGTTATACTCCGGTCCCACCCCCCACTATGAAGCCATCTCCTAATCTCTGCTTGACACCTGACTTCCACTATTTCCCTTGCCCATGCACCTTTCCCCATTGCGCTCCTCCCCCACCGTTGGATCTACACCCCATCATCCAATGGTTCACATTCTAATTCACGCAACTTTTGCTGCCGGGGTTTAACAACCAAAAGTCATGCGAAACTGCTGGTTTCCTAGAGGATGCATGTCGCACAACGCATGGAATCGCGTTCGATCGAACGTAAACCACTTACCGCCTGGATGCCGTGCGAAAACCACTAATGTTTTTCGCAAAACCACCAAGCCATTTTTCGCGCCAAATGCAGTTTTAAACCCTGTTTTCACGGGTTTTGTTCATAAAACCTCCCCCTACATGAATTTCCTCTGCCTCACTATTCCTTCGCTTTCGCCAGCCTCTGCATGCTGTTTTTCCAACCCCATAGGGTTTTATAATGTTTTTGTTGGTTTTTTGTAGGTTCAATGGTGGTTTTAGGGCCGAAAACCCTCCTATAGTCCATAAAGGGACTGGGCCAGAAGGTGACAACCTTCGTGGTCCAAAAAGAGGCCAAATCACGAAGAAAAGAACCACCATGTTTCATTTCATGGTTTGATCAGTGCTTTATGAGCACTGGTTATACAATCAAACCCTCCAACGCTCTAAAAGCCACCTGTACATAACAAAGAAGAAAGAACAATGAAGATAGAGATTGAAGATTAAAGGATTAAAGTAAAGTATGAAGATTCAAAGATTAATCCATAGTTTAAGGGTTAAAGACGTAGTTTAAGGCCCGAAGATGATTATAAAGACCTAAAAGACAAATCAAAGGCCTAAACAGAGTTTAAAGTGTCAAACACAGACAGATCACCCAAAAGAAGGCTTTAAATGCCAAATCACTGAAGCCTTTACTGCTCCAAAGATCAGAAATGCCACCTACAAGCCTATTTCCTCAAAATAATACAAATTGCATGCACAGTCAGGAATATTTGCCAAAGACAGCTCAGAATTAATTGCCAGCCTACTAAAAGCCTCCAAAGACAAAAGTGCCTGAAGTTGATGAAATTTAATGTAAAATTGATTAAATCATAGTTAAGACATCTGATATCTTCTCCCTTAGGCCTCCCAAAGGCCGAGAAGCATTTAATATGTATTAATTGAACAATTAAACCTCCCTATCACCAGGGAAAATTTTAAGAACCCCCCTAAATATATATATATATATATATATATATATATATATATATATATATATATAATAGGTGAATCCCCATGATACATAGGAAAAATGGAAGGCGATTTTATTAATAATATAATATGTATATATAATTTTTTGGCAAATCTCTCACGAGATTATATTATCTTGTAAAAAGATGGCGAATCACCAGTACAAATGGCGAATCACTACTACAAAATGGTGAATCGTTGTCTAGTGGAGTTCGGGTTGTTGGTTCCAATGAAGATATGGTAATTGAACCAGGAGTAGAAGGAAGAGAACCACCGAGACCAAGCATGGCACATGGTGACTCATGAGGGAAGTAGTTCTCGTGCAGTTTGGAAAATGCATTCTTCTAGTTCTGATAAGTGTAATGTTGTTGCTCATGCTACTACTAGCACTGATATTGAGGTTGGAGAAGAGTTTCAACAAATTGGGATCTTTGCAGATCATTTTGTTTCAAAAATCCTCCAACACAAAGGCCCATGCCTCTGCCGATCTCTTCAATGAGCAAAACAAGTCGAACAAAAATTAAAATGCCAATAACTAATGAACAGAGTCAATACGACAATCCCAACACACCTCCAAACCGACAATTGTGCCTCACTGTCTGCTACGCGCATCCAAACCGACTCAGCTCATGCCAGAATTTTCTCGTGGGAATGGATCGAGGAATTCGAGGGGGCGGTATCATAAATTCATGAAGCTCAACTCATCCCTCCACAGTCCAATGCAACAATGGAGGTTGGCTCTCCTCCACGCATATAATCACCAATAGGCACCAGCAGTTACACAACTATTACACAATCCAGGCCTCTCACAATAGTGGCCTCTCACAAGTTTGACTGGTGACAGTACTTGACTAAAAACTTTAAAAATAAAAGTTTGACCAAGCAAGGTAGTATTCAATTTTTTATCTTTTAATTAAAGAATTCAACATCCCAATATATAAAAATACCATCAAACGAACATTATGCACTCCACTCATAAAAAAATTCAGGATAAGAGAAAGTGTAACTTCTCATTCCATTCATAACACAACTCATGATAAGAGAAAGTGCAACTTCCCATAATGGTAAAACAAAAGGAGGAACTTTAATAATGATAAAACAATTCCAAAGTGTGGGGTATCCCACTTTTTATTCACACACCAAACAACCCATCAACAAATTACTTGCACTTGTCCTTGCCAGAAATCAAGAAATTGATTTTACATCAGAAATTAACGAAAAAAACTGCATATGGTAGAGAGCCTTAGTCATGGGCTAAAATTTTAATGTTGGTCGTTATGGAAATCGACTTATTGCCAACTATCCAAACCTTGAAGTGAAAATTACATTACAGTATGTACAAAAATGGATATAGTTTGAACATGTAAACTCCCCAAGTTTTCTTGTGCCCCTCATTCATGGATGTTGTTAAGCTGTAACATGGGAAACCCCCCCTTCCCTTATAGTTCGGTGCTTAGGGTTGCACAGTTTCCATATCCAACCATCAATCCAGTCAGCTTCTTATTATTCAGACGCTATTGGTAGACCGTTGGTTTTTCAAATATGTTACCAAATTATGAAAAAAATCAAATAAATAATGAATTCATGATTATCTTTGGAGAGTATCTATGTATGATTAATTTCATTGTGACATAATAGCTAAAGAAAAAATATCATTAGGTAAGCAACCCAATTTAAATCTTGAAGATACATAATCTTCAGTGATTTCAATAACTGAACAATAATTAATTGCTCTGT
This sequence comes from Pinus albicaulis, assembly GCA_034641835.2. Classification (NCBI taxonomy): domain Eukaryota; kingdom Viridiplantae; phylum Streptophyta; class Pinopsida; order Pinales; family Pinaceae; genus Pinus; species Pinus albicaulis. Next base: position 599,083,423 of record CM076572.1, read on the forward strand.
ACTCGTTAGGGAACGGTATGAGGTGTGGAAAACCGAGCACGTTTGAAGTCAAATATAATCTTCAGAATTTTATAATATAATACAACTCTCGCTTACTTACAAAAGAAAAAAAAAGCATATTATAATTTCACTATCAAATATCAAATATCAAAAGTATGAATTATTTCTTTCATATGCCCCCCTCATGGATTCTAAATATTTGAGTTGTTTACATCTTTAGTCTTTTACACACATTTTTTTTCCAAGAAAAAACTGTGTTTTCTATTTCAAGTGTGAAAGAAAAATATGCATGGAAAAGTTTGCGCTTTCATACAAAACTACTAGTCTAAATACATTGGAACTTAACCATTGGATTTACCCCAAATACATACCACATCCATCTTCTGCAATCAGTATACACTATACATGAAAACAAGAGTTACAAGTCAACTAGAGCACCTCCCATTGTTCTTATAAGTCAATAGAGTATTTTATATCTCACTGGGAAGCTTGCTTCCCCCTTGAACTCCTTGAACAAGAGCAAACCTTTCTGTTGTGCCATAACTTTTTTTGAGAGTCCATTGGATGATTTGTTAAATTCTCTATACAGATGTTGCAACGGACCTGTTGACGGGAAAATATGTCCGGCCAATAGTAGGGGATCTCCCCGGTAGAAAGTCCCAATTAGACTTTGAACCGTTTGGAGTAGGGATCCCGTCCGGGGTGTGGGTCCGGCTACCACTTAAATGACTTTCTCTTCGGTCTCGAGCAACCTGATTGAAACTGCAAACATACACTTATTTACATGATACAGAATACATGACTGATGTATCAAACCAATAATGACACTGTGCGTAGCAAGGTAATAGAAAAAATGCATACACTCAGGAAATGTCGTTAGCAACACATCTATGGGGTATGCATGCAGGATAATCTGACCACCAAAGAAACATTTTTTTATGGCAAGAATATCCCTTAACTTTCCGAAAGATATAACGAAACGCTAATAAAACAGTTCATTAACATTCATCATAAGAGTAAATAAACTTGAGCATCATCAACACAATCACAGATAGCTATGGTGCATAAATGATACTATTAATAACACAGATTCATTAATCAAAAGATATTCTGAAACTGTAAGCAGAATACACACAGTGTTGTCACAGCTAAACACATCATCCAATCAAAGGGGTTTTAACATGTATTGTATTACATATTCCAAGAGTATGATCCTTCAGTTACAATGCAATATTGCCTTTCAGTCCAAAAAAGAGCAGCCCTTAACTATGTGTCCCACAGGGGTATTTATAGTTTCAAGAAACGCCCTCAGGCTTTCCGACGCTTCAACTTCCCGACGGTTCAGCTTCCCTGCGACCTTTGCTGAACATGCGACCTGCGACCCAGAAGATTGCGACCTGCGACTTAGGCGCCGGTGTGACTTGCGACCTGGGGACAAATGCGACCTGTGACTAGTGTGCCGGTGCGACCTGCGACCAGGGGACGGTCGCGACTTGCGCCTGAAAAGCTTTGCTATGGGGGTGGTTGTGTGATTGAGGTTTCTGGAACATCAACTTTCTTGCCCTTGAGGAAATCTCGCCAAGTCTGGTAATCCGCTGTTATAGGAGCGACAAGAGGGGTTTCCTCTTTTATTCGATGCATACATTCTAGGGCATTCGGTACCAGAGTCTCCTTCTTCTGAGAGATCAGGATTGAGAGGGAGGCAAGCTTGGTATAGATTTGTACTGGAGTGAAAAGCAACCGATTTAGGTTCTCTTGTGATGCCTCGAATTCTGGTGCGGCAGCAGCTTGTCTCACGGGTTGCAGAAAAGACTGAATTTCCTGCTCTACCTGTTCCCAGTCTTTAGTTTCATCCAGTGCCCCTAATGACGGAATGTGATGAAGAGCGCTCATGGAGTCAATACCACTGATCAGGTGGTTATATGCAGACATCACTTTGTCCAAATCTTTGGCCAGCTTGTCTTTGGACTGCATATTCATCCGAATTTGTACTTTGGCTTCTTGTGTATGACTCCAATCCTTCCTAGGCACATGTTCGGGAGCTTGCTGATACTGCGCTGTCCAGTTCATCATTTTGTCCAAAGCTGCCGAGGCTTCCTTGAGCTGCTCATGCTTCTGTTTGGTTTCCTCTCGTGCCTCTACCAACGGGGCCACTGTTTGTTTTAGTGTGATCATTTCCTTATATACTTGCCTCATGGTCATTTCCAACACATCACACTCTTTCCTGACCGCCAGTGGGACCTCATTCACTTGGGCGGGCTTACCTTGGAGCTGTAGCATCTCGCTTTCTAGTCTTGATTTCTCTTGCTCTGCTGCTTTTAGCCTGTTCTGTAGGGAAATAATCTCCCTGCTCATTCTAGTGACATTTTCCTCCATGGCTACGGCAAAAGCGGTGCCTGTTGACGCTATCATAACAGGGTTAGTCCTTGTATCTGGGACTATGTCCTTTCCAGTGGCGACCGTAGATATGGCGGGATGGCTTTGCGCCAAGGATTTCCTTTTCTCTTGCCGTATTTTGAAAGAGAATTGGTCAAATGTCAATCTGGTCAGGTCGAAGACTTCTTCTTCTTGCTCCCCGGGAAAATCATCAACATTGAGGGTACTTTTCGCGCCACCTGAAGGGATATTCAGGGGAGATATGACAATGTCGTCTATTAGCTCGTCCTCCTCATCCTGTGTTTGATCCTTTTCTTTCTCCTTTTGCCGGCGCTCGGCTTCCGCCTTGTCGTGTTCCTCCTTCTTCCTACGTTCTGTCTCTGCCTCTGCTTCCTTTTCAGCTTTTCTCTTTCGCTCTGCCGCGGTGGCTTGTTCTTCCTTCTTTTGACGATCGACTTTGTCGAGTTCTTCCTTAAGTGCTTGTTCTGCCGCTGCCTGTGCCTTCTTTTCCTGTCTTTCCTTTTCCTCTTCCTTTTTCTTTTTCCGCTCTGTCCTGGCATCTTTCTTACGTTTCTCTTCATCCTCCTTCATTTTATTCTCCTCTTCCTTCTTGGCTTGGGCTTCTGCTGCCCGTTGCTGATTCGAGGTGTCCGGCCCCGTACTGGTCTGTGTTCTCTTATCTTTGGAGGAAGAAGAGCCTCCAAGCTTATGGCTTCTATCTTCTAAATTCTGGTGATCCTCTTCTTCTTGGTCAGAGTCGATCCCTGGAGCTAGATGCATGTCTGCGTTGTACCAGTTTCTTTTTTCGTCCTCTACCGGGCGCTCGACATGCTGATAACTCCATCTAAAATTGGCCCTCTTACAATGCTCAGGAACTATCCTGACTGGGTCATAAGTTCGGCAATCCAGATTTCTGAAGTGGTAACTTTTTATTTCTTCCCCTTCACGCCCTACTTCTCTGAAGTCCTTGACCGTATAAGCACCAATGGTGAGAGGTAGAGCGGGCCAAGGTTTCTTCTTCCCTTTGGAAAGGACATTGGAGAAGCCCGAGGTCATCTGGGAACATACCTCCTGCATGAGCACCTTATCGGTAATGAACTTAGGCAGAGCATGTGGTGCTTTGAATGAGCCAAACACTCGGATGATCGTGAATTCAGCGAATGGAAACCAGTGTGCCACCTGACCTAGTGTCTCCATTGCTCGCCAAGACATGCAGGGGGTGTCTTGACCAAATAGTTTCCCGTAAAGGGCGGGAATGAATATATGAGAGATTTGCTCGATGTCTGACTTGTACCTGGATTCCCAGAATACCTTGGTCTGCAAATGGATTGCCCGGGTCTGTTCGGAGTCCCAATTATGTGGCCATCCCTCAACATGCAGCTGGGCACAGAAAGCATCTAATAAATACGAAGCCATATAGAATTCTGACGGCGCTCCCTCATCTGGGGCTAAAGCTGAAGCCAAATTTGTGTGCATGGAGCCCATTAATATACCAGCCCAATTGAACCGAGTGCCGTGTACTGTTACGTGTTCCATAATGGTTGCCCATGTTCCGTTGAAAGTGGTGGCGTCCGAACGTCCGTACACTCTGCACAACATGGCGGCCACTAACTTATACACCTTCCTCAGACTGGCCACCGGGTACTCCTGGTCTTTTTTGATTTTAAATTTATCTGGTTCCGCCCACCATTTTCTGATTGTATCAACCATCGGCACTTCATTTGCAGAAAACCATCTCGGGGTGAAGTTTACCTCTAGTTTGGGGAGCGAGTAGTAGACCTGTGCTTTTGAGCTCTCCAACGTTGCAAAAGCTTTACCTCCACTATCTCGGATTGCGAAATTCTTAGGATCCGTCTTCTGTATGATCCAGTCTATCATTTCTGGGCACGGAAAGATGGCGGGATGTGACCCTGCTAGGTGCAATTTGGATTTCTTGACCTTCAGGTATACCTCCCGGTCCGGGAGATCTTCCGGAAACTCATCTTCTGTTATGGCGAACTCGCGGTATACTTCATACCACCTGAGGCTGTCCTCCTTTGCGAAGGTGCAAAGGGTGTCTCGGTATATTGGTGGAGGAGATGTTTGTATGTCTGTGTCTGACTCTTCCTCCACCACCTGCTTACTTCTCCTTCGGGATACCCGGGGTGCCATATTGCTAGAGTCGGAGAGGACCGGTATCGTGTCTACTCTAAATTCACCTGTTGCATTCAAGAAATAATCCCAGGATGAGAAAGACATGATGATAACGGCTAAATATAGTCTACACATGCAGAGTTTAATTAACTGTTCTCAGGGGGGGCGCAGGGTCGCAGATCTGCAAAAGCACTCACACGCGACCTCGCGACCTCGCGACTAGGTCGCAGGGTCGCAGAGTCGGTAAATGGAGGGAGTACGACCTTTGCGACTTTGCGACCAGGTCGCTGGGTCGCAAGCCGCACTTGAGCCTGTCTAGGGGTTTCGCGCGCGCGCGGTTTTGCGGATAAACTCTCCTTAACAGGAAAAATACGCGGCTTGAAAAGGTCTAAACTGAAAATAAGGCACAGCCATGTGGAATTGGGTAAGATACAGGTGACCCTGGGGTTCGCGAGAAACAAAACAACAAATAAAACTCAACAGAAACCCTACACCTTCACCAGAAAGAAATTAAGGCCGAGGGGAGGCTCAAAAATGGCAAGAAATGCTGGGGAAGGAAACACAGGGAGGAAAAGGCAACTTACCCGGAAGAAAACGCGCTAGTCGACCTGTCAGAGCAATTCCACGATTTTCGCCGTGAGTCACAAATGCGACCTAGCGACCTGCCCTTATAAAAAGGAGTCGCACGTGTGAGCAATAAATAGGGTCGCAAGTTGGTAGTTTGCGACCTCGCGACCTCGCGACCGCTGGGTCGCAAGGTCGCTGAGTCGCTAATTCCCCTAATACTTCACCTTGCGACCTTTGCGACCTTGCGACCTTGCGACCGGGTCGCTGGGTCGCAAGGTCGCAAATTTCTTGACTTCCGACTCTTGCGACCTGGCGACCTGGCGACCTTAGGGTCGCTGGGTCGCATAGGTCGCATGGGTCGCAAATCCTGGATCCCCGACTTAGCGACTTGCTCTTTAAAACTTTACTTGGCTTTTTTCTTCTTTAGTTTCAAAGGGGCTCCAAATTTTTTTTTGAAGTGTGTGTTATTATTTTTTTGTATTTTTTGGAGGGTGTTGTAGGAGCTACAACAAATGGCGATTCACTGGATGAATTCAGAGTCTCTGCCGATGAAAGGTCGATGAGGGAGGAGGGAGGGGTCTAATACTAGCTTGTTCTTTTACCTCAGAGTTTACACCGTCCTTCCTTTGCCACCCCGCATAGTTGCCTGGCATTTTGGCTTATTAGGTGCAAATCAACCAAATTTTAATTCCTCGCGCTCCAGGATCGAGAGGGTCGGGGAAACCTTGGAGAACTGCAGGGTCCGGTACAATTATTTCGTCCTCATGGTGTTGCTCCGCTACCAGCGAACCTCTCGGCTCCGGCGGAGTCACTGCCTAAGGAGTCATGAACATTGCTCCGCTGCCAGCGAGCCTAGTCAGTACCCCGGCGGAGTCGTTACAACACCTCTCTGCGCAGGAAGCCTTTCTCAATCCTTTACCCTTTATTTGTGTGCGATTGCACTTATTTGAGAATGTGCCTGTAGCACTTATTTGAGAATGTGCCTGTAGCACTTATTTAGATGGGCATATTTTGCCTGGGCGGATGAGGGATCCCGACTTATTTTGCTTGCAGAGAGGTTGCTCCTGGTCTCATATGAGGACTTGGGTTTTTCCCGGATGACCTGCAATTCTCTTGAGTTAGCCCTGTTCCCTCACGATCCAGTTGCTGCTATGTAAGACCTTCTCTGCCTGCACCCTTCGAAGCCACTAGGTGGTTTCTTATGCTTGAAGACTCTGGTAAGGTCGTGTACTGTCCTTCGGTGCCCATTACAAGCGAGTTTCGACTGCCCCGTGTTTTACAAGAAAGGCCTTTCATCAGCATAGAACCTCTTCAATGAGTGAGCCAGTTGCGGGCAGCTTAGGCAAGGTCTTCTTTGAAGAGTTAGAGAAAGAGTTTTTTTTTTTTTTTTTTTTTTTTTTTAATACAGAACAAAAACGAATTTTATGATACAAAGGGGAAAACAGCCCTTTGAGGGATATTCAAGTAAAATAGTGTTTGAGGTCATGCCCGTTTACCGAGAGGACCTCAACTTTTCCTTCCAGAGTTTGCAATCGGAAAGTATGGGGACCAACCTTTTCTTTAACCTGAAAGGGACCTATCCATAGTGCTTGAAATTTGGCATGTTTTCCTTTCTCTTCGTGAGCTTTATCCCACTTTAGGACAAGATCTCCTACTTCAAATTTTTTATCTCCTGCAGACTTTTTATCGAACCATTTCTTGATCCGACTCTGGTGGATGGCTAATTTCTCCCGGGTTTTCTGCCTTTCCTCTTCTAATTTCAGCAGGGTGTCAATGCGGGTTTGCAAGGCGGGGCAAGGGGTACCATGACACTCTTGAGACAACTGTAGAGCAGGAAGAGACAAATTGGGTGGGAGGACAGCTTCTTTCCCATACACGAGAAAATATGGTGAGGTGCCTATTGAGGACTTAGGGGTGACGCGATTGGCCCAAAGTGCATTTTGGAGAGCATTATGCCAGTTGCGTTGGTGAGACAGTAAGGTCTTTTTAATGATGCGAATCAGATTTTTATTGGTTGATTCCGCTAGACCATTTCCTTGGGGATAGTATTTTGCAGAGTGTTTAAGGACGATGCCATTTTCTAAAGCAAAATCATATAATTTAAAAGATGAAAAATATGTTGCATTATCAAAAACCAAGGAAGTCGGAACGCCAAACCTGGTAATGATGGAATGAATGACAAATTGCATTACCTCCTGATCGTTGACTTGGCGTAATGGTACTGCTTCAACCCACTTGGTAAAGTAATCAGTGGCTGTTAGGATGTACCGGTGTTGCTTAGAAGAGTGGGGTAGGATCTCGCCAATGACGTCTAGACCCCATTGTTGAAAAGGCTCTTCCACTGCTACTGACAACAAAGGGGCGGCGGGGCGCGCTTCTCGGTTTGCGAATTTCTGGCATTGAACACACTTCCGAACATATGCGTGGGCATCTTTGAAAAGAGTTGGCCAATAATAACTTGCTCGCATTATTTTATGGGCTGTAGTATCCTCGGCAAAATGACCTCCTGCTGGTCCATCATGCAGCTCGATTAAGATCTTCTGAGCTTCATCATATTCCAGGCAGCGTAACATGACCCCATCGGAATGTTTCCTGAAAAGCTTCCCTTGGATTAACTGGTAAGGCGCAGCTTTGAGTCTGATTTCACGTTTCTGCCGGGCATTTAGAGCGGGGTCCAATGTACCGTGTGCTAAATATCCTGAAATATCCGAGTACCAAGAAGGGTTCCTTACCTGAGGCAAGACGTCAGTTTGGTACATATCAATTTCTTGTTCCCAATTATCTTCTTCACTCTGTTGGGAACTTGCGGCCTCTGCAGCCATTTGGCATAGACCTTGCCCTTTAACCGTGTGTGCTGGCTTAAACTCTAAGTCATATTCTTGCATACACGCAACCCAGTTCCCTCGTCCCTCGCCCAGCTCTTGCTGCATGAACAGTGAGTGGACAGCTGGGTGAGGAACGTAAACTGTGACATGGTTTTTTAGGATGTATGGTCTGAAATGTTTGACTGCTTTATATACCGCATAGGCCTGTTTTTCGATTTCAGGATAATTCAATTCAGCCCCTTGCAGACCAGTGCTCATGAATGAAATGGGGCGTTCGTCATTATTCCTGTCCTTTTGCGTGAGTACAGCTGCTAAGGACGAATCCGAAGCGAAAGTATACAAGCTAAAATCTCTGCCGAAATCTGGGCTCTGGAGGGAAGGTGCTTCGGCTATAGCTTTCTTGATCTGGTCGAAAGCTTCCTTTTCGGGCTGATTCCATTTGAAGGTAGCATTTTTATTTATCATTCCCTGTAGTGGTTTAACTATCTGGGTGAAATCTAATATAAACTTATGTACAAAATTGATCTTTCCCAAAAAGGACTGCATTGCTTTCTTACTGCTGGGGGGAGAAATCTGAGCAATGGCTTTCGCACGTTCTGGATCAACGACAATGCCTTGCTTAGTTATGATGTGACCCAGTAAATTTCCCTCCGCTACGGCAAAAACGCTCTTCTTTGGGTTGAGCGAGATACCGTATTTTCTGCACCTTTCGAAGATCTGTCTGAGGTGACGCAAATGATCCCCTCGGCGTTTAGAGAACACAGTAACATCATCCAAGTAGACTACCACACTTTGGCCTATCAGACCCCTGAATGCTATATCCATAGCTCTTTGGAACGTTGCTCCTGCGTTGATTAATCCAAAAGGCATGCACCTGTAAGCGAAAGTTCCCCACTTAGTCCGAAAGGTAGTCTTCAACCTATCTGGTTCAGCCACCAGTACCTGATTGTAACCAGAGAATCCGTCCAACAGAGAGAACATCTCTGACCCGGACACTGCTTGTAATATTTGCTCCATAGGGGGTACCGGGTAATTATCTTTATTCGAGGCCCGGTTCAAGTTTTGGAAATCTACGCATAAGCGAATTTCACCTGACTTCTTCTGTACCGGAACCAAATTAGACACCCATGTGGAATGGCGAACTTTAAAGATAATGCGTGCATCTAAAATTTTTTTGAGTTCCTTCAGAATCAGTGGTTCCATCGTAGGGTGTACTTTCCTGAGCTTTTGTTGGAAAGGTTTTACATTTTCTTTGATGGGTATCACATGTTGTATGATTCGAGTATCGTATATGCGTAATTCCTCATATGTCCAAGCGAACACGTCACGATATTTGCGAAATAGCTGAGTGAAATCCTGAGCCTCTTGGGGGGTGCAGTCCTTCCCAAGGTTTACGAATTTAGGATTATCCTCTGATCCCAAGTTTACTTGTCGATGAGATAAGATAGAGCTCTGTACTTTGGCATTTGGGGGCCCACGGAAGTGGTTTTGCAGATCAAAAAGCTTTTCAAGTGATACCACCCCTTTAGGCATGGGGTTTCCTTTGACTTGCTGATACTCCTTTTGCATAGCTTGGTCGTGCTCATCTTCATCTATAGCAGCGTCTTTGAATATCTCTGAGTTGCACATAAATTCCAGCACCTGTTGATCATCATCGAAAACGCGCAAGTTAGTGATATTGTCTGGCACGGAGGGTTTATACATAACTTCAATAGAAAAACCGTCCCTCAAAGGGGTGAATCTGGCGGCAACATTAGCTAGAGTATCTGCCACTGCATTATGCATTCTTAGAACAGATTTAATTCCAAAAGCGTCAAAAGCAGAAATGAGCCGCCATACCTCTTGCTGATACGCCTTTAAATGTGGAGACAAACAATGAATAGTATTGCGTACCTGCCGAGTGATGATCTCGGAGTCTCCAATGACCTGTAAGCATTTTACCTTCAAATCGAGCGCCTTTTTTAGCCCAAGGATCAAAGCTTCATACTCAGTAGTGTTGTTAGTGCATTGGAACTCCAGTCGACAAGAGACTAAGAATTTTTTCTTATGCGGATCAAGCAAAACGCAGCCAGCGCCAGAACCATCGAGATTTTTGGAGCCGTCGTAATATAATGTCCATATATCATTTTCGGGGTCCTTGGGGGTAGTGGATTGCGGAGGACTTTCGGCTTGGTGTGAGACAGTTTGGGCTTGTTCCTCTGCGACGAGTGTCATTTCAGAAAGGACCTCGGGGCCTACTGCAGACTGAGGAGATCGGTAACATCCAAAAATGGAATCTAGAAAACACATACCAAGTTCCTCCTGGGCAAAGCTGATGGGTTCATTTGTGGCATCCAAATCAGTTACAGTGTGTTTCATGTATGGTTCACTTTCGACTCTGATTTGGTTATTTCTCCCCTTGTAAGGTAGCCATAAGTGGGACCAATCTGTGGCAAAGTATCCTTGCAACTTGCTAGACCAGTCCCTGCTAAGCAGTACACCATAAGCTTCAGGGATGTCAACAACCACAATATCAATACATTGATGGACCCTAGAGTCGGATGAGAGGCGGATGATGACATTGTTCAATTCCCCAACGGCTGGTACTTGTGATCTGTCAAGTTGAATGATTTTTGCGTCAGTTTTCTCTGGGAGGATGTTGAGTTTCTTACACACAGATAGAGGCATGACATTCGTGGATGCACCGGAGTCAACGAGACAATTATGAACGTTGAAATTAAACATCTCAAAAGACAAGAGGAATGGAGGGGTGGATCCTCTCGAATTCGCGTTGACAGCGTTCACTATAGATTGGATATCTGGACTGGTTTGTGCAGATGTGTTGCTCATAGTTTTCGTATTTTGGTTGTTGGCGAAAGATTTTAAAATAAGTTCCTTTTGATTTGTGATGCGGGCCAGTTCGTATAGTGAGATATTAGCTCTGGTCTTTTTCATTTCCTCTACTATGTTGTAGCTAGTATCGGTTTGGGGACTAGGTTCAGTAGTGGTCTTCGAGGGTTCCACCGGGAGCTTGGTCTTGTGATTTGTTTTGTTGTTACTATTTGTAGGTTTCTCCGGCGTAGCTTGTCCTTCGTTGTTAGGGGGAAGAATTTTCCTCAGGAAGGCCCTTTTCTTGTCTTCATATGATTGTTCGGGGACAGATCCTTTGCTTCTGAGACTATAATTTCGAGTGGGCTGAGCCTTGGGACTGCCTGCCATGTTGATATCAATGGGAGCAAGACTCTCCCCCCCGCGGATTATATCAAAAGTTAGGACAGAGGCTCCTGATTCCCCATCTAGGAGCGAACCTTCATCTCGATCAGAAACATCATCCTCTGTCTGGTTTCCCGGAGTTTGGTCATCCAAAAGTTGGTTAACCACCACGGTCATGCTACCAATCCATTGCGGGCACGTTTTTTCGGAATGGGCAGCTTGGTGAAAAGAGCAAAAATTGTCTTTCCCTATTTCTTCCACGTTGAGAGCGGCGCTGGAGTTTGACAGAGGTCTGCTGCTGCTGGGATTACTTTTCTTGAAAAAGGGTTTGGGAGGTTTATTGGTAGTAGAGGTTTCAACGCCCTTTCTCTTTAAGTCAGAGACCTCATTCGTTAGTAGTTTGAGGGTTTTGGTCATACTCTCGAAATCAAAAGTTTCTCTCTCTCTATTAGGGGTGGAAGACTGACCTTTTTTAGTGGCTGGTTTGTGATCATCCTTTCCTTCATGGTCCATGACTCCTATTGACAACATGTCCTTTTCTACCGCGAGAGCAGCAGCGTAATTTGCTGTAAGGGTAGCGCGGGCCTCACGTTTGACGAAAACAACAATATCCCTAGGGAGCGCTTTAGTGTAGTAGTCGATGGTGATAAAATCGTCCAATGCTAAGTTTGGAGGGAATTTTTGCAATATTGTGGCGAAGCGTTGGTTAAAGTCTTTAACCTTCTCTTTTCTGTGACACTTGATGGTGCTTAACTCTGTGAGGAGCATAGAGGGTGTTTTATCCTCTGCAAACTTTTGCAGGAACACGCGACGGAACTGGTCCCATGAAGCAATAGAAGCACTGGGTAGGGAACGGTACCAGGTGGCTGCAAGGTTTACAAGAGTGTGTGGGAATAATCGACAAGCGACATCATCGGACTGAACTCTCATGATTTGTAAGGCCAGATAGAAACTACTAATATGATCTTCCGCTGAGGTACCTTTCTCAGGGTCAAACTTAGGAAGATGCTTCTCCGGGTGTCTAGGCATATCATGGAGAGGACCTAAAAGAGCCAATGGGGATTGAGCCATCCAGGCTAGGGGCTGCACCCTCCTGGGGTGCTGATGATATCGAGTTTCAGCCTCGGATTCACTTCCCGTCCCTGACACTGATGCTCCATCCTGATGGCGAGAGTGCTCATCTCGGTGTCTTTCACGGTTATTCATATTTCTAAGGTACTCCCAGTTGTGGAGAGGGGGTCTATTTTGGTTTTGGTGGTGATGATGGTTGTTGTGATGTCTCCGGCCGTGGACCATATCTCCTCTACCTCCACGTCCGTGACCCCTATTAACCCCACCCTCATTTCTTCGGGGCCTATTGCCTTCTATTACATTTCTTCGGGCTGTGTTAACTTCTCTCTCGTTCCTTCGACCCCCCTCCCCTTCTTCTCGCAGGTCATACACTTGGTTGTCGTTCCACTGATGTAAGTCAGGTTGAGGTTCGGGGAAAGGTTCAGTATCAGGGAAACCTTCACTATCTTGGAGAATGGGGTCATTTTCCTGGACTTCCCGCCCGAGGTCTTCAATCATGGAGTTTATGAGTTCAGGTATGGTGCTGACAAGCACACCATTACGAGTGATGTTCTCAGTAGGGGTCCTAGTGTGAGCTAGAAATTCCATGATGGGGGCATATCGTAAATCCCTGACGAGATTACGGGCAACCGGGCGTAAGGTTCTCAACTGTTCATTAGTGATTTCAAAGTATCGAGCCGCCTCCGTTGGAATATCCTCTAAGGGGGGAATAGGAGGTTCGTTATTTGTGGCCTCCCGGCGGGGAGTTTGTGACAGAATATCGGTCGTATGCTGGGAGGATGCCATGGCCCTCCTTCTAGCGCCAAATCTGTTGACGGGAAAATATGTCCGGCCAACAGTAGGGGATCTCCCCGGTAGAAATTCCCAATTAGACTTTGAACCGTTTGGAGTAGGGATCCCGTCCGGGGTGTGGGTCCGGCTACCACTTAAATGACTTTCTCTTCGGTCTCGAGCAACCTGATTGAAACTGCAAACATACACTTATTTACATGATACAGAATACATGACTGATGTATCAAACCAATAATGACACTGTGCGTAGCAAGGTAATAGACAAAATGCATACACTCAGGAAATGTCGTTAGCAACACATCTATGGGGTATGCATGCAGGATAATCTGACCACCAAAGAAACAGTTCTTTATGGCAAGAATATCCCTTAACTTTCCGAAAGATATAACGAAACGCTAATAAAACAGTTCATTAACATTCATCATAAGAGTAAATAAACTTGAGCATCATCAACACAATCACAGATAGCTATGGTGCATAAATGATACTATTAATAACACAGATTCATTAATCAAAAGATATTCTGAAACTGTAAGCAGAATACACACAGTGTTGTCACAGCTAAACACATCATCCAATCAAAGGGGTTTTAACATGTATTGTATTACATATTCCAAGAGTATGATCCTTCAGTTACAATGCAATATTGCCTTTCAGTCCAAAAAAGAGCAGCCCTTAACTATGTGTCCCACAGGGGTATTTATAGTTTCAAGAAACGCCCTCAGGCTTTCCGACGCTTCAACTTCCCGACGGTTCAGCTTCCCTGCGACCTTTGCTGAACATGCGACCTGCGACCCAGAAGATTGCGACCTGCGACTTAGGCGCCGGTGTGACTTGCGACCTGGGGACAAATGCGACCTGTGACTAGTGTGCCGGTGCGACCTGCGACCAGGGGACGGTCGCGACTTGCGCCTGAAAAGCTTTGCTATGGGGGTGGTTGTGTGATTGAGGTTTCTGGAACATCAACTTTCTTGCCCTTGAGGAAATCTCGCCAAGTCTGGTAATCCGCTGTTATAGGAGCGACAAGAGGGGTTTCCTCTTTTATTCGATGCATACATTCTAGGGCATTCGGTACCAGAGTCTCCTTCTTCTGAGAGATCAGGATTGAGAGGGAGGCAAGCTTGGTATAGATTTGTACTGGAGTGACAAGCAACCGATTTAGGTTCTCTTGTGATGCCTCGAATTTTGGTGCGGCAGCAGCTTGTCTCACGGGTTGCAGAAAAGACTGGATTTCCTGCTCTACCTGCTCCCAGTCTTTAGTTTCATCCAGTGCCCCTAATGACGGAATGTGATGAAGAGCGTTCATGGAGTCAATACCACTGATCAGGTGATTATATGCGGACATCACTTTGTCCAAATCTTTGGCCAGCTTGTCTTTGGACTGCATATTCATCCGAATTTGTACTTTGGCTTCTTGTGTATGACTCCAATCCTTCCTAGGCACATGTTCGGGAGCTTGCTGATACTGCGCTGTCGAGTTCATCATTTTGTCCAAAGCTGCCGAGGCTTCCCTGAGCTGCTCATTCTTCTGTTTGGTTTCCTCTCGTGCCTCTGCCAACGGGGCCACTGTTTGTTTTAGTGTGAGCATTTCCTTATATACTTGCCTCATGGTCATTTCCAACACATCACACTCTTTCCTGACCGCCAGTGGGACCTCATTCACTTGGGCGGGCTTACCTTGGAGCTGTAGCATCTCGCTTTCTAGTCTTGATTTCTCCTGCTCTGCTGCTTTTAGCCTGTTCTGTAGGGAAATAATCTCCCTGCTCATTCTAGTGACATTTTCCTCCGTGGCTGCGGCAAAAGCGGTGCCTGCTGACGCTATCATAACAGGGTTAGTCCTTGTATCTGGGACTATGTCCTTTCCAGTGGCGACCGTAGATATGGCGGGATGGCTTTGCACCAAGGATTTCCTTTTCTCTTGCCGTATTTTGAAAGAGAATTGGTCAAATGTCAATCTGGTCAGGTCGAAGACTTCTTCTTCTTGCTCCCCGGAAAAATCATCAACATTGAGGGTACTTTTCGCGCCACCTGAAGGGATATCCAGGGGAGATATGACAATGTCGTCTATTAGCTCGTCCTCCTCATCCTGTGTTTGATCCTTTTCTTTCTCCTTTTGCCGGCGCTCGGCTTCCGCCTTGTCGTGTTCCTCCTTCTTCCTACGTTCTGTCTCTGCCTCTGCTTCCTTTTCAGCTTTTCTCTTTCGCTCTGCCGCGGCGGCTTGTTCTTCCTTCTTTTGACGATCGACTTTGTCGAGTTCTTCCTTAAGTGCTTGTTCTGCCGCTGCCTGTGCCTCCTTTTCCTGTCTTTCCTTTTCCTCTTCCTTTTTCTTTTTCCACTCTGTCCTAGCATCTTTCTTACGTTTCTCTTCATCCTCCTTCATTTTCTTCTCCTCTTCCTTCTTGGCTTGGGCTTCTGCTGCCCGTTGCTGATCCGAGGTGTCCGGCCCCGTACTGGTCTGTGTTCTCTTATCTTTGGAGGAAGAAGAGCCTCCAAGCTTATGGCTTCTATCTTCTAAATTCTGGTGATCCTCTTATTCTTGGTCAGAGTCGATCCCTGGAGCTAGATGCCTGTCTGCGTTGTACCAGTTTCTTTTTTCGTCTTCTGCCGGGCGCTCAACATGCTGATAACTCCATCTAAAATTGGCCCTCTTAGAATGCTCAGGAACTATCCTGACTGGGTCATAAGTTCGGCAATCCAGATTTCTGAAGTGGTAACTTTTTATTTCTTCCCCTTCATGCCCTACTTCTCTGAAGTCCTTGACCGTATAAGCACCAATGGTGAGAGGTAGAGCAGGCCAAGGTTTCTTCTTCCCTTTGGAAAGGACATTGGAGAAGCCCGAGGTCATCTGGGAACATACCTCCTGCATGAGCACCTTATCGGTAATGAACTTAGGCAGATCATGTGGTGCTTTGAATGAGCTAAACACTCGGATGATCGTGAATTCAGCGAATGGAAACCAGTGTGCCACCTGACCTAGTGTCTCCATTGCTCGCCAAGACATGCAGGGGGTGTCTTGACCAAATAGTTTCCCGTAAAGGGCGGGAATGAATATATGAGAGATTTGCTCGATATCTGACTTGTACCTGGATTCCCAGAATACCTTGGTCTGCAAATGGATTGCCCGGGTCTGTTCGAAGTCCCAGTTATGTGGCCATCCCTCAACATGCAGCTGGGCACAGACAGCATCTAATAAATACGAAGCCATATAAAATTCTGACGGGGCTCCCTCATCTGGGGCTAAAGTTGAAGCCAAATTCGTGTGCATGGAGCCCATTAATATACCAGCCCAATGGAACCGAGTGTCGTGTACTGTTACGTGTTCCATAATGGTTGCCCATGTCCCGTTGAAAGTGGTGGCGTCCGAACGTCCGTACACTCTGCACAGCATGGCGGCCACTAACTTATACACCTTCCTCAGACTGGCCACCGGGTACTCCTGGTCTTTCTTGATTTTAAACTTATCTGGTTCCGCCCACCATTTTCTGATTGTATCAACCATCGGCACTTCATTTGCAGAAAAACATCTCTGGGTAAAGTTTACCTCTGGTTGAGGTAGCGAGTAGTAGACCTGTGCTTTTGAGCTCTCCAACGTTGCAAAAGCTTTACCTCCACTATCTCGGATTGCGAAGTTCTTGGGATCCGTCTTCTGTATGATCCAGTCTAACATTTCTGGGCACGGAAAGATGGCGGGATGTGACCCTGCTAGGTGCAATTTGGATTTCTTGACCTTCAGGTATACATCCCGGTCCGGGAGATCTTCTGGAAACTCATCTTCTGTTATGGCGAACTCGCGGTATACTTCATACCACCTAAGGCTGTCCTCCTTTGCGAAGGTGCAAAGGGTGTCTCTGTATATTGGTGGAGGAGATGTTTGTATGTCTGTGTCTGACTCTTCCTCCACCACCTACTTACTTCTCCTTCGGGATACCCGGGGTGCCATATTGCTAGAGTCGGAGAGGACCGGTATCGTGTCTGCTCTAAATTCACCTGTTGCATTCAAGAAAGAATCCCAGGATGAGAAAGACATGATGATAACGTATCTGAATCTACACATCGAGTTTAATTAAGCATTTCTTGTACAAACGGGGTCGCGGATGCGCAGGGAGGAATTCGACATCGCGACCTCGCGACTATGTGTGAGGTCGCGAAGTCGGAAAATGGAAGAGTCGACCTTTGCAGGCTTTGACAGAGTCATTGGTGTCGCAGAGAGTCGCATGAGCTACGGGGGTTTCGCGCGCGCGCGGTTTTGCGGATAAACTCTCCTTAACAGGAAAAA
Source organism: Pinus albicaulis (assembly GCA_034641835.2). Taxonomy (NCBI): domain Eukaryota; kingdom Viridiplantae; phylum Streptophyta; class Pinopsida; order Pinales; family Pinaceae; genus Pinus; species Pinus albicaulis. The sequence continues at coordinate 599,100,655 of CM076572.1, forward strand.
TACGCGGCTTGAAAAGGTCTAAACTGAAAATAAGGCACAGCCATGAGGAATTGGGAAAGATACAGGTGACCCTGGGGTTCGCGAGAAACAAAACAACAAATAAAACTCAACAGAAACCCCACACCTTCACCAGAAAGCAATTAAGGCCGAGGGGAGGCTCAAAAATGGCAAGAAATGCTGGGGAAGGAAACACAGGGAGGAAAAGGCAACTTACCCGGAAGAAAACGCGCCAGTCGACCTGTCAGAGCAATTCCACGATTTTCGCCGTGAGTCACAAATGCGACCTAGTGACCTGCCCTTATAAAAAGGAGTTGCACGTGCGAGCAATAAATAGGGTCGCAAGTTGGTAGTTTGCGACCTCGCGACCTCGCGACCTTAAGGTCGCTGGGTCGCAAGGTCGCTGAGTCGCTAATTCCCCTAATACTTCACCTTGCGACCTTGCGACCGGGTCGCTGGGTCGCAAGGTCGCAAATTTCCTGACTTCCGACTCTTGCGACCTGGCGACCTGGCGACCTTAGGGTCGCTGGGTTGCATAGGTCGCATGGGTCGCAAATCCTGGATCCGCGACTTAGCGACTTGCTCTTTAAAAATTTACTTGGCTTTTTTCTTCTTTAGTTTCAAAGGGGCTCCAAAAATTTTTTTGAAGTGTGTGTTATTATTTTTTTGTATTTTTTGGAGGGTGTTGTAGGAGCTACAATAGGACCAAAGAGTGAACCCTGTCTCTCTAATTCTGTGAAGCAAAGGAGACAACACTAAATTTTTGATTTGTCACTTCTCATTAAACCAATGCAATTTTCAACTTTGAAACTCCTGGTAGTTGCAAAGATCTGATTTGACACTTCTCAATAAACCAATGCCATTTTCAACTTTGAAACTCCTGGTACCTACAAATATTTGATATCATTTTCTAAAGCAAACTAAGACTTCAAAAAAAACTACAAGGCAAATAGTTCTATCCTCTTATTTGAACCCTTGATCAACTCCAAACTTTAAGGTAGAGTAACGGGTGAGATAAAAACAAAACAACACCATATCCGCATCTTCTGGAATACCTTGCTCCATCAAAAACCCTTGCTTCATTATGATTTATCTTAAAATCCTTTGGCTTTTTATCTTTGCAACCTTATTTATAGGAAATTCTAATTATATGCGTTGCCAGATTCTCTATCTTATTCCAACCGTCCACTTATTCTGCCAGATCCTCAAAAGTCCACTTGTTCCAACCATCCATAACCCCCACATAATATAGCTAAGAAGAGCTCAAAATTGAGTGTGTGAAAACCATGTCTCAAGACCCTGAAGTAGGGACCCAGAATTAAATTGCCCTCGGAAATTTAAAGATTGGAGAACATCTTGCCATACAGAAATAACATATGAACACATAATAAAGAGGTGATCCACAAATTTACCTTAACATTTGCAGAAAATACAGCGATTTGGTCCCTGCCAATAGCACTTTTGTCCATTGTCGCAGGTCAGAATTCTGTTTGATAGAGATAATGAGGAGAAGGTTCTAATTTAAGAAATCTTCCAGATGCTTACCTACCATCAATGTCTTTCTTGCAGCAAATCCATGTAGGATAAAGCCTCATAACCTAACTTTTATGTAAGGATACTTGTGGCCTTATTCCAAAAGCATACTATTTCATCCCCTGAAATCTATAAAGAAATAAAATTGTGACATAGTAATGAGCTGTAGGGAGTATATTCAACAAAAAAAGCTCCTTGTAAGTTCAGATATTCTGCTACTAACCAATTTTTTTACCATCTTCCAGGAACACCTTGAACCCCAGCATTAGCCAACACTGACGCTTGATTTGATTTGATATCGACGCTTCTGCTTAGATAATAGGTTTGATCATAGTGGCTAAAGGGGGAGAAAGTAAAGACTTGTCATTTACAAAAAATTTGTGCAGATTGTTGCTTTAAATCACTAGATAAAAATCGGTTGAGATCTTCTTTACTGCCACATTATTTTGAATTCTAGATCGTGTTGATTTTTGCTGTGTATCATGGCCACCTCCACCTGAAGACATTGTGAATTACTTTATTCTGAATTTCAGATTTCTTTGAGCTTAAAGTCGATGCATTGACATGAACAGAACAGGAATACTGCTTGAGACCACTAAAGATTCAATGCAAGAAAGGCTATGCATACCTGAATGCTTCGACGAACTTAAGTTGGCTAGTGATCACAAGGAATTAATTGCTGAGTAAAGAATGGCGGGGCATACCTCATGGAGTCTCCTCCACATTGATTTTTTGGCTGAGTGACTGAGCTTTAATGGTGGTGCACTCTTTGAGAAACATTTCAAATCTCAAATCTCGTGTGTCTTATATGGTTTGACCTACTATGGACGACATATTCACCTAGCTAGCTCAAGAAAAATGAGATCCTTCACACCAAATTGTATTTGTTCATCTCAGGTAATTTTTCATCCAGATCTTTCCCCATGAATGTTTCCCTGATAAAATGTGAGGGTTTAATAATGGAACTAATAGCTACCAAGATAGATTATCGCCAATTCTGAGACTGAAAGGGACTTGAATAAAATGGGAATGTATTTTGATTAAATAGTTACAAATCTAAAGATTGCTTGGAGTTGAGAATCAATAGTAAATTTAACTATTTTCGCACTATAGAAACAAGTGAAGCCAGGAAATAGAGTTGGATAGCTAGAACCAAATCCAGAGCCAAAGGGCAGAGTTGAGGTCCATGTTCCAAAGATGCTGATAGAAGACACATTGATCCAAAGTTTGGTTTCCTGAAGCTTTGGTTTCCAAACGTGCTCGGTTTGCCACACCTGATACGGTATTGGGATTACTATACCAATAGATTAGATCATCTCTAAGGGATTACTATACCATATTTTTATGTTCCAGAACAGAGTCTTTATGGTATGCAGATCTCTCACCCTCGCCTTTAAGATATGCAATGGTAGATCTTGATATTTTTTATGTGATACCAGGTCCCACAATAAGAGATGTGTTGATTGTCACCATATTCAACCCTCTGTCCATGGCCAACACCCATGCAACCCTCTCTGACAGTGTCTTGGCTAATGCATACCATAACTGTGAACAAGAAATATTTCATAATTAGAACATGAATACCACAGATACCCTAACATTGGTTATCTGTTTCTGCACTTGTTTCCCTTTCTTCTATCAACTATGTTGCAGATTTTGAAGCATACTACAGCCATAAAACAACACCTTATGAACGAATTGATGAGTAGCAATTTAGCCCTTGAAGACTTCTTTTCTACAACACATTTCCAGCGAACACATAAGGATCAAATGCATACATTAGGCCCTTTTCATCTCAAGTACACACCTTAAAGATGAATGTATCAAATTGTTTCTTCATCTACTAATTGGTAGAAAATGGGAAACAAAAATCTTCTACCCTATGACCTGCTTCAAAGTAGTTGTTTGTGACATACAAGTTCTCTCATTTATCCAAATGCCTTATGGCTGCATTAGCCCATAACTGATAAGCATCAATTTCCTTCCTTCTCATTCGTTCCTTGCTTTGTCCATTTTTGTTTCTTCATCCTATTTCATACACTACAACCACCACTCATATTATTAAATCATCTTGTGCCCCCATTCTATAGCCTAGCAATCCTACCTTTTAGGGATGCCCCCTTGAGTTGAAGAAGAGCCAACCAAAAGAGAAAGGAAAATCTACTCAAAGTGAGTAGGTAATATTCTTGCATTGTAAAAAACTAACACCATCGTGATTTAGACTTTATACTTTTTACGGGTGCTAGGTTTTGTTGTAACAACAGGGAATCACAGTGTAGATGAAAGATAAGATATTAAGCCAATTTTATAGTTCAAAATGTAAATAATTACAAAAACAAGATATAATCAAGAAATGTAAAAATCATTACCAATAACAAGGCATATATAAGTAGCAGTAAATGTGTTCAATGCAAGTTTACATACCAATTCAGTTCTAGGCAATAAATACATCCCAAAATATTAAAAATATAAGGTGATAATCACTAGTGTAAGTAGGGTAGCAGCAAATTACATATACAAATTCAAAGCTCCCTCAAAAAAACTAAGGAATCACACTAAAGAAGGAAATGTGCGATAATGTATACTTACCAGAACTTTCCAAAAAATAGAACACAAATTTATTAACCAATGACTTTTTCATAAATGACTCCGATATGATGCTGAGTAACAACATTAGTATCTCATAACATTAGCCAGTTGCAGATCCACTCCATCCACTAGCTTCCACAATATCATTTATAAAATAGAATGTATTGCTGAATAAAGGTATAAAAAAGCTGAATGTCTGGAGTCATGGAAAAATAAACTTAATTTTCTTCAAAGTTTGGAAAATTAGTCTAACAATAGTGGAATGAATAAATGGTGAAATTGAAATGCCTTGTATGAGGTCATTGACTTAATGTTGCTGCATGATCAACTTCATCTAGAAGTTATTCAATTTATGCATGAAGAAGCTCACTCAGCATGTTATCGACTGTCAAGTGATTCAAAACCACCAATAACCAGGAAAAAACTAAAAAGTTTCACCCTAAAAGTAATTTCTTTAGTGTTAAGATTCAGTATGCAAGCGCACATAAGCAACGGACGGATGTGTGTCACAGAAAAGAAAACAAGAATGTAATTATTGTGGATTAAGAGGATAGCTTACTAGTCATGCTGAAAGAATTATCAGACCCCAACTAAAAAATAGTTTTAAGCCATAACCAGTAGCATAGATGCTCAAGAAAAATCGTTAATAGTTGAATTTCATGGTTCCATGGTCTTTTCATCACATTCTAAATACCATCTATAGATTTTAGCAGGTATCAAATTCTCAATACTTCAAGAAAAACTATCACACTGGCATTTTTCGAAGGAACCTCATATGAATACTCAAAATGGGTTAACTAAAATGTAGGTTAGTGACTACAAGAAGGCCATACTAGGAAACATGGTAATGAAGATACATAAGTGTTTTAAGCATACTTACAGAGATTAAAATTTTAGCTCCTGTATTAACTCGTAACATTATTAAAGTTGAGAAACTTGACCACAGCTAGCAGAAGATGATGTTATTTAACATAGGACGACTAGCAATTCTAATACAAGTGTTTTCTTGATCACTAAATCTAAAGCATTGCCGATACTACATAAAGGTTACTTAATAATAGAGAAAGTTTACTTACCTCAAAGAAAAAATATTGCAAGTGGATTGAATTTCTCAATCCAAACAAAACCATGCAAAAAAACAGAAAACAAGATATGTACAACGAAAAGCACTTTATGAAAGAGACATATTTCCATAATTTGGCCACATATACAAGGAATGCATGCAAGAAATATAACATGAGCAAGAAAGGCATCAACAAGAGGGAAAAAAAATACTTAGATTGTCTCAATGTGTACTTCCAGGAAGATTATATGGACTGAAAATCCGTATGCCTATTTTAGAATCAACTGACTCAACTGCATTTTCCAGAGTTGTCTCTGTATTTCCAGGTGATTCATCCTGCTGAATTCCAGCCTCACCACACAAATCCTCATCTTGTTGATTTGGATCTAAGCACCCGACATTTACAATATCCAAATCTACATTATCACGCCTCTCATGAAATTCAGAGACTTGACTAACAGTTTCTGAATTGGGCATCATATAAATAGAATGGGATTCTCCTTCACATTCCCTCACTAACTTCAAGGATAGGGAACTGGAAATTTCCAGAAATGCTACAACTTTATTTGTGATAGCAATATCTGTACATCTGTCTATTGGTATAGGAAAGTCCCTGGAAGAGTTTTTAGTCACTCTGAAATCAATGTTTCCTGTGTGTCTATTTGACATTGTCTTGTGCTCTTCCGTATTCAATATTGAAATATTTCGTTTTATAAGGGAAGGGACATTTTTAACTTGCAATGGACCTACAATGTTAGCCTGCTCTTTTGATAATACTACTGCATCAACAGGATCCATAGGTGATTTTGAGACATGCATTGAATTAATTCCATAAGTAAGCTCTTTTGGAGAGACTATGGTATTAAGATTTGATTCTTCTGAGAAGCCTCTCGGATCATGATCATCCACCAGTTCTGGGTCAGTGACACCATCTTTAGGTTTTTCTGAAAACACCCTAGTATTAACATCATCCAAAGGATGTTCTGAACAACCTTTGGAATTGGTATTGCATCCCAGTACCAAATAATATGCATCCTTTACATTCACCATTGGTTCTTTCACATCAAAAATTGGGTTGTTTTGACTTGAACTGATAGAGTTATTCATTTTTGTATCATCTTGAAGAACCATATAAGGGTTTTGAAGAAAAATTCCTTTGAAGAACCATATAAGGAAATCTCATCAAGAAGGAAGGATGGCTTTCTTTTTCAAGATTAGTCACATTCAGAAACATTTCTCCTAAAAATGCTCTACTTTCTTGGTATTAATTGTAGGCTTAATATGAATTTTTCTGTATTTGTAAGGTAAAAATGTAACTATTGAATATTAAGCATAGGTGATGAATTTTACGACAAGACCAAAATCTCAAATGCATAACAGTGATATATTTCCCTATTCCTAGATTGGAGTACTTCTAATGTAAGGCACTGGATATTGAACTTGAAAGCTAAATTTGTCATACATTCCTTCATGTCAGTGTATTTATCATCTAGGAGGGATATATGCAAAGTTTTGAAGGCAATATGGTAATACAAATATATAGGATATCCTGTAAATTAACAATGGGTGTAGAAATCCGAACTGAATTCTGGTTATTCATGATCTGTTATACACTAGTATGATTATGATCCATGCTTACAATGACTACTCACCTCAAAACCTAATTGACAAAAATACATTTATCATCCCCATTAAAGAACCTCATTGCTTACTCCTCTTACCCATTTATCTCACACCTCCATTCATCTATATGAATGGGATCCAACCACGTTGAGCCAGCATTACTGGTTAAACAAGCAAGGAAGTAGTTACTGGACAAAGCTTTACCCCTTATTATCACTTTGCAGTTCTATGAAAATTTTCCCTGGACAAAGCTTTACCCCTTATTATCACTTTTCAGTTCTATGACAATTTTCCCTGTATCAAAAAGAAGAACCTAAATATTTCTTGCGTACATAAAAATATATCAATTGATTGTTAGGCATTGATTGATATCCAAATCAGCCATAAATCCACAATCACATCAAAACCCATCTTGGAAGCCTTGAAAGTTCACTAGAGAAGAAAAAAAAACAAAATAACGTTAAAAATGGAGGAACCTTTTGGGGCTGTTGCTTCTTTAGGGAAACCGATGAGTTACAAAGATCGATATCTGTGTATAGTAACAATATCATGGTTGGTTGCCTTCATGACCTATTATTCTCCACATAATGTTCACAAAAGCAATGATTGTAGCTAAACTCATTGTCTTCTCCAACTACCCTGGGACGGCCACATTACTTCCCCAATGGCCATCCTTAACCCGCTGGTAGATTCACGTCATCACAAAGCCCAATCACAAAGTCACTTTGTGGCTGGCCCTCCAAGGACCCATCTCTACAATCAGGTTAAGGATGAGGCATTCCCCAACAAGGTTCAACTCTTACAACTGATTCATAAAAAAATGTATTCCTTGCAAATTTATTATGCAACAATGTAGTTGAGGGCTAACTTCACATACTAAACATCATTGTAATAAAATATGGGAAAGAATATGTTGCCTAGTACCAAGTTTGTAGAAGAAACAGAAAATATACAAGACTTTTTAACCATGGAGAAAATTCATTGCAAATGCATTACTCTATATTGATTTTGTTAAGGTCTCTCTCATATTAGATCCAATACATGTCAAAGAAACATCATAACATGCCACAGGTATCCATTGAGATAACTGTAGAAACAAGTTTCAACTACTTGAGAGGAAGAATCACATCAAACTGAAACTTCTGACATGGAAATTATTGAGTTCTTTTGTTCTAGCAAGAGATTTTTTCTTGCAGAAACCAGATTCTGGCCTGATGTATTTAACAAAAGGTATTATTGAAAATACAAATTTATTTTTGGACCTTGACTGTGGTTATAAGAGATTGAAAGTAAATAAGAAATAAAGTGTATAAACATGTGTACAAGAAGAGAAGTGGTCAAAGAAACAGTCAAAACACCAAAAAATAGCCCTACATCAAAAGGAATGCCTCAGGCATCTCTAACTTGGGTATAGTTGAAGTGTAATGAAATGAAGGAACAAAATCCAAAAATAAAGAGATTGAAAAAAGCACAGTATTAAACATCTGAAATCAAATTTCAAAGAAATATCCACATATAAGTACAGTCCTAGCCCATATTCAGTTATAACTGGTAGTAATGTTATATACGTTCAAGGCTCAAGCACTGCTACAGGGATAATCTTAGCCCAAATGCAGTTAGCACTAAACTGTCCTGAGAACGACAATAGATAGCAGTGTCAACTCGCAGCCCTAGTTTCGTACCCTGCACTAGTTAACTGGTATTAATGTTATATAAGTTCAAGGCTCAAGCACTGCTACAGGGATAATCTTAGCCCAAATGCAGTTAGCACTAAACCGTCTTGAGAATGACAATAGACAGCAGTGTCAACTCGCAGCCCTAGTTTCGTACCTTCATGTGTTGATTGCTTTATATAATAGTGTAACAATCCGTCTGAGAATGTCAACAAGTGCACTAAGATTGCAAGCAAATGTCACAACAACATTGTTAGGCTTTTCAGATAGACAGGATTGAAACATGTGCAAATTTTGAGAGCTAGGAATTTGCTGCTCCTACCATATATAATCCCAAATAAAATGTCTCTGATCCTGTAACTGCAACATTGGAGATCATTCCATTCACTTCATTTTATTGGTAATGCTTAGTAGATACTTAAACCCTAGATGCTCAGCTTAATTTGGGCATCCTTCTCTATTTTTGCTATGTGTCTCTCTGCTTTCCAAAAACGTTTTCTTGGAGTTTGTCCATTATTCACCGTTTTCTTGGCCATCTTGACCTGAACAAAGGAATTGTATGTACCATCAACATCCATGTCCAGGTAGAAAGTAATATAATGGTCATGGATGACACCAATTGTATTCTGAGCAAGCAAAGTTCCATGAATCTCATCCTCGGATCTGATCTGGTTGACATTCTCATATTTTGTACCTTTGATCATCAAGATCCCACTTAGTACAACCTGTATGCCAAATAAAATGGTCAAAAGCTTAGCCCTTCTAATCTGTGCTTGAGTAAAAATAACTTGACAAGTTGCTTTCTCAAGGAAATATTTCAGAGTTTCCTACCTTAATTTGGATAAGGCCATCAGTCTGAAATTCCCAATCCACAATATAATCATAGTTTGCAACAGATGCTGCCATGCGGGCTACTAAGGTAACCTTTGGTCTGACTTCTCGAATCTGTCACACAATAGATTTCAAAAATTAGAAATACAAACAATATGCCAGTGCAAACAGAAGCAAGAAACTTTTTCAAGGTTTATACATGTGCCAAGGAAACAATATACCAATGCAAACAAAGCATCATTTTTTTTCTACGTTTATACAAGTGCCAAGAAAACATCTAAATGCCAAGGAGATTTTCAATGAGTACCAAGCAACGACCTAATCTTACCCACCAAGGAAAAAATATACCAGTGCAAGCAAAAGCATCAATTTTTTTCAACGTTTACACAAGTGCCAAGCACACATCTAAATGCGAAGGAGCTTGTCACTGAGTACCAAGCAGCGACCTAATTTTACCCATCCTAACTTCGTTTATGGAGATTGGAAGGAGATATATGGACAACCAAGCATGAGATGTATTCATATTAAGTCTAGTCTTTATAAGAACATTTATTACCGCCATAAGGTGCACCAGGACCCATACTCAGAGTAATCCAGTTCAGCCTTTGCCTGAGAAGGCAAACGAACCCAAGTCCTAACAAAAAGCACCAGCAACAAAGATCCTGTGAGAATAAACAGGAATTTAAGGTATGTTGTGAAATCCATGGCTTATAGGCTAACAGGTGACACTGCATAACTTTGATGAATCTCTGTACCTATGCAATTATATTGGGTTTCTGGGCTTCTAGGGCTAATTAACTAAACTGACTACTCTAGGGCTTGCTATTTGGGATGGTATCTGCCATACCCTCGCTCAAACAACAAGAAGATCGACAAGCCGATGCACATCCAAGGACCAACATTCAAATTCCACGCCCCTTCCAAGCCCCAACCACCCTGGAGAACCAGTGAAAAAATTGGGCGAATCACTCCAACCCCTCCCTCCGACCCTGTAAATCCAGGCGAATGCCATTGAAATCTGCTCTAACCAAAGAAAATCGAGGGCGAATACCATTGTTTCAGTTTTTTGTGCATTTTTTTTGGTGGGCTAATATATAATAATTAATTATTTTTAAAATAATTATTGGGCTAATTTTATAAAACTATAGAAAATGGGTTTTATATAAAAAATTCGCCCTATTAAAATATAAAATCTCTTAAAATTCGCCTTTGGGCTAAAATTCGCCCCTAAAATTTTCCATGCCTATCACTCCACCTCCTCAATTTACCTATATATATCATATGAGGAGTCTAGTATTGTTGTTGGTTGCATACTCACTAAATGTAAATAGCTTTTGAGGCTGATGAAGCTCTATTTTGTAATTGAAAAAAGATAGGTTGAGATGAGAGATTTGAAGCTGTAAAAGACCCACTGGACTTGAAGATTGTAACTGGTTTGAACGTCAAATACACTAGCTGATTTATGGGATCCTGGTCTATGTCAATGGTGATGTTTTTCTTACTGTAATTGTTATTTTTCTTATGTTTTCCATACTGTCCACTTTCTCTTATAAAGAACAACAAATATAGATTGGGATTTACTGTAAAGTACCCTAAATCTCACTGATAAGCTTTATCTCTATGTTTTATGCTAATTGTGTATTTGGGAATGGTTTCAATAGAGTGTAACCAGTCAAGGAATGTTGGTGAGCCCATGTCTTGCTGAGTAAAACTTGAGATTTTGTTCTTGAATGTTCTTGAAAGTTTGCCAATTAAAGTTGAACTAGGGAAGTGTATGGTTAGCCCTGTCCTCTAGTTTATCTCCAACAGTTGCTTTGAAAATATCCCTTAAGAGTATGCTAAAATTAGGATAGGTTTAAAGTCCTTACCTGATCTTAGGCTACTTTTTATGTTCAGCTTGAATGTTTTCCCTTTGAATATGTTGAAAGAAGGCTAGGTTAAAATCCCTTACTTGATCTTAAGCTATTCTTTATTTATCATAAATGTTTTCTTTTGGGAATATGCTGAAAGTAGGCTAGATTCAAAGTTCTTACTTGATCTTAAGCTATTCTTTGTTTTTCTTTTGAGTATGCTGAAAGCAGGCTAGATTCAAAGTTCTTACTTGATCTTAAGATATTCTTTGTTTTTCTTTTGAGTATGTTGAAATTAGGCTAGGTTAAAAGTCCTTACTTGATCTTAAGCTGCCCTTTGTTTTTCTTATGTGTTTGCTTCTTTCACTACACTTTAATGTTCCATACCATAAATCAACTTAAAGAGATCTTTTGGCATAGATGACTTTCCCCATAGAACACTCTTGAAACCTGTTGTCCAATTAAACCCTTTTGTGATTCCATAGCCCAATGGATTGATACTGTTTCTTACCTATCCTATCAGCTGAACCATTCTTTCAACCTACTCACAACTTTACCCCTCAGAAGACTTCCTTGATTTTGATGATATTCGTCCCAACCAAAACAAACAAAACCCTTGTACTTTATAACTAGCCTAAAATCATATCATAAGCCTTAAAGATCATATCTTTGAAAACACTTATATAGAGAGATTCCTCTCTGAATCCAGGAGGGCTAGATCCTAGGATTCCAAAGTGGTTTTGATGTAGGCTCTGCAGCATTTTTTCTTTCCAATCTTGCAAACTACAGAGACCTAACATACTGGCGACCATACTGGGGAGATTTATCGAGTAATAGATAACTTCAAAACTCAACGAACCCCTATTTTTCAATGAAACAAATGTCACCAAGACTAGTTATTATTGATTTTTGATGGTGAACAACAACCAAACCTTGAAAATAAGTAAAAATCCTTCACCTGGCGACTCCATTGGTATTCAGTAGGCCTACTGACCCCACTAGTTTTTCCTAAGATTCCACTGGGAAATTATTTTTTTTCTTTGAAAAATATTAGTTAGCCTTTAAAATACTGTCATACTTGGCTGAAATTTTCTCATCATTGGGTCTAGAAACACCACACAGTGGCTTCTAGAAAGATTTATACTAGAGCCTATCCTGACCCAAATCCTCCTGAGATAGTTCATAATCCAGAAAGCATCCTTAAGAAATATCCTAAATCCAAGACTTCAATTATTGTTTGAGCAATTCATAGAGCTAACTCTATCCCTAAAAATCTCTTAGCTTTGCAAAATACACAAGTTGACTTAAGAAACTCATCCAGAACTAAGTCACTTAGTGATATAGATCAGATAGACTTTGAGCCTTCACACTCACCCCAACATAGTGGTGAACATACTGAAAGCAGAGAAACCACCCCACCTGACCTTCATTTCATTCATAACTTTGGTTTTTATCATCCTAAATCAGCTCAATAGTCTCTTGCTAGTCCAAGTACCTTTGTTGTCCATACACCCATTGTTCAAACTACTCCATTACGTCCTCCTCCTCCTTTCACAAATCCTCCACTTGTAAACTCCCCATTTTTTCCACAACCTCCTATCATGGCAGCATGGCATGCACCTCTAGTCCTTCCTTTACATTTAGCCAATTTGCCACAGGACTATCAGTCCAAGACTCCATTATATGATGCTAGTGGTACTATTACTGCTCAAATACATGTGGAAAATATGAATGACTATTTTGATAGAAATGAGATAGATGATGAGACCATTAAACTAAGATTATTTTCTCAAAGTTTAGGGGGAGAAGCAAGAAAATGGTTCAAAGGCTTAACCCCTCATGTATTAATGATCTCCAAGCTTTCCATCAAACATTCATAAACAAATGGCAAGTTGGGAAGAACCCTCTCCAAATACTTTCATATTACAACAACCTCAAGAGAAATGTTGGGGAAAGTGTTCAAGATTATTGCACTAGATTTAATAGTGTTTATAATGCACTGCCCCCAGATTTTAAACCTCCACAAGGCTCAACTTTGGCCAGATTCCTTGAAGGATTTGATCCTGAAATGGCTTATCAGCTAAGATAAATGGATCTCTTAACCTTAGAAGACATGCAGAAGGGAGCTCTTAGTGTGGAAACAAATCTGATTGAGAAGAGAGCTAGAATGAGAACTGAGAAGAGGGTATCATATAGGGAATACACTGCACCATCCACATCTGACTCAAAATTATATCATCTGGCCAAGAACATGGATAGATTGGAAAGAATGGTAGAAAAGTTAGCTGTCCAAACCAATACTCAGAATAGGAACCGACCTCAAAATCAGAATCAGAACTTTAGGAGAAATCAACCTTAGAACAGACAAAGAGATGTTGATCAATAGATCAGACCTCCTTTCCAAGAAAATTATGTTAATGAGGATGAAGAAATAAATGAACAAATAGAGGGTGAGCACATAAAAATGTTGGGAGTAAGCAATGAGGATTCTGATTTCATTTATCAAAGAAAACAAGGTCTATATACACCCTATGATGATAGAAGACTAGAAACTGAATACTATGAACCAGAATTTGAAAATTCCATCATAGGATCACCTAAACAATATGACCTAAGAAGTAAAAAGAATAAAGAAACTCCCAAGAAGAAACCTCTGAAAAATCTTCCAAAAACAACCCTGTAAATACTTCTAAAAAGACAGTAGAAAATCATAAAACAGTGGCTGAAAGTTCTGATCCAAACAAGGGAAAAAACACCCAAATCAATGAAAAGCACAGTGGTGACCCTAGCAGCACTAGAATTTCAGCTAATGCTCCTGAAAAACCATTTTAACTGTTGTAAATAGTAGAAATCAGCAAGCTGATTTTGCTGATGAATCAGTGACTAAGAAGGCCGAATCAAACATTTCAAAAAACCAGATTCCCTTTAGCCTAGAGAATGAAATTGCTAAAATCAAAATATTTGTCCCACTCACTGAGTTAGTCACTCAAAATGAATATATATGTCAAGTTTTGAAAGCTCTGAACATGGAAGATATTCATGATACCGTTAACTTAGATGATGATACCCTAGAGCTTCTTTTTGGTCCTGAGATTGAAGGAAAATTTCAAGAAGGAACTACCCCTCCATTTTACATCAGTTTGAACATCCATGATAACATTTTGCACAATGCCATGCTTGGTTCAGGAGCATCACATAATCTCATGCCTAAAGTAATAATGGAAAAATTAGGCCTTGAGGTAACTAGACCCTATAAGGATTTGTATTCCTTTGATTCAAGCAGAGTAAGATGCCCAGGCCTTATAAAATATCTCTGTATTAACTTAGCTCAAATTCCAGCCAAAAGCTTAGTGATGGAAATTTTTGTGGCTAATATACCCCCCAAATATGGCATGCTTCTTTCAAGATCATGGGGTGCTAAGTTACAGGGTACTATGCAGATGGATATGACTTATGCCACCATCCATTTCTTTATTCAACCTAGAAGAGTTTATAGGGAAACACACATGAAATACATGATGAGTAACTAAGAAAGACCAAAAAACTCTCCTCTTTATTCCATACACACTAACCTTGACTCATTCATTCTTTATAATTATGAGATTCCTAATGATCAAGAGTTAATCAATGAAACATCAGTCAATATAGTGGTCACTCCACATCCAAACATAATGGAAACTATAGATGAAGAGGAAAACAAGGAAAAAGTTAAAAGACAGTTTGCTGATTCAAAAAATCACAGCAAACAGATCATAGGTCTTGAGGTCCAGAACAGTCATAAATACAATATAGATCATAAAAATCAAAGAATGAAACCTCAAGACATTGAAAATCTTGAGGAAGAAAACAAAATTCAGCATAATGCAAACCCACAGGAACAACACAGTGACAGATTAGACAAACAAAACAAAGAAGACAACAATGAGTTAAATGAAAATTTTGAAAACAGTCCTCTTTGGATTATGAGTTTTGATGGGTCTTGCTCTAAAACTAGTGTAGGAGCAGGCATATGGGTGCACAACACTGAAAGCAATCATGCTGAGGGGCATTCCTATAGATTAAACTTCCCATGTACAAAAAACATAGCAGAGTATGAAACTCTCCTTTTAGGCTTACATTTATTGAAAAAATTAGGAGCCAAAAGGATAACAGTTCATGGGGATTCAGAATTGATAATTAGGCAAGTAAATGGGGAATACACTGCTAAACATCCCAAACTTAGAGCCTATAGAGATGATGCCATGGACTTTTTAAAAACCTTTGCTGAATTCAAACTTACCTTTGTCCGAAGGAACCAAAACATTCTAGCCAATGGATTAGCCTTCGCTGCGAGAACTTGTCTAACACCATATGAAACCAAGCAATGCACCACCCAAGTCAAATACAGACCAGCTGTCCCGAATAATGAAAGATACTGGCAGGTTTTTGATGGAGATAAACAAATAGAAGAATTATTACAATCCAAAAATGATTGTGAAATACCAAACTCAGATTCAGACTATGAACAAGATTGTCCTACTGAAGAAAATCCACTTTTTGAAGAAGAAAAATCTCCTGAGATTGCTTAAATAAATTTGTTAACCCATCAACTCAAACATACAAAAGAAAATAACACAGATGTAGAAAATGAAGACTTAGAAGTGCTGCAATCTAAAGATCACATCTTGCCAAGAGGACTGGTCCCATTAGAAGAATTGTTTGACTTGAATGATGCTGCCAAAAAGCCAAGACTGGAACCTTTTGAAAATAAATTAGAATAATATAACATAGGCAGTGAGGAAAGGCCCAAAATGATCAAATTATCCAAGATACTGCCAACTCATGTTAAAATGAAATACATTGAGCTTTTTAAAGAATTTTCTGATGTGTTTGCATGGAGTTATGAAGATTTGAAATCATATGATACAAAAATAATCCAGCATAAGATACCCCTCAAAGATAACCAGAAGCCTTTTAAACATAAATTGCACTGAATTAACCCTATTCAATTAGCTCTGGTAGAGAAAGAAATTAGAAAAATGTATGATGTTGGAATTATAGTACCTATTAGATATTTAGAGTGGGTGTCTAATCTCGTATTTGTTAGGAAGAAAAAATCAGAAATAAGGCTTTGTATTGACTTTAGAAACTTAAACAAAGCCTCATTAAAGGACAATTATCCCTTACCCAAAATGGATCATATCTTACAAAGAGTAGTTGGTTCTAGAATAATTTCTTTGCTAGATGGCTTCTCAGGTTACAATCAAATATTGGTACATCTTGATGATCAACTTAAAACAACCTTTACTACTCCTTGGGGTACATTCATGTATTTTAAAATGCCTTTTGGTTTAATGAATGCCAGTGCCACATTTCAGAGAGCCATGGATATTGCATTCTCAGAAGAAATAGGATAATTCATAGTTATTTACTTATATGACATCACTGTCTATTCTAAAACAGATGAAGAACACCTAATACACTAGATAAAAGTCTTTCAGAAATGCAGAAAATACGAGTTGTCCTTAAATCCAAAGAAAACATTGTTTGGTCTCCAAGAAGGTAAAATTCTTGGACCTGAAGAAGGAATAAGGATAGACCCAAAGAGGATTGATGGTATATTGCAAATCAACCATCCTAGAAACATCAAGGAACTTCAATCTTTCATTGGGAAGATTAATTTCTTGAGAAGGTTCATACCCAATTTAGCTAAACTCCTTAGAAACATGATAAACATGCTTAAGAGAGAAGAAGGAGTTAAATGGACCTTAGAAACAAAGAAATCACTTGAGCTGGTAAAACAAGCACTTACCAAAACACGAGTTCTCATTAGTCCTAATTTTACAAAGGATTTCTTCATTTTTTCATTTGCATTAGAACACAAAGTAGCTGTTGTCCTAATATAGAAAAAATTGAATGGACAAGAGCAGCCAATTGCATTTTTCAGCAAGGCATTAAGAGATGCACCTCTGAAGTACAATATAATGGAAAAACAAGCCTTTGCTTTGATTAAAGCCTTAAAAAACTTTAGATTTTACATTTTACACTCCCATATCATAGCATTTGTGCCTCATTCAGTTGTAAAAGACATATTGACCCAAGATCCAGATGGAAAAAGAGGAAAGTGGATTGCTGTAATTTTAGAATATGACTTAGAAATCAAACCCGCTAAGCTCATGAAAGGTCAAGGACTAGCAAGACTTATGGTTGAATCAGACTTTCAAGCTCTTGATATAAACACGTTTAATGCATTAGATGAACAGAGGATTTGACAACTCCAATTATTGAAGATCATTTTTTGAATTCATCTTGGTATGCTGATATTTTGTATGTTTTGCTCAATCTAAATGTTCCTCCTGGTTTATCTAAAACAAATGCAAGATTATTAAATTTGAAGGCTTTAAATTACTGCATTTTGGATAACTTTTTATATTGGAAAAATGCTAGTGTATTATTGCTTAAATGTTTGCCTGAGAATGATGCGGATAAGATCAAGCATGAGTTTCATGAAGGAGAATGTGGAGGCCACCTCTACTGGAAGTCAAATTCTAAAAAAATACTTAGAGCTAGCTATTACTGGCCCACTCTCTTTCAATATGTCCACAAAATGATTACTGCCTGTCACAAATGCCAAATTTTTGAAGGCAAAAGAAAACTGCTTCCTTTACCTCTGCAACCAATCACTGTTGAAGCTCCTTTTCAACAGTGGGGTCTAGACTTCATAGGGGAAATCCATCCTGCCTCATCTGCCCAACATAGATGGATCCTCACAACAAAAAACTATTTTACCAAATGGATACAAGCCATCCCTTCTAGGAATTCCACAGACTCAGTCATTATTTCATTCCTTGAAAATCATATACTGTCTAGATTTGGCTGTCCTAGGAGGATCATAACTGACAATGCTGTTGCATTTGGATCTAAAAATATGGTAGAATTCTGTCATAGATATCAGATTATATTGGGTCATTCTACAGCTTATTACCCTCAAGGTAATGGGTTGGCAGAATCATCAAATAAAATTTTGGTCAACATAATTAAGAAGTTGCTGGAAGACAACAAGAAATCATGGCACAGTAAGCTAGTACATGCATTATGGGCAGACAGATTGACAATTAAAAATTCAATTGGGATGTCCCCTTACCAGATAGTTTATGGAACTGATGCAATATTTCCAACCAGTTTAGGAGTGCCAGTTATGAAGCTGATCCAAGAAGTACAGTATGAAGATGATGATATGACAAGAAGAATAAACCAGACTATACATCTACAACAAACCAGGGAAGAAGTATACATCAGAGCACAACATCTACAAGAAAATATCAAGAAGCTATTTGACAAAATAACCAAGGCAAGTGATTTTAAAATTGGTGATAAAGTTTTAAAATGGGATTCAAGGAGAGAATATAAGGGCAAAGATGGAAAATTTGATAATTTAAGGCAAGGACCTTATCTTATTGAATCTGCTGTTGGAAACAATGCATTATTTTTACAAGAGTTGGATGGAGCTGAATTTTTGGGGGGTCCTGTCAATGGCAGAATGCTCAAACATTACTTTTGTTAGCTGATATTTTAGTTTCGGAACCTTTTTGTTCATTTTATATAACAATGCTTTGAATTTGAAAAAAGAAAAATACAAAAACAATAGAAAAAGAGGAAAGAGGGCAGAAATAAAACAAGAAAGGTACAACCCCATGCCAAAAAGAAAATAAAATCTGAAAAATGTGCAAGCTTAAATTCCACTACCAAAAGAACACTGCTATTTAGTCATACATCCTAATCAAGGCTATATAGGTTTCAATTTACTGCTGATAGGTTAGCGAATCAGATTTGCCAAAATTGTGTAATCTTGGTTTGTCAGTAGATTAGATTAGGATAGAAAGAAATGGCTCTAATCAGACCAAAATCTGAGCCAAAGAAATAGAAGAGAACTAGTTCAAATGTGCTAAAAACTAAACCCAGAAAGAATACAAAAATAACAACTCTAAAAAGATTAAAACCAGAGCTTAAAGAAAGAATGAAGGATGCTTTTGTTTTTCAAATCTTAGGCCTTCACAGTTTTGTTTTAAATTTCTGAAAATAAAGTCTATGTGCAGCTTGTACATATATCCATAGACACCATGGCAAATCAGATAGTCCAATCCTAATTTGACTGTGTTTAAATTTTTTTCTTATAAAATAGAGAATAATATCTTCCAGACAGTTTAATCCTGGCAGATAGTCGCTTAGGAAGAGAATTAATGAGTTCAACTGTTTAATATGAACTCATGGAAGAAAAAAGGGTAGTTTTAGATTAGTTTATTGCTTTCAATAAAATAATTAAATGTTGATGACAAAGGTTTGCAAGTCCAAGTGCACCTTACGAAGAAAAAAATGTTAGGAAAAGTAGGCTGTGTAGGTAGAATGATTGGGAGAAATTTGTTTGCTGATATGAAATACTGATCATCTTTTCTAAGCAGCATAATCAAAGAAGAAATGTTTTCAATGTATAAGGCATAGGTATACGTCCCAGAGATCAATTTATGAAGTTCTTGACACCTCCAAGGAGTTGCCATCCCCAAGTGGAGCCACTGTTAGCCATCAGTAAATTTTTGTCATAGCAAATGATGGCTAAAACAGATCTTGAGCCTTCAAGATATTATTTTCATAGAAAATTTCTCATTATTAAAGCCTTCTGATGCTTTCTAAACTCAAAAAAGTAATCTTCAATACTTTTTCATTCAAAAATCCACCAAGAAACATTATTGCGATCAAAGAGACTGTTTTTTAGGCCATTTTCCATCATTTTCTAAGCCTGTTTCACTCATTTTTTCCCTTATTTTATCCTTCATTTTCCTCTGAAAAATCCCCTTTTCTCCTTCTCATTTACCCTACATTATCCTAAAAATCCTTCAAAAATCCCTTTTAAACCTATTAAAAACACCTTTTTATGGTTTAAATTACCCTATTTTACCTATCAAAACCTCAAAAAACCCTTAAAAACCCTTCTTTTGGCCTAAAAGGTGCCCTTTTTATACATAGGCTCTTAAGCCCCTTTATGGCTTAGGCCCCAACTCCTTCTTTGTCATATGACTTAACACCCATGACCTGGCACTAAAATCTTTAGCCCACTAGCCCCTTTTTTCCTCCGTCCCTGGTCCCCTACTCCTCCATAGGACTATACTTCTACCTTATCCCTAGCCCCCCTTTCCTTATCTTCTATTTTACCCCCGCGCCTATGGTAAAATGCGTTTTTTCTTTGTATCTTCCCCACCCTACTTGGAAAATTCTGCATAAATCCTGGCCATAGATCTATATGATCCAACGACGTTGATTCATCCCCACTGTCCCTTTTTCTCCCTTAGCCACGTTCCTCCATTCCTTTTTTCCCCATCTTACCACTTTGCGATTACATCCCCATCGTTGAACTATAGAGATCAACGACCACCATCTTTCCCTTCTTTCCCTTCCTCCTCCCGACTAATATATACCCTTTCACCCCCATAAACACATCCCTACCATTGATTCCCTTCATCCAATGGCTCCCGTTTAACCCGACATCCAACCCCACCGATCAATTATCCCGCTACCAAAAAAAAGAGGTGACGTTATACTCCGGTCCCACCCCCCACTATGAAGCCATCTCCCAATCTCCGCTTGACACCTGGCTTCCACTATTTCCCTCGCCCATGCACCTTTCCCCATTGCGCTCCTCCCCCACCATTGGATCTAGACACCATCATCCAACGGTCCACATTCTAATTCGCGCAACTTTTGCTATTGGGGTTTAACAACCAAAATTCACGTGAAACTGCTGGTTTCCTGGAGGACGCATGTTGTGCAACATATGGAATCACATTCGATCGAACGTAAACCGCTTACCGCTTGAATGCTGCGTGAAAACCGCCGACGGTTTTTTCAAAACCACCAAGCCATTTTTCGCGCCAAATGCAGTTTTAAACCCTGTTTTCGTGGGTTTTGTTCATAAAACCTCCCCCTACATGCATTTCCTCTACCTCATTGTTCCTCTGCCCTCCGCCAATCTCTGCATGCAGTTTTTCCAACCCCGCAGGGTTTTATAACGTGTTTGTTGGTTTTTTGCAGGTTCAATGGTGGTTTTAGGGCCAAAAACCCTCCTACAGTCCATAAAGGGACTAGGCCAGAAGGTGATGACCTTTGTGGTCCAAACGGAGGCCAAATCATGAAGAAAGGGACCGCCAGGTTTCATTTCATGGTTTGATCAGTGCTTTATGAGCACTGGTTATACAATCAAACCCTCCAATGCTCTAAAATCCACCTGTACATAGCAAAGAAGAAATAACAATGAAGATAGAGATTTAAGATTAAAGGATTAAAGCAAAGTATGAAGATTCAAAGATTAATCCACAATTTAATGGTTAAAGACGTAGTTTAAAGCCTCAAGATGATATAAAGGCCTAAACAGAGTTTAAAGTGTCAAACACAGACAAATCACCCAAAAGAAGGCTTTAAATGCCAAATCACTGAAGCCTTTACTGCTCCAAAGATCAGAAATGCCACCTACAGGCCTATTTCCTCAAAAGAATACAAATTGAATGCATAGTCAGGGATATTTGCCAAAGACAGCTCAGAATTAATTGTCAGCCTACCAAAAGCCTCCAAAGTCAACAAAAGTGACTAAAGTTGATGAAAGTTAATGTAAAATTGATTAAAGAAGAGTTAAGACATCTAATATCTTCTCCCTTAGGCCTCCCAAAGGCCTAGAAGTATTTACTTTGTATTAATTGAACAATTAAACCTTCCTATCAATCCACCTCCTAAATTTACCTATATATATCATATGAGGAGTCTAGTATTGTTGTTGGTTGCATACTCGCTGAATGTAAATAGCTTTTGAGGTTGTTGAAGCTCTGTTTTGTAATTGAAGAAAGATAGGCTGAGATGAGAGATTTGAAGCTATAAAAGACCCACTAGACTTGAAGATTGTAACTGGTTTGAACATCAAATACACTAGCTGATTTATGGGATCCTGGTCTATGTCAATGGTGATGTTTTTCTTACTGTAATTGTTATTTTTCTTATGCTTTCCATACTGTCCACTTTCTCTTATAAAGAACAAAAAATATAGATTAGGATTTACTGTAAAGTACCCTAAATCTCACTGATAAGCTTTATCTCTATGTTTTCTGCTAATTGTGTATTTGGGAATGGTTTCAATAGAGTGTAACCAGTCAAGGAATGTTGGTGAGCCCATGTATTGTTAAGTAAAACTTGAGATTATGTTCTTGAATGTTCTTGAAAGTCTGCTAATTAAATTTGAAATAGGGAAGTCTATGGTTAGCCCTATCCTCTAGTTTATCTCCAACAGTTGCTTTGAAAAGATCCCTTAGGAGTATGCCAAAAGCAGGATAGGTTCAAAGTCCTTACCTGATCTTAGGCTACTTTTTATGTTCATCTTGAATGTTTTTCCTTTGAATATGCTAAAAGCAGGCTAGGTTAAAAGTCCTTACTTGATATTAAGCTATTCTTTGTTTATCTTAAATGTTTTCTTTTGGGAATATGCTGAAAGCAGGCTAGATTCAAAGTTCTTACTTGATCTTAAGCTATTCTTTGTTTTTCTTTTGAGTATGCTGAAAGCAGGCTAGATTAAAAATTCTTACTTGATCTTAAGCTATTCTTTGTTTTTCTTTTGAGTATGCTGAAAGCAGGCTAGGTTAAAATTCCTGACTTGATCTTAAGTTGCCCTTTGTTTTTCTTATGTGTTTGCTTCTTTCACTACACTTTAATGTTCCATACCATAAATCAACTTAAAGATATCTTTTGACATAGATGACTTGTCCCATAGACCACTCTTGAAACATGTTGTCCAATTAAACCCTTTTTTGACTCCATAACCCAATGGATTGATACTATTTCTTAGCTATCCTATCAGCTGAACCATTCTTTCAACCTACTCACAACTTTACCCCTCAGAAGACTTCCTTGATTTTGATGATATTCATCTCAACCAAAACAAACAAAACCCTTGTACTTTATAACTAGCCTAAAATCATATCATAAGCCTTAAAGATCACATCTTTGAAAAAATTATATAGAGAGATCCCTCTCCGAATCTAGGAGGGCTAGATCCTAGGATTCCAAAGTGGTTTTGATGTAGGATCTGCAGCATTTTTTCTTGCAAATCTTGCAAACTACGGAGACCTAACAATAGCGACTCAACCTATTAGTAATAAAATTACTCTTGAAGTATTTAAACATTGAGTCAAACATAAGGGGCCAATCTCTAGCTTTGAACTCCTTCTTTATAAATATATCACGACTTTTAGCTCTCTGCTGTTGTATAAGAGTAGTTTTTCAGTAGAGAATCTAACCACATCTCATCTGATTCATTTAATTGTAAAATTCTTTATTTCTGAGCTTCTAATAGCTTTAACCACAATTCTACTACAATTTTGAAAGTTTTAATTTAAAATTCAATGGGAAAAACTATCTATTTTCCATAAACTAGTTCATATGGGGTATCACCAGTTGTACCCTTCCATGTTTCTCTATATTCCCATAAGGCCTCGGGAAGCCTTTCCGCCCAATATGTTCAATGGAGTCAACAAATATTTGTCAAGATGTCTTCCAAAACCTTATTTGTGGATTCCACTTGGCCATTGGCCTGTGGATGATAAGGAGTTAACTTCTGACATTTTATTTTGTATTCCTTCATAATTGACTCAAATAAATTTTATGTGAATTGATCCCCTTGACCAGTAACTATCTCTCTAAGCACCCCAAAATGAACAAAAAATTATTAAAAATAAAATCCACTATCAATTTCTCATTATTTCTCACCAAAGTTTTTTCCCCTACCCACTTTGTCACGTATTATGTGTAAACCAATATGTGCCTTTTCTTTCTTGATTCCATATTAATGGGTCCCACAAAATCTAAGGCCCATTTCTCGAAAGGTTCCACAAGGGCTTTCAAATGAAGAGGAATTTCATCAACTACAACTTGACGCCCCATTCTTTAACAACTATCACAACTCCTCACATACTTATTAGCATCTTTAAATATGTTTGGCTTATAGTATCTGAATTGAATAATTTTATAGGTTGTCCTCTTATCTAAAAAATTTCCAACACATGGCTCATTGCGACATGATTTTAGGACATCTAACATATCATCCTCTCTGACACATATGTGAATAGCCATATATATTCCAGTATATAAAATATATCCTTGAATCCAAGAGTATTTAACACTTTGTTGATCACTTTCTAATTTTCTTTTGATGAAAAGTGTGGTGGAAATTTTCCTGTAGACAAACAATTAGCAATGTTAGCAAACCAAGGTGTTATAACAGGAATTGCAAATAAATTTTCATTAGGAAAATTGTCTACAACAGGAATGATCTCACTAGGATTGTTGATTAGAGAAAGGAAATATGATACCTTATTTTCTCTCCCGGGCCTGTCTAATACCGTGATGTTAAATTCCTCCAATAGTAGCAACCATATTATAATTATGCCATTTGTTATTGGTTAGTTCATTAAATATTAAATGGAAGAATGGTCAATATGCACAAAGACTTCATATCCTGTAATGCAATGGTGAAACTTATTAACTGCATAAACGATGAACAAAAATTCCTTTTATGTAACTATTGATGCCTCAGAATTCTGTGGCCAAAACATGGGGGAAAACCACCCAGTCCAGACCTTAAAGCAACTCCTTTTCCATTTGGTATAGTGGCTCCAACTGGGGATAATGGGCCAATTTACCAATAAGGATGTTTTATGAGGGTGTTTGTGAATATAACATGCAAATGGATAATGATTTTAATATATATGCATCTATTTAAGTAATTAATCTAATATATACCCGGGGTGTTATTCCTTTATGCGATCTAAAATGATATCCTTCAACTATTAGTAGTATAGATCATTTAACAGTCGAAAGAGTTGAAAATTATGTAAAATGTTTCTTCTAACAAAATAGTTTGCATAGAAGAATTGTGTAAGAAATATTGCATTTTCCAATGTGATTACATATTCAATAAGAAACCATAGCTAAATATTAGAACATAAATGCATATAATATTTATATATGATAACCTTTCAAACATATAATGCAATAAAAAAAAAACTATAAATTTAAGAGATAAGACTTAATACAAGTGAATAGAAGTACCATATGTATGAAGTTCTACTCATGTAAATTGATAGCAATGAATTTGTTCCTTCTCGCTTTCAAGCGATTTAAAGAGTACAATAGTGCAACATCAGTTAAACAACTTTAATTGTTAAAAGATAACAGAATATGTTCCATTAATTCATCAAAGCACTCACAAAATTACAATAGTGCATTCTTTGCAATTGTTTTTGACAAATTTCTGGACCCTTCTCTAAATGCATGAGAAGGGTTTAAATACTAATCTAACTATAAACTAAAATTAAATTCTTACAAAAATATAGAGGAGGTTTCAAACAACCTTCCTCTAAAAGCTTAACTTAAACAACAATATAGGAAAATAAACTAACAATCCTGATTTTTCGAATCCTGCCCTTCTTTCTGAATGTGATCCTGAAGTTGGAAAATATCTAACATTGCTTTGAGTTGAGCTGGCTGTGATATTCTTGATCGAATCTGTCCCTTGAAAATAGAATTTGAGATTACTGATTGAGATATTTTTGCTAAATCTGTAAGAGATTGAAGAGTTTGATGTTGATGGTAAGGTTTGATTAGAATATTCCAGTTATTTTCCTGATCAAACTTATTAAATTTTTTGATCATTTCCTCTTGTGTATCTGCTCTCTGTATCCACTTGATTTCTACTTCTCTTGCTTCTAAAAACACATCAGACATGTTTTCCTCAAGAAGTTTTGTTTTAGACAATTGCTCACATATAGACTGAATAATCTCATTTCATTTCTTGGACGTCTTGGTTGCTGCTTTCTTTTCTTGATTAATTTGTGCTCCCCATTCTGCGAATAACAGTTCTTTGTGAAGCTTATCTATTTGTGGTAGATTAGCTTGCTTTCCTATATCTGAAATTTTCCACTGAATGTGTTCTTCGATTTAATTTTCAAGTCTTTCACATTCCAGTTTCTGAATTGCTATTTGCTAAATCATTATTTTAATGGAATCACAATAAGAATCAATCATGGAAGCTTGGTGACAAAACACTTCTTGTTCTTTCTTTAGCTTGGTGTTTACATCAAGTGCTTCTTTGATAAATTGTTCTAATTGTGGTTGACTATGTAACTTAGCCATTGCTATTTCCATATATGCTTTCTTTTCATTAAGCTCTGTCTGATACTTCAATTTGAGACTTTCAATATCTTCATGAAATTGGGTTGTGTTTATTTTTATTTGCTCAATGGACTTGGCTTTCTCTTCATTCAACATCTGTTATAATTATTGTACTCTGGCTTCCTTTTGTTTCAAAAATATTCTAACCTCAGTAGCTTTATCAACAGTAGTAGTAGCATATGCCCCTGCATATTGTGATAATTTGGTTAGATGTTCAATGGGATCATATGAGGAATCCTTCCATAGTACATCTACTGATTCATTTGTAGGATTTGGAGTTGTTTCATCAATCATTCTTCTTTTATTTCTTTTAACTACAACCTTGTAACTGGGACTGTAGAAAAAAAATATAATGAAGGAATATCTTCAATCTATAGAACTATCTGATCTGTAGGGTAGGCCGATATGATTTCTTTGTCATGCATTGCTGGAACTCTTTGTAGCGGATTGGCAATCTCAACTATTTTCTGTGAGGGTTTTGGTGTTTGGGAACTTGTTGCTTGATCAATATTGGGATTTTCTTTCGGAGTATTTATTGCTTCGGAAAATTATTCCCATTCATTAATAAGATCTTTTGCTTGTGATAACTTGGAATGATCTAGCATGCTATACCTGTGTTGAACTATTTCTGAATTTGATTTTGTCCCATTATTTCTTGTTTCCTCCAGCATTTCTATCTCTTGAATAACTTGGTCAATTATCTTTTCTAAGTTTGCTTTATTGAATTCAGATTCATTTTCAGAGTGATCCAAATTATCATACTGCTGCTGCGATTAACCTAATTCATATTCAGATATATCTTTCATTTCATCATCTAGACTAACTCTTGGAGTATGTTTTTCATCTTCAATAGTCAACAAATTTAATGGAACGTTTTCTAGTCTCTTGTTTCTGTATGCTCGAAAAGCTTCAAAATCCTCTTGAATTAGTTGACTAGAAATGTACTTGGTAATATGCTAAGTTGTTTTTTTCCATGCCCTGGAAGAGGTCATCGAATCCGTTTGCTTCTTTTAAAAAATGCTTCATTTTAAGATTTGCGATGTAATTTTTAATCACATCATTGGGATCATATAATCTTCTTAGCATAAATGCCAATTTCAATAACTGAATCTTAGGAACCTCTTTGTAAGTATGGCTGATATTAGCCAAAGAAAAGGTGCTGCACTATAGAGGGAAATTAGGCCAAATAGCCTTTTTACCATCCTTCAGCTGCTTTGTGACACCATTGACAAGATGATAGGCTATTTATTTTGCAACTAACTTATCGGGAACATAGTAAGGTAAAACATGGTGAGAAGCATAACTCCCAAATACTCTAATATATGTAAAATTTTCTTCGGCAAACCATCTAGCTACTAGAAGAATATCTACATTGGCTTCTTCAAAAAACTTAGGAGCTCTTTTTTGAAAATCATCTGATGTATGGGAAATATGACTCCATAACAAATTTTATAGAAGTGAAAGTGGAAATCTGAATCCCAGGGTTCTCTGTGGTAGATGTGAATTGGGGTAGGGTCCTTGGTAGTCTATTTCCATCCCATGGTAGGAAAATTAGAAGTAAAACAGATAGCATCCATGACATAGGCAGACATATAAAAAGGAGGTATTTCTCTGAATGAAACACTTCTTTTATTCACATATTCAGTTATATGCTTGGCTAGGTAATTGGATAAAATGTCTGCCCAATTTAAGATAGATGAACTGACGATTGTGTCAATTAGGGGAACCCAATCTCTTGAGAATCTAGTGCTCTATGGCCTGCAAAATATTCTACATAACATACCAACAACATAACAATAAGGGTTAGGAATTTGGGAAATTGGGTACGTACTGGACTTATCTTGCTTCAATTTCCCTTCATTTTCCTTCCATTCATGGATGACTTTGATAAGATATGGATGTTTCCCTTTGAAATTATCCACATATTTATTGTTGTATTTCTGCTGCGGGGTTGGTAGATGATACATTGCTGCTAAATCCTCTGCTTTGAAAGAACCTAAAGTTTCTCCTCTCGAATTCTTGAACATTCTATCTTCAATGTTTAAGTGGTCAATTTCCCACTTAACCATGTCTGTATAGGGTAGAATTTTTGGTCTTGCAGCTATTATGTGAATGTATGAGCATGCAACGTCAAAGAGAGTTGTGTCAGAGGTAGAAGCAGTGCCTGTTGTAGAAAATTTTTTTATCACCCTTGGTCCTTCATCTTCGAAGAGTTTATACATTGCCTCCCATGTCAAACTGTCGTAGTCTTTGTTGCAGACGGTATCTGAAAATAATGGAGACATATCTGTGTCTTCAGTGGATGGCGTTTGAGAAATTTCTTTGCCCCTTTTGCTCATTTTGATTTTCTTCAATCCATTATTTGGTTGCCTGAGAGCAAAGTGAATTTTACACATAAGGAGTATCAAAAGAATAAATCAATCATTTACTTCAAACACACACGAGAAGATATTAATCTATCAATCATATTTCATAATCTAATTTAATATTTCACATATCTTCACATGTAAGATCTATCAATTTTTTTAAAGTCGTTAAGATCTTAAATTCCATTTGATATGACACAAGCTGTTTTACACGCTCAATTCATGAAATGAAATTTAATACGCAAATCATTATCATTCCTTATAATATTTTGTGATACTTTACCCTTAAAGGCCACGAAATGCGATCTGCGCAAATCGCAGATCGCAACTTTTATGGGATAACGTTTAAGTGTATATTATAAGTTGTGCGCAATGCGAATTGCAAAAAAAATTGAAGTGACCGAGATAGCCGAAAGATTTTATATTTCTTGGTTTATTTGATTTTTGGGTCTGCGGGTATCGCAACTTATATCATTTTCCTCTTAAAGCTTTTATTGATTAAGTAAAGTGTGATGCGAAAAAGAAAACAAATATAACAACAATTGAGATTTTTTTGCAAGGTTTTTAAATTGTATCTTTGGAGAGGCTTTGAGCGCATGTCGCAACTCGCATATTTTGTGTCTTATGGTTCTTTTTTGAAATAAAATATGTAATATGCGATACGATTTAAGGCAAAAACAAAAAATATTATTTTCTAAGTTTTTTATTTTTCTTTAGGAAATTATAAAAAGAATTTCCTATTTATTTCTAGAGGGTCCCTATTTATAAAATAAATGGGGGGTTGTTGTATAGCATAACAGTAACATTGTAATTAATTTCAACCGGAGACAAGTTTTTACTAATATAGTAAATAACATATGTTCTTTGTTGTTCTCTTTTCCCTAAAACTACTCATATGGCTGAATCAAAAGCATATGTAGATATATGAAAAGGTAATGTCCAATCAGGTCCTCTTAACACATGAGTTGTAGAAATATTTTCTTTAAGCACATAATTTTTTTTTGGCAATCATTATCCCAATAAAACTCAATATACTTTGCAAGAAGTTTAAACAATGGTGAAGGAATTTTTGAAAAAGTATTAATGAAACACCTATAATATCCCACATGTCCTAAAAATATTCTTACATCCCTTTGAGAGGATGGAGTTGGAAATTTAACAATCACTTCAACCTTATGTGGACCCACCTTGACCCAAGAAAGATACATGATGTCCAAGGACAATTCCTTGATTAAACATTAAATTTTTTTTTTTCCATTGCTTAAAGAAAGATTTGACTCTTGACATATTTTTAATGCTTTTTCTAGGTTATCAATGGCTTCCTCAAAGGTGTTTCCATAAACAGTGAAGTCATCCATGTACATTTCTACACAATCATGAATCAAATCAATAAAAATAGCCAAGGCTACCCTTTAAAATGTGACAGGCCCATTGCACAGTCCAAAAGGTAATACTTTATAAGCATATGTTCACAATGGGAAAATAGAGGTCACTTTGTCTTGGTCTTCTAGAGCTATTCTTATATTATTATAGTCATTGAAACCATCAAGGATAGAAACATGTTTCATTCCATCCAATTTATCCAGGACTTGATCTATGAAAGGTAGAGGGAAATGGTCCTTTAGAATAACTTTATTAAGTTCATTGTAGTCCATGCATACCCTCCATTTTCCATTATTTTTCAAAAAATAACTAAGGGTGAAAACCATTGGTTATCAGGTATAGGGCAAATGAAATCTACATCTAATAACTTTTGGAGTTCCTTTTTGACTATTTCTTTCAATTCATGATTCATTCTTCTTTGCGGTTGTCAAATATGTATAACATTTTCTTGAATTTAGATGTGATGTGTGCATGTTTTAGGGTGTATTCCTAGCATATCGATGTAATCCCAAGCAAAATATTTTGAATATTTCTGCAATAATGTAATTAATTGATCTTGTTGGAAATTTTCTAATTCAAAATTTGATGTTTAAAGTTTTTCTAGGAAATTTTTGATAACTTTATTGCAGACATTTGATATTGAATGTACAGGATAAACTGCTAAATAAGTAGATTTTAAGCCATCCTTAGTACATGTTTCTTAGAAATGTTGACCTAAAAGAGAATGCAAAGATAAATTTTGAGTACATAATAAGGCTTGTTCAGAAATTACAGGCAAATTTACAGGAATTTTAGAATGTTGAGATATTATAGGAATTACAGACTGTTCAAATATTGCAGGAATTGCAAATTGTTTATAATTTACAAGAATTACAGTCTATTAAAAAATGACAAGAATTGAAAATTTTTCAGATTGCTCATAATTTTCATATTTTAAATTTTTTTATGTTGTAGCTGATATTGTAGTTGATGTTCTAGATGACTACCCCCTAAAATATTGTAAAATTAGGATGATAAATGAAATGATTGATTTGATTTTCATCAGTATTTTCCTTAATATTAAATGATTCTTCAGTGGTTAATAAAAGTTGAATTATTTCATCATCTATATATTTTTCATCAAACCAATGAAATTTCTCTAATTCACCTTCAATTTTAGTAGGTGGATATAAAGTAATGTTTTTAATTTTGTCATCATTTTTTATTCTCATGTTTTCAGAATGCCAACTAATATACGCACCAATATTTTCCAACCATGGTCTTCCTAATATTAAAGGATGTCCTTCTAAAGTAGATGTTGGTTGAAGAATCATAAAGTCTACATGATATACCCAAGA
Source organism: Pinus albicaulis (assembly GCA_034641835.2). NCBI lineage: Eukaryota > Viridiplantae > Streptophyta > Pinopsida > Pinales > Pinaceae > Pinus > Pinus albicaulis. Next base: position 599,132,140 of record CM076572.1, read on the forward strand.
TTCAATAGAAACAATAGTGTCTTCTACAATTCTCTCAGGTTTAATTTTTGATCTATCGGCCAATTCTAACATCGTTGGAGTTGGTCTAATACCATGTATTTCTAGGATTTCCATGGTTTCCTTTTCCATTACATTTATGGCGACTCCTAAACCAATAAGTGTATTAGGAATAGAAAATTTGTTGACGGTTGTTGTTATAATAGGTATGGTTGGGTCAAGATATTTTTCTATAATTAATTCAATAATCATTAGATCGACCAATCTACCTATACCTTGTATTATTGATGGATCTTGTTTTCTTTTTGCAATTCTCTTAGTGCACAACTCCCTTACTATTTTACTATAAATTGATATATCCTTTATTTCTCTAAGTAAGGGAACTTTATAAATATATTTGTTAGTTCATCAATAATATCAAATCCATGTATTTTCTTTGGTATTTCTGATTTCTCAGGAACCAATCTCTCAGGAAAAGGGGATGTCCTAGAAGTTTGAGGTTTTTCTCATAAAGGGACAATTTGTTTCATTGTTGCTTTTAGTTTTTCTTGTAAAATGGTTGTTTTTGGTTTTTCTGTTTTATCTACAATTTCTTCATTTTGTTCTTCAATTACTAAAATATTTTTTGGGTTCATAACTCTACAATATCACAAATTAATCTCCTGTAACTCTATAGGACTACTTGTTTCTTTTACAGAAAGTTCTTGTAATTTTACTGGATTTTCCTGTAAATGTACATAAAATTCATGTATTTTTACTGGGTTTTCATATAGATGTACATAAAATACCTGTAATTTTACCAGAGCTATGAAATATGTAGAAAATGATTCAGATTATGCATTATATACAAGATTTTCCTTTTTATTATTCAGATTTGAAACTAGTTGATAAGGAAGTTGAGTAGGTCGTGGGGGTGGTTGATTGAATGCAAGTTGTGATCAGTGGGGTTGAGTTAATTTTGGTTGAGGAGAATGTGGCTATTGAGGAAATGGTCAATATGGTTTTTATTGATATGGTTGGTATAGAAGTTGTTGATATGGAGGTTGAGGTTGCTGATAGTGTTATTGCATGTAATATTCCCAAATGGGAAAAGAAGGAATATAGTGCATAAACATGAACATATCGGTGTATAACATTACATCAAGATATGAGACCAATATGGAGCCTTCTTATTCATCATAATAGCAGCAAAATAGTACAAAATAATGGGGCACAAATCATACACATGAACTAACAAGCCTCCAATAGATAAATCCCCTCAAGGAGGAGGTATTGATACTATACCAAAATGCCATAAGACTTCTAAAATGCAGTCATAGGAGCACTGATACAGATTATGAACATAAAAAATACGATATGGCTGATATATGCCTCAAGAGATACAGAAAATATATGGCTATATAGCAACCTCCAACAAGAACCCAAGAGGGTTTTCATAAATACACCAATATGCAAGAAATGAATCAAAGCCCTAGGGCTGAAGATTCACTGCAACTACACAGATGGAAAGATGTGGCTAATAGGATGTATCAAATAATGTAGCCTCCTCCAATAGACTCTCTAGATGAAAGTCTGATCCCTTCGCTAGAAAACCTTTTCCCCAAATGGTGTACTGAAACCACCCCTGCAACTCCTCCCTAAAATAACGCAGTCCAAGACTGAAACTGATCTGTAGGGGAAAATGATAGTGTAGCTTGGTGCCAAATGCTGCAATAAGGCTCAAGGGCCTTCCTTACTCATCTCCAAATGGAAGGAAACCTTCCTCCACTGAAATCTAGATCAAAAATCACCCAAAGGTATTCTCCACAGCTGCAACCTGCAACACAACACAACCCTCTGCAGAAACTGCGTTGTAAATGAAATATGGAGCTTGGAGTGATATCAGAATGTGGAAAAATGTAGTGCAATCACTTATCCTGAGTAGGCACTCGAATTCCCCCGAGGATGAAGGTTAGATTCCTGCTTGGGAACACCCCGTGCTAAACAACACTGCAGTCTTATCTAAACAATTGAAGAGAGAAAACAAGTCTTAACAGACCGTATCAAAATAATAATCTAAAACATATCCTATATGGCTGCCATCCCCTTCCTTATATAAGTGGTGAGCTTCCTCACCCTTGGCCCCACTCATTAAAGCCACTACTTCCATGCATGGAGACTCCCTCAAAAACTGCATTGTCCCATAATGAATGTCCACTCCTCCATGACAGTGTTGTTGATTTGGTCAAAGTTGACCCAGTCTTCATGCTATAGCCCCTTTTCATACATAAGGGTGCTTTATAAAACCACTAAGGTGATCTCCATTCACATTAACAGTGATTTTATTCATACTAAGGAGATTTATGGGTCTCCATACCATCTTATTCATCAAATTAAGAAGCAAAAACAAAAATTAATATTCCAACTAGCTTATAGCTAATTGGGAATATTACATTCCTCCCCTCCTAAATGTTGCTTGTCCTCAAGCAACTGTAAAGGTTAGTGCTACAACTCTTCTACTCCTTCCTTGGTGACACCTCCATGTGATAAGTTCTCCTCATATACCAAGTGTCTCCCAATCAATACCTCCATGAAATTGTCCTCCCAAGTACTCATGAGATGTAAATGATTCACCTCATAAGGAAGAAAAATATTTAGTGTAGAAATCATGGCTTGCCCAATGTTCTCCCTGAAACATAAATCATAAGAAACATGGAGAATATTACTCCCAATGGGAACATTCAATCCTTGCACCCTTCCTCCAATCATCCCCACAATAAGAATAAGGACATCATCAATGTATGGGATCATAACCAAGGATGAATAAGCTATCATATGTAATCCTGGAGGAGGATCATAGTCCCAAATGTGGAACCAACACAGTATATCTCTTGACTGCCTCAGATAGTGCTATGGTAAGTGGTTTCCCCACCACTTAATTTTTTCCATAGTCTTCTCACATTATTTGAGAAGGTGAGTAATGTTTGGTGCCTTTGGAGTACACCCTGAGTGATATGTCATCTCCCTATATCCTCCTAGGGAGTGGCCATGCTCAACATTGTTTATGGCCCCAAGTTGACTATGAAGTTTATAAGGAATAATGCTCCTTCTTGGAGCAATGGCCTGCACATGTATGGTAAAGGAATGCAAATATTCATCAAGTAAATCATTATGCATAAAAACATGATCCTTACCATATATTTTTTTCACACTAATGGAGTGGCTCATAGATAGATCCCCTCTCATTCCCAAAGCAGAAAGAGGTGGATGTGATAACTCCATCAAAGAGTTATGTATCTCCTCCATATCCACATGATCCATGCATCTTCTCAAATTATGATCTATCTCCTCTTCAAAGCCTTCCCAAGTATATCCCTCCATGATGGTATGGTATGATCTCATGGAATAAGTGTGGTTGAAAAGAAAATCTTCATGTGCCGCTTTTAGTAACTTCTCCTTGAGCTTGGATGCTCTACATAAGAAGATTCTACTATGATAGTAGATGACCCCATCTTTTATTGAATACCCCTCCTCTAGTAGCTAGTCATCAAGTATCATGCAAATATAAATATCCTTGGAATAATCCACCAACAGCTGGAATTTCCAATAAGGATCTATCCTCCATAGTGACAACGCTGATGATCTATCATATAAAGCATCTATCATGTGGCTGACTCCTTATTTGACATCTCCCATGCCAAATTTACATACAAGGATGTTGCTATCCTTCCTCTGTTTCTCCTGCTATATCTGCTCATGCTCAAGTAAAGGTTGAAGCTTTTGGAGGTTATTCTTCCATGGGAAGCTATCACCTATCCAAAACTTTGTGAGTTTGGCCAACGTATGCATGAGTGACCACCATCCTCTACCATGTGTTGAAGAATTATCCCTAATTGAGAATATAGTTTGAGCCTCCAAAGTCAAGGGATGGTCTCCTTGCACCATGATAGCGCCATTCTTCATCCCTGTAGCTTCCTCTCTTAGTGAAAGATGTGGCCTGAGAGTGGATAATGATGATAGTGGGAGAATGTCTCCATCCTCCTTGAGTCTACCCAAGACTCTCTGCGTTGTACCATGACCTCCCAATGTTCCCACTCCTCTTGGATCTATGAGTGGTGCAACATGTTGTGAGACATCTCTCACCAACTCCTGATTAGGTGGCCTCCCAAGTGGTTTGCCACTAAATAGTAATGTCTCATGGGCCAAGGTTATTCGCATGCACGATGGGACTGTTAGGTCCTTGATTCCACTGCGCAAATCCAACTTGGTTTTCTGTGTAGAAGTTGTCTGTTAGGGATATGTGTGCATGCCCCTAATCATTTGGTACTTGGATACTCCTTTCAATGATGAAAGGGCCCCTCCAATTGGAGAAAATGCCCCATTCCCACCTCCTGCTGGTGGTGGATCATCTCCTGTTATCCCAGGGCTGTGACCTCCTTCTGGTTATTCCCCTTATTCCTCCTCATCATTTGAAAAGACCTCTATATAGTGTGACTTCCCTGCTGCACATCTATGTTTGGGTGCCCATGATTCTTGGCATGTGAAGAAAATATTCCTTCTCCTCAAATCTCTTCGGACATCATCACTAAGAGTTACTTTGTTTTGGCTCTCCTTTGAAAAATGAGTATTTTCATCTTTTCCCTTTGATGGAAAACTGGGCTTTTTCTGAAATGTTGCCTTTACTTTTGGCAAGGCATCTTGTATATCTCTAGCCCTTTCAATGGAATCTTGAAGGGTAGTGGGTTTGGTTGATTTAACCAACCCATGAAGAAGTTCTGCTAGCCCACAAATATAGACCCTCAAGGTGAAACACTGCTATTTTGATGGCCTCCATCTCCGATACTTGGTTCAGCTAGAAGTAGATGTCTAGCTTCTCTACCCATGATTTGGTAGTGCATTTAGATGACCCATCAAATTTGGGTAAGAAAAATATGCCCATAGTCCGATGTAGATCATGATTCTGTATGAATCCTCCACCTCTATTGTGATGTCGTGGTCTCCTATTATCCTTGATCTGACAGAATTCTTGAAAACTCAAATGATCCTTGAATCTCTGAGATTGAGACTCATACTCCAGAAAATAGTCTTCAAGAGTTTCTTGTTCTTGAAACCCTCCATTTCCCACTAATAAAAATGTAGGCATTGTAGAGCATTGGGAAACCTGTTGCTTCACTAGTTGATCACTCCAGTGATGAGAAATGCCGGAGCCTTCACCATATAGAAACCCTTTAGGGTATTATTTGTGTCTATCCATACTCATCTCCTTTATTTCTCTTGCAATGTCTTGCATAGTTCGAAGAAGAAGCTTAGGAAACTCCTTCTCCTTATCTTCTCCTGATAAATGGGTTTTACCCTTGTCTTCTTTATCATATGTATAATCATACTTTTGGTTTCTTCTGAGATACTTCTTCTCTCTGTCTGTGAGAGGATCTCCTTCTTCTGATGACATATTGGCTTAAGATGCATAGGCTGAGCCAAGATTATGCTCTGATACCACTATAATATTCCAAAATGGGAAAAGTAGGAATATAGTGCACAAACATGAAAATAACAGCGTATAACATTACATAAAGATATGACACTAATATCGAGCCTTCTTATTCATCATAATAGCAGAAAAATAGTACAAAATAATGGGGCATGAATCATATACATGAAATAACAAGCCTCCAATAGATAAATCCCCTCAAGAATGAGGTACTACTACTATACCAAAATGCTGGAAGACTGCTACAATGCAGTCATAGGAGCACTGCTACAACATATGAAAATACAAAAGATGATATGGCTGATATATGCCTCAAGAGTACATAAAATAAACATATAGGCTCTATAGCAACCTCCAACAAGAACCCAAGAGGGTTTTCATAAATACACCAATATACAAGAAATGAATCAAAGCCTTAGGGTTGAAGATTCACTGCAACTACAAAACTGGAAAGATGTGGCTGATCTGATGTAGAAAATAATGTAGCCTCCTCCAATAGAATCTCCAGATGAAAGGCTGATCCCTTCACTGGAAAACCTTCTCCCCAAATGGTGTACTGAAACCACCCCTATAACTCCTCCCTAAAATAACGCAGTCCAAGACTGAAACTACGTTGTATGGGAAAATGATAGTGTGGCCTGGTGCCAAATGCTGCAATAAGGCTCAAGGGCCTTCCTTACTAGACTCCCAATGGAAGGAAACCTTCCTCCACTGAAATCTAGATCAGAAATCACCCAAAGGTATTCTCCACTGCTGCAACCTGCAACACAACACAACCCTCTGCAGAAATTGTGTTGTGGATGAGGGATGGAGCTTGGAATGATGTCGAAATGTGGAAATGTAGTGCAATAACTTCTCCTAAGTAGGCACTCGAAGGATTCCCACTCAGGAACACCTTGTGCTAAACGACACTGCAGTCTTAGCTAAAGAGTTGAAGTGAGAAAACAAATCTTAATATACCACATCAAGATAATAATCTACAACATATCCTCTATGGCTGCCATCCCATTCCTTACATAAGTGGTGTGATTCCTCACCGTTGGCCCCACTCATTAAAGCCACTACTTCCATGCATGGAGTCTCCCTCCAAAACTGCATTGTCCCATAATGAATGTCCACTCCTCCATGACAGCATTGTTGATTTGGTCAAATTTGACCCAGCCTTCATGCTCTAGCCCCTTTTCACACATAAGGGTGCTTTATCAAACCACTAAGGTGATCTCCATTCACATTAACAGTGATTTTATTCATACTAAGGAGATTTATGGGTCTCCATGCTCTCTTATTCATCAAATTAAGAAGCAAAAACAAAAATTAATATTCCAACTAGCTTATAGCTAATTGGGAATATTACATTGTAGGTATGGGGTTTGAAATTGTTGTTGTGGAGAATACAGATGGAAAAGTGGGTTTCCATAGGAAAGTCCTCTCCAACCTTGTTGATAGGACTGATTTTGGACTTGTTGTGGAAACCATGTATGTCATGGAATTGAATAATTCCATGTATTCTAAGGAACATTATAATAAGGAATATTTTTGCTATTGGGATCTTAGTATATACCTATTCCGTGTGGTTTCCAAGGTCTCTAGGATGCAACGTTGTAAAGTGATTTTGTATTTCTAAAGTCTCCTTGGTAATTTTATTTCAGCTTAGGTAATGTACGACATTCCTCAGTTTTTTGTGGATATGCAAAAATAAAACGAACTTGAATACTATCCATATGATACTCTCTTATTGAATGCTTGTTTCTTTCAACATTTAGTACAAAAAATAGAAAAAAATGATTCTTGATCTTCCTTATTTTTCTTAATGTTTAAATCATCTATTTGAGAAGTAAGAGTATTTAACAGATCTAGTAGTCGATTTAGTAACTTTGGAAAGAGGATTTCCTACCCCTGCACCATTTTTAGCTTTTGCCCTTGAGTATTTCTTATACAAGTCACTAATTATATCAAATGTAAGATTATAAATATAAAAAATGCCCATTAAATTGAGTATATCCATATATTCATCACAAATTCCTTTTAGGAATATAGTACAAATTGTATCAAGACTCAAGTTATGTTGTTTTGATTTTTACAAATTATATAAAAATATTTGTAGGTAGTCCTCTAGACTCTCATCTTCTTGTTGTATCATTTGAAATATGTCTTCCTTAGAATATTTATATTTGTAATAAGGTTGATATTTCTTAAGGAGAAAATTTTTCATATCATCCCAATATGCAATGGTACCGTCACATAAACCCCATGAACCGACGTAAAGCAACTCATTTCAATGTTACAAGAAACAAAAGTATTTTTTTTGCATCAATATTGTTTTCGTAAATGAGGCTAATCTATATTAATTCGGAAATATAACAACAGATATGCTATAGGATGAGTTAGTAATATGCGCTTAACCAATCCCAACCTTTTTTTCTCAAGTATGGATCTGCCTCCGTGGAGGAAACCAACCCAGAAAGAACATGAAACAAAAAATTACAATGTGTCGTAGGACCAATGAAACTAGAAGTTATGTGATAATAACAAGCATGAAAAAAAACTAAGAAGAGTTGATTTGCAGCATAGTCATGAGTCTTTTGCATCATCATCGATATATGGATCTTCTTCTATGATGGGACAGGCGTACGCCTGCACAAAAACTTCCTCTTAAGAAATGGGTTGATGTGGAGGCCAAGATACCGGTGTGCAGAGGATGGGAGACACCTGGTACTCAACATTTGGGACTCGCATCCAGGTTCCTTCCGATTCCATTATCCAAACATATATGTCATCCCCATCATCTTCCTGTGCCAAGAGAGGCTCAGTCTTGCAGGGCAATAGGTGATCCTGGTGCACAATTGTAGACTTCCTTGGTCCGCTTCTCCCTCTCTGAAAAACATGAGTGGGGGCCTCCTCCTCCTAGTCGAGTTCGGGGCTCTGGGGAGTCTCTCAAACATGACTGGACAAGAAGGAGCCTTCAACAAATTCCATGTGATTATCAAGCCCCCAGTGGTAGAGACCAGAGAGCACACCTCTCTGGCCTCCTCTGATGGTTCTTTGGCACAGTCTAGGTTCCATGGCCAGATAAAGCAAAGGATTGAAAGGGGTATGAGAGGAAGGGAGGAGTAGTTTTTACCTGAGGTGGGAGCTGAAAAAAAGGTGCTAGTGGACAGGGAGGTGCGCTGAAGTGGAATGCACGGCAAGGGGCATGGGATATTGGGAGCACCCAGGCTTATGAAACTAGCAAGGCAGATGGAGTCGAGGTGAGTCGCGTAATCAAGGGGGAGGGTAGCCTGGGGGATTCTGCGTAGCTCAACACTAGGGAGGAGGTTGCGCAATAGAATGGGCACACAGGAGGGCAAGAATTGAAACAACCGAAAAACAAAAAAGAACAAACTGTGAGTCACTTTTTGATGTAGGTCCTTCCCTTTAATAGGGTTGTGACACATGCGAAGTTGCTGAGCATTATTATGCCTCGCGTGCAACTACATGTTGTAATGGTTTTCATGAGTGGGGATGTGTGAAGAGTTATGGCGGAGCGTCATATCCATCCAAGAGATCATTCAAAAGATTACGACAGAGAGGTACCCCAGAGGGGATGATGTTGTCTTAGCATGTCTTCATTATTCCCGATCTTTGTCATCTCATGTGAATGATTGCAGGAGTGTGGTTCCATGTCGAGTGAAGACTTGCACTGCAGATCTTCGTCATCTCAAGCATGGGAGAGGCAGTTTTCATGAGTACTTCTACTGTCACCCGCATCCATGGAGAGAAGATATTTTGGAATAAGAGTTTGGAATTCTCTTCTCAACGAATCGTCCTCAACTTGGGTGAGATTGGAACAATGCAACTCTCTGTGACTTTCCACGCCCTTGTCCACAAGGAGGTCCGCAATTGAGTTTGCTTTCTTGCGAACATGGTGAAAATTTATTTCCCTGTGGTTATGTATTAGCTATTCTAGAAGATTGAGCCTATGGGAAAGCCTCTAGTTGGTGGATACCTTTGTGGAGGTGGTGCCATGGAGAATTCTTGTGGCTACAAGAGTAATAATTTGCGAATCTCCCTCCATTTCCAAGGGAAAACAGTTAAATTCGATTTCTCTGTAGATGCCCTGGACGAGTCCCTCAAGCTTTGTGGAGTTGTTGCTATCCCATCCCATATTGCCATAGTATATCAGAAGTGGATTGCCCTAGGAGTTCCTAAATATCCCTCCAAATCCTGTATTTATGGGGTTTCCTTTGGAGGCACCATCAAAGTTACATTTTAAGAAGCCATTTAGCAGAGGATTCCATTTTTTAGGAGCGATGGTTCTTCCTGCATTCTTGGGGTGATGTCTAGGGGGTATTTATGCTCATTTTGTGTCAATATTATAAGCATATTTATGACATAATATATGAAACTCAAATAGAAATGAATCATGTTCTTTAGTTACCTTACCATAGAATGTTGGCAAAATAGACGGTGGAATGTTTTTCATTCAGACTTCAACCCCTACAACATCTAAAATAGGAAATCCAAATTTTTCTCCCCTGTCATCATCATCTTCCAATGGTTTTCATTTATTCCTATATTTCCTCATCCTCCTCCACCATTTATATTACTTCCTCCATTAATTCTATGTCAGTTAACTCCTCGTATGTTTGATCCTCTTTCCTTGTCTATCATGTCTTCGTTCCAAAATAAAATATAAATTGTATTCCACCTTATAGGAGGATAACCATAATGTAGTTCTAATTGTATCCCTGATGTATCACTTGTTGAACTTGATCCTTTTCATGCTTCTCTTGATCTATAAAATTATTATTTTATCCTGCAATCAAATTACTATATAGGATAGTTATATCCAGATAGTATGGAATTATATATCTACCAATTCTAGGTGCTCTAACAAATCTTCCTCCAATATCTATCAATCTATACATATAGTATTATACATAATTGGCATTATAGGACACACTATGGTGGTGGCATAATTTATTACCTCCTATCTTATATTCCTACTCCCCCATATTAAAAAAATCATATTGTAAGTCGGAGTAAAGAGAATTGCTAAATATTTTTGTATTTTTCTTTTTAACAAAACAAATTAAATTCCTAAGAAATAGTTTGTTTACACCTCCTAGGAAATGACGCCAAAAATATCAATTCATAAAGTGGAATAAATGATTTAACACCTATTTTTTCAACCCATGAAGGTAAAATATGAGGTATAACACATTGTGTGTAAATTGGCTATTTAATTAATTCCTTGTGCAAAATCAGGAATAAAACAATTAAATACAGGTGGATCCTAGGGTTGATTTCAATCTACAATGGTTTTCATACTCTTAAATTCAATTTTGAATTTTTTGACACAATATTTGCATATTCAGATAGATATATCACACTTCCTCACTAGATACTCTTTCTAAAATTTGTTGGTCAAAGGTGGTCTAAGAATGTAATAGAAAAAACATTTTAAGTAACATCAATGGTATAAGTTTATAAACAAGCTTACTTAAGTACAATAAAAATTCTTTTTAAGCTACTGGGGTGGAAGGAGGGGGAGGGATTATCATTAATCCCGAAGGAAACACCGAATACAAATATTCTTTGGGTCTAGGAAGAATGAAAAATAATCAAGCTGAGGCATATGGGTTGTTCCTCAGTGTTTCTCTGGCTCAAAAAAAGGGCATCAAGGATATACAAATTGTAGGGGACTCCATGATGATAATAAAAGACATGAGATACAACTCAACAACACAAAACATGATCCTAAACCAAATTATAAAGCGATCCCAAGGCATTATTCCTCTCTTTGATCGACTGACATTTTTCCACATCTTAACAGGGAATAACCAGGAAGAAAATAAGAAAGAAAATTTGGCCTGTCAGATGAATGAGGAAAGAAGTAATGTGAATGGTATAGAGGAAAATTTAGACATTCCTTAATCATGGTTAAGTAAGTCAAAAATAGAATTATGAAATGAACTCCTGGTAGGATCAAGAAGTTTGGTGAAAAAATAAATTATAAATTAGTTGGGTTAGCATTTTTATACCCCCTGTTCCCCCCTCTTTCCCCTCATCAATTCCACTCACCCCCTCCCCCCATCCTCCCCCTCACCCTTTCTTTTTTGCCTCTCCCCTTCCCTTTTCCTTGTCACCCTTATCATCTGTCATCTTAGACGTCACCCTGCAGCTTCATGCATCCATTATTCCTCGACCCCTATCCCATCGACCTTAATTCATCCCGGACCTTCCTCATACCTCGTGGTATAGTTTCGATTGATATGATGTTGCAACATGGTTGCTTCCAACATACTCATCCTACAATTTGATTTGGGATCTATCCGAGTGTGAAAACTCAGAGCCCTCCTCCTCGTACCAGTTTCAGGGGCTGATGTTCAAAAATGGCACAATGTGAAAATTGGGAGAGGGTAAGAAGAAATTAATTCCTTTTCTCTGAATTGATCAGTTCACGCATGAGAGGAAGGTGTGGGAAAGGATGAAGGACACAAACAATATCAGATAAATTATAGTAGAGCATTGGGATGTCAACATCATGAGTACCCTCAATCACTCATGCATCATAGTTCGAATCAACATATCCTTTAAATTGAGTAACGGTATGATCTTCTACTTTACTTTTTGGTCAATCCCTGCTCGGGTGGTCTCTGAAAAGGCCTAAAAGTCATGGCTAAGGATCCTGGGAAAACTCTGTAAGGTTATTGTTAGTATTTTCGGCACGAGGGAGGTTAATTGCTTTGAAGGCAGTGGGAGGAAGGTGTTGGGTGCTATGAAGGGTGGCATCACGGTCGCTCAACCCATTAGCGACTCAACAATTATTTTTCATTTCTGGAGGAAGCTTAAGTGGAAGATAGTTGAGTGGAGGTTCGCTTCACCTTGGTGGGTTTTTTCTATTGTCGCTCCCCTACTTCCAAAATGAGTGTGAGGAGTAATTATACAGAGGAGAGATCGTTTTTGGGTTCTTGGGGTCATTTTCATCCTAGGTCGGATGGGTTGCGAGAGCGTGGGGATTGAGAGAGAGGCAGACCCAAGCATACATGTGAAAGATGTGTGAAATATCATTTTGAAATTAGGGAGGGTCTATCAATTATGCAGATGTGCATCCATCAACAAAAAAAGTAGGCGCTGGAAATGAAGGAACAAAAGATCGAGAAGAAGGAGTGCATTCAGAAATTAGAGGATGAGGTGGATGCTCCGAGACAAGAAATTGAGCAATTGAAGCTCAAAAATGTCGAGAACAACCTAAGGACTGACAAAGAAGCCACTGGTCTGGATCTCAACAGTCCATCGCCAATGGAGGAGTATTTTTTTTCTTTTCATGGTGGTTTTTTGATGACATACTCTACATGTAAATATTTACTTAACCAGTACTGCAAAATGTATAACCACATGTTGATAGAAATGGGAAATGTTTTTGGTTTTTTTGGGAAAAAACACTCTGGGAAGGGATGAAAAGAATGTATTAATAAAAGCCCTTAGAAAGCTCAAAAATTTGATGTAAATTTGCTGATTTTTGGATGCGTTCAGGCGCGGTTTATACATATATCTACCACTCTCTCTAGTTTAAAAAAAAAAAAAATTAAGCTAAAATGAAAAATGTCTCAATTTCCTAATCATTATTCAAGCATGATAAATTTGATTATTCTAATGGATTAAAGTTTAAAAGAACGATAAATACTAATTAAAGAGACTAATGTAACCAACAAATTTTAACCAATATGTTCATATTAAACTAAATTACTTCAAGAAAACAAAACACATGTTTACAAGAATTCGATAGATATTTGTGTGATTATAGGATCAATGCAGGAAACACAAAAAGCTTTACAAGAATTCTTGTGTGATGACAACATCACTACAAGAAATTTATAGGAAATACATAGTAATTACATGAAAATCTGGGTAATTACAGTAAAAAAAGGGTTGAACATTTTTTTAGATATATAACAAAAATAAAGAACAAAAATCATTCAAAGGGTAATATAGCTGATAAAATACATAAGAAAAGAGATGCAACACATAACAGGTGGCCCTCCTGGTTTATGTTTCTAGTAACACACTCATAAACTATATGAAATTATTCACCATCTCATAGAAACCATCCTCATATTAACGACTATCATAAACTTAGTAATAAAGAGTTGTTGTGTTCATACAAAATGACTATATCATAAGTTAGTCTCTCTAACCTATTCCTTCTTCGTGCATCAAATTTTATACAAAAATATGAAATGTCAAACTGATTTTCCCAAAAACAAGGTCATTCTGGTATTTCAAAATAAAAATAAAGTAATCTTATCAATCTTTCGTGACACATAGACTGAATTCTCAGCATATTTGATTGACTTTCAATTGATAGAGATCATTTTTGAAACTTTCCAAAATGGCCTGTAGGAATTGTTGATTAAATGTACCCCATTGACCACCCTTTGACTGATAGGTTACAAGTAGCTATGAAAAGGAAAAATAGGAATTTCTCCATTATATGAACATGTTAATCATCCTCCATGAGTCATAATTGGATTTTCTAATGTGAACCTTCATATAACTTGGATATATTACAAGAATTTTGTATTGGTTAAATACCTGTGATTACATGAATTCCTGTAATTGATTGTTTCATGTATTGGTAAATGAAATAATTGAAATTTATAAACCTTTATAAATTAAAAAGAAAATATGATATCATAAAACAATTTTACCTTTAATTCTATCCTTCTACGCCATTATCTTCATCAAAACTGGTAAAAAAATAGGAAATGAAGGTTTAAATGGAGGATAATAACATAAAAAATTAACTGGCCAAGAATATCAATATTTAGACCCAACATAGTGTATGAACAATTTTAAAGTTTCCTTGGAGTGATACTAAATCCAAGAAAATTAGGGAAAATTATCTAATTCACCCTAAGGTTTGAGATTTAGGTTCTCTAATTTCTAGATGACTAAGGGAAAGAAAATCCTATCTCTATTCCTCAAATACTTGGAGGAAGGTTTTATCTCAACAAGGAATTATTAAGCAAATACCAAATAAACTAACTTAACACAATAACATTAATCCCATGAAACATAACACTGATATAAATCAATTAAAATAACTTAATTCACCATGTGACATATAAGATCCACCATAAGAATCCATGATAAGAGATCACATCACATCACAAACCCCTCTAAGAGAAGTTACTCAACTAGGCCTTCATAACATGCAAGATAGAAGAATCACTAATAAAGAGAAGTTACTCAACTAGGCCTTCATAACATGCAATATAGAAGATCACTAATAAAGAGAAGTTATAATCTGGGTGTGATTATTAATATAAGAGGAAAATTGAATCCCTACATATATGATGGCAACCAAGTCGATTTAGCTCCATTTTTCTCTAAGATCCCATAAAAAAAATTTATCCATGATACAATATAGGTAGGTCACAAATTGACCCCTAAATATGGCCAAAATAATGTAAACATAAAAGTAAGCCTCAATTAACTCACAAGTGTGAGTATAAAAGTCTCCAAGGGTGTCACCATCTCCCAAAAGGCATGTCTCTCTCTGAAAAAGTGCAAGGTATGACCTAAGAGGTTTGTTTCATCCCAAAAATCATGATTCGTCATCAAAATAGTGCCTTATCACCAAAGAAAATCCTCTCAAGGCCAGTGTCATCATTTAGTCCACTCCATAACTAAATGCATCATAAGGGTGATGTCATCATGCCCTACACAAGTGTGAGTATAAAATTCTCCAAGGGTGTCACCACCTCCCAAACGGCACATTTCTATATGAAAAGGCGCAAGGTATGACCTAAGGGGTTTGTTTCATCCCAAAAACCATGATTTGTCATCAAAATAGTGCCTCATCACCGAAAGAAAATCCTCTCAAGGCCAGTGTCATCCTTTAGTCCACTGCATAACTAAATGCATCATAAGCATGATGTCACCATCGAAAAAAGTGCAAAACCCTCCAAAGGGTCCCCAAGTCATCATAATCACCAATCATCATTAAGAGAAGAGAAACATCCATCAAGAGGGTACAATGCCATACTAGGGGAATCCTTCCATCTCCTTGTTTACCTAACCTTAAAGCAATATCCAACCCTAAATCATCAATGTCCAAGGTATTGAGGCTAATGGAGGGTCTCAATTATTGTGTCAAGTCAAACTCAAGGTCAACATCCCACAAATTACACCCATTTTCTTTGTCAAAGTGCTTTGCATCATCATCAAAGTGGTTGGACATCATCTAAAAAGAGTTAGGGAACCATCATATCATCCCTTAAAGGATTTTGGCTGCACTTGGAAGAATCATTTGACACATACTCAAGGAATCAAGTGATATCAACATCATGGGTACAAGAACCATAATATCATCAACGTGGGTCATATCCAATTTCTAAGCCATCAAAGTACTTCACACAAGTATTATCTTCAAATGTATTACTAGTTTATGATTATATACAATTTATCATACTTAGGTATGCAATTGTTATCACATGACCTTATTAGGTGCTTCCAACCCTAATGGGAAGAAAAATCCTTGGGATTACCATTTCAAATGATTGTTGCAAGTGATAGGTGTTGTGGTTGGGGTTTTACTTCATGAAAGGTGTCGTAGTACTATACTAGGCTATTTAAAATCATTTTCCATATGTGTCTTTGTAGAGGGAGCACTTATCTATTTGAGTTACCTTCCATTTCCTATGTTTTTCCAAGCCCCCTTGTTTTCCTTTTTTTTCATTTGATATGGCTTTTTTAACAAGCTTCATTGATTTATCATGGAATAATTATGATATAATCCCCCCTTTAATGATGGCCAAATTATCATTTCATCATGATTGGGAGTCCTTTGAGAGTTCCCTTTACTTTGATAGGCATGATATATGTAAAAAATCCACGTAGATTCAAACCAATAATTTTAATATGCTAAAACAATAGACTTGAATCTACTCTACCAATTTTGGAAACCAATTACGATCGCGAAATCACAAATCATAAAAGAGAAATACTTTCAAACACGTTACACAATGATTTCTTGGGGAAAGCCACAACTAAAAACCCCACTATATGTATATTGCATTAATCAGAAAATATGAGAAGATTACAATGGTTTTCTCCAACCTGAGAAACCTCTGCGTTATCTATATTTATCTCACCACTTCCTAGACAAGCCTTTGCCAATACTTAACCAATTTTATTCCCTCCATGATCTCTATTTCCTTGCGTTGTTTCCTTCGGTAATTAGACCCTATTAATTAGGTAAATTCCCAATATAGATTGTGTAATACATCTAGGGCCTTCCTCTAACCTAATGTGCCACCTGTACAATTTGGTTGATTATACAATTTATTGTACACTACCCTTGAAATCCAATATCAATTGGGTCTTTCTCTTATCTGACATTCAAGAGTTATTTACGGTTGAGTTATCAGTTATTTGATTGATCACTGCATGTGATTCAAGTTCAAGTTCCACACTTTTACCTCTCACTAGTTCCTCCATCAGTTAAAACTAGTTAAAATGATTTTAACTCAGATAAACTGAGTTAATTAATTACATCTCAAAATTAACTCAACCAAGGCTCCTATTTTGTAGGGACCACTCTACATGACTCAAGTTAGAACCTCAACTTGAATTAACTGAACCAACTAAACCAAACTAACTTAGTTAACTCATACAATTTGTCATGAGATGTGGAGTTGCAATTTATTCTGATTTAATTCAAGGGAAAATTAAATTAGAATCTTTCTAAGTGTCATTTTCAACACTCCCTCTCAACAAGAAAGGGATTACTAGATACCCCAATTCTACCTCCATAGGAATCGAATTTTCCTCTTGACAATGCCTTCGTCAAGATGTCTGCATCTTATTTCTATGTAGGAATTTACTCTAGCATCATGATCTAAATCTGCACACAATCACTGAGATGGTGATACTAGATGTCAATATGCTTGGACGTATCATGAAAAATTGGATTAACCAAGAGTTTGGTGCAACTTTGGTTTTCACAGTAAATCATTGTACACTACAAGGAAAATACCCTCTAGCGGAGGTTATAAAGGAAGTTTTTAGTGTTATAAAATTGGTCAAAATTGTCAAAAAAACATTTGCTACAACATCTGTTTACGGTTACGAAGGTTTTGGTGGAGATTTTAACGAAATTTTAACACAACTAAAAAAATTGGGCGGCCGAAGGTTATTACAGATGTTTTTTTCATCGATGCGCTACTAAGGTGTCAACGCACTGGTGCATGTCATCTAGACGATGGCCCGAGGCGGTCAAAGGTGGATGTAGCAGGCCGTCAAGGTATAAAGCCACATGGGGCGCAGTGTTGGTGATACAACGCATGGTGTCATTCTAATTGGTCTTGGGATTTGTGTGGTGCCCATAGGTCATCTCAACACATTGGTACATGGACTTATATAAATGCACCAGCACGCAGTATCAGACAAACGCACCGATTGTTCTAATTCGTATTTCTATTTGTTTGTTGCCCATAGGTCATACAAATGCACTAGTGCATAGTCTCACATAAACACACTAGTGCGTAGTTTCACATAAATGCATCGAGATTTATAATTGGTATTGGTATTTTTATGGTGCCCTTAGGTTGTAGAAATGCATCGGTATGTAGTCTCACATAAACGCACCAGTGCGCAGTATCACATAAACGTACCAAGATTTATAATTGGAATTCGGTATTTGCGAGGTGCCTATAGGTCATAGAAACGCACCAGTGCATTGTATCATACAAACGCACCGGTGTACAGTAACTGACACACACCAATGTTCATTTTGTATTTTTTAGAAACATCGACCTGTGACAATGCAATTATTGTGATTTTTTAAAATTAATTATTGATCAAAAGTCAACACATCTTATAACAATATTCATATTAATTAAATTTTTATTAATGCATTTGAATGTGTTGTTTGGATTAATTTGTTATATCATATCATAATTATTGTGATTTTTTAAAATTCATTATTCATCAAAAGACGACACATATCTTATAACAATATTCATGTGAATTAAATTTTTATCAGTGAATTTGAATGTGATGTTTGGATTAATTTGTTATATCATATCATTAAATTTCACATATCTTCATTATAATATTTAATCATCCATAAATTTAATCAATGGTGCTACATTTCACAGCGACAATGGAGAACACAATAGAATAAATTAAAACATATATATATATATAAGACAGTCTTTTTCATACAAAATGGGACAGTTATTGGTATCCATTTGCCTTTCAATTAGGACACTATGTCCATTACATTAAACAAAATGTCTGATTTCACAGACAAATATTTCAAAAAATACAACGCCTTGCTTTGATATCCAAACATAGTGATCATTGTCCTTTGCTTGAATAGTTGTCAGCACTAGAGCTACTTCTATGACTTGGGTTATTTTCAAGAATGTTTTGTTCATAGTGTTGATTGTTTTCTTCTTCTTCACCTTCCATCTACAAACATAAAAATAAATTGTAATGAGTGTATATATATTGGTGAGAATAATGAAAATTGCAATATTAAATAATATGAATCAATGTAAATCGAAAAGAAATGACATACCATAAAAAAATTGACTCATGAACTATACACATTCTTTCAAAACCATGTAGTATGCCATCTTTCAAGATTTCATCTGTTGGCACAGTTCCATACTTTATTTCCTGCAAGTTTTATACCCCATAAAAAATCATATATTTAATTAAAATATTTTTTTGTTCAATTAATTATAGACTGAGCTAAGTAAAACAAGATCGATAGATGCTTACAAATTCCACAATAAATTTATGATATTCTAACATATACTCACAACCCATATTTAATCCAATGTCAATCAATTCGTCTAATGGTTCTTCTTTGTATGTTAGCACTTGTTTGAAGACATTCAATGATAATTTTTGTAAAACAACTTAAAAAAATACAAAAATGAAATCTAGTTAAGTAGTTATAAGCAAGTAACAATTACTCACAAACTTAGATATCAACCATTTTCTTCCTTGTTGTCCTATTTTATGTGCTGAATGGGTTCCATTTTCTTTTCTTTTCTGCAAGAAAATACTTGAAAATTAATATTTAGTGATAAATTATTTATTTATTGTGCCTAATGATTGAAAAATTCAATGATTTCATATTACATTTGAAGCACATTGTTGTTGAGATGGCTCCTCCTGTGATGCAATTTTGTCCATTTCTTTGACCATCTCCTCGTTCACCTTTTGGACTTTCCTACTGACATATTTCTGATATCAACTCATTCATCTTTTGAGATTTTCATAATCTTCCTGAAAATGAAACATGACAATAAACTATTTAATTTTTATATTGATATATGAAAAGTAAATATAACAAAAGTGATATTTATAAGTAATTATAGACAAACATTTAAAGGAATATTACTTTTTTATTCCTTTTATTTTGTTGTTGAATGTTTTTGCTATTAAAAGTCTGATATGTCTCATTGACCAATTCTCTAGAAACTCTTCTTGTAGTTTAGATAAAATTTGGTTCTTGGAATCATTGGATTGATTTTTGTATTGTAAATGGAAAGAATGTCTATAAATTCATTGCACTAGATCCCTCAAACTTTTGTAAAAAGTTTTTCCCCCTTTCGTTAACCTCCAACACCACTCCAGATGAGCTAAGGAGCAATTCATTTTCATTTGCATGTTATATTTTTTTTCTTTTCTTAGAACAACATTCATTTTCTGATTTGTTGGTCCTTGTAGAACATTAAACATATGTGAATTAATAGATTGTTTGACACATGTTATCTAATAATTTTAAGTATATTATTAATGAAAATTTAAAAAATAAACTCATTGGATCGATAGTATTTTTTCATTCACTTGATTCATCATTTTGTAATTTTTTCATAAAGATTTTACGCTCTTCTGGTCCTAGATCAGAAATAATCTTATCGTGCTTCATAATTTTGTGGCTTTGCATGATACACAAAAAACAATACATATTAGTTAAACTTACATATAGTTCAAAAATAATATTTTTTGTAAAGAATTTACAAAGAACTTGCCTTTTTTATTTTTCTTGATGTGTTACCAGTATTTTTGTTACTTGATCTCTTGTCAGCCATTTCTTTATCAATATGAAACCTATACCATATCATTCATTAATATATTTTATAAATAAATTGTCAACTTTTCAGGTAAAAAAAAATTCTCAAGAAACAGGTGCGCCATTCATGGTGTACACACCGACGCCTGTGCGTGGTGGTCTTATAAACACACCGCCAAAATAGTATAATACACCATACAGTGCTCTATGTCAACAAGGAGAACCAGTGCGTTACATGTTAACCACCGCACCTATTAACACAGAAAAAATAATAAAAATTGTCCAGTGTTAGTTTTTGTAGCATAAATGCCCCGCACAAACAAGGGACCACCATACGGTGCTCTCTGTCAACTAGGAGGCCCAGTGCGATGCATTATATGTTACATAGTGCACCAATTAACACAATAAAACATTTTTTTTTGAAATAGCACGTGCGCGGTGCGCCATAATGAAATAGCGCACCACTGCCCTATTTTGATTATGGCGCACTGTTTTAAAAAAAAAAATGTTTTAAATTTTTGTATCACATAGTACTTGCACGGTACGTTGGGATAATCTAGCACACCAGTGCGCTAGGTTACGACGAGCGCATCGATAAGAAAAATTCTATTTCTTTTAAATTCACGCAAGGGCCGACATGAATTGGGATCCGAATATGCAAGCCGTCCTGTGGGTTGGATCCCATAGCCCTATATATAGCAATACAAACCCTATAAATCTAAAATGAAAAGCCATAATTCTGAAATCACAGAAACATGGAGAAGAAAAGGCAGAAATAAAAAGAATAAAGGGTTTAGGGTAAAAATGGAATTATTTTTATTTTTATTTTTATTATTTTTTATTTTTTAATTAATTAATTTATTTATTTCTGAAATTGAAAAACAAATTGAATTTTTTTCTTACTTCGTAAAAAAGTACAGAAAAAAAAGTAAAAAAAACAATAAAATTTAATCACGAGATCATTTGAAATTCTATGCTACAGGGTTTGAATCACCAAAAGTTTGGAATTATGATTTTCTGAATACTTCTGTTCGAACGTATTTCGCTGCTCTACAGTGCTCTCTTGCTCCAGGTATGTCTCCTACAAATCTCTGGATGAAATTTTTTGCAAAAATAGTGAAATAATGAAAAGTGTTTAGTATTTAAAGAATTGTTTTATGAAATTAGATTTTCGAAAATATTTTTCCGCCCATTTTTTAATTTGTCGTTTTTTTTTCACTTAAAGAAAATAGAGTTGCGCTTTTTTTTATTTGTTGTTATTCGTCACCAGTGCGTCACTTAATAGCACTGCACCTGTGCAACCGTTGATAACACGACACCAGTGCATAGTAACTAAAATGCACTGGTGCGATTATCTGTACATTAGCACCGATAACAAGAAGTCTATTTTTAAGGCACCAGAATTACTTTTAGGTGTGTACACCAAAATTTATTGTTAGTTCTGCTCAAATGCAGGGAGAAAATATCATAATTATATCGAATGGAAAATTCTTCAAAATCCAGTCCGTTCCATAATATTTCTCAAAGTCCATCGCAGAGTTCTCTCTATCCATCTCGAGACATAATATTTACTTCAGATTTTATTTATATTTTCATTATCTAATTGAATTTATGTTTTTTATCCATGTCAATCATGCACAACTTAATTAAATTTATAATGTATCCAAATTTGCAGGTTCATGCAGATTCAGAATCAAGTTCAGATGTACAAAATATTCAAACAGCTCCAAAACATCGGAAGTTCTTATCAAGAACAGCATACCGCAAGGCACATTATTTTCTAAACTTTATTATGTTACAAAAATTCATATTATTCTAGATGTATTATTTTACAATTATTTAAAATTTTACAAATTTACAAATTAAATTTTTTTAATAAAATCATTTCACATTAATACAATTATAATTTTCACATTAATACAATTAAAATTTTACAAATATTTTACATACAATTACAATTAGAAATAGAATTACAATTAAAATTTTACAATTTCACATAATAGTACAATTACAATTTTAGAACTGTACATACAATTACAATTTTACAATTACAATAATTTCACAGTAATGCAATTGAAATTTTACAAATATTTTACATAGAATTACAATTACAATTACAATTTTACAATTTCATGTACAATTACAATTACAATTTTAGATTTTAGATTTTTACATATATACAATTACAATTTTACAAATTTAAAATTTACATTTACAATTACAATTTTAGAATTTTACATACAATTAGAATTTACAATTTTACAATTTTACAATTTTACATATATACAATTACAATTAAAAATACAATTACAATCATTTCACAATAAATTGAATATAACAACTACAATTAAAATTTTACAAATATTTTACATAATTACAATTTTAGAATTTTATATACAATTAGAATTACAAATATTACAATTTTACAACATCATGATCATTTAATATTAAATTAATTAATAAACATCACGGTCATGATAACTATCGTACAAACATCATATTCGACTAATTTTTTTTTTCAAATTCGCTAACATCATCGTGATCATGATTATCTAACAAAAAAAAATTAGCATTGTATAAGATCATCACAACACAAACATCAAATATACATCTCATGTGAAATCATTGTTATCACATACACATCTATCTGCAAGCTGCACATTAAATGAACATATCTAACAGGACCTAACAATTTACACATCATGATGATCACCAACATGTAAATTAAGTACAACTGCAACATGAACATAAAACACATGGACCATATATATATATATATATATATATATATATATATATATATAATGTCAAAAATATACAACTGTAATATAAATGTCATATATCAACTGGTGGTACATCATCAATAGCAGTACTAGTGAAGGCCTACTCAGTCAATGGTGCAACCTCGACAAGCTCAGATACATGTTGATCATCACGTGCCTGGTGATCTAGTACTGGTGCCTCATACTGATCAGGATCAAGTGTCAGCTGCTCATCGTGATGACTCGACATAGTCGATAGTCCAGCCTACTCATGATCATGAGTACTGTTGGATGTTGCAGGTTGCTGACTCGACATGGCTGATGGTCTAGCCTTCTCTCCATGATGATTGTTGCTCAATGCTAGTGGAGGCTGCTCATCTGGTGCGACGCGAGGTGAAAAATGATCACTCCCCTGATCGTGATCATTAGATGATGTGTCACTTCTCGCGGACTGTCCATCACATGTTGCATCTCGACCACACTTATAACGTGCAAGGGTACTCCTCAGCCACATAACTAAGGTCGTAGCTCCTACGACATGCTGCATCAGGCTATACGTGTCACGCGGCATGCCTCTCCACATATGTAACAACCTACCATCGGCCTGTATGTCTCTCATAGTAGCGGGCCTGACTCCCGCCTCAACAATCAATGCACAAAGTTGGTCACGCAACTCCATCCTGAATCTTCTATCAAGCCTACCACGCCTAGAAAAAGGCGGTACCGGTGCACCAGTAGGAGCAGGTCTCTCTGCACCGGCCTCATGATACTCAGAATTTTGCATATCCTGATCGTCATTAGGATCCACACCTGGATCATTTGGTGGCGCTGGCATGTCCTCGCCATCAAAAGATCCAATTTCTGCAAAATATATACAAGTACACAACAATAATTGGACAATTTTATTACACAATTTAATAAAAACAAGTTAAAGAACATGTTAGAATAAATTTAAATAAAATAGTAATATTACCTCTATCATCCGGCGGCTCATCATATGTGAAGAGGATGTTAGTGCACCCTTGCCAATCCAAACCAGCATAAGGAAAGGGGACCATAACGAAGGGATTCTCATCAACACTGGCTAGCAACTCTAGTGCATCATGTGATATCCTCGCAGAAAACTCAGTCTCGCCCCTATTGGGCATCATTTGTCCCCACATGTGCATCCATGCATCCAACATCGGCCTACGAGGCTGTCGAAAAAACATAGGCCTCGTCTCTGGAAACCTCTCAAAAAATTAACAAAAATCCTCTGAAGCAAAAGGTAAGTTGACCCTCCCTTGTGCATGAGCACAACATCTATCTAAGGCTGTACATAACTACCACAAAAAAATGGGAGATCACTTGACAAGTCGTGGCTCCTATACTAAAGAATCAACATAATATAGAAGTAGACAACTAATGCATTTCCCGTCACTGGTGTTGTTTGAAATGGTCAAAATCAGAAGTGAGAGGCACCTCACCTCCTCACTACCAAATGCAACAATAAGTAACTGACCTCCGGAGACCTAAAAATATGAAGGAGACCGTATATCCGCACTAATGTATCTATGGGAGTACACCAACTGACTCCCTGTTGCATATCCAACTGGAACCTCTGGGAACAAGGGAAAATCCACCCCTCTCCTTGATAGCCCTATAATGAAATATTTTTTCTCCTCAGTGGGTGCATACCACTGGTTACGACCAACTCGAAAAGCCTGTAGGTGGGCATTCCACCTGCGGATAAGATGTCACAAAAACAAACCATGGCCCTTTAGGGAAGTAGCCTCCTCATAGAACTTGAGGAGGCCTACCTACCTTAGGAGCCCCTGGGTAACTGTTGTAATGGGGTGAGACTACGCATCTCTCTCCCTCTCTCGTGCCTCCCACAAGCGAACCATGTTATACTGGTCCGCCTGTTGTTATTGTTGTTCCCTCTCTTCTCTCCTTTCACGTCTCTGAATTATTGACATTAAATACATTTTTTTTATTAAATGAGACATGTATTTAGGAATATACATATATAATTTTTTTTGGAAAAAAAAAAACAATCGGTGCGCCACAAAAAATAGGCACGCACTGGTACCGGTGCGTCTTTTTTTGTCACGCACCGACGGGGGTGCACCAGAAATTTTTCAGCGCATCAGAGGCGGTGCACCTGAAATTTTTCAGCAGACCGCCACCTTGGAATTTTTAATAATTCAACGGTGCAGTGGTATAACAGACCGCACCATTAACCATGGACCAGTGTCGGGAGGTCCGTGCACTAACCAAACTATACACCCCGGGGTGTATAGTTTGGTCAGCGCACCGACCTCCTGACATTATTATGTAGTCAATGGTGCGGTATTTTACCAGGCCGCACCATTGATTGTATCAAAATGCTGGAATGCGGCATGGCAACAAAAATACCCACCCCGAGGCAGATATTTCAGTCAACACACCACATTTCTGCTATTCCACAGGGTCAACGATGCAGCCGGGTAACCGACTACACTGCACCTTTTTTAAATTTTAAAATATCACAGTGCGTCTTTCGGTACCACCCCGGAACGGCTGCATATACCTTTAGCACCATTGCGGTGTGGCCTCTAAATTTACAGGCAACATCGTGAACCAATGCGAGCCGAACGGCTCGAGCACACTGCGTGATAATTTTTTTTTTAATGGTTAATTTTAAGCTAATTTACAATTCTAATCTGCTAAAAGGATTAATTATGGAAAAACAAGAAAAATACCAGTACATTTGGCCATCGATGAGGCATCTTGGCTGTAGAATTTGAAAAAGTAAATTTTCCCACCTTTTTACAAAATTCAAAATGGAGATTGGTGCGCAATGCACAGTAGCAGTGCGTGCAATGGGTGCAATGGGAGCACCAATGTTAGGGCGGATCAGACAAGGATAAGTTGCACCGGTTCTTGAGAGCTCTGGAGCATTGAGAAAAGTGAAAAATGCAGTTTTTTTGCCGTAATTTTTTATTTATTTAACCACGTTCCAGTGCGTGGGGTTTTATAGGCACATCGGCAAGGTTACTTAATACCGCACCAGGCGGTTTCAGTTTTGGCATGGGGTTTTAGGACACACCAGTGTGAAATATTTGTAACGCACTGGTGCACTACAGTAATAAGACGCACTGGGCGAGTTTGTATAGAGCACACAGTGTCCGGTGTGCCAATTTTTTGTGTGCACCAGTGCTTTCTCTTGTTGAACGCACCGATGCGGTTAAGGATGGTAAGCACACCGAACGAAAAAAATCCGCAAAAACCTCCACCCGCCAACCTCCTCTTGCAACCTCTGCTACAAACATATTTCTTGAGTATTTTTATAAGGGGTTCCTCAAAAACATCTGCTAGAGAGTATTTTCCTTGTAGTGGTAGGATCCATCTATTGACCAAACAACCCAACAATGATCTTCCTCATCCAAATAGCCTCACAATTTTCTTGACTAGAAACCATGTACTCTGCTTCTGTTGAACTGAGTGAAACTAATCTCTGCTTTCTATTGTACCAGGAAACTATTGTTGACCCAATACTGAAGATTTATCCTTATGTTCTCTTACTTTTGGATGGACTCCCTGTCCAATCTACATCTGTGAAGCCTTACAGCTTCACTCCCTTTGTCCGTTTGTACCAAATACCAAACTGAGTGGTGCCTCTAAGATATCTTAACACATTTTTGGTTACCTTCAATAAATCTTGGTTGGCTTAACCATTTCTTCACTAAGGTTGTTAAACACACAACACATGTACCGTTGTGTGTTCACCAAATACATAAGTGAACCCACAAGCTTCCTGTAAATGGTAGCTTCTACCACTTTGCCTGAAGTATCATCTTCCTTCCTCCAATTCCCTACTACAGGAGTCTCCATGGATTTTTTTCTCTCCATGTGAAACTTCTTCAGTATATTGTTGGCATACTTTCCCTGAGAGATAAACAGTTCCCCATCTCTTTGCCAATTTTTCAAACCATGGAAATAATGCAAGAGCCCCATGTATTTCATCTCAAATTATCTTGCCAAATATTCTTTGAAATAATTTATCAGCTTATCATCACCTATTAGAATTAAATCATCGACATATAATATTATAATCAATAATTTACCTTCAACCACAATATGGTAAAGGTTTGAATCTGCTTCACTTTTGGTGAATCCCAACCCGGTGAAATAATTGTTGATCCTAGCTTAGCAAGCACAGGGTGCTTGTTTCAGTCCATACAATGCTCGCTTTAGGCTACACACATGTGAATCTTTATTGAAGGTCCCAAATCCTTCCGAATATTCTATGTGCATCTCTTCCTCAATCAATCCATTGAGGAAAGTTGTCTTTACATCCATGTAATGTATTTTCCATCCCATCTGCGCTGAAAGTGAAATAATAGATCTAATTGAAGAGTACCTTGATACCGGAGAAAAGGTATCCTCTTAATCTATTCCCTCTACCTGAGAGAACCCCTTGGCCATAAATATGGCCTTGTGTTTCTCGACACTCCCATATACTTCTTTCTTCACCTTATAGATCCACCTGGATCCTACAACTGACTTGTCTTCCAGTCTTGGGAAAACTTCCCATGCATTGTTTTCGATAATGGATTCATACTCCTATACCATGGCATCAACCCATACTGGTTGCTGCACTAATTCCTTGAATGAGGATGGCTCAATATCTAAACTCTCGCTCATAAGATCGATGTAACCAGTGTACCGATATGGGGACCTTCTCTGCCTACGTTGTGATGTTGGTGCTCCCACATTCTCTCTAGCATCATGCATAACCCTACCAACCTCTCTAGTGTGCTTCCTTCCATCTCTGGATGTCTCTGCATGAGTGGTTGATTCCAATCTCTACTCCTCTGCTTGTGGTTGCTCCACATATTTAGTTTCTTCTTTTGGAGCTAAAATCTCCTCATGATCTACATGCAACTAAAGCTCCCTCTCAAGGGAAATTTTCATGGCCTTTCCTTCAATGAATTTCACATCTCTACGAACCACTGTCATCCTATGAGATGGAAGTTACACCTTATAGTTTCAAGGTGTATTAGTGTACCCCAAACATATTCCCAACTCAATTGTTGGTTCTAGATTTTTTCATGCATCTTTGCTAACATGATGATAAACTAATGAACCAAAAATTCTAAAGTGTGACACATCTGGCTTCTTACCAGAATATACTTCTTCTGGTGTAGTCATCTTGAGGATCTGATGAGGACTTTATTTTTCTCATACACAGTAGTGTTGCATGCTTCCTCCCACAAGTATAACGGTAGGCCCTGATCATGTACTATCGCCTGTGTAACTCCCACAATGCTGATGTTATTACTTTTTGCAACCCTACTCTGTTGTGGGTTATTGGGTGTTATTAACTCCAGTCGAATTCCTTCTGATGCACAAAATTTCTTGAATTCATTCGACACATATTCTCCACCGTTGTCTCTCCTAGGAGCCTTCACTTTCATGCCTGTTTCTTTTTCAACAAGTGATTTGAACTCACAAATTTTTGAGAATGTATGGTTTTTATTTTGCTTGAAGAATATCCAACACGTCAAAAATCATACACAAAAATCACATAATACCTATGCTTGGACATGGAGGTTGTCGAGAACGGTCCACACACATATGAGTGAACTCTTTCAAGGATCGCTCATGCTCAATTTTCCTTATCATGAAATATGTCTTTGGTGTACTTCCATAATGTACACCCTTTGCATGTATCACACTGCTAAAGTGCACTTTTGGGTAGTCCTGTAGAAATATGTTGCATGATCTTCAAATCTCTGTGGTGTATTTTGCCAAATATTCTATACCATAACTCACCAATGTATCTGATCTCCACCTTATTTTCTTTTGTGCTCAAGGAAACACAATATTCTACATCCAATTTGTAGAGGTTCTTTACCCGAACCCAAATATTCTTCATTATCTCGTGGATATGTGACAAAGGAACGCCTTTCCTTTACTAAAATCACATCATAGCCACGACCTTCCAACATAGCAACTGAAATTAAGTTATTTTTCAAACCAGGAACGTACATGACATATTTTAATGTGAGAGGAGAACCAAACTCCCTCTGAAAGGTAACAGTACTGATGTTGGTCATGCTATACCTCCCATCATCTCCCATCTCGATGTGAATCTAGAGGTCCTTCTCCTCCAAGTCGCTAAGGAACTATTTGTTTCCGTCCATATGGAATGAGACTCCACTATCTAGGTACCACACAGAACCCATCATCGATGATACCATGCATGCAATGAGGGTGAAATCCAACTCAAATTTTGAAGCAATTGCTTCACCTACCGCTCTTCTCGGGGGATTCTTGTCAACATTCTTGTGCAGACACTTCATGGAATATTGTCCCAACTTGTGACAATGAAAACATTTATTCTTTGATAAGTCCTTCTTATTTTCTGCCTAACCAGAATCTGATTTGGAATGGGATGACTTCCCTTTCCATTTCTTTTCCTTTCCATCCAAGGCACAATTCTTCTCATCATCATGATTTGATGAGGATCCATCTCTAGTGTTTCGTCGAATCTCTTCTTGCACCAAGTTGGACAACAAATGCTCCCACTATGGTAGCTTCTCCCTCCCATTTACTGAATCCTGGTATTTGTGCCAACTCTTCAGAAGGAATAGAAGTACTAGGCTCATCATATTATCTTTGACAAATGTAACACCAACACTTCCAAGCTTGTCTTAACATTGGGTAAACTTGGTCAAGTACTTTGGTATTGTGTCTCCCTTCTCCATATTTATTTTCCTGAAATTTTCCTTCTATTTCAGCTTCCTGTGGTCACTTTTGTTCTGAAAAAAATCTGTTAAGGCCTTCCACATTGCATATGGAATTCCCTTTCCATGGAGGTTCAAGACGATATGATCTTGAACTCCTTCCAATAGAATCCTTCCGGGCTTTGCTACAAATTTCTTCCACTCAGTTAGGGCCTGTACATAAGCTACAATGGATTTTAGGATGTCCTTGTCAATGAACTCCTCCAATCTGTTGTCTTCCAAGACTGCTTCCATCTGATCTCTCCAGGAAATTTAATTCAATCTACCCTCAAGGGCATACTCAAGCCTTAGACCATAAAACACCATACTAATCTTGCTGCTAGCTCTTGAATATTAACTTTGCAAAAATTGTTCCTCCTGCAAGTATAAACTCATATTCTTCTCTTCTATAGTTATTCTTGCTATGATACCATGTAGAAAATCCATGTAGATTCACATTTCTAATTTTAATATGATAAAACAATAGACTTGAATCTACTCTACCAATTATGGAAAGCAATTACGATCGTGAAATCACAAAGAATAAAAAAGAAAGAATTTCAAACACACATTACACAATGATTTCCTGGGAAAACCACATCTAAAAACCCCACTATATGCATGTTGCATTAGTTAGAAAATATAAGAAGATTACAATGATTTTCTCTAACTTGAGAAACCTCTGCACTATCTTTATCTGTCTCATTGCTTCCTAGACAAGCCTTGGCTAATAATTAATCGATTTTCTAGCCTCCGGGATCCCTATTTCCTTTCATTGTTTCCTTTGGTAACTATCCCCTATTAATTGGGCAAATTCCCAATATGAATTGTGTAATACATCTAGGGACCTCCTCTGACTTCATGCACCACCTGTAAAATTCGGATGATTATACAATTGATAGTACATTGTCGTTGAACTCCAATCTCAACTGGGTCTTTCTCTGATCTGACATGCATGAGTTATTTACGGTTGATTTATCAGTTATCTAATTCATCACTTCATGTGGTTCAATTTCAAGTTCCCCACTTTGACCTCTTACTAGTTTCTCCATCAGTTACAACTAGTTAAACTAATTTTAACCCAGATAAACTGAGTTAATTAATTACATCTCAAAATAAACCCAATTAGGGATCCTATTTTGTAGGAGCCTCTCTACATTACGCAAGTTAGACCCTCAACTCAAATCAACTAAACCAACTAAGCCAAACCTTCTTAGTTAACTCGTACAAGATGTCATGAGATGTGGAATTGCAATTTTATTCTAATTTAATTCAAGGGAAAATTAAATTAGAATATTTCCTGGTGCCATTTTCAACAATATACATGGATATTATTGGGTAAGAGTGGATATAGAAGATGGGATAGAGATCAATCTATAATTGGATTTTGATTTCTTGACATCCCTTATCATTATTTTGTTTTTTAATACTTGGCATATGCATTTGTCAAAATCGAGTGCCAATATAAAGTTTTCACCACATTAAAGTTAGTCAAGTAGAAAGAATTAGTTCCAACATTTCCATGACTTTGCATGGTCAAGCCTATGCCTTTCTAATATTCCACTTTAGTATTGTGATTAGTGATTTTCTTGGCTTCACATCCTTTTCATTTTTACTCTTTCATCACAAGGATGTATAATAGATTCTTGAATAATGGGAAAGTCAATTCATAAAGGTTAATATCATCATTTAAATGACATGTTTGTCTTGTGCTACCCCTTTCTTCCAAATTACTACTCCATAAAAAAAATCAAAGTGTTGCCAAGAAATTTCAAGGTTTAAAGGTTCTATTCATTCACTTTCATCATCTTTAACATAGTTATTGATCAAACGATAACTATTACCTCAAAACCGGAAATCTAGCCCAAAAATGTGGAAAAACATGAAAAAAACAACCCAAAAATGAAAAGTGTGTATTCGAGAATGAT
This sequence comes from Pinus albicaulis, assembly GCA_034641835.2. Classification (NCBI taxonomy): domain Eukaryota; kingdom Viridiplantae; phylum Streptophyta; class Pinopsida; order Pinales; family Pinaceae; genus Pinus; species Pinus albicaulis. The sequence continues at coordinate 599,164,128 of CM076572.1, forward strand.
GTTTTTTTAAGGTTAAATTTTCAATATTTTTTTAAAAGATTTTTTTTTTTTGCAAAAAGGGTTGAAAAAATACCCTTGAAACAAAAAGTATTGATGTTGGAATAACAAAAAAAAATTGGGTTACAATTTTGACACTTTCTAGCAATGGAATTAAAGATAAAATATTAGGATTTTGAAAAACCGTAAAATTCCAACAATTCTCAGACATGACGTTAAAGATAAAATATCATGTCTCAAAGCCTTATAATTCCAACAATTTTCATCTATATTGTTAAAGATAAAATATATTGACTCTAAGAAACCCTAAAAATTGTAACTAGTTTCAACCATAGCATTAAAGATAAAATATCATAATTCAAAAAAACCTTAATATTTTAACAAGTTTTCAACCATGGAATTAAAAACCTTACGTTTTTAACATATTTGAACCATGAAATTATGGACAAATTATATAACTAAAACAATTTTTAAAAATGAACAAGTAAATGAAAGATTCATTATTCCAAGAGTAATTTTTATTTTAAAGGCTAAAAGTATAGCTCTTTTCAAATCTTAGCTTAAGACAACTTATCTTATTGCAACAAAAACTTAAAAATCAACCATCAAAACAAAGTTTCTCCTTTTAATGAGGCATTAAAATTTCTACATTTTTAAAAGTATCTTATACCAAATGATAACAATAAATAGTATCATGGCAATATAACTGTATAATTCAAAAAATTAAACATTAATTTCTAATATTTTTTTACTTTTAATCAAAATATCAACAAATGCTAACAGTAAATAATATCATGGCAATATCACTGTATAATTTAAAAATTCAACATTAATTTCTAATTTTTTTTTAAATTTTAATCAAAATATCAACAAATGATAACAATAAATAATTTCATGGCAATATCACTCTATATTTAAAAATTCAATATTAATTTCTAATATTTTTTTACTTTTAATCAAAATATCAATTTTGGCGTCATTGCGCAGGAGTAAAACAAAAACGTCAACGAGGTCTTGGATAGATGATGATCGGGTACTTTGTTAAGCACTCCTTGATGTGAAGTTACTGGTTCAATTCCCTGCTCCGATCAGGGTGATATATTGAACATGTAGTCCTTCCAATCTTTAAAAGAAAACAAAAAAATAACTAATAAATAAAAAAATACTTTAAAACATAGAAAACACAAAAGCATAAATTATGACAAAAAAAACAAACATAAAAAATATATATACAAAATATCTCCTAATCATAAAGTAATTTTCAGATCAACGTGTTTTGAACCACTTGTCAGAGATCATTATATATATATATATATATATATATATATATATATATATATATATATATATATATATATATATATAACAAAATTAACTAAAAAAAACTTGAAAAAAATGAAAAAATAAATAAATAAATAAATAAAAGCATAGTTTAAGGAAAAAAATAAAAATTTAACATATAAATAAAATATTAAAAACAAACATTATTTAAAAAAGGCATAAAAAAAATAAATTAAAAGATAGAAAATAAAATAAAATAAAAATTATAAAAAAAAACACATTAATAAAATTAAAAACAAAACATTAAAAAAATTAAAATTAAATTACATTTAAAAAATAATAATAATTAAAAATCAAAAAATAACTATTATTTCTATATATATACAAAAAGATAAATTTCTTTTCGAATTAATCACATTATTAGGATTTGGTCGACGTTTCAAACCAACTAATATGGTTCATCCTCATGACAAGGTGAAGAAGCCAATCGATCTTATTGAATAAATAGTGTGGATGCATCATTGCTCGGTATTAGCCAAAGAAAACTAGTTGTTAAAAATTAGTCGTTAATGGATTAGTTAATTAGTTAATGGGAAGAATATTAAATATTTTCAATTAAAAAAATTTATTGAATAAAATATAATATATAGAAAGTTTTTTGTAATTTATAATATAAAATAGTTATGTTAGAGATTTAATTATTTAAATATGATACATAGGGATTAAAAATATATATATCAAGGGGAATAAAATATAAAAGACTAAACATAAGAAGAAAAAGAAGGAAAAAATGAAAAAACAAGAACAGGAAAAAAATTATGCAAGGGGGGGCTAAAAAATCCATCTAGAGAGAGCTGGAGTCCAACTCTTACTCAACTTCCAACCATCATCCCTATTGAAATTTTTAGCTTGACACTCAATCTCAATGGCTTCCCTAAGCTTCCTATGATGGAAGTGGTCAACCTTAGCAATGGCTTTGGAGTCTTCAATGCATACATGGTGACAATATTTCTACACATGTTTTGCAAGAGTGGATGTACGAGATAAATTGTGCCTAATGTCTGCAACATGCTCCTGGATTCTCTGTCTAATGGATCTGCCAATTTCGCCAATATAGGGCATGCCACATGAACAAGGAATCATGTAAATACTCTTCATGTCTTTTGGGTCGATAGGGTCCTTGACAGATCCAAGATAATTTCTAATAGTACAAAGGGGTTTGAATGAAGAGGAGACATTATTCCTTCTTAAGACATGGGAAATTTTGTCTGTGGTCCCTTGGATAAATGGGAGATGAACCTTGGAAACAGGATCCACACGAGTAGATTTTCCATTTAAAATTTTATAAGCCTTTTGAAATATTAGAAAGGAAATAATTCAGAAACAGATTGCAGAAAACACAGATACAAAACCAGACAAAACAATGGCGGAAAAGAGGTTTCAGCCTCATGGCATTCTCGTCATTCTCTCTTATTAAAATAATTTAGTTTACAATTTAAATAGATGAGAGAAAATGTCTTAAGATAGTCCATACTATCTTAGACTCCTTTGGTTGAGATAATTTCTCACCAAAAACCCACCAAGATAGGAGTTACTAAACAAACTCCAATATTTGAGGAACAACCCAAGAGTTAGGCACATATTCTTAACTTGGAATATTTAATTTATTTATTTATTATTTTGGATTTATTATTGTTATTTGAGAGAGGCTAACATTCCCCCCTTCAATGAAAAATCCAAAATAAGAACGAGGAACCATCTTCCAAGTTTTCATGTTGATCCTCAAAAAAACATTTCCTGAAAAACCGCCAAAGCTGGATGCTGAAAAACTGCAATCTGAAGAGACCATGAGTCAGTTGCATGTCTGATTCATCTCTGAATTTTTCTTGACAACTCCATCAAGTTCCAAGTTGCAAAAGGATCCATCTGTCATTTGCATGAAATCAACATCCTTTGTCCACTAACAAAATTTGTTCAAATCCTACTGGCTAATGATGTCAAAAACAACTCACTGTTCCTTTTGCTATGCTGAAAAATGTTCACTGCTTCTTTATTGTCGACTGCCTACTGGCAAATTTTTTGATGCCCACTAGCTTCTTTTGCTGGTTTTGTCGAGACTTTCATTCTGACAACCATTGTCAATCTCATTGACATTTTCCCCCCTTTGTCAGCTAAAAGGAGAGACACTTCTCTGGAAATTTTTCCTGAACTCCCCCCCTTTAGGTGTAGGAGTGTTGCACTAGTGTAGTAATCCCCTGTTCAACTGCATGAGAGTACAATCTCCTTTTCACTGTTGGCTGCACTATGTGTGATTTGATGCGGTTGTAGAACTGAGACAATCTTTTGACTGTGGATGACCATTTCCAATGATCGATCCATTAGTAATGTATCGTCAATCTGGCTGATTGCTGTTGGTTGTGACATTTTTATGAGGAATTATTGGGCTTGCCATAATGGCGACAAGGATGGAGATCAAAACATTGATCTTCCATATGACCGGTTCTTTGACAATGAGAACATATCGGTTGGACTTCAACTTCAGGTTGTGTGCAATTCTGTTTGGCTGCAACTTTGGGTTGCGTGCATTGCTGGTTGTCTACAACTTTTTCAGAACTTGATGAGGTGAGTTTTGCAAGAAATCTTGCACTGATGAACTTAATTGGCTTGGAATAATCTGGGATATGCAGGTTGGTGTCATTGTTGACATATCCTAAGCCTCTTCGATTCTTGTTATTTTGAATTTCTTCCCATGGCTTGATGATGGGCTTGGAAGAAATTGGAACTGAAACAACTTCGACACTGGAAGCTATTGGGATGAATGACTTATCATCTGGATGGTTCAAATACTTGAAAGTATCACTCTTTTCTTACAATTCAATCCTTTGAAGTTGCGACTCGAGTTGAATAAACTCAATGGTTTCTTTTGTTTGTTGTAGATGCTGTGAAAGATCAGCAAGAGTTTCTTTGCTAACTTGCACCATGTCTTCATCACTTGAGATGATCAAATTGTGAAGAATGTTTAACAACTGAATATATTGCGCCATCTGAACTTACTCAATTGAAATCAAGCTCTCTTGTCAGAGATGTCGTGCTTTGAACTGTTTCAATTGATCTCGGTACTTGAATCACAGGCTCGCTTGCAATGTGGCTTGAATGGCACGCTCGCTTGATTTGTTGCTTATTACGCTTGCTTGGAACACTTGCTAGAATTTTCTTGCTTAAAATCTGGAATTCAATCTCGCTTGATGACGATCACGTTTTTTTAAGCGCTCACTTGACTTACTTGATGACTTCACGCTCACTTGAATGAATAGCCACGCTCGCTTGATGTCGATCTCAACTTGCTTGATTGTTTTAACTTTTTTGGTTGCTTTGATGGTTGTTGCAATGAACTTCACTCTGGCTTGCTTGAAGGTTTGAACGTTGTACTGTCTTAACGCAAATTGCTTGAATGAATAATCATGCTTGCTTGCAGGAGATGTGAACTTGTTGCTTGTTTGATTTAAAAACTCATGCATTGACTTGATTTTTCTTAAAGGAAAGGTGTCGAACACTGTCAACAATGCACCCAAGAAATATTACAATGATTTTAATGATTCACTTGTTCTCTTAAAAATTCATTAACAATGAATTTTTAATGATTCACTTAAAACAATGAATTTGATTACAAGTTCTGAAATGGATTTGCAAGAACGTTGATGTAGACTTTGCTTTGAAATGCATTACCTTGACTAAGTGAATTTGATTGTTGATGTATAATGCTGATGTAGACAATATTTAATTATATGTTGTAGTGGCACAAATTCATGTATTGATCTTGCAGCTATTTCGGTACATGTGTTGTGCTTGCTGATATTGAACTTTATGTATGTGATATTAAATGAAATTATTGATGTGTCACAACTAGACACAAATAAAAAAGCAACAACATGAAGCCATAAAAAAAACATGCGCCATCACAAACACACATGGTGTACCTAAGATCCCCTTATTCAATTTCGGGTGGATCTAGGACACAATCACCAAAAAAATGATATATTTATTAAGTATTGAGTACATAATAAATATCCACCTTCAAGTAATGCATATGCCAAGCTCACAACCCTTGGAAGCAATTTGTCTTCAAAATCTGGATATTCACCGACTCAATCTCTCTCAAAGTAAAAACAATACTTTGAATTACAACAAGAAATTGCTCTAAAAAATTGCACATATCACTCCAAATACAAAACACTTATCCCTCCAAATTTACAATAAATCACCTTATCTCTCCAAATACAAATGGAAACACACCTTATTTCTTCACAAAAGCCTCACTTTACTACCCTTTTCAATTTTCAATTTTCCAATTTTCAGTAAAGCACTCTATCACTCAAAATGAAAAATTACATTCATCTCTTATAACTTCAAAAATGTTCATATATAAAAAATCACCTTATTACTTCATTCCTTTAAAAAATCATTCACATCCCTCCACTTATTTAATCCCCTTTTTTATTTCTTTTAAAACTCCCATCAAAATAATTTTATGAGTTTCAATTTTCAAACCATAAACCAATAACTTACAAAATTTTGCCTTTGAATTCCACACAGGAAATTATTCTAGGGGATCATAAAATTCATAACAATGTCTCCAGCAGACGTTTAATATTTCCAGCTGCTGCGATATGTCTAGCCTTTACATCCGTTGGTCCTCTGAAAATTAAAAATAGTAAATTTACGTCGATCTGGCCATTGTTGTTGTTCCACCTTAACGAATCATCACTCTTATGTCATAACAACAGCGACAAGGATTCTTCAAAAATTCCTGTTGTGCAACCTCGTCTCACACTCGTGAAGAATTTTATGGAAAAAAACCAGTGTCAATTCTCACAAACCCATAGAAATAAACCCTTTGTATGGGTGTTACTTCCTTTAATTTTGCTACAATAGATCACTTGATCACAGTGTTACTCGCAACAAGACTGGGCGCGCTTAACTACCGGGTTGGGGAACTTCGTTTGGATTGTACAAACCTTGGAAGGGTCTCGACTGCTCACGCTATCTCAAAAACCACTTTGTGAATATTTCTTTGTCCCATAAAACTTGTTGGTCTTTGTTTGCCCCTTGTGCTCAAGCTCGGATGGTCGATCTACTGAATAGAAGATATTTTCCTGTTGCGTTCACTCTCCCAGTGTTCTAACAACACGCGTTGTTTTATAATACATAGCATAAATCCTAAAAAGCTTTCATGATATGTTGTGGTGCAGCTTATCTTTGGGATTGATCGGTTGGTTTGTTACTGGTAGTGACTCCCTTGACAGAATCGACTATGGATCTCATAAATTCTTTGCTCTCGTCGGCCTGCTGAGAAGCCTTATTCCCCACATCCTCCTCTGTGTGTGTTTTCTGCGGCATCAACCATATGAAGCTGACGATCTCCACGATTCAATTGTGGGCTCTCCTTCTACCCTACTGGCCTACTATCAATGTCTAGCCTGTGAAAGGCACTCTTGTTGCCATGTGTCTGAAGCGCTCGCCTCTCTGATTCTCGGCTCGAACAGGAAAAATCCGTCGAACAGAGGGGGCTGGAAAACCTGGCTGGCACAGAGAAAATGTTGCAACCATTGAGGGCCAAGGACGATTTCACCAACACCTCGCAATTAATCTCCATTTGGGCGCCATAGCTCTTGGCCTCTCATTCGATACGTAGGGGAAGCACAGTTGTGCTACACCCGAATGCCAATTCTGCAACGAGCGGTGGTCTACTTCAATGCTAGTGGTAACGCCCCTCAACGCACAACATATATATACAGATATATAAAATTGTAGACTCACAAAAACTTATAATATCAACCATAACCAGTATTACCAATGTTATAGGTTACACACTGGAAATCTTCTCAACCTTGCCAGACATGGATCTAAGCTCCGATACCACATATTAGAATTGAAATAACTCAGAAATAGATTGCAGAAAACACAGATACAAAACCAGACAAAACAATGGCAGAAAAGAGGCTTCAGCCTCATGGCATTCTCGTCATTCTCTCTTGTTAAAATAATTTAGTTTACAATTTAAATAGATGAAAGAATATGTCTTAAGATAGTCCGTAATATGTTAGACTCCTTTGGTTGAGACAATTTCTCACCAAAAACCCACCAAGATAGGAGTTACTAAACAAACTCCAATATTTGAGTAACAACCCAAGAGTTAGGCACATATTCTTAACTTGGAATATTTTATTTATTTATTTATTATTTTGGATTTATTATTGTTATTTGAGAGAGGCTAACATGAAAGGCCCTATGGCCCTTAGATCTACTATACCCATTATTTTCAAAAACTTCAAGAAGATGTGATTTCTCTGACTCCAAGTGGTTTTCGTCAGAGATTCTAAGAGCACGGGTAGCAAGAGTGCAAAGAACACCAAATTTCTAAGAAGGAAGATGATGAGAACCAGCATGAAGATAATGTTCTGTGTGTGTTTTCTTGCAAAAAACTTGGTGGGAAATAGAACCATCATCCATTCGAAGGATATCCAAAAAAGGAAGCGAACCATCAACCTCCACTTCCATGGTGAATTTGATGGAATCCAACGTCGACCAAATCCTAATAATGTGATTAATCCAAAAAAACATTTATCTATTTTATGGATGACAAAAGTCTCAGATCGAACAATTTATACAAATTTTAAAATAGTTAAAAAAATTTACAATTAAAAAAATAAATTAAAAAAAAAAACAATAAATAATAATAAATAACATTTAAAAACAAAATTAAAAATCAAAACTAAAATTAAAATTAAATAAATTAAATAAAAGAAATAAAAGAAATATATGATGGAAATTTTAAATTTTAAAATAATTAAAAAAATATTAAAGGAAATTAAATTTAAATTTAAGAAATTTTGTTACGAGACCGGAATCGACCTTGGTCAGTTGGGGTCCTGAGGGCCGCCACTGGGCTGGCGGAGGAGCCCCAACCAGGACCCTCCATCAACCTGGCTGCGGCCCACAGGCCTCCGACTGGAGGGTTGCCGCTAGGCCGACGAAGGGGTCCTGACCAGGCCCCTCTGTCGGCCCAATGATGATCCTTAGGCCCCCGCCTTGCCAACAGGGAACAATTTTTTTTAATTTTAATTTTTTTTTTTTATTACAATTTTTGTTTTTAAATTTTAATAATTACTTCCTCTCTTTTTTTCTTTTTTTCAATTTTTTATTTTAATTTATTTTAATTTGTAATTTTTGTTTTAAATTTTATTTAGTTTGTTTTATATATATATATATATATATATATATATATATATATATATATATATATATATATATATATATATATATGTCATTTATTTTTTTATTTTAATTTTTGTTTTTGATGTTTATTTTTAATCGTTTTCAACATGTTGTGTTTTTTGTTTTTAGAGCTTTTTTTAATTATTTTTGGATGTTTTGTAATTATTTTTTATGTTTATTTTTATTTTTATAAATTGTATGTTTTTTTTTTAAATATTTTTTTCTATTTTTAATTAAAATTGTATCTTAATCATTTTATTTTTTTGGAAAACAAACTTTAAATGTCATTTTTGGATATAAAATTCATAAAAACTTCACAAAATTTGTTGTTTTTTCAACTTTGTTTATTTAGTTTTTCATAAAAATCTTTTATTTATCATCTCATTTTTTGCAAAAGGGTTTTAAAAAAACAATTTTTTTTTAATTATATTTATATGAAAAATGTATATTTCTTGTCGAGTATTTAAAATTATTATATTTTTAGTGACAATTATTTAATGCATATTGAAGTATTAATTAAAGATATATAAATTTATAAAAAATCCTAACCTCAAAATATTAATGTTATTATTTTTTTTAACTTTTCAAAAAATAAATAAAAATTTCATTATAAAAAAACATTGCAAAGTAAAACAAAAAACACATGCTTGGAAAACCCTTAAAAAACAAACATCTTAGGACGAAAAACAAGAAGAATAATAAGACAACTGGAAAATTTGTTAAATAATCAACATTTAAAAAAAAAAATGTGTACACTCAAGATATCAAAAAATTTAGTGTGTCGAAAAAACATCTTAAAAAATTTTTGATGTTTTTCAAAATGAGAATGAAAATCATCAACATTTAAAAAAAAAAATTATCCACACTTAATACTTTCAAAAATTTAAACTGTAAAAAATAAGCCCTCTAAAAAAAGGGTTAGTGTTGCATTAGCACTTTTCAAAATCAACATGAAAGTCACTAACATTAAAAAAAACGTTCATACTTGATACATAAGAAAATTTAAAGTTCCAAATATATGCTAAAAAAAAAGTGTATTTTTAATAACCACTTTTCAAAATCGGGTGATTTTTTTACTACCTCAAAAAAACGGGTAATCGGTAATTTTCTTGTTTGGCTGGTAATTGTGTTATTTACTTTCCTCAACCATTTCATCAATATTCTCTTCCAAAGCAAAAAGGAATATGGAAAAATCTTTAAAATGGTCTTTGGCTAGTGTTATTGAATTGGTGGAGTCATGATGGCTTTGTAACTCTCTACTAAAAATGAATGCTTGATAAATAGTATTATTGAGGTCCTCTACATGGTATCTAGTAGTGGGTTCTCTATATGATATAAATAGTTTACCATCGAGGGTAATGATAGTGGCATATTTTAAGTCCATTTGTAAGTTCACCCCAAGGTAGCAAACCACTTATGATGTAAGAGCATGCCCCATGCATCAAGGATATATATTACAACAACATCCATAAGCATAGATATGGCAGTACAAGTAGCAAGGGTAATCTTAAAATCCTTAATAAGGCCATGAACCTTGATAGTTTTAAAATAAAAACCACAAACATTTATATATGACCTAGTAATTCTCAAATCAAGTTGATTCATGACTTTGAATGACATCACATTAACAAAGGAACTAGAATCAAGCATACATTTATGAAGTAATAAATGGTTAACTACTAATGTGAAGAAGAAGGGTTGATTCGCTCATATTTACTAATGTGAAGTTCATAATGCATGTTTGTAATATAACAAGGTGCCCTTTAGGTTCCTTATCAAAATTGAAGAAACTTTTGACTTGATATATTTGTTGAAATTGGAAACAAGAAGAGGCTTCTAATTTAATTTTCCCTTAATTAAATTAGAAGGAAATTGTAATTCCACATCACATGAAAACTTGTACGAGTTAACTGAGCTGGGAAGACTTATTTATCTCAGTCAACTCGATTTGGGGGTCAAACTGGAGGCATGGAGAGTTCACTCTAAGTTTTAGAGGGTCCAGTTGCAATTTATTTTGAGTTGTAATTGTTTAACATAATTATTTGAGTTAAACTCAATTTAACTAGTTCTAATTGATGGATGAGCTAATGAGAGGTTAGTGAATTAAATCGTATTTAATTCACATGAATTGATCAATCAGATAATTGATAATTCACTCTAAATAATTGTTTCATGTTAGTTCTAAGGAAGACCCAGTTGAGATTGAAGTTAAAGGGAAGTAAACTATCATTTTCATAATTAGAAAATTGTACAAGTCATGCATGAGGTCATCTATATGCCTTGGATGTATTTCATAATCAATTATTGGGAATTTCCTAATTAATCAGGGCTCAATTCCCTCAGAAATGCGTGAGCAAGGCTGGTCAGACAAGGGCAAGGAATTGGTTAAGTATTGGACCAAACTTGCTTAGATTAGTGTGAGATAGTCAGAGATAGTGCAGAGAACTCTCAAGCCTGAGATAATTATTGTATTGTTTCATCTTCTTGACTTAATTCAATATACAGATAGAGGGGTTTTTAGCTAAGGCTTTCCCCATATACATCTTTGTGTTGTGCTATTGAAATTATTTCTCTTTCTTGTTCATGTGATTGTGTGATCGTATTTGGTTTCCGCAATTTGTAAAATAGATTCATGTATTTTTTTTAGCATATTACAATATAAGTTGAATCTGTGGGTTTTCTATATGGTATCAGAGCAGGAATCACTATAGAAAAGAAGAATACGAATTTTTTTTGAACAGATGAATTGAATTTGCAGATTTATTCTTGAGGCCTAGCAATAGATCGGGATGTCTTTCTATGGATTGAGACTTGAATATGCCCTTGAGGGTAGTTCAAATTATGTAGCTTGGAAGGATAGGATGAGGGAAGTGTTGGAGGACAACGAACTAAAGGAATTCATATATTGTGATATTCCCAAGCCCGCAGCAGCATATGCTCAAAATCTTGATGCATGGAAGAAGAATGTAGCAAAGGTGAGAAGGATTCTATTAGAAGGCGTTCAAGTTCATATTGTCTCAAACCTCCATGGAAAGGAAACTCCATATGCTATTTGGAAGGCCTTAATAGATCTGTTTCAAAATAACATCGAACACAGGAAGTTGGCATTGAAGGAGAAGCTCAGAAAGATCAAGATGGAGAAGGTTGACATGATACCAAAATACTTGGCGAAGTTCACTCAATGTCAAGATGATCTTGGAAGTGTTGGTGCGATAGTTGCATAGGATGATTTGGTGAGCATAAAACTTGTAGGCCTTCCCAAGAGCTGACACAACTACCAGGATTCAGTGAATGGGAGGGAGAAGCTACCAGAGTGGGAGCGATTGTGGTCTAACTTGGTACAAGAAGATATTCGGCATAACACCATAGATGGATCCTCATCAAAGACTGATGATGAGGATAATTGTGTCTTGGATGGAAAGGTGAAGAAAGGGAAAGGGAAGGTGTCCCATTCCAAATCAAATTCTGGTCGGGCGGGTAAGAAGCAAGACTTGTCAAAGATAAAAAAAATTCACTGTCATGAGCTTGGACACTATGATATAAAGTGTTCACACAAGAAGACCGACAAGAAGAACTAAAGAGGAGCAGTAGGTGAAGCACTTGCTGTTGTATTTCATTCTCATCACATGCATGGTGTCATTGGTAATGGGTTTGGTGTGTTAATTAGAAAGTGGATATTCATTCCATATGACAATAAATAAATAATTCTCTAGTAACTTGGAGGAGAAGAATCTCCATATGCACATCGAGATGGGAGATGATGAGAGGTATAGTACGACTGAAATAGGTATAATTACCTTTCAAAGGGAGTTTGTTACTCCTCTCACATTAAAATATGTCAAGTATGTTCCCGGTTTAAAGAAGAATTTAGTTTTTGTTGTTATGTTGGAAGACCATGGCTATGATGTGATATTTAGAAAAGGAAAGGCATTCATTTTGTAGAAATTATATAACTAATGCATTATACATCCAAGATTATCCTGATCACACACTATTTGACTTCATGCATAATACAGAATCTCTTCTACTATTTATCATTACTTGTGGAAATTAAATCAATTGCATGCACACATTGAAACCATAAAAATTCACACATATGAACACAGTGTTTTAACGGGAAAGCCTGAAACTAAAAACCCCAAATATCTATATATAATATATGTCATAGAGATCATGTAACAATCCGCATACAAAGCTAATCATGTCAAGCTCTCAGTACAATACAATCGCTACACACTAATCAGGCCCGATCTAGCAAATCCATGCACCAATCTTTGCCACCTGCTAGCATGCCTCTACTGTGCAATCCCTATTGAATATTAGCTCTAAATGAACTTGAATTGGTCCAGCCTTTCTCATGCAATCTTCATTGGCATCTCCAATCACTGGGTGTTGCAAATCATGAAACACTATAGTCACAACTGATAGTCAACCTGCTCTTTCACCTACCTCTCCATTGGTCTCCACTGAAACTTTCCATGCACTATATTTAACTGATGTATTCTTCAGTTGATTAATGAATCAATAATTAATTCACACCACTCTCACTAGTGTATCAATCAGCTAAACTAGATACAACTAGCTCAACTGTGTCTAACTGAGTTACACTGAACACAACTCCACCAACTACCTCAATAACTCCACCAAACTATGTCACATGAGTTATAACTGAAGTCTCCCTGCAATAGCTCCACTTAACCCTCAGGAATAGCGTAATTCCTTCTGTCAGCTCCTGTGCCACATCTGTGCACTCAACTGAAGTGCTCCAAGAGAATAAGATAATGTTTATAGTCTAAATATTATTAAGAGCTAATAATATTCGACATATCTATTTTTAGATTAGCAATCTAAAAATAGATTCCGCCCAATATGTCTAAAAATAGAAGTCCATCTATTTTTCCAACTTGACCAACCATCCACAAATAGCATCCTGCAACTCATAGAATGTGATCGACATGTCTAAAAATATACTTTGCGCCAAAAATAGCGTGCGGCCCACTTAGTGAAGGCGACTCTTTTCACTAAGCTCATCATCTTGTTGCAATCTCAACACCTTCATCACAAATTCATGGGACATGTGAAGAAGATTGTGGTTCGAGTAAAGAACCTCTACAAATTGGATGTAGAAGAGTGTGCTACCTTGAGCACGAAATATGATAAGGTGGAGAGTAGAGACATCGGTGAGTTATGTCACAAAACATTGGGCCATCTGCACCATGGTGCTTTGAAGATCATGCAAAATATTTCTACAGGACTTCCCAAGGGTGCACTTGAGTAGTGAGATACAAGAAAAGGTTTTACATTGGGGAAGTAGACCAAAGCCACCTTTCATGATAAGGAAATTTAAGTAAAGGCGATCCTTGATATAGTTCACTCAGATGTATGTGGGTAATTATCGACAATCTCCACAAAAACAAAAAAGGTATTATGTGATTTTTGTAGATGATTTTTCACGCAAGTGTTGGATATTCTTCATGCAGAAGAAAGATCAGACGTTCTCAAAGTTTTGCGAGTTAAAAGCACTTGTCGATAAAGATACAGGGAAGAATGTGAAGGCTCTTAGAAGCGACAATGGTGGGGAATATGTTGAGATTCAACAAGATGATGAGCTTAGTGAAAAGATTCGCCTTCACTAAGTGGGCCCACAGGCTATTTTTGGCGCAAATTCTATTTTTAGACATGTCGATCATATTCTATGAGTTGCAGGATGCTATTTGTGGATGGTTGGTCAAATTGGAAAAAATAGATGGACTTCTATTTTTAGACATATTGAGCAGAATATATTTTTAGATTGCCAGTCTAAAAATAGATACGTCGAATATTATTAGCTCTTAATAATATTTGGACTCTAAACATTATCCTATTCTCTTGGAGCACTTCAGTTAAGTGCACAGATGTGGCACAGCAGCTGATAGAAGGAATTATGTTATTCCTGAAGGTTTACTGGAGCTAATGCATGAGGACTTTAGTTAGAACTCATGTGACAGAGTTTGGTGGAGTTATAAAAGTAGTTGGTGGAGTTTTGTTCAGTTTAACTCAGTTAGACACAGTTGAGCTAGTTGTATCTAGTCTAACTGATTGATACACTAGTGAGAGTGGTGTGAATTAATTATTAATTAATTCACTAAATAATAACTCATTAATCAACTAAATAATACATCAATTAACTACATTGCATGGACAGTTTCAATGGAGACCAGTGGAGAGGTAGGTGAAAGAGCAACTGTGACTATCAGTTGTGACTATAGTGATTCATTGATTGCATCCAACACTCAGTGGAGATGCCAATGAGGATTGCGCAGTGCAAGCCAGGTGGATTCAAGTTCATTTGGAGCCATTATTCAGCAGGGATTGCGCAGTAGAGGCAGGCTAGCAGGTGGCATATATCGTGCATGGATTTGCTAGATCGGGCCTGATTAGTGTGTAGCGATTGTATTGTAATGAGAGCTTGACATGTTCAGCTTTGTATGAGGATTGTTACATGATCTCTATGACATATATTATATACAGATAGTTGGGGTTTTGAGCTTCAGGCTTTCCTGTTAAATCAATGTGTTAATGTGTGTGAATTTTTATTGTTTCATGTGTGCATTGAAATTGATTTAATTTCCACATGGGATAATCAATAGTGGAATAGATTATGTATTGTGCATGAAGTTAAAATAGTGTGTGATCAGGAGAATATTGGATAGATAACACATAAGTTATATAATTTCTACATGGTATCAGAGAAATATTGATCAAAGAAGATTGCAATTATTGAAGTGGTTGAGTTTTTTGTTGGTGGAATTTGAATTTGCTGCAGTGTTTTCTTATTGTCGAAGTTGAGCATTCATTGAAATGTCTTTCAACGGATTGAGATTGGAGTATTCCCTTGAGAGCAGCTCGAATTATATTTCCTAGAAGGACAAGATGGAGGCGGTGCTGGATGATAATGGGTTGAAGGAGTTCATAGATACAAAAATTCCAAAACCTGCTTCTAGCGATGCAGCCGCACTTGACGCATGGCAAAAGAAGATAGCAAAATGTCGAAGGATTCTGTTGGAAGGTGTGAAGGATCACATAGTGTCCATCCTTCATGGTAAATCTTCTCCATTATTGATGTGGAAAGCTTTGACAGACTTGTTCCAAAGCAGAAGCGACCAGAGGAAGTTGGCGCACAAGCTCAGAAAAAATAAAAATGGAGAAAGGCGACAGTATACCAAAGTACCTCACGAAGTTTTTCCATTGCAGGGATAAGCTAGGAAGTGTGGGGGTTACTGTTTATGAAGAAGACTTGGTGAGCTTGGCTCTCCTTGGGATTCCAAAGAGTTGGCATAGCTACGAGGACTCTGTCAATGTTAGGGAGAAATTTCCGGGATGGGAGCAACTTTGGTCGGATCTTATGCAGGAGGAGATAAGGTGGGGTACCAGGGATGGATCTTCATCAAAAAATGAATATGAAGAAAATTGTGCTTTGGCTGCCAAAGTAAGGAAAGGGAAGGGAAAGAAAAATCCTTCTCAATCCAGTGCGAAAGGCAAGAAGCAGGACTTGTCCAAGGTGAAGTTCTTTCACTGTCACCAACACGGACATTACGCCACTAATTGTCCACAGAAGAAGAAAAATAAGTAGGCTGTTGGATCTACAGCTGGAGAGTCCTTAGCCTCGTAGTTTGAGCTGGATTTTTCACTGATTGCATGCTTGGTTTCAAGTGTGATGGGATCGGTGTGGTTTCTTGATAGTGGTGCGTCTTTCCATATGACCGGAGACAAAGATTTGTTCAGTGATCTGGATGAGAAGGATCTTGGAGTGCACATCGAGATGGGCGATGATGGTAGATATAGTGCGACTGGTATTAAGACCATTTCCTTTGAGAGGGAGTCTAGTAAACCTTTCATATTGAAGGATGTCATGCATGTTCCGGGATTGAAGAAGAATCTGATCGTTGTGGCGATGTTGGACGACAAGAGATATGATGTTGTTTTTAGCGAGGGAAAGGCTTTCCTATGCAGTAAAGCAACTGGTGAAACCCGGAGGATAGGGGTTCGAGTTAAGAACCTTTATTAATTGCAGGTAGATGGCTGTGTAGCAATGGCAGGAAAAGAAAAAGGAGTGGTGAGCCAGGATGAGGGCGAATTGTGGCACAGGAGATTGGGCCATCTTCACCATGGCGCTTTGAAAATTTTGCAGCAGATTTCTACCAGGATTCCCAAGGGTACACTTGCACAGTCAGATCAGTGCAAGGGATGTACTTTGGGAAAATTTGTGAAAGCCACCTTTCATGAGAAGGATAGTTGCGCCACGATGATCCTTGAGAGAATTCACACATACATGTGTGGACCTTTCTCAGTAGCTTCGACAAAAAAGCACAGGTATTATGTGATATTTGTTAATGACTTTTCTCATAAGTGCTGGATCTTCTTCATGCAGAAGAACAGAGAGACATACTCAAAGTTTTGTGAGTTCAAGGCGTTGGTTGAGAAAGAGTCGGCGAAGCAGGTGAAGGCTCTTAGGAGAGATAATGGTGGTGAATTCATCTCTGGCGAATTCAAAGACTTTTGCAGCGCAGAAGGAATTTGAAGAAATCTCATAGCGCCTCATAACCCACAGCAGAATGGGGTCACGGAGAGAAAGAACAGAACGATCGTGGGTGCTGCACGGGCGATGTTGCATGATCAGGACCTTCCCATACACTTGTGGGCCGAAGCATGCAACACTGCGGTTTATGTGCAAAACCGTTGTCCTCATAGAGTACTTGGCATGAGTACACCCAAAGAGGCATTTTATGGTAAGAAGCCTGATATTTCTCATTTGAAGATTTTTGGCTCACCTGTTTACATTCATGTGACGAAGGATGCCAGGAAGAAGCTGGAGCCGACCGCAGAGGTTGGGATATTTGTTAGGTACACAGAAACACCCCACAACTATCGTGTGTATTTTCCAGACAGTCGGAAGACTGTTGTGCGACGGGATATACAATTTCATGAGGAGAAAGCCATGAAGTTGTCGCTTGAGAGGGAGCTACACTTGCATGCAGATGAGGAGCTACTAGTTCCTAAAGATGAGCCTCAGGATGTGGATCAGCCACAAGAGTAGGTTCATGGAGTGGAAGAAACCACTCATGCGATTACCAAACATGTGAGATTCAAGCGCACTCGAGCCGAGCGGCGAATCTTGATGCGGCATAAAATATGGGAGCACTACATCACAGCCTGAGGCAGAGAGGCAGGTCGGCTAACACGATTTACTAGATACATGGCTGCGATGAGCAAGTGTATGATGATAGAGGAACCATCCTCATTCGAGAAGCGCCATATGAAGGAGACCACATGGGTAGATGCCATGGTGGAAGAGTATGATTCGATTGTCAACAAGAATTAGCCAAATTTTTCCCCGAAATAGAAGGAAATCATTGGTAGGTTCGGGATGGAATCTGGTGACAATGGTCGACGGGAGCGTCGAAGTACCTGGCGGGTGCACACCGAGGGCTTCTCACGAGATCGAAGAGATGTGTGTGACCTTTGCCTTGTGTAGGTATTCTTCCATATGAACCATCCTTTCTCTCTCAACGCAATGGGTTGGCACATTCATCAGATGGATGTGAAGATTGCGTTCCTCAACGGAGTCATTGAGGAGGAGGTGTACATAGAGCAGCCTGAAGGATTTGAAATCTTCAGCAGCGAGTTTCATGTGTGTAGGCTCAAAAGAGCATTATATGGGCTTAAACAAGCACCTTGTGCTTGGTACACATGGATAGACAGTTATTTCACCAGACTTGGTTTTACCAAGAGTGAGGCGGATCCTAACCTGTACCAAATTGTGGTTGAGGGTAAGTTGCTGATCATTGTACTTTATGTAGATGATTTGATACTAAAAAGTGATGAACTGTTGAAACACTCATGCAAGGCTAATCTTGCAAAGGAGTTTGAGATGAAGGACTTGGGCCTCCTTCATTATTTCCTGGGATTGGGAATTTGGCAGCGGAAGGGTGGACTATTTGTGTCTCAAGGCAAGTATGCCCGGGAGATACTGGAAAAGTTCAAAATGCAAGGCTGCAAGCCTATCGACACTTCTCTTCTTGGTGGTTGGAGGAAAGAGGATGCTACATCGACAGAGGTAGTGGATGCCACTGTTTATCGACAGTTGGTTGGTTCACTCATGTATCTAGTCAATACACGACCGGACATATGCTACGCTGTTAAGCAGCTTTCACAAGCTATGGTTAAGCCTACCAAGCTCTTTTGGAAGGCAGGCAAGCATGTCCTGAGATATCTCAGGGGCAGATTGGGATATGGACTGTGGTACAGGCAGTCGGATGAGTTGAAGCTGCATGGCTTCACGGATGTAGATTGGGCAGGGAGCCCAACAGATAGAAAGATCACATCTGGAGGGATATTAAGTATCAAGTCTACAACAATTTCTTGGTACAGCAAGAAACAGAGATCCGTGGCACTTAGTTCAGCGGAGGCCAAGTACATGGCAGCAAGTTTGGCTACATGCGAGGCTATATGGATGAGGAAGATCTTGGTCGGGTTGTTCGGTTCACACTTAGATCCTACTGTGATATATTGTGATAATCAGAGTTGCATGGCTACTTAGTTGATGGGTATTTCACGATGATCTAAACATATTGACATGCGGTACCATCATATCGGAGATTTTTTGCGGCGGAAGATCACATGTTTCTTTCTTACATTCCCTCGGTCGGGATGCGGATATTCGAGCGAAGGCGCTCACCAAGAGCAAATTCGAATACCATAGAGACAGGATCGGGGTGGCAGATAATCCCTATCTTGTTGAGAGGGAGTGTTGAGATTCAACAAGATGATGAGCTTAGTGAAAAGATTTGCCTTCACTAAGTGGGCCCGCAGGCTATTTTTGGCGCAAAGTCTATTTTTAGACATGTCGTTCATATTCTATGAGTTGCAGGATGCTATTTGTGGATGGTTGGTCAAGTTGGAAAAAATAGATGGACTTCTATTTTTAGACATATTGAGCGGAATCTATTTTTAGATTTCCAGTCTAAAAATAGATACGTCGAATATTATTAGCTCTTAATAATATTAGGACTCTAAACATTATCTTATTCTCTTGGAGCACTTCAGTTAAGTGCACAGATGTGGCACAGTAGCTGACAGAAGGAATTACGCTATTCCTGAGGGTTTACTGGAGCTAATGCATGAGGACTTCAGTTAGAACTCATGTGACAGAGTTTGGTGGAGTTATAAAAGTAGTTGGTGGAGTTGTGTTCAGTTTAACTCAGTTAGACACAGTTGAGCTAGTTGTATCTAGTCTAATTGATTGATACACTAGTGAGAGTGGTGTGAATTAATTATTAATTAATTCACTAAATAATAACTCATTAATCAACTGAAGATACATCAATTAACTACGATTATGGACGGTTTCAATGGAGACAGGTGGAGAGGTAGGTGAAAGAGCAAGTGTGACTATCAGTTGTGACTATAGTGATGCATTGATTGCATCCAACACTCAGTGGAGATGCAAATGAGGATTGCGCAGTGCAATACAGGTGGATTCAAGTTCATTCGGAGCCATTATTCAGCAGGGATTGCACAGTAGAGGCAGCCTAGCAGGTGGCAGAGATCGGTGCATGGATTTGCTAGATCGGGCCTGATTAGTGTGTAGCGATTGTATTGTAATGAGAGCTTGACATGTTCAGGTTTGTATGAGGATTGTTACATGATCTCTATGACATATATTATATATAGATAGTTGGGGTTTTTAGCTTCAGGCTTTCCTGTTAAATCACTGTGTTAATGTGTGTGAATTTTTATGGTTTCATGTGTGCATTGCAATTGATTTAATTTCTGCATGTGATCATCAATAGTGGAATAGATTCTGTATTGTGCATGAAGTTAAAATAGTGTGTGATCAGGAAAATCTTGGATATATAACACATAAGTTATATAATTTCTACAGAATATGTCTTGAATGAATTCAATAACTTATGTGTTTCAGAAGGAATTCGACGGGAATTGATAACACCTAATAACCCACAACAGAATGGGGTTTCAGAAAGGAAGAAAAAAACTATTGTGGGAGAAACATGAGTGATGTTGCATGATCAGGGCCTACCGTTGCAACTGTGGACGGAAGCATGCAACACAATAGTATTTGTGTAGAATATAATTCCTCATCTGATACTTAGGATGAGTACACCAAAGGAAACCTTTTTAGGTAAGAAACAAGATATGCACAATTTAAAAAAATTTGTTCATCAGTTTATTTCCACGTGACCAAAGATGTCAGGAAGAAACTAGAGCCAGCATCTTAATTGGGAATATTTTTTGGGTACACTGATAAACTTCACAACTACCGAGTGTACTTTCTAGCATTCAGGTATGCAATGGTTAGAAGAGATGTGAAATTTGATGAAGAGAAGGCCATGCGAATTTTCCTTGAGAGGGAGCTTCAGTTGCATGCAGTTGAGGACCTCTTAGCTCAAAAGCAAGAACCTCAAGATGTGGAGTATCGAAAAGAAGAATAATAGAGAGTGGAAGCACCCACTCATGCATACACATCCTAAGATGGAAGGAAGTGCGCCAGAGAGGCTGACAGGTTGGTGATTGATGCTAAAGAGAAGGTGGGAGCACCCACATCATAGCTGATGCAGGGTAAATCAGTCTCTAGATCAATATTGTTATCTTCAAACTATTTTGGTTCAGTCCCCTTTCACAAATTGTTAACCATTGTTGTGCTTTCTTTGTTCTTCTCCATAGTTCAACTCTAAATTTTGGCTACCAAACATCTTTTGTAGGGATCCTAAAATACCTCCCAAAGGAATTTATATCCGATATAAAAAAATATAAATATTACAAAAAATATTCATAAAAGGAATAGACAAAGATAGATCTCCCCTGCCAAAATTCAAACTAAACCAGAATCCCAAAACTGGATATATATATATACACTTATCCTTGAAGGAATGATTGCTAACAAAAATCAATTCGCACCAAAAGTCTTACAGAATGTTATTTCCTTCCTTTCCTGTCACATAACGGAATTAAGTGAACCCCTGTATTCAACTCTGCCACAGGTAAGCATGTCTGGCCACCAAAGTCATCTCTTTCAAACATATAATACTCATGAACTTCAATACGAAGCAATGCTAATTCAGGGACAGTCAACGGAAAACCAAGTTCTTCATCCCATGACTCAGAAAATTTCTCTTGTAATGATAACAAATGCACTGGCCACAAAATCTAGCGAATTCATAGCACATACAGTGAATATGTAGCGTTCTGGTGTGTTTGCGTAGCGTGTGCATAGCACATGTGCATCGCCTTAAATGAAAGCCATCAACAATGACCCAATTGATTTCCCACGCTACCATACATGATTTATAATATCTTTCACACCTTTCTTATGTTGCGACATTATTCAATTAACATTAAATACTCACTTCGATCCTACGACTTGATCTCGACTGTCCATCTCAACCTGCTTGCGCTAATTCAGAAATCTTTGGCATTTTCGAGAAAAAATCATAGTTTGTTGCCTTCGGAAAATATATTGTTTTCCTTCTACAATCACCTCCAGTCTGGTTTATCCGCTTGTCTTATCACTTTCCATGTTTGTTTGTAAACATTCCGCTGCAACACCTTTGTAACTATATCCTTTTAGTTCTTAGAATTCTGCAAGTCGATCTCTGCAAGGACACTATCCATTGGTATTTCAACAAAACTGGACTATTTACTGCTTTATAATTTAATTACTCTGCCTCTCTACCACATAGAGTCCTCCTGAAATTGAATTCTGGCCCTCATACTTTCAGTTACCTCTGACGTAACTTCAATCCACTTGGATTCTCTCTGTTCTCATAACTAATTTATAACTTCACACTACATCACATAGTAAATTCAGAGATTCACTAATTTCAATCATATATCATGCAGGAATAAATTAAAATTCACAACAGTTGGAACAAGGAATGATGATGTGGTTCACTTTATGGTGAAGCAACTATTCCCTTCTCACCCAACCCTCCCCTCAACATCATTGCTAATCCACCAACCACAATTTCAAGCCACAAAGCATTTATTCTTCATCGTTACCTCATTCCACAGATTCAAATGTTTGTCATTGAATCTTTAGTGACAAGTTGGACAAGGGTCACATTCTTTGTCTTCCATTCTTGCAAGGAAATTTTTTAAACACAAAAACTCCTCTAAATGGAACACTACAATAATAACACAAAAGCTCCTCTAAATGGAACATATCAAAATCTATGCCAAACCCTATGCAAATATTCTATAAAACAAATACACTAGTTGTATAATTTGCAAAAAAAAAAAGTTTCTTCTCTCCCAAAACCACAAAGGATGACCACAAATATACAAAAGAACCTTAAAATTGCACACATAAGAATCATTTTCAGGTGCATGAAAATTTTATGAAATATCACTACACTTTACAAATCATTTTTTGAAAATACAAATACCTTATATTTTTTGTTGGCAACTTTTGTGCAAGGGAAAATATTGCTAACTTTTCATTTTTACAATTTTTTCTACACTAATCAATTTGCTCTTGTAAATCCCACAACATGTGGCAAAACTGTGCACCACAACCTCATAAAGTTGCACCACAATAGAAACACAAAGATCAATTACCCTAAGGGCATGAGGTCACTGAGAGAGAATTTTAGAGATACAAATTAATGCTCTCTATCAATCATATTCAAACATAAATTATTCAATACAGAATCTATGGATAGACTGAATCCTAATCTATTTCTTGCTCTAGCACTCTCTTTGGCCTGTTTTTCTTCATTTCAAAATGGCCTCCCCTAATGCCTTTGAGGCTTACAAATATATACAAAAGGATTCTACAACCAATTCTGGTTCAGATCCATAACTTGCTCAACCTTATCCTAAAATATCTAAATCCACTCTTGACTCAACTAATTCCTAAGGATGCTCTCTAGTTCCAAAAAATCATGAAACCAATTTCTAATCTAAGATTTACAATATTTCAGAATCTCTCAATCCTCACCAAAAACTCATGTTCTTCTACATTCGAGAACATTTACAAATATGACTCACAATATTTAATTAAATCCTCTTCTAAATTTCTCACATAAAATCACTTAAAACGTTGAAAATTACATTAATTAATTACTTAGGGAATCAACTCCCTTGAAAACATAAGACCCCCTAGATTCTACTAAATGTACAAATTTTGGAACCATGATGCTCCTACATCAAACTCCCAAGGTAGAAACATGTATTATCTCCAAATCATGTGTCTTCAATGCTGACGGAATTCCTCCTGAATCCAAAACCTTAGTTTGTAATTGTCCAAATGCTTTACACCTTTGTTGTTGTTGCATGTCTACTATCTTTTGTTTCATTCTCTTTTTTTCAATCAGCTTCAAATTCTGATTGATCATCCTTTCTGCTATCAGTTTCCTCCATCCGGACTGTTTCATCATTAACTTCCATAGTTCCTCAATTATCATCTCCAACATATCCTTGGGCTGGTACATACTCTGCCATTTGTTGTTTCTTCTTTCTTTAGCTTCTTCTGCTTCAACTTATGCTGTTATTCTCGAGATTTCTCGAGATACTGTTGTAGATATTGTTGATTGATGCCATCCAAAATTCCTAAATATCCTTGAAGTTATCTCCCTTTTCAATATCCCATTTATTCTCTTTGTCTGCAAATTTAATTTTAAATTATTTAATGTCTTCGCTCCATGGGTTAAGTTTTATCATGGAATCTTCTTCTTCCTCCTTCATTTCACTGTTCTCTTGTGCCAAATATTTTTTAGTCTTTGCAACAGTATCTTCATAAAAACTGCAATCATAAACCAATTATCAGACTTGAAAATATAAGGCCTCATTGCCTTTTCCTTCTTTGGAAACATCTCAGTACGTTGCTATGAGCTTTCCTCTAACTCCTTTGTCAACACATCAGTATGTTGATTTAAATTCTCCAAAGATTTCACCTGACTGTCAGCTAGTCTCTCCTCTATATCATATGTTCCAAGGATGTATCCCTACTCTGGTTCACAATAATGAACTTCTTCCTCTGCAATTTTCATTTTTTGATTCATATCTTTAGATTTACTTTCCAGAAATAAATTTCCTATCACCTTCACGGCTGCATACTCATCCACCTTTTCTTCTCTGCTATCTAGTACCCTAGAATCAACAAATTCATTAAGCATAAATGTTTCACCTTGTTTTCTCTGTATGCCAACATTTTTTACAACTTATTTTCCATATTCTTCATCCATGACATACTCTGTATTCTCATTGAGCTCTGATTTTACATTCTGAACACTTATTCTTTGGTTTTCTAGCCTCTTCTCCAAAAGACTTAACTCATGCCAAAAATATTCCATCTCATTTGGAATTTCTCCTAAAAGCTCTGTACAATCTTCACTACCTTCATTGTCTACAAAAAATTTCAGCGGTCCTTATTTACTCTGGCTATCTTCAAGATTAACATCCTTTATTAACTTTTTACCGTCTACAAAATCTTCTATAGCAACCTTCTGTAGTTTCTCTTCTTTGGCTTCAGTCTTCAATAGTTGTCCAATACCTGCATAATTCACTACATTTTTGTTTAATAGCTTCCCTTTCTCTTGCATTACAAGATTAGGTAAATGTCGTTCTTCTACCTTCAGTTCTATGACTGTCTTCTCTTTGTCCTGAGACAAATCCACTTCACCTCCTTTTTCAACATATGTTTCTTTACTGTCTTTCTGTAAGCCCTCTTCAAGAGATATCCTTACCTTGTCTCCTACAATCACGCACAAATTATCAATTTTAAAAACATAAGACCTTGTGATCTCCCTTGATGCTTCAGCCATCAAGTCTTCTAGTTGCTCTAAATCCTTCATATGATTCAGATCCTCTATAGGATTTTCCTCTGTCTCTTCATTACTTCCAGAAATAAATGGGCCATGTTCTGGTTTACATAATAAAAGTTTCTCCACATACTCACTTATTCTAAGTAACTCTTCCTTCAATTGAACATTCAATCTATGCTCCCACTTCACTTGCAATCTATTCCATTTAACTTTCATTTTCATAGCCCAACCATACCTCTATTCTTCCTTATTCATCTGTAACATTTCCATCAATAACCCAAGACGAAAATTTATCTCATCTTTCTCTTTGTCAAACTCTTCTTGACTCATCATCTATGTGACCTTTTCCTTGGCATATTTCCTTTTGATGTGGCTTCCCTCTGAACCTCTGTAATGACCTTCAATGATCATTGACTTCCCCTCCTTTGTGAACTTCATATGTTCACTTGTGAACTGCACTAAGCCTCTCTTTCTCAGCAAGTCTCCATACCTGCTGCAAGTACCTCACCAAGCCTTCTCTCCTTTGAGCTCAGTCTTTGGTAACACTAATTCTCTATCTCTAGAACATTTATTGAGAAACTCTTGTGCTCCTTGGCTTCTAAAATTCCACTTCCTTCTAAGATCACTCTTTTCCTCTCTGTCCAACCTTCAGCTGGAACATTTAGGTTCTTTGCCACTTTCTTTCAGAGTATCCACTTTAATATGCCTTTAAGAATGCAACTAGTTCTTCTCTTACAACTCCTCTTATTCTTTTGCTGAGATATTCCTCCTTTAGTTTGCAATCTTAAATCTGCAAACACAATCCTCAAACCCAGAATTAAAATAAATAAAACATACCATATGACCTTCAGGTCTTCTGTCACACTTTATCTTTATGCGTTGTTTCCTATCAGATTTAAAACTTGATCTTTTCTTCATTTACATGCAGAATCTCCTTTTGCTCTGATACCAAATGATGTAGGGTAAATCAGTCTCTAGATCAATACAATTTTCTTCAAACTATTCCAGCTCAGTCCCCTTTCACAAATTGTTAACCATTGTTGTGATTTCTTGTTCTTCTGCATAGTTCAACTCTAAATTTTGGCTACCAAACATCTTTTGTAGGGATCCTCAAATACCTCCCAAAGGAATTTATATCTGATATAACAAAATACAAATATTACCAAAAATATTCACAAAAGGAATAGACAAAGATAGATCTTCCTTACCAAAATTCAAAGTAAACCAGAATCCCAAAACTAGATATATATAATATTTTTATCCCTAAAGGAATGATTGCTAACAAATATCAATTCACACCAAAATTCTTACAAACTTGTATTTCCCTCCTTTCTTGTCACATAATGGAATTGATAAAATCCTTGTCTTCAACTCTGCCACAGGTAAGAATGTATGGCCATCAAAGTCATATATTTTAGACATATCATACTCATGAAATTCAGTACGAAGCAATGATAATTCATGGACAATCAATGAAAAAAAAATTTCTTCATCCCATCACTCAACAAATCGCTCTTGCAATGATAAAAAATATATTGACCACAAACTCCAACAAATGCATAGCGTATGAGTAGCACATACAACATATGCGTAATACATAAAGCATATGTGTGGCACATACAACATATGCGTAATACATACAACATATGTGTAGCACATACATTGAATGCGTAGCATTCTAGCATGTTTTCGTAGCGTGTACGTAGCACATGCGCAACGCCTTAAATGAAAGCCATCAACAATGATCCAATTGATTTCCCATGCTACCATACCTTATTTATAATCTCCTTCACACCTTTCTTCTACTGCGACATTATTTAATTAACGTTCAATACTCACTTCGATCGTGCGACTTGATATCGACTGTCCATCTCAACCTGCTTGTGCTAATTCAGAAATATCTGACATTTTCGAGAAAAAATCACAGTTTGTTTCCTTCAGAAAATATATTTTTTCCTTTTGCAATCACCTCCAGTCTGGTTTATCCGCTTGTCGTATCACAGTCCATGTGTTTTTTGTAAACATTATGCTACAACACCTCCAGAACTCTATCCTTTTAATTTTTAGACTTTCGCAAACCAATCTCTGCAAGGACACTATCCATTGGTCTTTCAACAAAATTGGACTATTTACAGCTTTATAATTTACATTAGGGGAATTTTGAGGTCTAAAATGGGCCTCATAAGAAAAATGTACAACAAAAATAAACTTTATAACAACCAATAGGATTCAAGATGATGATGTCAACCATGGGGGATGATTCACCATTTTTTAAATAAAAGGGTAAAAATATTAAAAAATAATAAAATAATAAAACTACTTTTTCAACTCGTATTTTCAACTTATCTCGCAAAATTTGCATAAATTTGACGAGTTACTCGTTGGATGAAATTTTAATTCCTCTGTCCAAGGTACCATGTTTGCTACTTTTGATGAACTCTACAAGAAAATATAGAAATACATAAAAAACATTAATTGTAATGCGTTTTTATCATGTATTTCTCATTTTAGATAATAGTAGGACATCGAGTGTGGCTGTAATCCTCCTTGGTTGGGAGTCAATTGCTATCACTTGATCACTCACTGGGAGGTGAGGTAAAAACTTTGGGAGATAAGTTGAAAATATGAGTTGAAAAAATAGTTTTTCTATTTTTCCCTCTAAAATTTGATGATGTCATCAAATCTTATTTGATTTTTTCCACTATTATTTTAAAATTTCTTTAGGAGGCCCATTTTAGACCTCAAAATTCCCCTAATGATTACTCTACCTCTCTACCACACAGAGTCCTCCTGAATTGAATTCTGATCCTCATACTTTCAACTACCTCTGACGCAACTTCAATCCATGTGGATGCTCTTTGTTCCCCAAACTAATTTATAAATTCACACTACATCACACAATAAATTTAGAGATTCACTAATTTCAATCATATATCACGCAGGAATATATTACAATTCACAACAGAGATAATTTCAGAGATACAAATCAATGCTCTCTATCAATCATATTTAAACATAAATTACTCAATATGCAATCTATGGATAGAGCTAATCCTGATCTATTTCTTGCCCTTGCACTCTCTTTGGCTTGTTTTTCTTCATTTCAAAATGGCCTGGGCCCTAATGCCTTTGAGGCTTACAAATATATATAAAAGGATTCTACAACCAATTCTGGTTCAGATCCATAACTTGCTCAACCATATCCTAAAAATAATCTAAATCCACTTTTGACTCAAATAATTCCTAAGGATCCTATCTAGTTCCGCAAAATCATGAAACCAATTTCTAATCTAAGATTTACAATATTTACGAATCTCTCAATCCTCACCAAACACTCATCTTCTCCTACATTCGAGAACATTTACAAATATTCCTCACAATATTTAATTAAATCCTATTCTAAAGTTCTCACATAAAATCACTCAAAACATTGAAAATTACATTAATTAAATACTTAGGGAACCAACTCCCTTGAAAACAAAAGACACCCTAGATTCTACTAAATGTACAAAATTTGGAACCATGATGCTCTTGCATCAACAACGCAGGCATATAAGGTCCCTAGAGCAGTACACTGACTACATGGATCTTATGAGTGAGATTGTAGAGATAAATCCATCCTCTTTAGAGGAATCATTGCAACATCCAATTTGGGTTGATTCCATGGTTAAGGAGTATGACTCAATTATCAGAAAAATTGCATGGGAAGTTGTCCCAAGACCATTGGGGAATTCAGTTGTAGGATCTAGGTATATCTACAAGGTGAAGAAGGAATTATATGGGAGTGTGGAGAAACACAAGGCCATATTTGTGGCCAAAGGGTTATCTCAAGTGGAGGGGATTGATTATGATGATACCTTTGCACCAATCACAAGGTACTCATCAATCAAATCCATCCTTTCACTTTCATTGTAGATGTGATGGAAGATACATCAGATGGATGTAAAGACAACTTTCCTTAATGTACTTATTGAGTAAGAGGTGTACATTGAGAAGCCATAAGTTTTTGAGACCTTCGACAGAGAGTCACTTGTGTGCAAACTCAAGAGAGAATTGTATGGGCTGAAATAAGCACCACATGCTTGGTACACCAGGATCGACATCTACTTCACCGGGTTGGGTTTCACCAAGAGTGTAGCAGATGTGAGCCTTTAACATATTGTGGTAGAAGGTAAACTTTTGATCATTGTACTTTATGACGATGATTTGATACTGAGAGGTGATGATCATCTCATCAAGTCTTGCAAAGAGGATCTTGCAAGAGAATTTTAGATGAAGGAAATGAGGCTCTTGCACTATTTCCTAGGATTGGAAATTTGGAAAAGAGATGAGGAGATATTTGTATCTCAGGGCAAGTATGCAAACGAGATTATGAAGAATTTCCACATGGAGGGTAGAAAACTCATGGAGACTCCTATAGCATGAAACTAGAGGAATGAGGATGCTACTTCAGGTGAAGTAGTATATGCTACCATCTACAAGAATCTTGTGGGTTCACTCATGTATTTGGTGAACACACAACTGGACATATGTTATGCGGTTAACCAAATTAGTCAAGTTATGGTTACACCTACCAAGCTCTTTTGGAAGGCATACAAGCATGTGTTGAGATACCTCAGAGCCACTACATATTTTGGGTTATGGTACATCCATATAGAGAGAGTGAAGCTTCAAGGATTCACATATACATATGGTGTAGGGATTCCATCTGACAGGAAGAGCACATCTGAAGGAGGAATCTTCAGCATTGGATCAAAAATAGTTTCCTGGTACAGTAGGAAACAAAGATCATTTGCACTCAGTTTTAAAGAGGTAGAGTACATGGTGGATATTCAAGCAGCATGTGAGTCCATATGAATGAGGAAGATACTTGTTGGTTTGTTTGGTCAACAGATGGATCCGACGATGATTTATTGTAATAACTAGATTTTCATCAAACTATTGGTTAATCCATTTTTTCATGACAGGTCCATTGATATTGATATATGGTATCACCATCTCATATATTGTGTGTAGAGGAGGATTATTTCATTAGAGTATATTCACACAGAGGAGCAAGATGCATACATATTGAAGAAGGAACTACCAAGAGGAAAATTTGAGTTCCACAGAGGCAGGATCGAGGTAGAAGATAATCCATTTATTGTTGAGAGGGAGTGTTGAAACTGGCAACAAGAAGAAGCTTCTAGTTTAATTTTCCCTTAATTAAATTAGAAGGAAATTGCAATTCCACATCACATGACAGCTTATATGAGTTAAATAAGTTGGGAAGACTTGTTTAGCTTAGTCAATTCGATTTGGGGTTCAAACTCAAGGAATGTAGAGGTCACTCTAAGTTTTAGGGGGTCTAGTTGCAGTTTATTTTGAGTTGTAATTGTTTAACTTAATTATTTGAGTTAAAATTAGTTTAATTAGTTCTAACTAATGGATGATCCAGTGAGAGGTCCACTGAATTAAATATGATTTAATTCACATGTAGTGATCAATAATATAACTTATAATTCACTCTAAATATTTGTTGCTTGTCAGTTCTAAGGAAGACCCAGTTGATATTGGAGTTAAAGGGAAGTAAACTATCAATTGTATAGTTAGGAAATTGTACAGGTCATGCATGAGGTCATCAGGAATGCGTGAGCAAGGCTGGTCAGATGGGGGCAAGGAATTGGTTAAGTATTGGACCAAACTTGCTTAGATCAGTGTGATACAGTCATAGATAATACAGAGAGCTCTCAAGATCAAGAGAAGCATTGTATTGTTTCATCTTCTTGACTTAATGCAATATATAGATAGCGGGGTTTTTAGGTGAGGCTTTCCCCATATACATCTTTTTGTTATGTGATTGAAATTATTTCTCTTTCTTGTTCATGTGATTTTGCGATCGTAATTGGCTTCCGCAATTTGTAGAATAGATTTCCAGTATTTTATTTTAGCATATTACAAGGTCAGTTGAATATATGTGGATTTTATACAATCTTTGAGGCGAAATTTCAATCAATTAAAGGGCACACATGGATACATTTACTTTACCAAGAACAATTACCAAATAAACATGTAAAGAAACCCCATCATTATTTTAGTTTGAGGGAGGACTATAGTTATTATTCAAGGATAGTGGAATTCTATTCCATCCATCAGAAGGGATATCATCACTATTGGTTGGAGGGTTAGCATTCTTCTTGTTTCTTCTTGTATAGTTAACCTTTTACCAAAATTATCCCTTGTTTCAATGGCATTCATGTTCATATTATATTATTTTACAAAACCTTTGACCAATTACGCATGTTGTTTTGGAATATGATACTCGTTGTAAAGCAACATTATGGGAACAATATGAATAATTATTCAAGTTTAAATGTTTAATATTTTCCCCACCATTTTCTTGATTATAAGGGAAATCATCAACACCGTGAGGTTTATCACAATATGTACACCACCCATTATCTTCTTGGTTAACCATGTTTGAAGAAGCTAGATTGTTAGGAACATTTTACTTAGGAATGGGTCTATTGTTTTCGTCTTAGTTCCTTGATGGTGGCCTATTGTTATTGAATTGAGGTCTTGGAGGATAATTAGGATGTGGCCCCTTATCCTTCTCTTGAATGGTCAATATATTCATCATAATAAGTTTCCCTTGAATAATTTCATTGGCCACTTTAACAAATTTTTTAGAAAAAATATGAAAACTCCCTTTGGGAAAGGTTAACATGATTCGTGGATCTAGATTTGGTATCATTTTTTTCTCTAAGATTAGAGAAAATGTCAACATTTGAAGTTAAAATATTATATTCAATGTTTATAGAAAAATATCTAGCTTAAGCAATATTTGTAGTGCCTTTTTCTCTGGGAATGAAATCAAATAATCCATAAAAAGCACTAGAATATTACAATAAGATAGCGTCATGTGAAGGCTTAAGGTTATCAGGAATAATCTGACCAAATTTCCAAATATTTGGTTAAACTCTTGAATATTTTCAACCTATTTCTTCTCTAATTCATGAAATTGGGAAATCAATAACTTGCATCATTCCTATTTTCCCACGTTTTTGGTGAACGCATCATGGAATTCATCCCAATTTTGATGTCTTATCCAAGCATGTCTCTGAACCAATATTGACTAAATCCCAAAAAAAGAGAAAAAATTCTCATGAAAAAATCCTATTATTCAATACTAAAACCACACATATACTTATAAAATTCATCTATATATTCGTTAGTTTTTATTATATGATCCCCTAAGAATTTAGGTAACCACTCATTAATTCTATTAGAGATTTTTTTGGGATTTCCAAGAAGAGAAATCATATCCAAATGCTTGAAAACATTGGTGAACCATCGCTTAGCCATTGGAGCTACTTTTCAAGAACATTGAAGGGATACTTAATTTTAGAATATTTAGGAGATGCTTTTCTCTTATTGGTTTTAAGATGATTAACAAATTTTCTATTTGGTATTTGAATAGAAGTTCTTAAATTTATATGAAACTATGGAGTCACCAGATGAGAAAATTAAAGAGGATTTGAGATGCATTGATCAACGGAAAGGTTGAAACAAAGAGTTCAAATATCGAGGAGAATAAACTTACTCCCCCCACCCCTCTACCATGGAAATGGAGCCAAAAATGTTATAGAAAAATCTAACAACCTAGTGCAAATCCTCACTAGGTGACCTATACAATGTACAACACATAGGAGTGTCGCCATTGTTACATCAAAAACTACTCCCCTTTGTTTAGTAAAAGACATAATCCGACATAAGTGAGGATTCATTTGTAAGGATTAATGATCAAGTAACCCAAGGATCTTATGCTAAGTGCCCCCTAAGTATCCTACAATGTAAATTCCATCATAAGAAGAGATATCAAATTAGAGATTGAGGTGGATGAAGGAGTAAATTCGATATTTTGATTTTGTTGGGTATGTGTTATATTCTTTCCACGACTAAGCACGTGGGGGGGGGTAAGAGGGGGGGCGATAGCCCCCCCTTTACACTGGGCACAACGGGGGGGTCACAGGGGGGGCAGTAGCCCCCCTTGTCGGGGTCCGGGGCAGCACCTTGATGAAAATTTTTGGTCCTTAATTTCCGGTGGGTAGTCCACGCCCATGGTTTTGTGCATGGTTTTGCACATGGTTTTGGGGTACGATGGTTTTCGGCCCTTGGTATTTTTGTAGATCCGGTCAAGGGAACTACGGTTATGTTCTAATCCAGGGTTAATGGATTGGGGTTTATGTATGCTTCGGCATGTATATATATGTGTTGTAACACTAAAAGGAATATAATGAAAAAAATCAAGCTGGTCGTCCCGATTTGGGATCCAGGGGAAAATCTCTGTGTTTATCTGTTTTATGTTTTATGCTCTTGCTATTGTTTATTTTCTGTTATAAGAATCGTGTGTAGATATTTCTGTTCAGGGTTAAAACCTACATTTGGTATCGAAGCTGTTTCGGCTTCAAGGGGACGCCTTTGTTGTTGAGGGTTTTTTGCTCGGGCCTGTGGTAGACCCTGTGCAGTGGGAGATCTGCGGGATCGATTCTTGCGGTGAAAGAAGATGGCGAGCGGTGGAAAGATAGAGATCGAGAAATTTAATGGTCAGAGTTTTGAGTTGTGGAAGCTCAAGATGGAGGATCTGCTGGTGGATAAAGATCAGTGGATCGTGGTAGATCTAGGTACTAAACCAATGATAATGTCAGATGAAGACTGGAAGAAACTGGATCGGAAGGCTAAGAGCACAATACGGTTGTGTGTCTTAGATTCAGTATTGTTGAATGTATCTGGGGAAGCTACGACGAAGACCTTGTGGGACAAGCTAGGGACTTTGTACCAATCTAAGTCTCTGGTGAATAAATTGTTCCTACGGAAAAAGTTGTATAACTTGAGGATGAAGGATGGAGACTCGGTGACAGAGCATCTGAACGCCTTCAATACTGTAATAAGTCAATTTTCATCTGTTGATATTAAAATCTCAGATGAAGATAAGTGCATCAGTTTGTTGTGTTCACTACCAGATTCATGGGATAGTTTGGTTATTGCAATAGGTAGCAATACAACTACCTTGAATTTTGATGACATTGTCTCAGCCTTGCTATCGGAGGAAATGAGATGGAGAAATATGGAGGGTTAGAATGGAGATGCCTTATCTGTACGAGGAAGGTCCCAAAATAGAAACAAGAATAAGGTTTTGAGTGGGAGATCTAAATCTCCTGGAAATTTTGTAAAGGTGTGCTGGAAATGTGGAAAGGAAGGGCACTACAAAAAGGACTCCAGATCTAAAGCTCCTGAGAAAGGAAAGGGATCTGATGATGCTCCTTCTGCAGAGGCAAAAACCACCTTGGATGAAGGTGGGGATGTGTATTTGGCTTCTTCTTCAAATACACATGTATATCATGAGTCATGGTTGATTGACTCAGGTGCATCCTTTCACTTCACTCCCCATCGGGAGTGGTTCTGCGAGTATGAGAAATATGATGGTGGTGATGTCTTCCTAGGGGATGATAGGAAGGCCAGAATGATCGGACGTGGAAAGGTCAAGCTAAAGCTGCAAGGTGGAAGGATTAGAACACTTCCCGGTGTTCTTCATATTCCTGCATTGGCCAGAAATCTGATTTCTGTAAGCAAGATGGATGATGCAGGTGTAAAAACAGTGTTCGAGAAATATGCCTGCAAGATGGTTCGGGGAGCAGTGGTAATAATGCAGGGAGTTAGGACTGGAACTCTATACAAGCTACAAGGTAGCACTGTTATTGATGGGTGTAACAGTTCTGTGGTTCCTGAAAGTGGAGCGGAAAGCCTAGCTGTCTCTGGAGAAAAGACCATGCTATGGCATCAAAGGCTTGGACATATTGGAGAGAAGGGCCTTCGGATACTACATAGAAGTGGTATGGTAGAAGGTATGTCTAATTGCTCTCTGGATTTCGATTTTTGTGAACATTGTGTATATGGGAAGCAGAATCGGGTGAGTTTTCCTTCTGGTGCTAAGAGGGCGAACAAGATATTAGAACTTGTGCACGGTGATGTGTTTGGACCTGTGTCAGTTCCATCACTGGGAAAGTCTGTGTACTATGTTTCATTCATAGATGACTGCTCAAATAATACATGGATATATTTCTTGAGGAAGAAATCTGAAGTCTTTGACAGATTTAAAGAATTTAAGGCTCTAGTGGAAAAACAGACAGAGAAGAAGATAAAGGCGCTGAGGACAGATAATGGTGGGGAGTTCTGCAAGAAGGAATTTGAAGAGTTCTGTAAGAAGTGTGGTATAGCACGGCAGAAAAATACTCCATACACACCTTAGCAAAATAGAGTTGCAGAAAGAATGAACAGAACACTGATGGAAAAGGCAAGAAGCATGCTCAATGGTACCGGGTTAGGACAAGAATTCTGGGCAGAGGCAGTGGAGACTGCATGTTACTTAGTTAACAGATCACCTTCATCAGCATTGGAGGATAAGACCCCACATGAGGTATGGACTGGTAAGAAACCCTCTATTTCACATCTAAGGGTATTTGGATGTGATGCATATGTACATGTTCCAAAGGAGAAAAGGACTAAGTTGGATAATAAATCTGAAAGGTGCATCTTTATTGGGTATAAGGATGGTTTAAAGGGTTACAAGCTTTGGAACCCAGAAACAAGGAAGGTTGTGTACAACCGAGATGTGGTGTTTAGAGAAGTGAAATATGTTGTTAAACATGAATTCCTACCAAAGGAACCTGAAAAGATAGAGTTTGAGCTAAAGGAGGATGAATCAGACTCTACAACAGAAGAAGACTCAGAAGATGAAGAGCCACAAACTCCAGCTTTGAGAAGATCAGTTCGGGAAAGAAGGCAACCAGAAAGGTATAGTCCATCTGCTTTCTGTTCGGGTTTTGCCTTAACTATAACTGATGATGAACCCAGAACTGTCAGGGAGGCAGTAGATTCAGAGGATGGAAAACTCTGGAAGGAGGCCATGGTTGATGAAATGGCATCCTTGCACAAAAGCGATGCATGGGATCTGGTGGAGTTGCCGGCTGGAAGGAAGCCCATTGGGAGAAAATGGGTGTTTAAGAAGAAGATGAATGTAGAAGGCAAGGTGGAGAAATACAAAGCTCGGTTGGTAGCAAAAGGTTATTCCCAGGTGCCGGGAATTGATTTTGGTGATATTTTTTCTCCTGTTGCCAAAATTACTTCTATTAGATTACTTTTATCTGTTGCTGCTGCATTTGATTTTGAGATAGAACAGATGGATGTGAAGACAACATTTCTTCACGGGGATCTAGAAGAGGAGATCTACATGAAGCAACCTGAAGGCTTTATGGTGAAGGGTAAGAAAGAACTAGTATGCAGATTGAAGAAGTCTCTGTATGGGTTAAAACGGTCACCAAGGATGTGGTATCAGAAATTTGATACCTATATACGGGGACTTGGCTTCACCAGAAGCAAGGAGGATCACTGTGTTTATTTTAAATTAATTGGTGACCGTGTTATTTATTTGGTCTTGTATGTGGATGATATGTTGTTGATTGGAAATGTCAAAGAAATTATCAAAGATTTGAAGACCCAGCTGTTCTCCAAATTCGACATGAAGGATCTTGGTGCTGCAAACTATATTTTGGGCATGGAAATTAAGAGAGATCGGGCAAAGAGGAAGCTCTGGTTAAACCAGAGGAAGTATGTCGAGACTATATTGCAGAGGTTCAATATGCAGGATAGTAAACCGGTGAATGTACCTATTCCTGTAGGTGTAATGCTGTCTGCTGAGCAGTGTCCCAAGACACAAGAAGAAGAGGAGTATATGTCCCGTGTTCCATATGCAAGTGCAGTGGGTAGCCTGATGTATGCAATGGTATGTACTAGACCAGACATTGCACATGCAGTGGGAGTATTGACCAGGTTTATGTCCACTTGAGTGAGGCATTGGACGGGAGTGAAAATTGGGTTTCATATATTTGTACAACTTTCGTGATTGTGGCTTGTGCTACCGGGGAAGACAGGGTTGAAATAATGTTGGACATTCTGTGGTTTTGTTGATGTGATACAGTGCAGATCTTTGGACAAAGAAAGTCTACAAGTGGGTATGTGTTTAGCCTATTTGGAGGCACATTCAGTTGGATGAGTAAAAGACAGTCTATAGTGGCTCTTTCAACTACAGAGGCATAATACATAGCAGCCACTCATACAAGAAAGGAAGCAGTTTGGTTGCAGAGATTGTGTTCAAGTATGGGGTTGGTACAACAAGCTATAAGGATAGACTGTGATAACCAAAGTGCAATTTTCTTGGCTAAGAACCCTGCTTATCATTCAAACACAAAGCACATTGATTTTCAATATCACTTTGTTAGAGATATGGTTGAGGCTAAAAGGGTGTTTCTGGTAAAGGTGGAAACTTTGAAGAATGTTGCAGATGCATTGACGAAGTCTGTGAGCACTCAAAATTTCTCTTGGTGTAGAGAAACAATGGGTGTTGAAGAATTGGGAGAATGACTAAGCTCTCCTGTAGCCCCCTGCGGAAAGAAAACAACAAGTGGGAGAATGTTGGGTATGTATTATATTATTTCCAGTGGGTAGTCTGCGCCCATGGTTTTGCACATGGTTTTGGGGTACGATGGTTTTCAGCCCCTGGTATTTTTTTAGATCCGATCAAGGGAACTACGGTATGTTCTAATCCAGGATTAATGGATTAGGGTTCATGTATGCTTCCGCATGTATATATATGTGTTGTAACACTAAAAGGAATATAATGAAAAATAGATATGTCAAATATTATTAGCTCTTAATAATATTTGGACTCTAAACATTATCTTGTTCTCTTGGAGAACTTCAGTTAAGTGCACAGATGTGGCACAGCAGCTGACAGAAGGAATTACATTATTCCTAAGGGTTTATTGGAGCTAATGCAAAAGATAACAGAGAAACCTGTTTTGATTCTGCCTGATTTTACTAAACCATTTCAAGTAAAATGTGATGCCATTGGAGAGGCCATTGGAGCTGTGTTGAGTCAGGATGATAGGCCTGTGGCATATTTCAGTGAGAAGCTGAATGACGCCATAAGAAATTATTCCTCTTATGAGAACGAATTCTATGCAATTGTTCAGGCACTGAAGAAATGGAGACATTACTTGATGTCCAGGGAATTTGTACTATATTTTGATAATCATGCTTTGCAGTATATTATACAGCAGCCCAAGTTGAAACATAAGCATGCTAAATGGGTTGAGTATCTCCAAAGTTTTAATTTTTTTTTGAAACATGTAAGAGGCCAAGCCAATAAAGTAGCTAATGCTTTGAGTAGGAGGCACATGCTTGTTCAAGAAACTAATTTTGAAGTTGCGGGATTTGATTTTCTCAAGGAATTGTATAAAACAGATCCTAATTTTAAGGAAGCATTCGAGGCATGTATTAACCCTGTTTTAACAGATAGAAGTCAGTGGTTGGATTATTTCCTGCAAGAGGACTTACTATTCAGAAGAAGCCAATTGTGTGTACCAAAATGTTCCATGAGAGAAAATTTGATCAAGGAGAAGCATAGTGGTGGACTTGCTGGACACTTTGGTACTGATAAGACTTATGAGCAGATGAGTCACTTTTATTTCTGGCCCAAGATGAGAGCAGAAGTGGACAATTTTGTGAATAACTGCAAGATTTGTCAATATGCTAAAGGAACGAGCCAGAATGCAGGATTTTACACTCCCTTGCCTATTCTAGACAGGCCTTGGGACATGGTGAGCATGGATTTTGTTCTAGGATTGCCCAAGACTCAGAGAGGGAATGATGCAGTCTTTGTTGTGGTAGATAGATTCTCCAATATGGCACATTTTATTCCATGTTATAAAACTAGTGATGCCACCCATGTTGCTAACTTGTTCTTAGAAGAAGTTGTTAGATTGCATGGGTTGCCCAAGATTTTCCAGTCTAAAAATAGATATGTCAAATATTATTAGCTCTTAATAATATTTGGACTCTAAACATTACCTTATTCTCTTGGAGCACTTCAGTTAAGTGCACAGATGTGGCACATGCAGCTAACAGAAGGAATTACACTATTCCTAGGGTTTAGTGGAGCTATTGCATGTTGACTTTAGTTAGAACTAATGTGACAGAGTTTGGTGGAGTTGATTGAGGAAGTTAGTGGAGTTTTATTCAGTTTAACTGAGTTAAACATAGTTGAGCTAGTTGTATCTAGTCTAACTGATTGATACACTAGTGAGAGTGGTGTGAATTAATTATTAATTAATTCACTAATTATTAACTCATTAATCAACTAAAGAATACATCGGTTAACTACAGTGCATGGACAGTTTCAGTGGAGACCAGTGAAGAGGTAGGTGAAAGAGCAAGTGTGACTATCAGTTGTGGCTATAGTGATGCATTGATTGCATCCAACACTCAATGGAGATTCCAATGAGGATTGTGTGAGCAAGGCTGGATCAATTAGATTTCATTCAGATCCATTCTTCAGCAGGGATTGCGCAGTAGAGGCAGGCTAGAAGGTGGCAGAGATTGGTGCATGGATTTGCAAGATCGGGCCTGATTAGTGTGTAGCGATTGTATTGTACTGAGAGCTTGACATGATCAGCGTTGTATGAGGATTGTTACATGATCTCTATGACATATATTATATACAGATAGTTGGGGTTTTTAGCTTCAGGCTTTCTCGTTAAACAGTTGTGTTAATGTGTGTGGATTTTTATGGTTTCATGTGTGCATTGCAATTGATTTAATTTCCGCATGTGATGATCAATGGTGGAATAGATTCTGTATTGTGCATGAAGTTAAAATAGCATGTGATCAGGAGAATATTGGATATATAACACATAATTTATATAATTTATACATGGTATCAGAGCGATATTGATCATAGCAGATTGAAATTATTGAAGTGGTTGAGTTTTGTGTTGGTGGAATTTGAATTTGCTACAGTGTTTTCTTGGTGTCGAAGTTGAGCATTCATTGTAATGTCTTTCAATGGATTGCGATTGGAGTATGCCCTTGATGGCAGCTAGAATTATATTGCATGGAAGGACAGGATGGAGGCGGTGCTGGATGATAATGGGTTGAAGGAGCTCATAGATGCTGAATTCCAAAACCTGCTTCTAGCGATGCAGCCGCACTTGACGCATGGCAAAAGAAGATAGCAAAATGTTGAAGGATTTTGTTGGAAGGTGTGAAGGATCACATAGTGTCTAGCCTTCATAGTAAAGCTTCTCCATTCTTAATGTGGAAATCTTTGACAGACTTGTTCCAAAGCAGAAGCAACCAGAGGAAGTTGGCGCTTAAAGACAAGCTCAGAAAAATAAAAATGGAGAAAGGCGACAGTATACCAAAATACCTCACGAATTTCGTCCACTGCAAGGATGAGCTGGGAAGTGTGGGGGTTACTATAGATGAAGAAGACTTGGTGAGCTTGGCTCTCCTTGGGCTTCTGAAGAGTTGGCATAGCTACGAGGACTCTGTCAATGGTCGGGAGAAACTGCCAAGATGGGAGCGACTTTGGTCGAATCTTGTGCAGGAGGAGATAAGGCGGGGTACCAGGGATGGATCTTCATCAAAGAATGAATATGAAGAAAATTGCGCTTTGGCTACCAAAGCAAGGAAAGGGAAGGGAAAGAAAAATCCTTCTCAATCTAGTGTGAAAGGCAAGAAACAAGACTTGTCCAAGGTGAAGTGCTTTCACTGTCACCAACATGGACATTACGCCACTAATTGTCCACAGAAGACGAAAAATAAGCAGGTTGTTGGATCTGCAGCTGGAGAGGCCTTAGCCTTGCAATTTGAGCTGGATTTTTCGTTGATCGCATGCTTGGTTTCAAATGTGATGGGATCGGTGTGGTTTCTTGACAGTGGTGCATCTTTCCATATGACCGGAGACAAATATTTTTTTAGTGATCTAGATGAGAAGGATCTTGGAGTGCACATTGAGATGGGAGATGATGGTAGATACAGTGCGACTGGTATCAGGACCATTTCCTTTGAGAGGGAGTCTAGTAAACCTTTCATATTGAAGGATGTCATGCATTTTCTAGGATTGAAGAAGAATTTGATCTCTGTGGCGATGTTGGAAGACAAGGGATATGATGTTGTTTTTAGCGAGGGAAAGGCTTTCCTGCACAGTAAAAAAACTAGTGAAACCCGGAGGATAGGGGTTCGAGTTAAGAACCTTTATCAATTGCAAGTAGATGGCTACGTAGCAATGGAAGGAAAATCAGAAGGAGTGGTGAGCCGGGATGAGGACGAATTGTAGCATAGGAGATTGGGTCATCTTCACCATGGCGCTTTGAAAATTTTGCAGCAAATTTCTACCGGGCTTCCCAAGGGTACACTTGCGCAATCAGATCAGTGCAAGGGATGTACTTTGGGAAAAATTGTGAAGACCACTTTTCATGAGAGGGATAGTCGCGCCACGATGATCCTTGAGAGAATTCACACAGACGTGTGTGGACCTTTCTTAGTAGCTTCGACAGCAAAGCACAGGTATTATGTGATATTTGTTGATGACTTTTCTCGTAAGTGTTGGATCTTCTTCATGCAGAAGAAGAGCGCTTTTACTTGATAGTTGCAGCAGGTTCGAGCCTTTGGTTGAGAAAGAGTCGGGGAAGCAAGTAAAATCTCTTAGGAGCGATAATGGTGGTGAATACATCTCTAGTGAATTCAAATAATTTTGCAGCGCAGAAGGAATTTGAAGAGAACTCATAGCGCCTCATAACCCACAGCAGAATGGGGTCGCGGAGAGAAAGAAAAGAATGATTGTGGGTGCTGCACGAGTGATGTTGCATGATCAGGGCCTTCCCATACACTTCTGGGTTGAAGCATGCAACACTACAGTTTATGTGCAAAACTGTTGTCCTCATAGAGTACTTGGCATGAGTACACCCGAAGAGGCGTTTTCTGGTAAGAAGCCTGATATTTCTCATTTGAAGATTTTTGGCTCACCTGTTTACATTCATGTGATGAAGGATACCAGGAAGAAGCTAGAGCCGACCGCAGAGGTTGGGATATTTGTGGGATACACAGAAACACACCACAATTATCGTGTATATTTTTTAGATAGTCGGATGACTGTCGTGTGACGGGGTATCAAATTTCATGAGGAGAAAGCCATGAAGATGTCGCTCAAGAGGGAGCTACACTTGCATGCAGATGAGGAGCTACTTGTTCCTAAAGATGAGCCTCTGGATGTGGATCATCCACAAGAGGAGGTTCATGGAGTGGAAGAAACCACTCATGCAGCGCCAAACATCAGAGAGCGGAAGCGCACTACAGAAACTGAGCGACTAAATCTTGATGCAGCGCAAAATGTAGGAGCACCTACATCACAGCGCAGACAAAGATATTCACCTGAACGATTTACTGGATACATGGCTATGATGAGAAAGTTTATCGTGACAGAACCATCTTCTTTCGAGGAAGCTGTGGAGGATCCCGCATGGGTAGATGCCATGGTGGAAGAGTACGATTCGATTGTCAGAAACAGTGCATGGGAGATTGTCCCAAGGCCGGAAGGGAAATCAGTGGTAGGTTCGAGATGGATCTACAAAGTGAAGCAAGCTGATAACGAGAGCATTGAGAAGAACAAGGCAATATTTTTTGCCCAGGGCTTCTCACAGATTGAGGGGATCGACTATGAAGAAACCTTTGCACATGTCGCAATTTATTCTTCCATACGGACCATCCTTGCTCTCTCAGCGCAGATGGGTTGGCACATTCATCAGATGGATGTGAAGACTGTGTTCCTCAACGAAGTCATTGAGGAGGAGGTGTACATTGAGCAGCTTGAAGGATTTGAAATCTTCAGCAGCAATTAGCATGTTTGCAAGCTCAAAAGAGCGTTGTATGGGCTGAAGTAAGCACCTCATGCTTGGTACACACGGATAAACAGTTATTTCACCAGACTTGGTTTTGCCAAGAGTGAGGCAGATCCAAACCTATACCAGATTGTGGTGGAGGGTAATTTGCTGATCATTGTACTTTATGTAGATGATTTAATACTAACGGGTGATGAACTGTTGATACACTTATGCAAGACATATCTTGCAAAGGAGTTTGAGATGAAGGACTTGGGCCTCCTTCATTATTTCCTGGGATTGGAAATTTGGCAACGGAAGGGTGGAATTTTTGTGTCTCAAGGAAAGTATGCCCACGAGATACTGGAGAAGTTTCACATGCAAGGTTGCAAGCATATCGACACTCCTCTTCCTGGTGGTTGGAGGAAAGAGGATGCTACATCAACAGAGGTAGTGGATGCCACTATTTATCGACAGTTGGTTGGTTTGCTCATGTATTTGGTCAATACATGACCGGACATATGATATGTTGTTAACTAGCTTTCAGAAGTTATGGTTAAGCCTACCAAGCTCTTTTGGAAGACAATAAAGCATGTCCTGAGGTATCTCAGGGGCAGATTGGGAT
Organism: Pinus albicaulis; assembly: GCA_034641835.2. Classification (NCBI taxonomy): domain Eukaryota; kingdom Viridiplantae; phylum Streptophyta; class Pinopsida; order Pinales; family Pinaceae; genus Pinus; species Pinus albicaulis. The sequence continues at coordinate 599,207,885 of CM076572.1, forward strand.
ATGGATTGTGGTACAGACAGTCGAATGAGTTGAAGCTGCATGGCTTCACGGATGCAAATTGGGCAGGGAGCCCAACGGATAGAAATACCACATCTGGAGGGATATTTAGTATCGGGTCTACAGCAGTTTCTTGGTACAGCAGGAAACAGAGATCCGTGGCACTCATTTCAGCGGAGGCCGAGTACATGGCAGCAAGTTTGGCTGCATGCGAGGCTATATGGATGAGGAAGATCCTGGTCGTGTTTTTCGGTTCACACTTAGATCCTACTGTGATATATTGTGATAATCAGAGTTGCATTAAACTCTCAGTTAATCCAGTATTTCATGATAGATCTAAACATATTGACATCTGGTACTATCATATCAGATATTGTGTGCAACAGAAGATCATGTTACTATCTTACATTCCCACGAAGGATCGGGATGCAAATATTCTGACGAAGGTGCTCACTAGGAGCAAATTCGAATACCATAGAGACAAGATCATGGTGGAAGATAATCCCTATCTTTTTGAGAGGGAGTGTTGAGATTCAACAAGATGATGAGCTTACTGAAAAGAGTCGCCTTCACTAAGTGGGCCCGCAGGCTATTTTTGGCGCAAAGTCTATTTTAGACTATGTCTATTTTTAGACATGTCGATCATATTCTATGAGCTGCAGGATGCTATTTGTGGATGGTTGTTCAAGTTGGAAAAATAGATGGACTTCTATTTTTAGACATATTGGGCGGAATCTATTTTTAGATTGCCAGTCTAAAAATAGATATGTCGAATATTATTAGCTCTTAATAATATTTGGACTCTAAATATTATCTTATTCTCTTGGAGCACTTCAGTTAAGTGCATAGATGTGGCACAACAGCTGACAGAAGGAATTACGCTATTCCTGAGGGTTTACTAGAGCTAATGCATGAGGACTTCAGTTAGAACTCATGTGACAGAGTTTGGTGGAGTTATAGAAGTAGTTGGTGGAGTTGTATTTAGTTTAACTCAGTTAGACTCAGTTGAGCTAGTTGTATTTAGTCTAACTGATTGATACACTAGTGAGAGTGGTGTGAATTAATTATTTAATTAATTCACTAAAGAATAACTTATTAATCAACTAAATAATACATCAGTTAACTACAGTGCATGGTAGTTTCAGTGGAGACCAGTGGAGAGGTAGGTGAAAGAGCAAGTGTGACTATCAGTTGTGGCTATAGTGATGCATTGATTGCATCCAACACTCAATGGAGATTCCAATGAGGATTGTGTGAGCAAGGCTGGATCAATTAGATTTCATTCAGATCCATTCTTCAGCAGGGATTGCGCAGTAGAGGCAGGCTAGCAGGTGGCATAGATTGGTGCATGGATTTGCAAGATCGGGCCTGATTAGTGTGTAGAAATTGTATTGTACTGAGAGCTTGACATGATCATCTTTGTATGAGGATTGATACATGATCTCTATGAAATATTATATACAGATAGTTGGGGTTTTTAGCTTCAGGCTTTCCCGTTAAATAGTTGTGTTAATGTGTGTGAATTCTTATGGTTTCATGTGTGCATTGCAATTGATTTAATTTCTGCATCTGATGATCAATGGTGGAATAGATTTTGTATTGTGCATGAAGTTAAAATAGTGTGTGATCAGGAGAATCTTGGATATATAACACATAAGTTATATAATTTCTACAAATTGCAGCAAAACAATAGTTTATAACAACAATAAATTTAGTCGTCAAAATAGTGATTAAACTACCAGAAACGAAGGCTAAATTATGGATTAATTAAGGAAAAACTTTAAAAAAAATTATACATTTATTAAAGCATATAATAGTGAGTAAAACCTTAACATCATTTATAGAAAATGGCTGAATTTCTCATGAAAATATTCAATTTTTCTTCTCTAATGCATTTTAAACAATGTATAGCCCAAATGCATACATCAACAAGTCATTAGACACTAGAATTATAATATTTTATTTTAATTTAACTCTAATTTACCATGAAACAAAAATGATTTTTATATTTTTTTAAATGTCACAAGAAAGATTGATCCAAGTGGATATTGGTGGCCACCCGCCTATTCCACTTGGGCCCCCACCATTGTCTCTTTCAGTTTTTCAGTTTCGGCATAATTTACTATTTTTAGCAGTTTTTCGGGTCCTGAACTTCCGGAGCCGTTTTGAGGCCCTAAACGATGTTTTTTGGGCATCGCACCTCCAGCGAATATCATTCCATTCCAAAATGATATTCATGGCTAAATTTGTATTCCTCAGATAGAGCTTTCTAATGATGTATCATGTGCGTCAAACGGAGATAGTATGCCAAAGTTACGTCCCTGGGAAGTTGAAACACCAATTTACCCAAACGGGGCCCATAGTTTTGGCGCTTCATCTCCTAGGGTTGGGTTTTTGGGATGTTTAGGGTTCTCCATTGTTTCTCAATAATAAATAGGCCCTCGAGCCTCATTGTAACTCAGTTCAGAGGCCTGTAGCCGCCACATCTCTTCTCAGAGATAGCTACCAGCGCCCTAGCTAGTTTTATTTCCATTGTGTCTGTAAGCAAATTTCAGTTCTTTGATATTAATGAAATGAAGTGTTATTTCCGCTGCATCTCTGTATTTATGGTTATATGTTTATTCTGTTGCGTTCCTGCATAAATCCGGATCAGTGGTATCGGAGCGGTCTGCTTTTTCTCGATCCTTCTTTGCATGTCCCCAACGAGGTCGGGGTATAAGGAGCTAGGGCTTGATCTGGTGGAACCTTTGCAAGATCAGCCTCGCAAACCTTGACGGATGCCCATGGGGGACGAAAAGAAAGATGAGGGAGCAGGAGATCCTATCAAAATATTGCTCTAGGAGGCCCTCGAAAAACAAAGGAACGCGATGATGGATAACTTTGCTCAGATCCTTCAACGGCTGCCCACCGGCGGCGCATCTGCATCCAGCAGCCACTCTAGAGGTGCGACTCCTTTTAAGGTACAAGTAAATTTTGACATTCCCATATTTGAGGGTCAAATAGATGCAGATGTCATAGATAGATGGTTGAATCTATTAGAAGGATATTTCTCTATTCATGACTTTTCAGACCGGGAGAAGATTATTTTTGCACTCCTCAAAGCTACCCCCCATGTTAAGGACTGGTGGGAAACCTACTGTGAGAACAAGGACCAGACAGAACCCTCTCTGTTCTCGGCCGTACCAACTTGAAATTCTTTCCGAGACGCCGTCAAGGAACAGTACTATCCCGTGGGGAGCTATGAGGACAAGTACATACAATGGACCACGCTGCGACAACAAAGGGATCAAGATGTGCATGAGCTGACGAATCTGTTCCATACCCTGAGCACAAAGTTGGGTATCAAAGATTCAGAGAAACATTTGGTGCTAAAGTATCACAGTTGTCTGCACAGATACATTCAGGAGGAAATGGAGTTCCTCGACATCTCTACACTTAGCACGGCATACCCATCACGGAAATGCTAACGCCAAGATTGGGCAAGATATTCAAACGAGAAGAAGCAAGACTTTGGATGCGAATCAAAGTTTGAGAAAGTTCTTCCAAACAGAACAAGGGACGGGCAAGGCATGGCGGCTAAAGACAACCCGTCAAAAGCCGCAAGAAGAGAACGGCACCGCAAAGCCAAAGAAGGACACAGGAAAGTGGTGTGAGTTCCATAAGAGCTCCACTCACAACACAAGTGAGTTTCGGGCCAAGCAGTCGCTAGTGGCCGAGATGAGGGCTTCTGAGTCAGATGCATGCTCCGACTCCGAATCAGAACCTGAAAAGGGGAATGAAAAAGGGAAACAGATTATTGATGCGGAGCCCAACGCCACTGTTGCCACTACAAAGGTCCAGAAGGAGGAGCCGGAAGATCCAGAGGAGGAGGAACGTCTCTTCCACTCCCAGATGTGGGTAAAGGGCTCCCCTGTACAGTTCATTGTCGACAATGGGAGCCAAAAGAACCTCATTTCAGCAGACGCCGTGAAGCGGTTGGGCTTGCCGACCACAGCTCACCCACATCCATACCCCATCGGGTGGCTTCACCAAGGACGAGATCTCCGCGTCAGCCAGCAGTGCCGCCTTCCCTATAGCATCAAGCCCTTCACGGATGAGGTATTATGTGACGTTGCTCCTATTGATGTTTCTGATGTATTATTAGGACGACCATACTTGTGGAAGCGTCATGCTGTGTATGAGTCTCGACCTCGTGCTGTTATTATTACTTTGGGAAATAAGTTGTACAGGATACCAGAGGTACCACCTCCTACGGCTATCTCTTTGGTTACTGCAAAACAATGCAGTAAGCTCATTTCCCAAACCAGGAAATTCGTTTTCCTGATGATCCGCCCCCAGGGCAAGAAGAAGACTGTGGCCACGACCTCCAGACAGGGCTCCTCTGCACAACAACAGCAAATGGATAAGGTTGTGGAGGAGTACGGGGACATATTCACCTCACCCACAGGGGTTCCTCTGCACTGTCAGGTCAAGCACCCGATTGATCTGACCCCCGGTGCGCCGCTACCTAATGGACCAATCTATCGGCGCTCTGTTCTGGAGAATGATGAAATCAAGAGGCAGATTCAGGAGCTGTTGCAGAAAGGTCACATCAGACCAAGTTCATCGCCCTGTGGGAGCCCGATTGTGTTGGTACTGAAGAAGGATGGGATGTGGAGACTCTGTATTGACTATCGGGCGTTGAACAAGATCACTGTCCAGAATAGATACCCAATCCCACGGATTGATGACCTTTTTGACCAACTTCAAGGTGCAAAATATTTCAATAAGATCGACCTGAAGTCTGGGTATCACCAGGTACCAATTGAACCCTCTGATGTGTGGAAGACTGCCTTCAAAGCTAAGGAAGGCCTTTTTGAATGGCTGGTCATGCCTTTCGGGTTGACGAATGCTCCCGCAACCTTCATGGGGATGATGGACGACATCTTGCGGCCATTCACCAACTCATTCGTAGTGGTGTACTTGGATGACATTCTGATCTTCAGCAAGACTTGGGAAGAGCACCTTCATCACATCCGACAAGTCCTCCAAACACTGCGGAAACACAAGTTGTGTGCCAATTTGGAGAAGTGCACGTTTGGCATGACCCAGGTTCAATATCTGGGATACATTATTGATGAAAGGGGGGTGCATGTGGATCCAGCCAAGATCCAAGTCATTCGGGATTGGCCAGCCCCAACCACTATAACGGAGCTTCGCAGCTTTCTGGGTCTTGCTAATTTCTACCGTAGATTCGTGTTGGGATTCTCTCATATCACTTGGCCCTTGAGTCAAGTCACCAAAGGAGGAGCGAGAGAAAAAATATTTTGGTCGGAACCTCAACAGAAGGCGTTCAAAGAATTGAAAAATCGCCTCTGTTCTGCCCCAGTGCTCACCTTACCAGACTTGCAGCAGCCATTTGAGATCGAGACAGATGCCTCTGACTATGCTATTGGGGCAGTTCTTACTCAACGGGGACATCCAGTGGCATATCACAGTGAGACATTGTCTGAGACAGTTCGCAAGTATCCCACCTATGACAAAGAAATGTATTCCATTGTGCAAACCTGTCGACAATGGAAGCATTACATTTTGGGGAAGGAAACAATCATCCACACAGACCACCGGCCCCTGCAGTTCATACAGACACAAGGGAAGTTGCAGAATGATCGCCATGAGAAGTGGTCCACATATCTGCAACAGTTTCATTTGAACATCAAGTACAAGAAGGGTAGCACCAATAATGTTGCAGACTGCCTCAGCCGACCACCAATCGTGGCACTCACCACCGTGCTCAACTCTTGTGGGCACGAGACTTCTGATTGGCCGCTTCTCTATGAGAGTGACCCAGAATTCAGCCACACTTACAAGGCACTCTTGGGGGGTACGCAAGTTTCAAATTTTCACCTCCAAGATGCACTTTTATGTCACCTGGGACACCTTTGTGTTCCTTCAAGCGAGCGTGCCAAGATGATATGGGAAGCACACTACAGTCGAGTCGCTGGGCATTTCGGGGTCGAGAAAACAGTAGCAATACTACAGAATTATTTCTATTGGCCGAACCTTCGAAAGGATGTCGAGAAGCACATCAGATCCTGCACTTCTTGTGCCATTGCCAAACCGACCATCAAGAAGCAAGGCCTATATACTCCACTACCTACCCCTAGTCGACCGTGGGAATCCATCTCCATGGATTACATGTCGGGCCTTCCTTCTACTAAGAATGGAAATGACTGTGTTTTCGTGGTCGTTGACAGATTCTCGAAGATGGCCATCATGGCGGCCTGTAAGAAGAATATCACAGCAGAAGCCACTGCTAAACTCTTCTTTGAACGAGTGTGGGTGCACTTTGGGATCCCACAGTCTATCATATCGGATCGAGATAGCAGGTTCCTCAGCACATTTTGGTCCAGCCTCTGGTCAATGTTGGACACAAAGCTCACCAAGTCCACAGCTTTCCATCCCCAAACAGATGGCCAGACAGAGGTCGTCAACAGAATGATTGTACACATTCTGCGCATGTACAATTCAAAGCATCCACGCACATGGGACGAGAGCCTCCCTTATGTACAACATATTTATAACCGGGCTCTCCACAGTTCAATTGGCCATAGCCCCTTTCAGGTGGGCTTGGGATTCCAGCCACTATGTCCCATTGACGTAGCCATGCCATTTGCAGCTGCTCGGGCCGATTCAGCGCACGTCCAGTCTGAAGTTGACAAAGCAAGTAGCTTCATCGAGCGCATTCAACACATCCGCCAACAGGTTCATGATATATTGGACAGAGCCAATGCGAAGTACAAGCAGCGCCATGATTAACACCGGGTGCCACACAACTTCCAGGTGGGCGACAAAGTATGGCTACATTTGCAGAAGGAGCGCCTCACTGGACCCCACCGCAAGCTTCGCCCGCTCTGATACGGGCCGTACACCATCACCAAGGCTGTAGGGAACAATGCCTTCGAGCTTATTATTCCTCCATTCCTTCGTCTGCACCTAGTCTTCAATGTGGATCGCCTTCGTCCTTACTTCCCACCTCTACTGACACCTCAGACATTGCAGAACAACTCACACCAACAGAGTTAAACCCAGACTGCATGGAACAGGCCACCACAGATTGTATCATGGACATGCAAATCAAGAACACTCGCCAACAGAAGATCCAACTGTATCGGGTTGTCAAAGCAGGCCAACTCCTGCACCAAGGAAAGTGGTTCACCAAGGACCAAGTTCAGCAGAAATTTCCTCATCTCATGGAGGAACTTAACGCAATGGGGACCGTTGCTTCCTAAGAGGGGAGGAATGGTCCAGGTGGATATTGGTGGCCACCCGCCTATTCCACTTGGGCCCCCACCATTTTCTCTTTCATTTTTTCAGTTTCGGCATAATTTACTATTTTTAGCAGTTTTTCAGGTACTGAACTTCCGGAGCCATTTTGAGGCCCTAAACGACGTTTTTTGGGCATCGCGCCTCCAGAAAATATCATTATGTTTTGGAATGATATTCATGGTGAAAGTTGTAGTCCTCGGATAGAGCTTTCTAATGATGTATCATGTGCGTCAAACGGAGATAGTATGCCAAAGTTACGTCCCTGGGAAGTTGAAACACCAATTTACCAAAACGGGGCCCATAGTTTTGGTGCTTCATCTCCTAGGGTTAGGTTTTTGGATGTTTAGGGTTCTCCATTGTTTCTCAATAATAAATAGGCCCATAAAACCCTTCGTGCCAACCTCGATTCGAGGCTTGTAGCCGCTTGTCTCTTCTCGAGTTAGCTACCAGGCCATGGGCCTAGTTTACTGTTAATACTGGGTTTCAGTTCTTTGATATTAATGAAATGAAGTGTTATTTCCGTTGCATCTCTGTATTAATGGTTATATGTTTATTCTGTTGCATTCCTGCATAAATTCGGATCAAAGATGTACTAGTGCCTTCTCAATCTAGGGCATACAATGTCTAGGATACAATCAATTCTAGAGTTTCTTTAGAGTGATCTTAAATCCAAACAAACTAAATAAAATAAAATAAAATCACTTACCCTAGGGTTTTAGATTTAGGTTTTCAATTTGTTGAATGATTGTGTGAAATAAAAAGTTATCTCTAAATCAAATACTTGGAGAAATGATTTTTCTCAATGAGGGATAATGAAGAAAATACCAAATGAATTAACTTGGCACAAGAAAATTAACCCCATGGGACATAATACCAAGATAAAAATAAAATAAACTAATTTACTTTACCATGCAACATCCAAGATCTGCCATAAGCATCCATGAAAATAAATCAAATCCACCAATGAGAATTCACTCAACTAGGCCTTTATAGTGCACAAGATAGAAGAATCACTAATTAAGAGAAGTTACAATCCAAGTGTGACAATGAATCCAAGTAAAAAATATCCTTGTATATATGAGGGAAACCAAGTCAATTTATCTCTAATTATCTCTAAGAAGCCTGAAAACAAATTATCCATTTTATAAGGTGGATAACTTGTTAGTGTCAGTATTTGTATACTGCCATCAGTGATAAAAAATACTCTTTTCATATCATTTTAGGAGTCCCACTCACAAATTTTTAATCATTCCATTAGGTCATGTAAAAAATTCACTCACTGATGGTGGCCCTAGTCATAAAACATCACTCTCCCTCAAAAGTTATACTTGATGGCCCACCTTCATGTCTTGCTGAGCATATTTCAGTCTTGAAAGTTGATTTCATCATGTCATTATGTCAGTCAAAGTCACCATGGAGTCTGGTCGTTCAAGGTCCCATTAGGTCATTAGGTTTCATTTTCCAAGGTTCAATAATACGCCATTTCATCTCACAAGGTCAGTAAAAATAATGAGAGTGATTGAATAATATTCCTTTATCATCTTAAGAATATTTTCCAACATGAAAGATGATATCCAAGGAGGATTTCCAAAGTTTTAATTCTGCTTTCAAGTTATGATTTTCATTCTGCAATGTAATTTTATTCAAAAATAGAGATGTAATTTATTTTTATTTTAATGTAATTTTATGTTCATTATATGTAATAAGTATTATTCCCAAGCTTCCAATTTAACTCCATATGCAAAAATGAACACATCAAACTTCAAATTTTAAAGAGTGCCAAACTCCAGCATCATCAACCTGCAAAAGACAAAGTCAAAGTGTAAAGGCTATTTTCAAAAATTTTCAAAGGTGAAAATTAAAACATTAGAAAGTGGGTTTTAAATCAAAGATCAAATTTCACACAAGTATAAACTCCCCCATGACATCAAGAGAGACATAATTTTTCACTTACTACCATCAAGCACTCAGCAAAGCTGGGTTTTCAAGTGTTGAAGGCCAAATCAGCAAAACAGGGGAGGCATTGCGCACTTGTCAAAGGGAGGGTGTGTTTGCTTTTGGCATTGCACTCTTGTGTGTTGTGCTGCATGCCTACATTTTGTGTTGCGCACTTTTCAAAGGGAGGGCATGTTTGCTTCTGGCATTGCACTCTTGTGTGTTGCGCTGCGTGCCTGCATTGTGCGTTGTGCACCTGCCAAAGGCGCTGCGCGCTTTCTTGTGGCACAGTGCGCCTATCAATCTTCCTCAACAACTCTCAAAAATACCTCTAAACTTCACAAACTCACCTTCAATCTCTCAATAGTGGTTCTTCACACCTCCAAACAAGCAAGCAAGACACCATTATTCCATTCCTCCTCCCATGAAATTATTTTGGATGTGTGAATTTTGTTAAGAGCATTTTGGTGTCTTTCTTTAAATTAAAAACCCTAATATTCCTAAAAAACCTAATTATAATTTAAATTCACTCCCTAAACCTTCCCACATTTCAGTATACCCTTTCCAAAATCCCTACACTGATATCCCCATTCCCTAGCTTTCATTTCCCTAAAACCCTAAGCCCTAGGTATATTATTTACCTAGGCTCCCAATTCCCTACACCTATAATAAATTCCTTTTTCCAAAACCCCTATACATCCTTATTCCCTATCATATCCCTTAACTCATAAAACCCTACCCCCATCTTGTAATAATTCCAAATGGGGAATGCAACAATACAATGCAAAATGATAGGAAAATTACGCAGATCATCTTTTATATAGCAAGAGGCCAATATGGAGACCTTTCATTTCTCATTATAACAACAAAAGATGTGTAAGAAATGGCCCATAAGATGCATAACAAGACAAGAAAGCCTATAATGAAAGAAATCCCTCAAAATGAGGTCTTGCAATCATATATAAAGACTAGAAAAGCCTTACAGAGTTATTTTATTGGCTCTGCAAAAGCTGTAGATTACACATCAAATCTAGAGCAAATATGAGCATAAAAAGTTAGATCTATATCAGATCCATGCACTATACAAGCTCCTCTATAGAACCCCCTTGGGGTTTTTAGCAAAACACCAAGTACAAGATGTAGATCTAAGATCTAAGACTGTGGTCTACTGAAAATTACAGATCTGGAAAGTGTGGCTGAACTGATATAGGAAATAGAATAGCCTCCTCCAATAGATCTCCAAAGTAAATGGCATATCCCCAACACTGAGAAAATCACTCTCTAAATGGTGTTTTGAACCACCCTGCAATTGTACCTATAGAAATAACGCAGATCTAGATCTATACTGCGATGTATGGATCAAAACATGGTTGGCCTAATGCCAAGATCTAAAAATGAGGTTCAATGCCTTCAATACTTCCCTCCCAATGAAGTAGAAAACTCCTCCACTGAAAAGGAGCACTGAAATGGCCTAGATCTGAAATATCTAATCTCCACTTGCTGCAGCTTGCAAAAATAACCAAACCCTCAACAGGATCTACGCTGTAGTTGAAAGAAGAAGCTTGGCCCTAAGCCAGATAGTGGACAATGCAATACAAACTCTCCCAAGAGATACTCAATGGGAAGAGGTGGGATTCCCGATTAGGAACACCCAATGCTAAACATCATTCAATCTCAGCTAAAGAAAAAGAGAAAGATATATGTCTAAACAAACCATATATTCAAAAAATATGATAACCATCAACAACCTTCTAATGCTGCCATCCCCTTCCTTTTATAAGACAAGAGCTTGCAAAACCCTAAACCACTTCCAATGAGATTGCTTCTTTCACACAAGGCACCTCCATCTAAAACTGCATTGTCCCGCATTGATGGCCACTCCTCCATGACAGCGTTGTAGATTTGGTCAAGGTTGAGCCAGTCAACATGTTCCAGCCCCTTTCACACCTAAGGGTGTTTGATTTAACAGCCAATATTTAGCCTTTTCATATTTGGCATTGATTTATTCAATATTAAGGAGTATTATGGACCTCCTTTGCTCTTTTATTATTTAAACAAAGCAATAAAACAAAATTGAATATTCCAATTAGATAATTTAGGGATATTACACATCTCCCTTAATTACTCTATCCCATTCCCTATTCCTTAAAATCACATTCCACCTCATCACACCTCCCTAGGGTTTTGACACTAAGACATCATGGCAGAAGACAAACCATACAGTGAGGGAGAAGAAACAGAGGGGAGGGGGCCACACAAAAGGGGAAGAATACTTATATTAGAGCCAACAAATACCAGGGAACTATTGGCATCTCCTTTGGCTGTGACATGTTTCAAACATGTTGTTTGTTTTGTGTTTTGTGAGAAAATTCAAAAGGTCCAACACCATGCTGTGTTGACCAAAATTTTCATTTCTAATCTCCATGACAACCAAGTTCCTCTAGCTAGTGTCACTTTCACTGTGTCAACAGCCATCATCTTAGCTGCCACCGGGATCCCAAATTTTGGGAAGAAATGGTTCAAACAGAAAGACTTAGAGGAGAATATGAGCCTTTCATCAAACTTAGGTAAAAGAATGAGAGAAATATGATTTCCTTTATCTTACCTCCTGGAGAGATATGCTCCCATGATGAAGATCATCATGAAATACTTTTCATGTGAAGGTATATTTTCTAGATTGTATGCCTATCACATCTGACTACTTATGCACTTCATTAGGGTAAAGATGCTCAACATACCCTACTACCTCTTCTGAAACATTGACAAGATGGAATTTATTTTCAATAAGAGAGAGTATGAACACCAAATGAACAATCTTTTTCACCACTCCATCATCAAAATCATAGTCCTCCATCACCTCAAAAAATTTAACATTCCATTGAGTTCATTCATAGTTGATGACATATTCTAGATAAAAGAACTTTTGGATTAATCACATCATTAGGATTACGTCGACCTTTCAAACCAGCTAATGTGGTTCATCCTCAGGACAGGTGGAAAGACTAATCGATCTCGATGAATAAATAGTGGATATGCATCATTGCCTGGAAATATCCATTGAAAACTAACCAACACGGGCAAAACCGAAATCAATGATGCATCCCTACATTGTTTAAGGAACGTGAGATTAGATTTCTTCTTAGCCACTTGTAACCATGCTTTCTCAAACTGACGAGCCTTATCAGCCATTTCCCTTCCGTGTAGGGTAGTAATGTTAGATCTAAGACTTTTTTGATCCATAATGTAGATAAAAGAACTTTCGGATTAATCACATCATTAGGATTAGGTCGACGTTTCGAACCAGCTAATGTGGTTCATCCTCAGGACAGGTGGAAATAATAATGGATCTCGATGAATAAATAGTGGAGATGCATCATTTCTCGGAAATATCCATTGAAAACTAGCCAACATGGGCAAAAACCGGAATCAATGATGTATCCCTACATCGTTTAAGGAACGTGAGATCAAATTTCTTCTTAGCCACTTGTAACTGTGCTCGCTCAAACTGACGAGCCTTATCATCCATTTCCCTTCCGTGTAGGGTAGCAATGTTAGATCTAAGACTTTTGTGATCCATAATGTAGATAAAATAACTTTCGGATTAATCACATCATTAGGATTAGGTCGACATTTTGAACCAACTAATGTGGTTCATCCTTAGGATAGGTGGAAATACTAATTGATCTCGATGAATAAATAGTGGAGATGCATCATTTCCCAGAAATAGTCGTTGAAAACTAGCCAACACGGGCAAAAACCAGAATAAATGATGTATCCCTGCATCGTTTAAGGAAAGTGAGATCAAATTTATTCTTAGCCACTTGTAACCGTGCTCGCTCAAACTGACGAACCTTATTAGCCATTTCTCTTTCGTGTAGTGTAATAATGTTAGATATAAGACTTTTGTGATCCATAATGTAGATAAAAGAACTTTCGAATTAATCACATCATTAGGATTAGGTCGACGTTTCGAACCAGCTAATGTGGTTCATCCTTAGGACAAGTGGAAATACTAATCGATCTCGATGAATAAATAGTGGAGATGTATCATTTCCCCGTAAATAGCCGTTGAAAACTAGCCAACATGGACAAAAGCCTTAATCAATGATGCAACCCTACATCGTTTAAGGAACATGAGGTCAGATTTCTTCTTAGACACTTGTAACCGTGCTCGCTCAAACTGACAAGCCTTATCAGCCATTTCCCTTCCGTGTAGGGTAATAATGTTAGATCTAAGACTTTTGTGATCCATAATGTAGATAAAAGAACTTTTGGATTAATCACATCATTAGGATTAGGTCGACGTTTCGAACCATATAATGTGGTTCATCCTTAGGACAGGTGGAAAGACTAATTGATATTAATGAATAAGTAGTGGAGATGCATCATTGCCCAGAAATAGTCGTTGAAAACTAGCCAACACGAGCAACAACCAGAATCAATGATGCATCCCTACATCGTTTAAGGAACATGAGATCAGATTTCTTCCAATTTTTTCCCGTGTTGGCTAGTTTTCAACGATTATTTCCAGGCAATGATGCATCTCCACTATTTAATCATCGAGATCGATTAGTCTTTCCACCTGTCCTGAGGATGAACCACATTAGTTGGTTTGAAATTTCAACCTAATCCTAATGATGTGATTAATCCGAAAGTTCTTTTATCTACATTATGGATCACAAAAATTTTAGATCTAAAATTATTACCCTACACAGAAGGGAAATGTCTGATAAGGCTCGTCAGTTTGAGTGAGCACGGTTACAAGTGGCTAAGAAGAAATTTGATCTCATGTTCCTTAAACGATGTAAGGATGCATCATTAATTCTGGTCTTTGCCCATGTTGGCTAGTTTTCAACGGCTATTTTCGGGCAATGATGCATCTCCACTATTTATTCATCGAGATCGATTAGTCTTTCCACCTGTCCTGAGGATGAACCACATTAGTTGGTTCAAAACATCGACCTAATCCTAAAGATGTGATTAATACAAAAGTTCTTTTATCTACATTATGGATCACAAAAGTCTTAGATCTAACATTATTACCCTACACGGAAGGGAAGTGGCTAATAAGGCTCGTCAGTTTGAGTGAGCAGGGTTACAAGTGGCTAAGAAGAAATATGATCTCAATTTCCTTAAATGATGTAGGGATGCATCATTGATTCCGGTTTTTTCCCGTGTTGGCTAGTTTTCAACGGCTATTTCCGGAAAATGATGCATCTCCACTATTTATTTATCGAGATCGATTAGTCTTTCCACCTGTCTTGAGGATGAACCACATTAGTTGGTACGAAACATCGACCTAATCCTAATGATGTGATTAATCCGAAAGTTATTTTATCTACATTATGGATCACAAAAGTCTTAGATCTAACATTATTACCCTACACAGAAGGGAAATGGCCGATAAGGCTCGTCAGTTTGAGCGAGCACGGTTACAAGTGGCTAAGAAGAAATCTAACCTCACGTTCCTTAAATGATGTAGGGATGCATCATTGATTCTGGTTTTTGCCCGTGTTGGCCAGTGTTCAACGGCTATTTCCGGGCAATGATGCATCTCCACTATTTATTCATCGATATCGATTAGTCTTTCCACCTGTTCTGAGGATGAACCACATTAGCTGGTTCGAAACTTTGACCTAATCCTAATGATGTGATTAATCCAAAATTTATTTCATCTACATTATGGATCACAAAAGTCTTAGATCTAACATTATTACCCTAGACAGAAGGGAAATGGTTGATAAGGCTCGTCATTTTGAGCGAGCACGGTTACAAGTGACTAAGAAGAAATCTAATCTCACGTTCCTTAAATGATGTAGGTATGCATCATTGATTTTGATTTTTGCCCGTGTTGGCTAGTTTTCAACGACTGTTTTCGGGCAATGATGCATCTCCACTATTTATTCATCGAGATCAATCATTCTTTCCACTTGTCCTGAGGATGAACCACATTAGTTGGTTCAAAACGTTGACCTAATCCTAATTATGTGATTAATCCGAAAGTTATTTTATCTACATTATGGATCAAAAAATTCTTATATCTAATATTATTACCCTACATGGAAGGGAAATGGCTGATAAGGCTTGTCAGTTTGAGCGATCATGATTACAAGTGGCTAAGAAAAAAATCCAATCTCACGTTCCTTAAACGATGTAGGGATGCATCATTGATTCTGGTTTTTGCCCGTGTTGGCTAGCTTTCAACAGCTATTTTTGGGCAATGATGCATCTCCACTATTTATTCATCGAGATCAATTAGTCTTTCCACCTGTCCTGAGAATGAACCACGTTAGGTGGTTCGAAACATCGACCTAATCCTAGTGATGTGATTAATCCGAAAGTTCTTTTATCTACATTATGTATCACAAAAGTCTTAGATCTAAGATGATGACATATTCACTGCTCCACCTATTCAACATGCTCAACATGTATCTTCATCATCAAATCCTTCCAATTCCATTCCTCCATCTCAGCCCACAGTTCATTCATCATCATCATATCAATCTTATTCATCTACTACATCACCATCATCTCCATCCCTCATTGAGATTGGGTCACCTAGCGTAGCTGAGATCAATGAGGCTAAGCAGGATAATGTGGTTGAGATAGAGCCATTGGAAAAAAATACCAGAGGGGTCATAGGCAGGTGTTTTCTCCACATATTGTGGAAGGGGCCCTTCCTTCTTCACCAACAAAGCAGGTACATAAGGGGAAAGAAAATATGGTATAGGAGGATGTACATGAGGCAACCATTCATGTTGAGGATGACCTCCGTGAAATAGAGAAGGATTTTGACCTTGTTGACCTAGATGAGGATGATGATGATGAGATCACTAGTATAGCCATCAAGGGAAAGGATGCCAAAATTATAGAGCTCCAAACTAATCTTGATAGGTCCACATTTTTGATAAATTTCATTGAGCAGGAAAACCAACAGTTGAAGAAAAAGCATGCCATTGATGAGTTTAAATTCATACAGCTCAAAGGGAGGCAGAAAAAGCCAAGGTTATGTGAGAAGAGACACTTGAAAAGCATGGTTTGCCTGAAGAACAATAAGAACAAGCACCAAGAGGCAGACCTATAACTAGAGGGCTGAAAAGAGCTCTAGCTCTAGAAAGGCAAAAAGAGGTTGAGCTTGTTGATCATCTAACCTTGAATGGACAACTTGCAATAGTAATCAATGAAAACCGGGAGCCATGGCTTGATAGAGAAATCAGCACTTGGAGAAGCTTTTGGTGAAAGAAAATAGAGACAATGACATGCTGAGGAGGAAATTCAAACACTATTCCCAAAAAGACAAAATTGCAAAGGCCAAGCTCAAAAGAGCCAATGCAAATATCGAGGCTTTGACCATGCTAGAGGAGAAAATAAATTTTGATATACTTGCAGAGGCTTCACTACAAGCCTAGCCACATCATTAGGCATCATTTCACCAATTTTGAAGAATTTTGTATCATTTTTGCAAATTTTGTGTTTTTTTTAGGTTTTTGGGACAATCAGGTCACAGAGAAACTATCAAATGCGCATCGCCCTTGGCACCGCGCTCTTTTTTTAGCCATCCTTTGAGAAAAAGGTCACCACCATTGGATGCAAAATGGTCAATACTTCTCATAAAACCACTTTGCAAGCCTTGGTTTGCAAAACAAGCAGGTGAAAAGATCAAAAAACCACCAAAAAATCATGTTTCTGCCTCATTTTTGGCCCTGGCGCTGCACGTTGAGAAATCTTAAGAGGATTTAGTTTTGATAGGGAAAATGAGATTTATTTTCAAAAATAAAGGCATATTCAGAAACTAGACTTGAAGGGCTTTCCAACAAGCTATCTTGGAGCTAATTTGGACACCTACAGGCCAGTCAAAAAAATATTGCAAGATGGAGGGCACGTTTACCAAAGGGAGGGTGTGTTTACCAAAGAGAGGGCATGTTTGACAGTTTGTTGATATTGACAAATTTCACTGCAAATTTGATTTTGTTCTTGAAAATCATGATTCACTTATGTAATTGAGCATGGTAAATGTAAACATGATATGGATAACTTAGCTAAGGGTAGATTCATGATGTTAATGTAATGATCAAAGTAAAATGAATCAGTTTCAATGTAATTAGGGAGGAGTCACTTAGAGCTACCTACACTCCAGCTTTCAGTTCAGAATTTTGTGGATCTCATCCTCAACTCAGGAATTTGACCCCTGATCAGGGTGGGAAAATGTAGTTTTGATGTCTATATCTTCATTTCGTTCACTCTTATCAAGGTTTGGAATTAGTTGGATGCTATTGTATTGATCAAGTAATCAATTTGGCCTGAAACCAATGAAGAATTGCAGTTATTTCCTTAGGATTCATGTGGTATGAATGTTTGGCATTATTTTTTGTCTGTGATCATTTGTATGAATGTTTTGTAAGCTCATAAAAATTTCATGTCTATTATATGATAAATTTCAAGTTGATAAGAAGAATACATGTTTTTCATGATCTATTGTGGGAAATTTGTCATAATTTGTCCATTTTCTTCAGTTTAGGAATAATACATCTCCAATGCTCTTCCTATCTCCTCATCAGTCTTAAACCATCTCACCAAATCACCTTTAAGTGTTGAGCCTTCCACCTACCTTTCCCCATCGAATGGACTACAATTCCATCTCATTTGCCTTCACCTAGTCCCCTTGACCTTTTCCTCATCCAACAAACCCAACCCAATAAAAACGAAAACAAACCCTTATGAACTTCTTAGCTAGCCTAAAACCTTTTCATCTAGCCCTCTTGGCTTTGATTTTTGTGGAGAGAACCCTCTCCAATTTGGGAGGTCTAGATACCATGTTAAAAGGTTGGTATGTGGTTACCTCTGTTGGGATTCCTTCTTCAGCCTTAAGAATCTAGCGGAGTGATAACATAACCTACATCAAGTCGACCCCCAAAGATAGCCAAAATAATGTAATAACATAAAAATAAGTCTCAATTAACCCATACATGTGAGTATAAGATCCTTTAAGGGTGCCATCATCTCACAAAATGCATTTCTCTCCATGAAAAGGTGTAAGGGATGACCTAAGGGGTTTGTCTCATCCAAAAAGTCATGTTTCTTCAACAAAATAGTGCCTGATCACCAAAGAAAATCCTCTCAAGAAAAATATCATCCTCTATGGAGTCTGCATCATGATAATAGCGACAACATTATGCCATAGTATGAAATCACTATAAAAAAGGTGCACGACCCCCTCCAAAGGGGCCCTACGTCATCGTCATCAGCAATCATAATTAAGAAAAAGAAAAATATTTCAAAAAGGTGCAATGCCATCGTAGGTGAATCATGTAATATCCTAGGTATACTTGATCTCAAAGCAATGTCTAGCCCTAGATAATTAATGTACAAGGTCTTAAGGCTGGGGGAGGGTCTCAATGATTGTGCCAATTCAAACTCAACGTTAATGTTCTTCAAAATGTGCCCAAAGTGTTTTGTAAAAGTGCTTTGTGTCATCATAAAGTGGTTGGACATCATCTATAAGAGCTGGAGAAGAATCATACTATCCCCCAAACGAATCTAACTACACCTGGAAAAATAATCTAACACATACTCAAGGAATCAAGTGACATCAAAATCATAGGTATAAGAACCATAAGACTATCAGGGTGGGTGTATCTAAAGAATCAAAGTACTTCACACAAGTATCATATTCAAATATAAGGCTAGTTTATTATTGTATACAGGTTAGCATACTTAGGTATGGAATCCTAATGACAAAACCCTATTAGGTGTCTCCAACCTTGATGGGAATAAATTTCCTAGGATGACCCTTTCAAATGACAGGTGTTATGGTGTGGTGTTTACTTCATGAAAGGTTCATAGTCTCATACTAGGTTATGTAAAACCATTATCCATGAATTCCTTTATAGAGGGAGAGCTTAGTTGCTTAAGTTACCTTCCCTCACCTTTGTTTTTCCAACCCCCCTTATTTCCTTTTCCTTCATTTGATATGTCTTGTTTAACAAGCTTCATTTATTTATTATGGAAAAATTATTATATAATCCCCCTTTAATGATTCAAATTGTATTACTTCATTGAGGTCGAGATGTTATTTGAGAGTTCATTTTTACTTTGATAGGCATGAGAAACATGGACACTCTCGAGAATGAGTGGTTATATAAGAGGGGGTAGAGCTCAAGTTAAAATTGGTTTTTAATTACATTAAATACCTTGCTATTATTTTGTGCTTTATCTTTTCTTATATCTATATCAAGCTCAGGTACTTCCAATCCCTTATTCTCAAAGGACAAAGCCAACAAGGAACCAATATGAGGCACTAACAACAAATAATCAAAAGATGGGATAAATTAATGAGGGGAATGATGAAAAGTGTTAAGTATAAATAACATGGAATCCTACTATCATTAGAGCCTCCTATTTGTGCCCCTCTTAAATAATGAAATAAATTCCCTTGTGAAGGTCACACTAGGTTAGGTGCAAATGATCACCACCAAGGTGAAATAAGTACACAACCAAAAGCGATCTATACTTTAATTTCAACCTATAATCCATAGTATAATGTATTAACCATTAAATGAAATCGTTTAAATGAAAAAATGGTTAATATAACTCATAATAGATGGCCCATCTTCATCGAATGAATAGACTATACAATTAATATACTTCCTAGAGAATGGGTGAGAGTAATCAAATGGTAGTTATTTTCCTATCATAATAGGGGCTACTAGGTGGAAGGTTGCATCATAGGAGAAAATTTTTATTCTAGGGTTACCCATTCATATGGATGGATCGTAGTTTGAATGCAAAAGAACAATGATGATGAAGAAATAGAAAATATAGGAAGTTAGGATGCCTTCAAATCTCTTGGAATCCCTTCAATTGGATTTTTATTCTATACTATTATAATGTTATATCATTTTCCTATCACTAAAAGAGGTGAAAGGAAGGAAACATGTTTAATTATGTCTTCTCACCCCCCCCCCCCCAAAAAAATTAATTTTTTTTTCTTTTTATACCATATTTTTTCTCGCTTATCTCTAGATGCAGTCGTTGGCCATGGCATCGTCCCCTTATCCCTATGCAAACCTAAATTTTACTTAAAAATAATTTCTTTGAATTCTATACATGAGCTACCCACATATAAAATGCATATGCACGTGCGTCCTTTGAAAGAAACCCACGTATGCATTAAAATATATTTAAAAATATAAAATGTGATTTTTTGGGTGGGTTTTACTAGTTAGATCGAAATCCACCTATTCCAACTTGTGTCATAACTAGCCAAACCAAGTTCTTGTGGTATTTATACACACATTGGGTGGTGCACCATATTCATGATTTTTCTTTGCATCCAAACTATGGAAAAATTATCTTTGATCATGTTTGTTATTATCATGCTTTTAAGCATTCTCCCTTCTTAAGGAAACGCTGGTTTCCATGTTGTATAGTTGAGCCAGTTATCTCACACTCTTATATATTTTTTTGGAGGACAAGACCTTCAGTGGCCCAGGAAGAAACGATCTAAATGAAAGCCTTGTTTAGTACCTGCAACAAGGATCAAGTAATTTCATAATTTCCTCTTTTGTTGCGAATCTCAATAAAGAAAATCATGTTACATTCCAATTCATTTGTTCATATGGCATATTTATGATTATGTGATTGGATAAATGATGGACTACTCTACCATATATCTCTTTGTAGCTTTTAATTTGTTGTTTTGCTCACTTGTTCATATCTTGAGTTGTAGGTCAGTACCTCTAGAGTGAGAGCAAGGATTTGGACCCTTTGGATATACACCAAATGTATAACCCTCCTATGAGGGCCTATCCCTCACTTTGTGAATTCTAAGCAAGTTATATGGTTGATTGATTTTTCTTTGTTGTTTGATTAATTCCACTGTATTGGGGCTATCAACCTTAGCCTCAAGGATTTTATCATGTAACAAAATTGGCGACTCCACTAGAGAATTCACTTTTTCAATTACTTTCCTAAGGGTTGTATGCTTGATTTATGTGTTTCATGAATTTTTTTCCTTGTTTTTTAGTCTCTTGGTCTCTTTTTGGTTTTGTGTTGTCAGCCAAATATTTCAGCCTGATATTTCTGAGATTTTGGCCTTCCTTTTTATTTTTTCTTGCTTTTTCACATATATGTTGGTTGTCTTGACAGTAGTTACATACATACACGCTTTTTTGTTGTGATACTCATGTATGCATGTGTTCTACTTAAAAATTAATCACCTATGCCCCTGAAGGTGGAAAATTTTCCATCTTCCCCTATGCCCAAGGTGCCTGGTAAATAATTTTATGTTCCATTTTATTTGTTTGGTTTTGATATCTCTTGGAATTGAAGTGTTTTCTTGTACACTTTGTCATATTTTGTATTATTTCATGTGAAGGAACTTTGATATCAACCTATGTTTTGTTGATTTGAAAGTGTTTTGCGTTTTGGTTTGTTCCTTGGACCTTTTGTCCAAGTTTTTGATTTTTTTTTGCTCTGCTTGTAGCCTTTTAATGTTGGTTTCTTATTTATATTTGGTTCATTTTCATCACTTCCCGCTTGTATACCTAGCTAAAAACCTTTGAGTTTGTGTTTATTTTGTTTTTTTGAGTGTTGATTTCACTTCTCAAGAAAAGGAAAATGAAATTGATGTGTTTTTATTTTTCATTCCTCTTTATTTCATTGCTTTTTCTTTGGAATGAGAACAAAGAAATTAATTTAGTTCTCCCACTTCCATAAGACATTGATAGTATATTTCTATCTTTGTGTGTACTTGTTAGTAAATTGTGATTGTTTGTTGGCACTTGTAGCTCTTGCATCTTTCTATTTGTTTGTTCGTTCTTCTATTGCGTTGATGTTTATGAGTGCATTTTGGCATCCTAGTTTATACTTTGTTGGATTAGAGTAGTTTGCATATTGCATGATGGGAATATGTTGGTGTCTTTGTCAAATTGGAAATTTGAAAATTTTTATGTTTATATTTGAAAGGAAAAGAAAAAATATTGCAATGTAATTCTTACAACCTTTATCAAAATCAAGCTTTTCATCAAAGACAGAGACTTGCATTTCATGTCGTTAGGTTTTCTTATTTTGATTTCCTTTGTGTCAAAATATCACTAGTTTCACTTCCATAACCCTGACTCAAATAAAAACAAGTAAAATGAATTCTTAATAAAATCAACTAGACTTTTTAATTTTATCATAGCACATCAATTAATTTAGGATTTTTAGGGCCTTGGAAAAGGTGTGGAGAGAATAATCTCCAAGACCACTCAAATTGAAACTTAGAAGTTGATTAATGAGTAGTGAAGTCTAATCTCATATAGTTTGTTGGGGAAGCTCCTCTAATACGTGATCATTAAGCACTAGGTCGTGTGAGGATAAGAAAAGAGAGATATCCTCTCTCCTACTTGTCTAAACACCTTCCCAAAATTGTCCCCCTCAGGTTTTGATTACAAACTGATAACTTATATTCCTATCCTAGGGACCAACTAGGTGACTATAGGGTGTAATGTTGTGATACCTGAGATAGATGTATCATTGTTGTAGTGCTCCTAGAGAGTGCCCCATGAAGCGAGGGTAATTTCACCAGTCAAGGATATTTTCACCAGGTCAGCATAATTTTTTGTGTTACCTTCTATAGTAGGATTTGGGCCCTCATCATCCCAAGCTTTCCTTCAGAAGGCCCTTTATTTTCTTTCTTGTATTTTGGTTTCAGGTCCAAATCACCTGGAATGGGAAAGCTTTAAATTTTTTTGATTTCTTGTCATCTTAAGTATCTTTTTAGTTGAGTTATCTATGCCCATATCTTTCCTTAGGGTGTTCGATATTTTTACATATCCATTTTTCAAAACTGGTTGATAGGTCGGATTGTCGATCTACCAGGCTTCATTGGATTTCTCCTGTAAGTTTCAATCCTTCACCCCAAAGGCATAAGTGAAATTATGCTAGTTCTTTTGAGATAGTTCAACCAGAAACTTCAGAAGTGAACCCTCCCCTAGAAGGGTCATCATCAAAGGACAAAATCAAAGAAAAAGGGTTTCTTTGTGATCTGGATGGTCATCTTCCCTATTGAATTTTGTTTTAGTCAGGGTATTTATAGGTTTAGATTGTGTTTAGATTGAAGATATCCCAAATAATTTTGGGCTTAACGTAAATCCCCTTCCATAGGATGATCTTCTAGTTGCATCGTTTGCAGGTGTTTCAGTTCATAGTGCTCCTCTAACCTCTCCTCCTTTTTTATGGCTAATGTGAGTGGCACTAGTATGGATACTAAATCTGGGGTGTTCACACCCCATATTATTTTTTTAGTGGTGGAGGAACCTTCCCTTCTTTCTCCATTGCCTCTACTTCAATTTTGTTTTCAGAAGTTGTTGGCTCTGCCTCCACTCCTGGTCTAAGTATGGCCACCCAACCTTCTACTTCTTAAATTGGCCCCTTCTCTTTTGGGATGCCTTCAGTCATGATTTCCACATTCTCTTATTTTTTATCATCTATCATC
Organism: Pinus albicaulis; assembly: GCA_034641835.2. Lineage (NCBI taxonomy): Eukaryota > Viridiplantae > Streptophyta > Pinopsida > Pinales > Pinaceae > Pinus > Pinus albicaulis. Next base: position 599,231,604 of record CM076572.1, read on the forward strand.
TCCTCATCCATGCCAATCATGATGATTTATTCAACCCCTTGCTTTGTTTTACTTTTGGAGGTGCACATGTTCTCGCTTCGAACCCATCATTAGGGAATGGACCTTTTCCATTTCATAGTTTTTCTCCCATATTTAATTATTTCCAAATAATTTCGAGGTAGGTTGGAGGAGCCTTCTCTTTTTTTATTGGGTCAATGGGTGGTATTCCTTTTTCAATGTTTCATCAGGTGGGGAGAAATTCCTTTCCTTCTGGTGATAAGCTGGAAAGTTGTATGCCTTTTCTTAATGCATGGAATCCTTATGAAGGTGTGTCTTCTTCACATGGTTTTCCAACAAGAAGAAATCTCTCTTCATTTCAAGGTACTTACATGAGTGGAGTTTTCCCTTCATTTAGATCGAGACCTCAAGCTTTTAACTTTAATATGGATTTTCTATGCACAAACCTTAGAAACCTAGTGTCAATCAAAATCCAAGATATTTTGTTCCTTGTTATGGTAAATAAGAAGCCTCTCCTCCTGGAGGGTGGAAACCCATGGTTCATCCACGATTACCATTTTTTTAAAGATAGAATTTTTTATATTTTTCGAAGTTAACCAACAAACTGGTTTTTCATGACTAAAATTGGCCCCATGTACAAAACAAACTTCCATCGAACATTCCAAAATTCAAGGGTAAGTTTAGAGAGGAACCCACTAATTGTATTACTAATTTTCATCTTTGGTGTTCATCAAAATTATTGATTGATTATTCAATCAGGTTGATATTTTTCTAATGCACCCTAATAGGTAATGAAGAAAAGTGGTACATATAGTTAAAAGGGTGATCATTTTCTGCATTTAACTATTTGGCTATGATGTTATTGAACCATTTTCAATTACATGTGGGGTATAATGTCAAGACTGAGCTCTTGATTAATTTTAAGTATGAAAAATCCATTCACGTCTCCAACCATAGTAAATAATTGAGGAGAAGAAAGAGGATTATTAAAGCAAAAACCTCCAATGAATTTATGCTTAATGGGTTCCTTAAGTCACTTTAACCACCAATTTTGAAATGTGTCCTTTTCGAGGGTTTACATGGAAGATTACATTATCTTTAGGGCCCATCAATTGGACTTTATCTATTCCTAATTTGGTTTCCTTTATGATATCTTTCCCCAACGCGCCAATACCAAAGACGGAATTGACTAATCCCAAATCAATACCCCACACTGATGGAGTGGTAGGGTCACTTGATTCTACCATGGCTAGTTTTCTACTTAATTAATTACAACATATGGCCTTACATTCGAAATTATCCAAGTAAGCTCAACCATTTGGTCCTTTCCCCTCACAATATTTTTTAGTTAATGTAGTCCGGTCTTCAACTCCAAAAGGAAACCAATAATTCAGAGGGAAGAAGAACGATCGAAGTAATAAGAAGAATATAGAGGAGAAGGTTAGTGTATAAAATCCCAATGGTAATGTTAAAGAGGGAAAGAAGGAACACAAGAAAAAGGTCAATTTCCCATGCAATATTTGTAAGGGTGATCATCTAACCCATATTTTCCCTAAGATTTAGATGCTCGAAGCTTGGTTGCACAACAAGCCTCATCTAGTTAGCTAGTTGTGCTCAAAAAACCCTTTTACGTGTTGAAAAGTGTAACTAGGTCGATCTTCATGTTGACTATGTAATTATAAAAAGAATAAGTCAAAATAATAAAATGTAATTAAGTGTCATATATGCTCCTAGACCTTGCTGGAAGTCTATCTCATTATTGTCGTCAATCAACGATGAAAGACAAGTTGTAATTACAGTGGAGGTTGCCACATTAAATAATGAAGAAATCTCCATCCAAGTCGGCCTATTACTCAACTAGATGTTCGGCCTAATAGCAAACACAGTCATGTATATATACCTAAAGTTGCGGATCATTTGGAAGCAAGTTTTCGGAGCAGATATAAAGAGATAGTGGATGACTCATAAGCAATCAGATATCTCTAAGATAATAGAGCAGATATCCACAAGGATACAATCTGATATCTACAAGGACACAAGTGTGGATATTTACAAGAAGACGGTGCAGACACGTATAATATAGATAGCACACAATTAAAATGCGGATTATGTTATAGTTTGTAGACTTGCGATTACCACAACAGAAACGGATAATATATATATATATGAAGACCTTGCAGTTACCACAGTAGAGACAGAGTATGAATATACATTGCGGATGCCACAGAAAGAAGTGTGATCATGCTGCGTTGGTATAATCGAATGTATCTAATGTAATACATCGTTGGGATAAGTGAATGTCTCAAGAAGGATTGCGGTCATACTACAATGAAAAATGTGGATGCAAATTGATGCGAATTGATAAGAAGGGTGTTGGGCAATTTATTTGAACAAATTGCTGCATTAAATTATCGACCAGGGAAACTCGTGAGCTTGTGATGGTGCCAGCAATATATATGCAAGAGTAGGCAACTAACTCTATGTCTAACTAAATTATTTATGATTCAATATAATATGCAAGGGAAGAGGCTCCTAACTAAGGAGGTCCTGGTTGTCCTTCCCTACAGTATCATAGAGAAATCATTCATAAAACCAGAAACTTGAAATAAAGACAAGAGAATGAACTTTAATTGTTGTTCAGATTCAAAGAGAGAGAAATACTAACTTAGTCTTTTGATTGTCCTCTCATGTACTAATCCAAACTAAACTAAGATTCATTCATAAGCATAAGAAATGAAATGACTTGAAACATAAAAACAAAAGAATGAATTTCAATTATCATGCAAATCAAATAGAGAGAGAGCCTAACTTGACCCTTGGATATCCTCTCACATGTTGATAAGATTCTAATTTAAAACTCATTCATCAATCACAAACAAATCCTTAAACATCTAAGCAATGAAATGAAACAAAATCTAATATGAAATAAAATGTTTCTCTCATCCTTTTAGAGTGAGCTCAATTCTCTTAAGAACAAGACAAATTATTCCATATGCTACATTAAGGAAACTTATATCTAAAACTACATAAATTCCATAAATTCATATTCTACATTAACACAATTTACATCTAAAACTACATAATGGAAATATATGAAAAATGAAGCTTTATTCTATTCCATCATCAATTGGATACAATGCTCTAAGAGTCCTCTCCTTGGAATGGAGGAGGTACTCCTATTTATACAATGAGATGAGATAACAAACTCATAATGATGATCCACTAATTTCTCTTTTAGTTCCATACATTTCTCAACCATCTAGACACATAACCCTATCCTCCATGATCTCCTCCATGATCTTTTCCATGAGGTTTATCTTCTTAAATTCGAATTTGATCATCCAAGGCCACATAAAGGTATCTTGGAAGCTTCCTTTGAGCCTACACATGTCAACAAACTCATGCTAATTGTTAGGCATAAGTATAAGCATATTATTTTCTAAGTTTTAGCCATAAATTCACTTTAAAATGTTAAGAATTAATAAACTTTGGAAAAACATAGTTATGACCCAATAGTGAGGTGAATGTAATGATATGGAGGTGGAATGGAGGTGACATGAAGGTAAAATGTGAAGATATTGATGAATAATGGAGTGAAAATAGGGACTATTTTGAGGCCCAACATACCCCCAAACTGAAGGTATTGCATGTCCTCATGCAATCTATTACATTACTTTTTTGGTACTTGAGCTTTGGCTTAAACTCTGCATGAGATCATTTACTTAACTTTTGCAAAGCGTTATTTTGATGAACTACAACTTGGTTGGTTCTTGTGTTTCAACCATATTTTGTTTGTTGCGTTCATTGTATGATCTTTGCATAATGATAATGTGCTTTTTATCGCAGAGTATTTTGTTGGAATGCATCATGGTTGGTTCTTGTGTAACAACCATGATTCTATTGGCATCCAATTAACTTTTAAATACTTTAGACAAAGCCATTTGTATGCTCATGTAATAGTAAATATATTTTGAAGGTAAGTGGGTTTAGAATGTGATATATAACTATGGATATGAATGTGACAAAGCATGTATGTAAATGTATCCTTCCCATTAAACGGATGGCTTTGGCAATGAAAGGAAAGGAAGTGAAGTTTTTTCCAAAAATTATTATTCTAACATTTCAAGGAATTTAATGGTTAAAAGTTAGAAAATAGCATACCTTAATTTACCCTTCCAAAAATAGGTGAGAGTCGTGCATGTGTGACTGCAAACTGTTGTGAAAATGGTGGATGAAAGATGGATCTGTATTGTCGTATCAGCTGCTGGATCCGTTGCTACTAGATGAAAAATCTGAGGAGTCTGCTGAACATGGCTGAAAGTTGTATCTGCTGTTGGATGATGAATCCGATGAGTTTGCTGAATATGGCTGAAAATCTATAAGGCTTGGAAGGTATACAAAATATAGAAGTTACATTTTCCTCCCAGCCTTATTTATTGACTTGTCCTCAAGTGAAATACAATGAATACCATGAATGGAAATACAATGAATGGAAATTGGCTTCATCTGCTGCAAAATATGGGTCTTCAAATCTTCAACGCTCGATGGCACAAATCTTGCTATGTGATTAAATGTGTCGATGTCGAACATAGCAAGAAGTTGTTGACTTAGTGGCCGTTAATGAATGCCCCTAGCCAACACAAGAGCTCCCACCATTGATTCCAATGGGAGTCGGGATGCCTAACACATCTTTGTAGGTACGAATAAATTTGTCGTGGTCGAGTCACCTACAAGATCCAACGAACAAGGGATATTAATGTACTCCCATTGTTCATTGGCAAGAGTACTTGCCATTAAGGCATGCAAGCCTCTAGGTGTTTTTTTCAATGATACTTAGACTCTAGGACTTTGACTCAAGCAGGGTTTTATTGGCGGAAATGAAGAATGGTATGAAAAGGGAAATGGAAATGGAAAATGGCTTTTATTGATGAGTTAGGAATAGATGAAAGGAAATGCATGGTGAATGAAGAAGAACTCTTGCTGTGAAAAATGGACATGGAAATGATATGCTTTATGGATTTACAATTGGTGGAATTCAAAATCTTTTCAGAAAGGGAGGTGGAAGGTAATGGTTGTGGAGATGGATTTGTCTTGAGAATTTTTTCATGAATTTAGTCTTTGGAAGACTAATTGTCGTCACAATGTAGTCTCCGTAATGATCGCTTTGTCGTCCTGTAACCTGTAAAAAAAACTTGGCAGAAAGAAACATAAGTGTGTTCAAGAAGGAATGCGCATTTCCTTCATGATTCTTACGCAAAAATTTTATACCAAATAAAACAAATTAAGGACAATCAAAGTGTTGAAATTAACTTAATCATGATATTAAAATCAATCCATTCGTAAAAATAACCATGAAAAATAATACTCCCTGTTTGTGTCAGATGAAATATGCTCAGCAAGAAGATTGGCATTAGTAAGATCTGTTGTGTTCTGCATATTAGTATGTCATATAAAAGCATTCAACAGGAATATGTTATGAGTTTAATGCCAACTTGATTCTATCAAAACAAGATAATCATCATCTGTAAAATCCTCCAAATGTTTGATAAATCGATCCTCGAAATTTGTTTCCAAGTGTTCCATTATTTATTTTCAAATCTGCATGAATTTTGTGGATTTTTTTTTATTTTATTTTTTTTTATTTTTTATTTTTTTTTTTTGCACTTTGTACCAACTCTTGCACTTTCAATCAGTTCCTGTAATTTTCATGATTTTCTCAATTGCAGATCACCAAAGTTTTGTTTTGTACCAATATCCTTCACATGCCAATATTTGCCCTTTAAATCCTTCCAAACAATCACAAAACACATAACAATTTTTTTTATTTTTTATTTATTTTTTAATGATAACAAACATAATATCATATCTAGTATAAAACAACATAAGAAATATAAAATACATAGCAATCATAACAATTATATACAACAATATAACAAATAATATGAAATTATAACTATTAATTAATGGAATTATAATAACATATTAATATATTAATACAATTAATATATTAATACAATTTTTATAACAAACATTAATTAATAATTAAATAACATAACAAACAAACATATATAACAAATCATAATTACAATTATATACAACAAAACAAATAATAACAAACTACAACTATAAAAATTAATACGATTATATCAACATATAATATATTAATATAATTAATATATTAATACATTAATATATTAATACAAATATAACAAACATTAGTTAACATCATATACAACGATTTACATAAAAAAAAAATATAACAAATTACAATAAATTAATACAATTATAATAATGTAACAAATATTAAATATGTACAACAAATTACAATATAATACATAACAACCAATTACAATTAATACAATGACAACATATTAATATATATTATTATATTAATCCAATTAATACGATTAATATATATTAATACAAATAAAACAAACTTAAAACTAATCTAAAACAAACAAGACGCAAAATGTGAAACGTCCGAACTAAAAATGTCGCAACCTAATCTAATTAATCCGTCGCTTTAAAAACAGGCCCTTAAAATAAATAGAGATGTATGGGTATATTAAGTTGGTAAAAGTGCTTGTAAGGAGGATGAATCTGTTGGTATCCTCATCATCATTATCGCTGAGAAGCGGCCGTCGTTGGCCTTTGAAGAAATCATGTGCCAGCTAAAACTCTGAAAGGGCCTTCGTAATGGGAGTCGGAAGTCCAGCGTGGTTAGACATGGTGAATCTTAAGGAGTCGAGGCATGGCTCCTCAACCGACCGTCCTGGCGTGGTTGGTATGTGTATGCGCAGCGGATCACATCATTGGTGGCAACAAAGGATGAACCGTGCTCAACTACCGTGGTTAAAGTCGACTGGATACTGGCGGATCTCGTTCGAATTACCGAAAGATCAGCCTAGCGTGGATTCCAGTGCATCGATGGGGAATTTCGATAAGCTGCCGGACAGCGCGATGGCAAAGTTTTCTTTCCTCAACGTCTCGAAGATGCTATTGGCCAGTAGCCAGCGAGCGCTGAAGATGCTTTCTGTGGAGATGAAAATCTGACTGTTTGTTTAAAAATTCTTTATTGTAAATTATTCTGAAATTAGCGGCTAGAAATGGTCTACAGATCGGATATTGTGCAATCCCGCGTTCATTCTGCGTGCTTATGCTCATGGGGGCGGATCAAGCCGGATTTTTAAATCGACTTCTGAGTTTTAGAACTACTGTCGCTGTATTCTAGGGCAAAATGTGTCGATGATAGATTTGATGATGCCTTTAAATAAATTGTTCCGATCTGCATTTTATCATGGGACAAACCCCACCCAGAAGCCTTCATTCATGTAGTCTTGGTTTAACAATGCCCCACGGATCTCTTTACCACGGTTATGATTCGTCGGTGCCTTTCCTCTTTCTCTTCTACAGGCATATTCATGGCGATTCCAGTGGCAACAACAACCTGCAATCCGCGTCCATGGCCTCTTCTCTATTGATGGTGACAGACTGGTGTTTTAGCGCTCCTTTCCGGGCCTTTGCAAAGCAAGTTTGCCGAAAATGTGCACGCTCTTTTGACGAGAAATTCTTGCTGAAACCAGGCTTTTATCCAGAACGACTTCTTCGGTCTCACTCTATTCAGGAATTGCAACTTCGTTGGGCTTTATAGCCCCTTCTTGTCTCGCAAGAGCAGCCTTAATATGTTTCTCAATTGTTTTGTTTTGTTTTTTTTTTTTTTTTTTTTTTTAATGATTGGTTTATTTAAATGAGTTTATTGTTGCATGTTTTATTATGTCTAGTTGTTTTTGTGTTTCATTTTTTTTAATGTTTTGTTTATTGTGAAAAGAAAAATTATTAAAAAAAATGAAATGTAACCTAAAAAATGCTATTTATTGAAAAGGTTTTTTTTTTTTTTTTTTTTTTTAATATATAATAATAATATATGTATGATATACATATTATTATTATTTTGTGGGAAATTTTTTTATTTTTTATTTTTTAAAAAACTAAAATTAAAAGAAAACTAATTTTTTTTATCACAAAATTATTTATTGTCATATCCCAGATTAATTTTCTAGCAAGAGTATTTTTATTTGAACAAAATCAACAGATTTTCTGATCTTCCTGATCACACGAAGCGCAGGAAGAGAGCATACTCATCGCTTGATTTGTTTTTATTTATGCAGGGGGGGGTGTTTTTGAAATGACGAAATTTAAAACTAACTAAACATTAAAACATCAGAAAATTCAAACTTAAACTCCTTTGTGAAGATCCTGCTGTCACCAGGGTTCACAAATTATTTTGTCTAAAGAAAAATGCTAGTACTAAATTAAATTTCTAATGCCTAATCCCTTAGCACCATCCCGGGCAACGGCGCCAAAATGTTGGGCAATTTATTTGAACAAATTGCTGCATTAAATTATCGACCAGGGAAACTCGTGAGCTTGTGATGGTGCCAGCAATATATATGCAAGAGTAGGCAACTAACTCTATGTCTAACTAAATTATTTATGATTCAATATAATATGCAAGGGAAAAGGCTCCTAACTAAGGAGGTCCTGGTTGTCCTTCCCTACAGTATCATAGAGAAATCATTCATAAAACCAGAAACTTGAAATAAAGACAAGAGAATGAACTTTAATTGTTGTTCAGATTCAAAGAGAGAAAAAGACTAACTTAGTCTTTTGATTGTCCTCTCATGTACTAATCCAAACTAAACTAAGATTCATTCATAAGCATAAGAAATGAAATGACTTGAAACATAAAAGCAAAAGAATGAATTTCAATTATCATGCAAATCAAATAGAGAGAGAGCCTAACTTAGACCCTTGGATGTCCTCTCACATGTTGATAAGATTCTAATTTAAAACTCATTCATCAATCACAAACAAATCCTTAAACATCTAAGCAATGAAATGAAACAAAATCTAATAGGAAATAAAATGTTTCTCTCATCCTTTTAGAGTGAGCTCAATTCTCTTAAGAACAAGACAAATTATTCCATATACTACATTAAGGAAACTTATATCTAAAACTACATAAATTCCATAAATTCATATTCTACATTAACACAATTTACATCTAAAACTACATAATGGAAATATATGAAAAATGAAGCTTTATTCTATTCCATCATCAATTGGATACAATGCTCTAACCCTATCCTCCATGATCTCCTCCATGATCTTTTCCATGAGGTTTATCTTCTTAAATTCGAATTTGATCATCCAAGGCCACATAAAGGTGTCTTGGAAGCTTCCTTTGTGCCTACACATGTCAACAAACTCATGCTAATTGTTAGGTATAAGTATAAGCGTATTATTTTCTAAGTTTTAGCCATAAATTCACTTTAAAATGTTAAGAATTAATAAACTTTGGAAAAACATAGTTATGACCCAATAATGAGGTGAATGTAATGATATGGAGGTGGAATGGAGGTGACATGAAGGTAAAATGTGAAGATATTGATGAATAATGGAGTGACAATAGGGACTATTTTGAGGCCCAACAAAGGGCTCTAGAATAGAAAAGGAATTCTGAAGTGTAAAGAAAGGAAGGTAAATCTGTGAAGGTAAATTTACCTTTCCACAATAAAAGTGTTACCCCTTCCTAAATTTTGTGTCCTGTACATTTTGATAATTGACTTGATGAAAGATTAACTAAGAGAAGACATACTCAACATAAGCAAGCTCACAAGTAATTATCAAGAAGAGAATTTGTATTAACCTTAAGCCCTCCAAATTCTCAACATCACGTAGGGTCAAAAACTTCCTGTTGGTGCTAATTCTATATTTGGACCCCAGTAATGGGGAAACCAGTTGATTTCAAAGAGGGGGATTTTCCATCGAATGTTTACATGTTTAATGCTCCAATTGATTTATCAACTTGAGCACGTGATTATGGAGACCCTGAGTCTTATAAGGCCAATCAAATATCTAATTCATGGGAACCTCTTCCAATAGAGATACCTATGGTTGAGTCTATACCTAGGATTCCTAAAGGCTCAATAAACTGGTCGACTTATAATCCCAGTGCCAGGTCTTCTCAAAATTATTCCATTCTGGAATATTTATCCCAGACACCTTGTGTTATGTCAACGTTAAAGGTGATCTAGTCAAGTCTCATGAAAATGAGTATGTTACTTTCCATAATCGAAGTAGTTGACCCGAATAATTCTCAATTAATTACATCTGATACTTCTAATATCAAACCTAGACTCCATCACCATTTTTCCTTCAAAATTAAGGAAACATATTATAAAAATAATATCTTCTAAACATTGGTTGATGAGAGAGCTTCCACATGAATTATGGAAATGTCATGTTGGAAATATATTGGGTCTCTATAGTTTGTTACGTTTCCAACTCTTATAACTGCATTCGATGGTCATTCACATAGGCCTCATGGGATCATTCTTGCCTTTCTAATCAGAGTAGGAAAATATTGTCAACGTGGAGGTGGGGGTTATCGATGAAAAACTTGACTAGAATATTTTGTTGCAAATTGTTGCTTCGACTCTTTTCCATGTATTATGCTTCCCTCATGAAGGGAATATTGTTACTATTGATTAGATGGATTATATCCACACTGACCCGAGTTCTACACCAAATTCCATTGTCCTGTTGGTAATAAATTCCCAGAAGATTTCGGAGAACTTATGTGTGGTAATGTACTCATATTTAATGGAACTTTCGATTTCCCTCCCCCAATTTCATCTATTAACACCATTTGTGTGATTTCTGTGTCGGTCTCTCGAAATATTTTTGTTTGTACCAATCATTTTGAGGACCCTTGAATTTTTCCTTCTCCTTCAACCATAATTGAAGAAGGACAATTCATGCTAATGGTTTTTCCTTTGTTTGCATCTGAGAATTTTTATCAAGCTATTGTTGATAATGATACAAACTTTGTTACAACCCCTGCCTCGATAGAGGATATGGCCCACTTCAATATAGTACACATCTGGGAAATCGACTCAACCATGTCTATGGATTAACTTAATTTTTTCTTGCCACATAATGAAGTTATCCTAGAAGAAATTATTGGTCCGAAGAGATCGTGGGATGATTTGCATCATCAACCATATTTTCTCCTAGAGTTGCACAGGATTGAATCAAGTTTTTCTTGTTTGACTTCATCTGGGAATGCTCACCATCCCTTGAACCATTTGACCCCTTCTTATATTTTCATCGAAGGGAACATGGAAAATATTTCTAATACTATGTTAATGAACATTTATAGGGATCCCAACATCATAGAAATTATCTTCGTACAGGTTTCTCTGTCGACGAAGTCAATATCTATACTGATTTGTTTGAAGTTTTTTGTGATGTTTTTTTTTTGTTTTGATGAGGAGATGTCTGGTATTTATATTAGTATTGTTCAACATGAAATCAAGACCCATGAAAACATGAAAATCATTCACCAAAAGCTTCAACTGGTAAACCATAGAAAGGAAAGTGTTATTAAGGCTAAGGTGAAAAGCTACTTAAAGCTAGCTTTATCTACCTTGTTCCTCTTACTGAATGGGTTTCAAATCCCATTCCTTTTGATAAAAAGCAAGGAACGATTCAGGTATGCATGGATTTAGAGATATTAATAAAGCCCGTCCAAAATATAACTTCCTCGCTCCCTTTATTAATCAAATTCTTAATGAATGTGTGGAAAGTGAGATTTTTTCCTTCATGGATGGATTTTTGGCTACAACCAGATACAAATTTGTCTAGAAGATCAACACAAGAAAGCCTTTATATGCATGTGGGACGCATTTTCATACCATAAAATTCCTTTTAGCTTTAAAAATGTTGGGGCTACTTTCCAGCAGGCCATGTGAAACACCTTCCATGACATCAAACACATTATAGAATCTTTCTTAGATGATCTTGTTGCTCGCTCTTGTAAGAAAGTTAATCATCCTAGTCACCTTCAAAATATTTTTGAATGATTTTATTTTAATAAGATTAGGTTGAATCCACACAAAAGTATTTTTTTTGTGACTTATGGTCAATTGTTGGGATACATTGTTTCGAATAAGGGGATCATAGGTGACCCCCTCAAGGTTGAGGGAATAATTCAATTGCCTCCCCCATCTACTATTCATCAACTTCAAAGTATTCAGGGAAATTCTACCTCTTTAAGGGTATTCAACATAAATTACACTGAGATCACTAAATGATTTATGTGTTTGTTAAAAAAAGGAGTCCCATGCATTTGGAATGAGCACGCACAATGATCATTCAATGCCTTGAAAAAGGCACTGAATTCTACTCTATTACTTAATCTGCCTGGTTACGACAAGAACTTCATTTTTTTATCTTACAGTGGAAAAATATACCACCAATATGGTTCTAGTCAATAAAAAAATATGATATGAGAACATATAATCTATTACCTCACAATATGGTCATGAACTCAAATATTCTCATGTTGAAAAGTTAGTACCGGTAGCTGTCCATGTTATCTAGTGGCTTCGACATTATATCCTTCTTAAAAAACCATTGTAATTTCTGAGATCAATCCATTTCAATATTTCCTCAGTAGCTGAGTGATAAGGGGGAGTTTAATAAATGAATTGTTATTTTTCAAGAGTTTAGCCTTGACTTTATGACAACCAAGTCCAAAAAATCATTGGTTTTCATGAAATTGATCTCAAAGCTACCTTGGGAGGATGAAAATATTTATGATGAGAATTCATTTCCAGGTGAACACATTTTCCTCATCTCCTCATGAGATCCTTGGTATCGATATATTTTGATATATATCCATACTTTGAATTTCCCTCAATCCTTTTTCATGAGATGATCGATGATGTGTCTAAAATATTGCTAAGCATTATTTAATTGTCAGTGATATGTCGTATCATTATGGGATTGATTCGATTCTACATCGATGTTTGACCCATGAAGAGGTTGAAAACATGTTAAATGATTTTCATGGTGGAGCTTGTAACCTTCAATTATCTAGGTTGGAAACAACCCAAAGATCTTGCATGCAGGGTATTTCTAGCCTTTGATTTTTAAGAATTGTATTGAAGCGATAAAGAAGTGATATCCTTGTCAAGTTTACAAAAGAGAGATGTTCACTTATCCTGCCCCTCTTTTCCTTAATCTCACCCTAAGTAGATTCACCAAGTGGGGAGCGAACTTTACTACTTTTCACTCATCTTCGACTAGGGGGCACAAGTATATTAATGTGGCAATGAACTACTTTATTAGGTAGGGTGAGGCCATGCCAACATTTTCCAATGATGGTTAGACATTTTCAATTTTCATTTTCAACCAATTCATAGTTCATTTCGGTATCCCTCAGGAGATTGTCACTAACCATGGCAGTCCCTTCCAAAATAAGATGATGAACAAATTGGTTTCAAAATTTGGGCTTAAACATGAACATTTGTCCATGTACTACCCCCAAGAAAATGGTTAGGTATAAATATTCAATAAGTCTTTAAATACCATTTTACAACACACAATCAATGAAGCTAAGTCAAATGGTACATCATGTTATATCTAGCCCTTTGAGCATAATTAACATTTGTTAAGATTGCTACTGTGTTCGATTCTTTCCCACTAGTATATGGTGTGGAATTGATTCTCCCAACTGAATGTGAGATTATGTCTCTCAAGTTAGCAGTTCAACTTCTCCCTGACACATTTGGTCTTGAGGAGTTCCTCGGTCACTTAGAATATCTTGATAAGTAGCACCGAGATGTAGCTACAATAAATGAGGCACATAAAAAACATGTTAAGGTTCAACATGATAAGTCTGTGTGCCCTAGGGTTTTCTCCAAAGGGGACCTTGTGCTAGTTTATGACCAAGGCAAGGATGACCTAGGGTCAGGAAATTTGAAACCCATGTGGTAGAGGCCTTGTTGGAAATACTGAGAGGGGGGGGTGATCTGCTAGACCTCCCACTAGTTCCTACAATAGTTGGAACTACTTTAACTGACCTTAACTCAAATTAACTGGATTAAATTGTTACAAATGAAATTAAAATAAAACTAGGCTCCTAAAATTTAGGAATCATTGTCCACAACTCAAGTTAATCCCTCAACTAGAATTAATAACCTAATTGAGTGATCACAAATCAGTTAACTCATTCAAGTTGTCTTGTTATGTGGAATTTTGATTTTCTCCTAATTTAATTCAAGGGAAAATTAAATTAGGAAAATCTTGTTGCATTTTCAACACCCTCTCAACAAGAAATAGATTATTAGATACCCCAATCCTTCCTCTATGGAACTCGAATTTTCCTCTTGACAAATCCTTTGTCAAAATATCTACATCTTGTTCCTCTGTAGGAATGTATTCCAACAACATGATCTTCCTCTGCACACAACCTTGTAGATGGTGATATCGCATATTGATGCGATTGGATCAATCATGAAAAACAGGATTTTCAGAGAGTTTGAAACAAATCTTATTGTCATAGTAAATCACAATTGGATCCATCATGTAACAAAATAACTCAACAATAGTCTTCCTCATCCATATAGCTTCACAAGTTGTTTGATTAGCAACCATATACTATGCTTCTATTGAAATGAGTGCAATTGATCTCTGCTTCTTGGTGTACCAAGAAACTGTTATTGACCTAATACTGAAAACTCCCCCTGAATTGATCTTCCGATCTGATGGACTACTTACCCACTTTGCATCTATGAAATCTGGCATCTTCACTCCCTCTGTTTTTTTATACTATAAGACCATATTGAGTAGTTCCTCTAAGGTATCTCAACACATGTTTGGTTTCCTTCCAATAGAGTTTGGTTAGATTAGCCATTGCCTAACTAAGTTCTTTAACTTCATAACACATGTTTGGTTGTTTTTTCACCAAATACATAAGTGAACCCACAAGCTGCATGCAAATAGTGGCCTCCACTTCCTCACCTAAAGTGGCATCCTCCTTTGTACAACTTACTGCTAGAGGAGTGGCCATGGGTTTGTTACTCTCCATGTGGAACTTCTTTAGTATATATTTGGCATACTTGCCCTGAGAGACAAACAATTCCCCATCTCCTTTCCATACTTCCGAACCAAGGAAATAATGCACGAGTCTCATGTACTTCAACTTGAATTCTCTTGCAAGATCCTCTTTTCAATATTTGATCGACTTCTAATCACCAGTTAAAATCATATCATTGACATATAATACTAAAACCAACAATTTACCTTCAACAACAATATGGTAAAGGTTTGCATCTACTTCACTTTTGGTGAAGCCCAAGCTGGTGAAATAGTTGTTGATCCTGGTGTACCAAGCACGAGGTGCTTGTTTCAATCCATACAATGCTCACTTGAGTCCACACACATGCGACTCTCTTTCAAAGGTATCAAATCCTTTTGGTTGTTAAATTTACACCTCCTCCTTAATAACTCCATTAAGGAATGCTTTCCTCAAATTCATCTTATGGATATTCCATCCCATCTACACTGCAAGTGATAGAACTGATATGATAGAAGAGTACCTTGATACTAGAGAAAAGTTCACCTCATAATCAATTCCCTCCACCTGAGAGAACCCCTTGGCCACAAATATGGCCTTGTGTTTCTCGATGCTTTTGTATTCTCCTTGCTTCACCTTGTATATTCACCTCAAACCTACCACTGAATTGTTCTCATGTCATGGGACCCATTTCCAAACACTGTTTCTGACTATGGAATCATATTCCTCTACCATGGCATCAACCCATAGTAAATTTTGCATTGATTCCTCGAATGAGATGGTTTTCTCTCAACTTTCTCACTCATCAAAGACATGTACCCAATGTACTGATCTGGTGACCTCCTCTACCTGCGTTGTGATGTGGGTGCTTCCACATTCTCTCTAGCATGATGTAATAATATTTCAGCTTCCATGGTGTGCTTCCTTCCTTATTTAGATTTCTCTGCATGAGTGGGTGTCTCCACTCTCTTCTCCTCTACTTTTGGTTGCTCCACAACATCCTCAGGTTCTTCCTTTAGATCCAAAACCTCCTCATTTGCATGCAACTGAAGCTCCCTCTCAAGGGAACACCTCATTTCCTTCTCTTCATCGAACTTCACATCTCAACGAATAATTTTCATCCTGAGAGATGGAAGTTACACCCGATAGTTGTGAGGTGTATCAGTGTACCCCACAAATATTCACAATTGTGTTGTTGACTCTAGATTTTTCCTTGATTCCTTGTAAACATGAAAGTAAACTGATGAACCAAAGATCTTGAAGTGTGACACATCTGGTTTCTTCCTTGAAAAAGCTTCTTCTAGTGTACTCATCCCAAGAATTCGATGAGGAATATTTTTTTGCACATGTATGGATGTGTTTCATACTTCGGCCCACAAGTGTAGAGGTAGGCCTTTATCTTGAAATATCGCCCATGAAACTCCCACAATACTTATGTTATTCCTCTCATCCACCCCATTTTTTGTGGGTTATGGGGTTATATTAACTCCTATCGAATTCCTTCCTTTAAACAGAAGTTATTGAACTCATTCGACACATATTCTCCACCATTATCGCTCATGAGAGCCTTCACTTTCCTACTAGTTTTTGTCTCAACAAGTGCTTTAAATTCCAAAAAAATGGATAATTTATGGTCTTTCTTTTGAATGAAGAAAATCCAGCACTTAAGTGATAAATCGTCTGCAAATATAACATAATATATGTGCTTGGTCATGGAAGTTGTCGAGAAAGGTCCACACACATCTGAGTGAATCCTTTCAAGGACTAGTTGTGCTCTACTATCCCTATAATGAAAGGTGGCTTTGGTGTACTTCCTAATGTACACCCTTTGCATTTATCTCGCTGCTCCAGTGCACCCTTAGGAAGTCTTGTAGAAATATTTTACATGATATTCAAAGCTCCATGGTGCAAATGACCAAGTCTCCAAAGCCATAATTCATTGATGTCTCGACTCTTCACCTTCTCTGATTTCATGCTCAATGTTGCACATTTAATTTTTAGAGGTTCTTCACTCGAGCCCTGATCCACTTCACTTGTCCCATGGAAATGTGTCTAAGGAAATCCTTTCCTTTTCTAAATATCACATCGTAGCCACGGTCTTCCAACATAGAAAATGAAACTAAATTCTTCTTTAGACCCAGAACATACATGATATCATTTAATTTGAGAGGGGAGTTAGACTCCCTCTAAAAAGTAACTGTACTGATACCGGATCCGCTATACCTTCCATCATCTCCCATCTTGATGTGCATCTGGAGGTCCTTCTCCTCCAAGTCACTGAAAAAATCTTTGTTTCCTATCATATGGAATGAGGCTCCACTATATAGATACCATACACTACCCATCACTGAACTCACCATGCAAGTGGTGAGGGTGAATTCCAACTCGAATTGTGAAGCTAGAGCTTCACCTACCACTCCTCCTAAGGGCTTCTTGTCAACATTCTTGTGTGGACACTTCGTGGCATAGTGTCCCAGCTCATGACAGTGAAAGAACTTGATTTTCGATAAGTCTTTCTTCTTTCCTGCCTGACTAGATTTTTCTTTATATTGGGATTTCTTCCTTTCCCTTTCTTTTCCTTTCCAGTCAAGGAACAGTTCTCCTCATCCTCAACCTTGGATGAATTCTTGTCTCTATTTCTCTGCCTTATTTCTTCATGCACTAGATCAAACCATAATCGCTCCCAACTTGGCAGTTTCTCTCTACCATTTACGGAATCTTGATAATTGTTCCATCTCTTGGGAAGACCCAACAAAGCTAGAACTACCAAATCTTCTTCTGGAACAGTAACACCGACCCTACCAAGCTCATCACGACACTGTGTAAACTTGCTCATGTACTATGGAATTGATTCAGTATTTTGCATCTCGATACTCCGAAGCTTGTCCTTGAGTGTCAACTTCTTGTGGTCACTATTGTTCTCAAACATATCTTTCAGTGGTTTTCACATTGCGGGAAAAGTTTCTTTCCCATGGAGATTCGAGACAATATGATCTCGAACTCCCTCCAATATGATTCTCCTTGCTTTAGCCACATCCTTCTTCCACTAAGCGAGATCTTGGACATCATATGTTGGGGGTTTTGCTACATATATCTTCATGTATTCTAACAACCCATTGTCATCTAATATTTCCTCCATGCGGATCTTCCATGCCACAAAATTTGTCGTTCCTTCCAAATAATACCCGAGCCTGAGTCCGTTGTAAGTCATCTTCTCAATCCTGGAGAAAACCTGCAACACTTATCTTGAAATTCAAACCTCCTGCAAATACAACTTTGAATTATCTTCTCTACTATGCATCTAGCTCTAATACCATGTAGAAATTAATTGTAGATTCAATATTGCTCATGTAATATTCTAAAACATAAGACTCAAATCTACTCTACTCATCCGTGGAAAACAATTCACGATTGAGATCATATATCAAAAACATGTGACATGAATCAATACACATACACGAGGATATATCTAGGGGAAACAAAATCCTCAAAACCCCTTCCTATATGTCTTTCATTATTTAGAAAATAGAGAAGAAATACAATTATTTCTCAAGCTTTAGCAACCTCTACACAAGTATAATCTATCTCACTACCTCACAGACTAAATATGGCCAACATGTAGCCAATTTTCCTACCTTCCAAGCTCTTATTTCCTTGCACTATTTCTCAAGGAATTATCCCCTTATTAATTAGGAAATCCCCATCCAGAACTACGCAATCCCTATAGGTCCTTCTCTAACTGCATGCACCACTTGTACAACTTGGATAATTATACAACTGATAGTACATTTCCCTTGAACTCCAATCTCAATTGGGTAACTCAAATTTCATGCATGCATGAGTTAATTATTAGTTGATTGATCATTTAAATGGTTTAACACTAAAGTGTCACCCCACCGTTAGACGTCATACTAGTTCCTCTAATAGTTGAAACTATTTTAATAGACCTTAACTCAATTTAACTGAATTAAATTGTTACAACTGGAATTAAACTCACTCTAGGCTCTTATTAACTAAGTTAATTGAGTGATAACAACTCACTTAACTCATTTAAGTTGTCTTGTGATGTGGAATTTCGATTTTCTCCTAATTTAATTCAAGGGAAAATTGAATTAGGAATTTCTTGTTGCATTTTCAACAGGCTACAACCCCATAGTTTACAGACTCCAACCCATAGGATGCTCCAACGCCCGGCTTACTAGTTGCAACCAGAAGGGTGCTCCAATGCCCTAGTTTACTGGGTCCAACCTGAAGGATGCTCCAACACCATGTTTCCTGTTGAAACCAAAAGGACACTCCAATTCCCTATGTAGACTCCAACCTATTATAGCACCACCCTACTGCCTTGAAGTATTCTCAAACTCTAACCTGAAGGAGACTCCACTCTCCTACTTTGTACCACCCTACCACCATGATTAGCTAATGAACCACGCTTCACAATTTTCATATTGGATCCACCTATGCTCAAAATCAATAAAAAACTAAACTACAATACAATTTATCTCAATAAAATCTACCTCTGATCAATCTGCACATCAAACCCTAGATACCAACATCAACCATCATAAAAAAAGTATGCCTCTGCTCAAGCCCTAGCTTGTCATCATAGTATGATCCATTCATTCACACATGGTATTTACCCACCCATGGAATTTACCTGTAGTTTTGTAACTAAAAAATGTTATAAATAACAAGTCAAATTTTGTAAAATGATAGATTGTCCACCACAATGTAGCTTCCACATTTATACTCTGTTTAAAAAAAAAAAAAAATTGTGGTGGACAATCTGTCCTTTTACAAAATGCAACTTGTTACTTATAGAATATTTTAGTTACAATACCACAGGTAGATTCCATGGATGGGTAAATACCATGGGCAGATGTCACTTACAATACAATGGGTGGATGTCATTTACAATACCATGGGTAAATTCCATGTGTGGATGAATACCATGGGTGGATACATACCATGGCTGAATGAATACCATGGATAGATGTAACTTACAATACCATGGGTAGATAAATACATTGGGTGGATGAATACCATGGGTGTAGGGAATTTTCCATTCGGATCATTGTGGTGGACAATCTGTCCTTTTACAAAATATGACTTGTTACTTATAGCATTTTTTAGTTACAATACCACAGGTAAATTCCATGGGTGGGTAAATACCATGGGTGAATGAAGACCATGGGCAGATGTCACTTACAATACCATGGGTGAATAAATACCATGGGTGATGAATACCATGGTTAAATTCCATGTGTGGATGAATACCATGGGTGGATACATACTATGGGTGAATTAATACCATGGATAGATGTCACTTACAATACCATGGGTGTAGGCCACTTTCCATTTAGATCATAGTAATACCTAATGATTTTCTTATTTATGCTCTTATGTCAACAATATTCTCGCCCATCAATCACATCCTCTCAACCTATACAACAAAAATTTCCCAAACATTTCCTTTTCAAATAATTTGCACAGTGAAATATATACTGGGAAGGTTTTGTCAATGTTCAAGTCATCGCACATGTTGATATCACCACATGAGTAATGAGTCTTGGAATGCTCAGAATGTTGCACCAAGATCTATCATAAACGAGTGCCCAATAATATTAGGTCAAAGAATGACCACAAACATGAGAGAGATCTACCGCTGCCTACGATGATTCATAGTGAAATTTCATGTTCTCATGTGAGTTTACCTGCAAAAGAATGAAGTGGATACCCAAGACAGAGAAAATAAAAAATATGCCCAAACAAAACCCGTGGAAATCCTTCAACATTTTTACAGCAGGTCATGCCTCTCGTCTGATTTGCAATGTCTCCACGGGGACGAAAACAAACTTAGAGCTTATTTCTTTAGATATGTCCTTCAATTCATATGATTTGGAGAGAAAATAACTCTCTTTTTTAAATCTAGATAGGGCTAGTCAAATTCCAAAAAGGAGGGAAACAAATGTAATTCAACTTTTGAATATTTGACCCAATCTTAAGGCCGAATTTCCTTCGAGGGAAAGCACATATTTAAATTTTCAAAATTTTCCCTCCAATATATAATGAGATTTTATTTTGGACCTTTAAGCATGGAGAGATAATATTAAATTTTAATTTCATCTGTTAATGTGTGTTGACCAACCCATAATTCCATGCCACATCATCTCCCTTTGGGGTTCTTTCCCACAAGTTTGGGATTTGGCCTTTCAAAAGGAATATCTTGCAAACATGATGAACCAAAAGGTGTACCATACATTGTTGGATACAACATGGCAAGGAGAATTTGTTACTAGTGGTCATGGAGGAAAATTCACATATCTGCATTCTCAAACTCTTCACCAAGTGTGGGTATTCTAGGGCTTTTCAGGGATTTTAGAGTTTTGGAGCTTCAAACCAAACAAATATTAAGAGCATTCAAGAGTTTTCATTGGCATCAATGACAACAGCATTGAACATGCCTTGCATTGTGAAGTTGATGGTAAAAAAATGAGCTTATGAATTGTTTGATTATGACGAAAATGTGCCTACTCAACCAAGAAATAAAATGTACCTCAAAAAGTATTATGCTTGAGAATTTGCTTTGTTTTGTAATTAGTGTACGTAGTAGTTTTTACTGTGCTATATTTATGGTGACATCTCTGATTGTGTTTTCAAAACATGCTTTGACAAGTGTCGATGGATGATCTAATCTACCTAAGATTTGCATATAGAGTTAATCGCACACCTGGAACTTAGCTTCCAAAACTTGGGTAATTTACTCTCCATCTAGCGAGTTGGTTGTGTCCGGTGGCACATATAAATGACCTACACCTAATAATATCACAAAATACAATTAATACAATGATATCATTGAATTGCTTACAAAAGAAATATCATATGGAATACCATCGGCAGTGTTTCATTTGGAATCTCAACTGGTGGTGTCACAACTCAACAATGTTTATCGTCTACGAGATCCCTTGCTATTTCAAAGATTTCTTAGAGTGGGGTTACTTGAGTATTCATTTAATTTTATTACCTACTTTCGTGTTCATGGGTCAAGAAATCATATAGTAGATTATATTGCATTAGGAGAGTTTTGAGGTCTAAAATGGGCCTCCTAAGGAAATTATGAAATAATAATGGAAATAATAAAATAAGATTAGATTACATCATCAAATTTTAGAGGGAAAAAAAAAACTATTTTTTCAACTCGTATTTTCAACTTATCTCCCTATGGGTTAATCAAATTTCGATTGGTAACACTCATTGGAGGAAGAATTTGATTCATCATCGAAGGAGTACCCATGTTGTATACTTTTGATGGACCATGCTACAAAAAAAATTAGAAATACATGAAAAACATTATTGCAATCACATGTTTTAATGTATTTCTCATTTTTCATATAGCAAGGTCCATCGAAAGTGTGCAACATGGGTACTCCTTGAATGAGGAATTAAACTTTACATCCAACGAGTACTCTCCCTCAAAATTTGAGTAAAGCCTTACATAGATAAGTTGAAAATATGAGTTGAAAAAGTAGTTTTATTATTTTATTATTTTTAATATTTTTACTTTTTTACTCCAAAAATGGTGAATCATCCCCCATGGTTGACATCATCGGCTTGAATATTATTGGTTCTTATAAAGTTATGTTTGGTTGCACATTTTTCTTAGGAGGCCAATTATAGATGTCAAAATTCCCCTAATGTTAATTATGTTTTAGATTTGCACATTAATCATTCATCACATTAAAAAAACATCATCATTATAACAAAACCACATGTACACATGGTCAAGTCATATATGTGTGTGTGTGGCTACAAAATGTAGATACATTTCTTACAAAATCAAGGCTTCTAGTCCAGTGATCACATCTATGATCCTATCAGTCTATCAAAAACTATATGTCTAAGGCCCCTACCCTAGATGAGTATCATGGTAGTGGACAATGGTGTTGTCTACCTACTAGAACATATGTACCAAAACTCATCGTACTCCTACCACTCATATTTATATCCCCTCAGGGAGATCCTCCACTTGTTCCATCAGTACCTAGTGAGTTAATCCCTCCAAGTTTCGTTGGATTGAGCAAAGGACTCTCTCTGCATATGTAATTGTTTCATCCTCAAATCTTCCTCGACGCTAGTGATGGGTGAGGCCCTCAATTCGAGCCAGTCCCACATCTGTACAACATCCCATTTTTTTAGTACTTTTGTTCCATGCAAAAAAAATGATTTTCTTCTTGAATACTTGAAATTTAAAATCCAAAAAAATTAAATATATTTTAAAGTAATTTCACTTTGGATCGCCACTAAAGTTGGTAGTCCTCGATCATGATGATGAGGAAAAAATCGTCATCAAAGGTGGCTTGGGTGACTTGGCCTCATTAGTGTCTCCCCATCAAATTTTCCCACCTTGCTATTTGGGGATCTTTAGGGTGAGCGACATGTGGTGCCACTCAGGGTCTCAATGCTAGTACACACTCAAAGAGAAACGAGCATAAAATTCTCCCATAACCAAAATTTTTCATTTAGCCATATCTATAAGCAAAAAAACTAACTCTTCATGTTATTAAACAAAACAGTGCACCAATCGTACATTATCAGTGGTAAGCATTCTACCACCAAAAACATCTGCGATTGAGATGCCTAATGTAATAATGTTGCGTTTGATATTTGTGTTATGTTGAATAGAAAGATTTTGATGGTCGGGTTCTCTATAGTTCTTATGGGTATTTTTGTGCCCATTTTTTATGTCTCAGTTGTGCAGTAGAGGCTAATATAATCCTCAATTGTAAGCCCACCTTCATACTTAAGACTTTTGGTTTATGACTTCACCTCTTCTAAATAGACTAGTAAAAAGTGTATGTCTTCCATCTCACTATGGAGAGGCATGGAGTCTATTATGAATAAATATTGCTCAAGGCTCCAATAATGTATCAGTGTCTGCAACAAGCGTCTTTGCACATGCATATTGGGCATCGGAAATAATTTTAAAAGCCCACAATTCTTTAAGGCGCCCACTGCCTCTTGGTCCTCCAAGACTAAATTGTCAATATCTTCATGTTCCCTTTCTCTCCACATGATGGTCATCTTGCACAAAGTTCAATTTGAATGTCAAATTCTTATTTTTTAACTTTGCAATCTATGCACCAGTGAGTTTAATTCTAATCAGTTGCATATATTTTTGGATAGTTGCATATAGGGCCTACACAACCCAATATAATGGTACCCGCATATACACAATTTGTTTACTAAATTTAAAATAATCATGGCCAAATTTCAATCAAAATGTTGTTAAATCGAATCAAAATGAATATAAAAGTGACTAACATTACTTGTAACTCGCATAATATGATTTGGTGGTCTACAACTCCTACAATCCATGATCAAACATTGGAGAAAAAATAGGGCTTCAGAGCAATGGGTAAAAATGCAAATGAGGTGGTAAAATTTCAAAAAAAATATTATTTATGTCTAGTTGTTACCCACTTCTCTATATTTATTGATCTATATATTTTTAGCTAATGGACTTGTCTTTTGACCCCTTGTTTAATGTATGACTTCATTTTCAGGAATTGCAACAATTTTTTATCACTTTGCGACATTTTCAACTCTGTGATACCACATTAACTTATCTAATGTGGCAGGTATTGTTTCCTTCACTGGCATATATGATAGAAATCCAAAGTTTCATTTTTTTATTTTGGCCTCTTCTAAGTACTTCTCCATAGGATCAAGCCCATTATTTTGTGACACTAACCCTTTCACCTAGTGCTTGGATGTCGTAACTTTGTGGTAGAACCTTCATTACATGAGTCTCTTAGTTAGCTCCTCACTAGATATTTGATTCCTATGTTGCGCTTATTCTTTAGGCTTGAGAGTCCTCTTTAGTCCCATCATGAATTTTTATTGAAGTTGTGTACTCTCTCCTCACTCTTGTTCTAACATATACCACATGTTGAGTAGTGTTATTGCATTGCATTCAACTGCTTGCGTTTTTGGCCTTATACTAGCTTCAACTTGCTCTCTTATAAGCTACTTGTTTATGTCTATTCTTAAAATTCAAGCCTTGCATTTATTGTCTTTGTGACTTGGAACCCCTATCCCTAGAGGGAACATCCCCTGAATGTCTATATCTCACGTGATTTCCCCTATATTGAGCATAGGAATGTTCCAAGCATTGGAACTAGTTTACTTGTCCTCAACACTCATTCCCACTATTATACTAAAATCATTCTTTTATTTTTTTTCGAGCTTTTATAATATGAAAAATACCAACAAAAAAAAAATTAAAAAAGAGGGGACAAGAAAGAGTTTCTTTCATTAAGTTGGCAGCAAAGTCAATTGTGTCACCCTTGAACAAAGCATTATGTTATGAGTCTTATCCTCATCGGGTTGGGACCTAGTATAGCCTGAAGAAGCCAAACCTTGTTTCAAAGTCTTTCCTCATCTAGTTGGTTATTCTTCCAATCATATGGAGAGTCTATTGATGCATCTTATGTCTCAGAGTTATTCTTCAATCCACACTGACTAAGTCACAATGTGTGTTGTGCTTATGTTAAAGGGAAGTTAGCCCTATCTTGGCCATTATGTGGTATCTCATAACCCATTATGTCAGCCATACCTTGTTCATCAAGTAATTATCAATTTCTTCTTGGTATCCCATTCATACACCCGTGTCAGTAAGAAGGTCCCCATTGACTTGATCTTAATGACAAGTTTACTCTTATCAACTTTGAAAAATTTCTCTAAAAATAGACGTAAAGTAGCGCCCTAGCCCTATCTCCATCATTAATGAGTGACCTTGTACCCATCATTGGTTTTCATCATTGGTCTTTAATTGGGTGGTTTTCATTGTGTTTGATGTCGGCTTACACTATCACACATTGGGATTCGTGCAGTACCTTGGTTTCCATTTGACCCTATTAGTGGATGCTTTGCCTATGTTAGCAACTTATATTATTGGTTGTTATTCATAGGGTCTCTTCCATGCATTATTCCATTCGGTGCACTCAAGAGACGTGCTCGATGGTGGTTCGTTCAATCTTTTCATCCAAGTTTTTCCAAATTATTGGCCTTCTGGTTATATTCGCATTAGTTGATGGGGGACGCCCCAATGCCCTCCTTCCATCGAATCTTTTCCCGTCGACTCCAATGCATTAGTTGCATATTCCCTCACTGTTGATAGTGGGAATACATCAATGTCCCTTGCTCGATAGAATCTTTCGAGTGTTTGAATTCAACAGATTTATTTGCACTTGTTATATTATATTAGGTATCTCGTCGCCCATTATGACTATCGATGGGTAGTCTCGCATTGTTAATGGTATACATCAATGCCAGTAATCAAATGATTTCTCACATGGTCAACTATTCCCATTGTGTATAAATGTACCAACGACATTCGATTTTGAAGACCTCAAGTTGTGTCAAAATTCATGTTCACTTGTCAACCTCTTTAGCTTATGCATGTGACATCCATCCTAATATGTTTCCCTTAGTTCAAAAACATCCTATATGTTGACACCCAAGTTTGGGTAGTGCCACTCCTCTATATATGGCTGGTACTTTAGAGAGGGATCATATGTATACTTCATATTATTCCAAACACCCTCCTCTTTGACACTAAGACATAGCTCCATTGTGTATTATTTGAAACTATGATTTGGATCCACGATGTATTTTTTTTTTAATTATAGTCATATTCTATATATATATATATATATATATATATATATATATATCCGCACTGTACTTGATTGAAAACCATGATTTACTTCCTCTAAGCATGGGTGTGCCCATCTCAGATATGAGTTTTTTTTTATTCTTTCTGCAGGTATTGTTCAATCTTGAATTTGGTGATATCCTCCCAAGTCGTTCTGATGCACCCTCCTGTATATACATAATGTATATCAACAATTAGGTTCCCTTCTAACCTCATACATTATGGGGGCATCTATTATAACAACTTTTGCCACACTTATCTCTAGATGCACTTGTTGGTCAGGGTGGCATCCCTTTATCCCTATGTAGACCCAAATTTTACTTAAAAAACATTTTTTCAAATTCTATACGCAAGCAACATATAAAACGTGTATGCACGGGGTTAATCCCAAAGAAACCAGCACATGCCTTCAAATATATTTTAAAAATATATAAATGTGATTTTTTGGGTGGATTTACAGGTTAGACCAGGAGCCACCTATTGCAGCGCATCATAACCACCCAAACCAATTTCTGGTGGTACTTATACACACCTTGGTTGGTACACCATATACATGGTTTTCCTTTGCATCAAAATTCCGACAAGGTCTGCTATTCTTGTGCTTTTAAGAATTTTCCCTTCTTCATGAAACCCTAGATTCCATGTTTCAGTGTTGAACTCCTTTATCACGCACGCTTATATCTTTTGTTGGATGAGGAGGACTTCGGTGGCTCGGGAAGGAATGATCTGAATCAAGGTTCCATTTGGTGCCTACCAAGGATTAGGTCACTGATAACTACCTATATGCTTCAAATCTCAATAAAGAAACTCATGTTTTGTTCCAGTTCATTTGTTCATATGGCATGTTTATGATTATGTGATTATATAATTGATGGACTACTATATCATATATCTCTTTGTATGCTTTGAATTTGTTGTTCAACTCACTGGTTCAGCTTGTGTTGCAGGTTTCTACCACTAGAGCAAGAATGAGGATTTAGACCCTTTGGATCTACATCAAATGTAGGACTCGCATGTCAGTGCATATCTCTCACTTTGTGAATTCCAAGCAAGTTATATGATTGATCAAGTTTTTTTTGTTGATTGGTTACTTCCGCTATGTTGGGGCTATCAACCCCAGCCTCAAAGATTTTATCCCATAACACTTTTCACGTGTACATGTCCAACACATCAATACACAGTGGTGCACATATCCTAAGGATCATGTCCAACATGTGAGATACATAAATGTAGGCCTTAGAAATGTGTGTAGTATTCTATCTAATCATAAATAACTAGCATCAATGATTACCCATCTTATGGATCACACAATTTGGCTCTTGTTACCGCTCAAACTAGCAGGGGTCCTAGAAGGGGATCCTTGAAGGGAAACTACTAGGTTAAGGGATACAATGGAGTGATATTACATTGTCACCTCAGCTAAGGCTCCCTACTCTTTACAGAGTTTCATCGATGGGAGGACACCCGGTATAATGAGGATCACAAATATGAATGGATCAATGATAGGGTGAAAGGTGATCCTAGAAGCTTACTCACAAGAGTGGCTCAAATATATGGCTAGCTTGTTTGGAAAGCAAGATGAAAGGCTCTCTGAGAAAGGCTTGGGAGAACTCCAAGAGCTAGGGTTTGAGTATATGACTTGTCAAGGAGATTCCTAGACCCTGAAATCCTTGTAGAAAAACTTGGATTCCAAGTGTTCTTTGTGGAATTATATTCAAAAGGTTGTGAGACCACATAGACCAAGTGGATCCAAAAATAGGTCAAGGGGATGGAATTTATCAACCAAAGGTGTGCTTAGCCTAACTGAGGGGGAGAAAGGGATTAAAGGAGAATTTTTCTTTGAATTTGATGCAATAAACCCAATGAGGTCACTAGTCAAGGGAAACCTAGGGCAAGAAACAGTCATCGAGCTAGGGCTTCAAATATCTCGAGATACCACCGTCATATTTGCTTCAAATTTGGAGGGCCTCTAGAGCAAACACCAACGCAGTTGTGGACCAAAATCAAATTAATTGGATGGCTAGATTGTGAGATAAGTGATGCCCTAGGTGATCGATGTAGGCTAGGCCTAGAAAGAAAGAGAGATGTGTAATATGTGTTACTTATCAAGAAAAAATTTCAACAAAACTTCTTTAGGAACATTCACTTATTCAAACATGGCCCATGACATGATGCACCACTAATAAAAGACAAATTTCCACCATTTCATATAAGAAAAGCGGCAAATTTCAGCCTAATATAACGAAAATCCCCATCAACACGCATGTGACATAAGAAAAAGAAAAATTAGCATTAAAAGAGTACTTAAATGAGAGAACAAGTATATCCAATAATCATCAAATGCCAATATAGAAGCTCCAAGACAAAAATGAAGAAATCCAAACATCAAAATTCATCCATCCATCCAATTTCGTCCTCCAAAGAGAACAACGAAAATCTCACAAGGGAATATGATCAAATCCAAGTGACGATGATCAAATGATTCCATCACACTTCTCTTTATACACTTCCTAATGAATTCGATTTAACTAATTAGGCCTAATTTAACCCCTAGAATAAAATAATGTGCATAAAAACACTAACTTTTGGTGACAAGCCCACCAAATAGCTCAATAGTACATGAATAAGCTTCACAAGAGAGTCGAATGATCAATAAAGTGAATCATTGGGCCTTTGAGGAGACCAAATGAAGTCCAATGAGTGCCATGATGTAGAAATGGACTCCCATCATAGTGGACAAGGGGGTGGCCCCTTGTTTTCCAAGCAAAACGTGTGGTGCTCCCAAGTGGGTGTGGGGGCACAAGGTCATCCTTATGGGTCTCTAAATGGATTGGAAGTGCCTATAGACCATTTGTAAGGGTTGCAATGATGACATAAGCTCTGCCTTTGCAGCGGGGAACAATCCTCTGGACCCTGGGACATCTGTCAAGTGTATGGTGCATCTGTGGAGCCAGTTGGGAATGATGAACTAAGTGCATCATCATCATCCCAAAGGTGGAATAGGAGAAATCAGCGAACGTTTTTGGGGATCCATGAAGTAATCTAGGCTATGCTGGAGGCCCATGGCTCTCAATGTCACCCTATAAGTGCCAATGTGGCCCTCGGGAGGGTTAGGACCCCATATAGGGAGACCAAGCCCCAAATGGAAATCCACCTGCAATTTCGCATAAGATCCAATGCGTCCCTTTTCCCTCCAGTACAACAAATCATTAGAATAATCAAGTAAAAGAGCTTACAAGTCATGGAACCAATGGGCACTTGGTGGCATGCCCTTCCATAGTGGCCTTTGGTATGTACAAGTGTCTCCAAACTCAATAGGGGGTTAGCCAAGGACCATGTTAGATGGTTTCAACCTCTAAAGAGGGTGACATGTCCATGGTACATCCTTCAAGTGGGAGGTGGCAAGTGATATAATAACGGAATGGAGTGGGGGTCAAGGGAAACATCCAGACCACATGTCAAGGTGCAAGGGTAGCTATAATAAGGGAAGCCCACACCTGGTTATATGAGTGTAGGAGGGAGAAACTTGTGGTACATGAGTTACATAGGCCTTTGTTTTTCCACCCTTCTTCATACACCTTTTTCCTTTTATTGATTTTTCCTCATAACTACTCGGGGCTCTAGGGGACGAGAGCATGATGTGTAATATGTAGCAGTGAATACCCCCTTAAGGTGGGGCAGTTCATTTCCCACCAAGGGTTGGAACAATCATGGGTTCCTTAATGATGGAGGGGGCTCATCTAGGGCCCATAGGAACTAGGGTGATGGCCATGGGTGAGGGGTAGAGCTCATGTTATGTTTTTTCCCACATGCTAAATTTGTATGTCTCGACCGTCTTTTGCATTTTGTGGTACATTTCCTGTTGAGAGTGACCAAATTATCCTTTTTATTTTCTTGTTAGCTGGATTAACCTCTAGGGCATTATTCAAGGCCCGACCCAACGTGTGGACAAGAGGAGGGGGAGGCTAACCCTATGTGGACACATGTGGACTTGGATGGGAAAATAGATGAATGGGGCTAAAATGAGTGGAAGGGGAGTGATGTAGGTGGTACGGGAAGCAGGACCACACAACCAAAATTGAGATTTCCCATGTAGTGTCAACCCAAAAGTCCAATGGTCAATAAAGGAGAACCCACGGCACTAGGATACAAGAGTAACTACGAAATCAAGCAACAGAGACAATAATACAAGCCAAACCCACTCTTTCCGCCAAATCCCCCCACCAATCCATGCCCAAAAGTGCCCATAACAAGTAAGGAAAATTACTCGACTATACCAATGAAAATGCATACCTTTGGGGTCGGAAGGCCCACCTTCAGACATACATTCATGACAAGTGGTTGAGGGACCACATGGTTGGCTCAAGTGGTGGAGAAAATGGCACATTGAGCTATTTGGTGGTTGCAAGGGGTTGTCGGCTGCCGACTGAGGACCATCTAGGAGAAAAAATTTCCTCCTATATACACCACTACCCACAGGTGGTGGGTAACAACTCCCATCTCAAAGTTTTTGTATACAACCTTCATCAAGGTAAAACACTGGTTTCCCATATCATGCATTGTTAGCATAGTCTTATAACCAACGTATCATAATCATCAATATGTCTTGCATTCTTAACGTTGAAATTCAGCTAGTGTTAAGGCTCATCTATCCTTAAGATCCCTTTTCTTGTGTCATATAGCAACACTTCCCTCTAGAAGTACCTTTTGTGCATGTGCGGCATCTTACTCTTGGCTAACAATATTAATTTACCAAAACAATGTACCATGATCAACAATACCACATGCCTACATCACATGATAAAAAATGTGTTACAATATTATGATTCACCTCATCATTAATCCAACTCAACAACTTTCAATTTAGATTTCACACATTAAGAAGTCAGCATACCTATCAAATTGTACGGATGTAAGATCAAAAGATATCGATGATATGTACATTTATTACACATGATTTTCAATAGTCAAATAGGGAATAGTGAAATACCCTAGGTAGCTAGGGTTGACTTTCAAATCAGAGATCAGTAAATTTTATGAAATGAGGCACTGCAATAGGAATGAAGCACATAAACTACACTAGGAGTGAAGCACAAACTTTGAAAAAGTAAGCTTCAATAACGAAATCGCATGGGCATACTCATATATACAATCATCTTAATTATCATCTTCCACCATACATTTTATTATCTTACTTCACTCCCCTGTGGTTTTCTAGGAAACTAAAATTGAAAGTTTCACTAAATTCTAAAAAATAAAAATTATGTCGAAGTATCACGAGTTCTTTTAGAAATTTATAATAACATACTAAAATTTATAATAATGTTGTAATTTTATTACATTTGTGATACAAATGGAAATTTACCAATATTAACACTACAAATGCTGCATTTTATTCACCATATTAAAAAAGTTTGTATTGTTTGATAAAGAAATGAAATGAGAAAGATGATGATTTTACCAATATTGGCACATTCTATACAAAGCTGTTTTTCCATTGGTTAAAAGATTATCAAAACACAGAAACATGACATTAGTGAACGAAGTAAATCAAATAAATGTGTCCTTTTATTATGAACAAAAGGCACATTTCTAGCTTTGTACTGGTAGAATTGCTTTAACCAATTATTAAATAATTCACCCAAAACTGTCATACCTTCTAAGGCCATGGCCCATCATTTCCTTGGCTCTAAGCCAGACAAGCACCCCTTCCTATCAAGACCTGGGTGTAGCTAGCCTCATCCCCCGTCAAAATTGATCAGCATAAGAATGGGTAGTGTCAAAGTGGCCAGACATGGAGCACCTTGAGTATCAAGGTGGCCAGACATGGAGCACCTTGTATCAAGGTGGCCAGAGTGTAAAAAGGCTCAAACCAGAATAAGAATGGGTAGTATCAAGGTGGCAAGACATGGAGCAGCTTGAGTATCAAGGTGGCCAGAGTGTAAAAAGGCTCAAACCAGGAGTATGGGTAGGATCATGAGATTTTATAGATACTTCTGTATGAATGTCTCTCGTGGATATGTCAGTTAATGTTGTTATATTAGCTTCGCTTAGCCATAATTTTGTACTTGTATTTAGGATATGGATAATCTTTAAAATCCAATGTTTTGTGATGGAAGTGGAAGTCCAAGGAAGCTTAATGGAGCACAGATACAAAAGAAACAGAAGCCTACAGGGTACTAATTAAAATTTTCTTGAGGTATATTTTGCTGTCAGAACAATGTGCCGATACTTCCGAACTTGGAACAACCCCAAAGAATATCATCATACGTATCCCTCAAAATATAAGTTTGATGTGAAAACGAAACCCTTTGAATATCATCATAGGCTCACATGACTTGTTAAATTTTGGCAAATTTCCAAATGTCCAGCACTATATAACAGGATGAAACGTACTCCGCACATACCTGATAAAATCATTTATTATATAGTTGAATTTTAAGTATCTGGACAACTATCCAAAGCAATCCAACTGTGTATTTCTTACATCACAGACTTAAAATATGTATTCCTTTCCTGTATATTACATCTTTGACTCGTGATCTGTATTGGTCTTTAACATTCACCAAGCACAAAATGTGTTTTGAGCAAAGAGGATTGTATGCATCAGCTTCTAAACAAATGTAAACATTCAGGTAGTTTAAAGCAATTTCCACTACTGCTCACCAAACTTTCCCAATTCAACACATTAGGCATAAGGTCCAGAAGTTGGCATTTCAATATCATTTGTGTGCACTATCA
This sequence comes from Pinus albicaulis, assembly GCA_034641835.2. Classification (NCBI taxonomy): domain Eukaryota; kingdom Viridiplantae; phylum Streptophyta; class Pinopsida; order Pinales; family Pinaceae; genus Pinus; species Pinus albicaulis. Next base: position 599,264,984 of record CM076572.1, read on the forward strand.
TTGTGTTCATCATCCACATTGCCGTTTGACCTGTCGACGCCGCTGTTTCCATATCCTCCCTCACCTACCTCATCAGCTCCAGTGTCAAAGATTCCACCACCTACATCATCAGGTCCAGTATCAAACCTTCCCACACTGCCACCATATCCACCACCACTACCACCTTCATAGCTCCCACCACCGCTTTCATATCTGCCACCATCCCCACCATAACTGCCACCACCACTGCTTTCATAGCCACCACCACCCCCACGGTAACCACTGTTGCTCCCATAGCCACCACTACCATACCCGCCGCCATCTCCACCATAGCCACCACCACCCCCACGGTAACCACTGTTGCTCCCATAGCCACCACCACCATACCCGCCGCCATCTCCACCATAGCCACCGCCACCATACCCTCCGCCACCTCCACCATACCCACCACCACCACGGTAACCACCAGTTCTTTCAGTTGCATAATCTACACGAATAGTGCGGCCATGAAGTTCCTGTACAAAGATCATGATTTCATAGTTTCAGTCCATTGGATAAACAACTTAGCACATTGTCAAATAATAGCATGAAGCTTTACAGCTTGAATCAGTTAGAATACAAATTTCAAAAAAAAGCAAGGCATATAAGAGTTGTCTGCCTTCACTCAATATTAACCATATAAGGAAGCCATGGTGTTTAAAAACAAAACAATCTGCTTGAAACCAAGCTAGTCACATGTTGATGCAGTTTACTCAGCAAGAAACAACATACCATTGAAACACTATACGCACCAAAATCAACAGAAAAATGGCAAATCCCTTCACAAGTGCAAACATACCCGACCATTCATGCCAGACATGGCCGCAGAGGCTTCCTCACCAGAAGTAAAAGTGATAAAACCAAAACCTCTTGATCTGCCAGTTTCTCGGTCCATAATTATTCTTGCTACAGAATATAACAATTTGGTATCAAACACGGTTCAGATTAGAAATGACAGGACAAGAAGACTATAGCTATTATAAACCATAACTAGCTTGCTCCAAATTACAACTCAATTGCATATACCTTCCATAACCTCACCAAAACTTGTAAAGGCCTCTCTCAGTGTCATGTCATCCACTCCATAAGACAGACCTGCATATATGAAAAAAATGCCAACCATACCCACAACATTACCAGAAAAGGGAGATAGAAACTGGAACAAGAAACAGGGCTAGAGAGTTTCCGGGGAAAAGAAATGTGCCCTCCCCTCCCAGCATATTAAAATTGACTAGGAATGTAATAATGTAGTTTCAAGACAGGAACGGGAACAAGAACAGTAAAAGGAATAGAACAAAAAACATGTCTCCTCATCAGGTTTCCAGTAACATAACATACAGACATTTTATCTATATCCAGCCAAAATACTAAAATCTCATTTTAAAAGCTGATAAGGAGTAAGGACAAAGACATACTGTCCTACCATATGGTACAAATTTAAAATCTAAGAATTTTAATTATAATTTTCAGATACAATCAATCTACGTCAATATTACACATAAAAATTAAATTCAAATGGCCTTTGACATACCTCCTACAAAGAGCCTTGAAGAGGACATGTTTCGAACAGCATACAAAACGGCTGGCATAGTTGCTGATCCATTGTAGTTAATATGTTTTGTGATTGCCTGCCTAAGAATGCTCCCAACTTTATTTGTCAAAGCCATTGTTCCAACCAGCACTATAATGTGCTATCAGATCCTTCCAACCACAAAAACGATGTCAGGTCATTATCTTGAATTCTTATTCAAGAAAACAGTTTAAGACTCAAGGGGCTCATTTAAATTTTAAACAATAAAAAAACACTCTGGTAAGTTGGTAACAATGAGATAGTTTGATTCAAGGAGTAACATTAAACTTTCAGAAACATGTACTAGTGCTCACAAATCAGATTTCCATATACCAATTTCACTTTTCACGTAAATGGTTCTCAGACAAGTGAACTGTCAAAAAAACAGTACCAACTCCAGTTTGAAATCTAGTTTTCCAAATGGTGTTTGACATGTTGAAAATTGTAACTAGGTTCGGTTTTCATTATTATGTAATTGAAATCATGACATTGTTTGTATATTCTTTATAAAGAAAAAAAAAATGAAAGAAAGAGAAATTATATTTTATTTTGGAGTATGGGTTTCATACTCAAGTTTGAGGCAAAAGCATGTTCTTCGTGCTTTTAGGTCTTCTAGGTCTTTCTAGGTCTTTCTAGGATAAAGAATAGTATTGGTCATGTGTGAGTGTCCCATTTGGACTCATTGTAATGGAGAAAAATATTTATTTTATCACGTAAAAGCCATGGATAAACCCAAGACCAAGTCGGTCTAACGGAGGGCTATTCAATTCTCAAGAAAGGCTATAAATAGAAGGGAGTTCAACCTCATTTGGACACTCATCTCAAGCTAGTTCGATCTGCAATAGCGAAAGTGAAAGAAGAATAGCTGGAGGATGAAGAAGAGGAGCTGAAGTCGAAATTTGTCAAGGGTTATCTTTCGCTTTGTCTTGCTAGTGTTTGTGAAACTACCAGCTTCAAAAGGCCAAAATTCTGAAGCAGTTGCAGGGGGTGAAGTTTCAAGGCCAAAATTCTGTTGCAGGGGCCGGAATTGCAATAACAGTGTTGCAGTATTGAAGTTTCGAAAGTTGTTCCGAATCAGATCTTGTTGTGGGCTGATTTGGGTCTTGGAGGGTTTGTTGGCTTGAGTCTCTGGATCTTGGAAGTCTCTTTTGTAAACAGATTCTAAAGAAGAGAAACATTTTTTGGGATTTTCCCCTTGGATGAGTTTTGCCCTGGCTTGGAGCCTATATCTTCTGTACTTCTCTTTGTGATCTTCTTGTTTTGGTAATTGCTTGATGAACATAATTAAAAAAGTAATGAAAGACCATCTAACATCACAAGTAATTATCAAGTTAAGGAAAATAAGTTATAATATGCAAGTCCCCTGATTTTCCACCCTGGAACCAGAGCTAAGGTTCAAGGAGACTGAATATCACATTGCAATTAGCTCTATGGCAAGGGTTATGAAGAAAAATTTCAAACTCCTTGGAAATCTCACGATATCTATCAAGAATTGTCTTGAAGATCATCTCCAAGCTCGCAAAAGAAGTAGCAGATGGAAGTTTTTTCTCCACTTTATCTGGCATGTTCAAGGACGATAATGTATGGGATATTGACAGTGGTGCCTCCAGACATATGACAGGAAAATGCAGTTGACTCCAAACCCTATCTAAGGGTATCTCATCTCATTCAATTGAACTTGGAGACAACAAGAGCTATCCAGTGAATGACACTGGATCTACATCATTGGAATTCGATACTGTTGATTTTTGTAGCATCAGAAATTGATCTAAGTCTCAAATTTGGTGAGGAGACTTAGACACCAGTATTCCAAAGAACCCAGAAACCGTTTGTGGGAATTCCACTCGGTTCATGTTTTATTAAAATAATTAATTATTTTAATGGAGAGCCTAAGTCTAAACTTAGGGAAATTAAATAATTAATGGGTATTAATAAAACAGAGTGTGAATCTTCTAGAGAATGAAGATCAAGTCATGTTTTAATCTTAGCCATTGATTAGACTTCTAATCTGAGACGTTGATTCATCAATGAGAAGATTATAAAAGAAGGCTTGAGGGTCATTTGGAAAGCAAGTCAAGCAAACATTCAACAACCCAAGAGAAGTCGATTCTGAAGGAAGAAAATTCGATTTCAGAGGGAGATTTGCAGGGCGGAGGAAGCAGAGGTAATCAACAGTGTCAAGGTTCAAGGAAAGGAGGACGCAGAAGGGCAGAGAGGCAACACTCAGGCGCAGCGCAGAGGCCTCTCGCAGTAGTGATGCAGTCTCACCCTGGCTCTGCGCAGAGAGGTACAGAGGAGTGACGCAAAGTGACGCAAGGAGAGCCACTGAGTCCCTCAAGTGTCGGAAATTCTCTGAAGGTCCGAAGAAAATTTATCTCAAGTGCATCTCAAGAAATTTCTCAGTTATTTCTGCGAGTCTTTTCTTGTAAATAATTCTTACTGAAGATTAATATATAAGCCCTCATCTGTTGCACCAGTTTTCCCACATTGGGTTTTTTCGGGGACGATTGTCCAAAAATAATTGTCGTTGTGATTGGTTCTTATACTTGCATTTTACTGTTCTTTTCTCTATATGTACTTGAGTGATAACTGCAGTAGTGTTTATTTCAAAATTTGTTGTAAGGGTTTTGTAAATAACTTATTGTGGAAATATGTAGGAGAAATAAATCTATAACTGCAGTAGAAATTCAGAGTTGAATGTTTCACATGGTATCAGAGCTAAGTTGAGTAACGAGATTGGAGACTTTGCGTTGAAACGGAGACTAGAAGTTGTTGCAGTAGCAACTCGAAAGGTTTCACGCATCTCTCCAGAGAAAAGGGAAAGCATGGAAGAACATAGGGATCACGACATCTTTGTATTGGTCTCTAGACTGGAAGAAGGATTTGCTTGCGTATCAAGTTCTACTTCTCCTGAAGTCTGGTATATTGATAGTGGAGCTTCTGCACATATGATGGGAGTACGAGAATGCTTCTCAAGCTACTAGGAAGAGCAGATGAATTTTCAAATCACCATGGGAAATAAGGCGAAGTGTACCCCTGTTGGGAGAGGTACCGTAGTGTTTCAAACTGATGCTGGAAATAAGCTTCGAGCCACCAATTTGCTGCATGTGCCTGATTTGGGGATGAACTTACTCTTAGTGTCTCAGCTACAAAACAAGGGCTATGACGTCTATTTCATTGGCAAAAGAGTATATGTCAAACACCCGAGTTGGAAGAAGAAGGCACAAATCAGATTCAAGAGCAATAAACCGTATAAGTTACAGCATGAATCTCCAATGGCACTGATAGGCAGTTGTGATGAGAAGGATTTGAATGAGCTATCGCACAGGAGAATGGGGCACTTACACCATGAGGCTTTGAGAATTCTCAAGAAGACCATCACAGGAGTTCCAAATTTGAGCACCAAACAAGATGATGTTTGTAGAGGGTGTGTACTAGGGAAGTACGCTAAGGAAACCTACCCCAGGAGCAGAAATAGGGCTAAGAGTGTGTTAGGATTGATACACTCAGACATTTGCGAACCAATGTCTACTAGAGCTCTTAGTGGTGTCGAGTATTTCGTCACCTTCATAGATGACCATTCCAGGAAAACTTGGATCTATTTTATGAAGACCAAGGATGAAGTCTTTGATTGATTCAAGGAGTTTATAGCTCTAGTTGAGAATCTGGCAGGAAAGCAGATAAAGCTACTACGATCAGATAATGGTGGAGAATACACTGATAAAGACTTCACAGAATTTTGCACAGGGGAAGGCATCAGAAGAGAGTGGACTGCTCCATATAATCCGGAGCAAAATGGAGTTGCAGAAGGGAAGAATCGAACTATTGTGGAGGCTGCAAGGGCAATGTTGTATGATTAAGACATGCCCAAATTTCTGTGGGCTAAAGCTTGTAACACAATTGCATATGCTCATAATAGGATTCTTCACAATGCATTGGGTAAGATCACTCTAGAAAGTGTCTTTACTGAGGTAAGCCACTTCAAGATCTTTGGTAGTGTGGCATACTGCCATGTACCCGAAGAGAAGAGGAAGAAATTACATAGGATTGCTGAGAAGGGGTATCTGGTGGGATACAGTGAAAATGCTAAGGCTTATAGAATCTACATTCCTGGCAGCAGGAAGGGTGCGGCAGGATGTAAAGTTCATGGAGGAAAGAGCTTTCAGAAAATCCCGAGAGATGCCTTCAGCAACGCAGTCTGAAGATGACCCACTGGTCCAACCACTACGACCAGCTGAGGATAGCCCGAGTGCTTCTCCAAGGCAGAAGGATCCAAGGATTTCATCTCCAGGAGATTTGCAGGAGGGGGAGCAGGTAGACCCACCCACTACTAGTGGTAGGACGAGCAGGGAATTACGACAAATTCTGAGGGGTGCAGAGGAGTTTGTCAGCGCCCCCAGAAATGAGAAGAGGCAGTGCAGGCAACCGGACAGATTCCAAGCCTTGGTAGCCCAGGTTGGGGAATCCTCTATTTTTCAGGAGGCAACACCGCATCAAGTGTGGGTAGATGCAATGGTGGAAGAGTATAGTTTCATTATGACAAATGATGTCTCGGAAGTGGTTCCTAGGCCTCAGGACAGATCAGTTGTGGGTTCGAGATGGATCTACAAGATCAAATATGTTGCAAATGGCAGCGTAGAAAAATTTAAAGCCAGGTTTGTGGCAAAGGGGTGTGCTCAGAAGGAAGGGATAGACTATGAAGAGACCTTCGCCCCTGTAGGCAGATATACTTCTATTAGATCTGTTATATTCCTTGTTGCGCAGATGGGATGGGAGATTCACCAAATGGACGTCAAGACTTCATTCTTGAATGGGGTGATAGAAGAAGAAGTATATATCGAACAACCAGAGGGCTTTGAGATGCATGAGCAGAAGACTCATGTGTGTAGGCTTAAGAAAGCCTTGTATGGACTTAAGCAAGCCCCTAGAGCTTGGTATGGTCGAATTGATGGCTACTTGCAACAGATGAGATTCGTCAAGAGTGATGCAGATCCCAATCTCTACTATCTGAGAGTAGGGGATGAGCCTCTGATACTAGTGATGTACGTAGATGATCTATTCCTCACAAGATCATCTAGGCTCATCAAGGACTGCAAGGAGAATTTAGCTGTAGAATTCGACATGAAGAATCTAGGGCTAATGCATTATTTTTTGGGGTTGGAAGTTTGGCAGCAAAAAGGTGAGATCTTCCTTGGTCAAGGGAGATATGCTACATAAATCTTGAATAGGTTCAAGATGGAAGACTGTCGACCCACGGCTACACCAATGATCACCAACTGGAAGAAGATTGATACTTTCGAAGATGATGAGGCTGATCCTACCTTGTATAGGCACCTCATAGGGTCCCTGATGTATCTAGTCAACACTAGTTCAGACATCTGTTATGTTGTCAACACCCTCAGTTAGTTCATGGTGGAACCAAGGAGGGCACATTAGGCAGCAACCAAACATGTTCTTAGATATTTGCAGGGAACAGTCGAGCTTAGATTGAGATACACCCAAGGCAACGACATCAAACTGAGTGGGTTCACTGACACAGATTGGGCTAGCAGCCTAGTAGATCGGAAAAGTACCAGTGGGTACTGCTTCAATTTTGGATAGGGAATGACTTCCTGGTGCAGCAGGAAACAGAAATCCGCGGCTCTGAGCTCAGCGAAGGCAGAATATATGGCAGCAAGCACTGCTTCGTGTGAGGCCATATGACTTAGGAAGCTGCTTGTGAATCTATTCAAGGAAAATATGGAAGCGACCAACATTCTACATGATAATCAGAGTTGCATCAAGCTCTCTGAAAATATTGTGTTCCATGATCGGTCGAAGCACATTGACATCATGTGTCATTTCATTAGACACTGTGTCCAGCGGGGAGTTGTACAGTTGCAGTACACTCCGACAGGAGAACAGGTGGCGGACATCCTCACTAAAGCTCTGGGAAAGACAAAGTTTGTCTACTTCAGAGAGAATGTGGGGATGATCAAGAATCCATTTCAGTAGCAGAAATGGACAGATGCATAATTGAGAGGGAGTTGCAGGACAGATGAGGCAGTGGCAGTGGCAGTGTCATGGGCAGCAGTACACAAGGCAACAGGGCAGCAGCAGCCAAGCATCAACAATGCAAAGGATGCTTCAGGGTCAGAGCAGTGTGCAGTAGGCAAATTGCTATAACACTTTCTTCACTAAGAGGGAGTGTTGATTTTTGTAGCATTGAAAAGTGATCTAAGTCTCAAATTTTGTGAGGAGGCTTAGACACCAGTATTCCAAAGAACCCAGAAACTGTTTGTGGAAATTCCACTCGGTTCATGTTTTATTAAAATAATTAATTATTTTAATGGAGACCCTAAGTCTAAACTTAGGGAAATTAAATAATTAATGGGTATTAATAAAACAGAGTATGAATCTTCTAGAGAACGAAGATCAAGTCAAGTTTTAATCTTAGCCATTGATCAGACTTCTAATCTGGGTCATTGATTCATTAATGAGAAGATTATAAAAGAAGGCATGAGGGTCATTTTAAAAGCAAGTCGGGCAAACATTCAGCAACCCGAGGGAAGTCGATTCTAAAGGAAGAGAATTTGATTTCAAAGGGAGATTTGCAGGGCGGAGGAAGCAGAGGGAATCAACAGTGTCAAGGTTCAAGGAAAGAAGGATGCAGAAGGGGAGAGAGGTAGCACTCAGGAGCTGCGCAGAAGCTTCACGCAGTAGTGACGAAATTCTCCACAGGTCCGAAGAAAATTTATCTCAGATATATCTCAAGAAGTTTTTCAGTTATTTCTGCCAGTCTTTTCTTGTAAAGAATTCCTGCTGAAGATTAATATATAAATCCTCATCTGCTGCACAGGGTTTCCCACATTGGGCTTTTCCGCAAACAAATGTCTAAAAATCACTGTGTCAATGTGATTGGTTCTTATGCTTGCATTTTACTGTTCTTTTCTCTATATGTACTTGAGTGATAACTGCAGTAGTGTTTATTTCGAAATTTGTTGTAAGGGTTTGTAAATAACTTATTGTGGAAATAAGTATGAGAAATAAATCTATAATTGCAGTAGAAATTCAGAATCGAATTTTTCACAGAGACAGGGGGAAGCATTCACCTCAACAACATCTTATATGTTCCAGGTTTGAAAAAAAAAAATTACTTTCTATTTCTTGTCTAGAGGATAAGGGTGATAGAGTCACTTTTGTTGATGGCAAGGTTTTGGTTTGGGGTAAGGGCTCAAATGTTGATGATGCTAGGGTAATTGGGGTTCATGAGGGGACATTGTATAGACTCTATACACCTATATCCCAAGCACTAGTTCACTTAGAAGTGAGTCCATCCCAACAATGGCATAGAAGGTATGGACACCTTCATTTTAAGATTTTTCCATCTCGGACTCAAATGGTCTATGTCATCCACGAAATAAAGGAAGATCATGAAGGGACATATAAGGGATGTGCTCTAGGAAAGAATGTAAAGAAACCATTTGCAAGTAGTGAAACTAGTTCTAAGGAAATTTTAGATCTCATACACTCATATGTATGTGGACCTATGGCAGTTAAGTCTTTTGGTGGGCATCAGTACTATGTAACCACCATTGATGATTACTCGCGAAAGACTTGGTTATATCTCCTCAAGAATAAGGATGAGGTATTCGAAAAGTTTCAAGAGTTCAAGAATGAATTGGAAAACCTAGCCGAGAGAAAGATCAAAATTCTAATGTCAGATAACGGTGGAGAATACACCTCCAAAGAATTAATAGTTTCTGCAAGGAGGCAGGGACCAAGAGGGAGCTCATTGTTCCCTATAATCCTTAACAAAATGGTGTGTCAAAAAGGAAAACCCGTACTATTGAAGAATGTGTCAGAGTTATGTTGCACGATCAAGATATTCCTCAATTCCTATGGGGTGAGGCATGTAAGGTAACGGTTTACTTGCAGAATCGAAGTCCTCACAGGATCCTCAAAAACATGACTCTGAAAGAAGCATTTACAAGAAAGAAGCCAAGTGTGGATCATCTTCGTATATTTGGGTGTCCATTTTACATTCATGTACCCATGGATAAAAGAAAGAAGTTGGATCCTAATAGTCTAATGGGCATCTTTGTTGGTTATAATGTTTCATCTAAAGCATACAGAATCTATATCAAGGAGGATCGTCGAATTGAGGTAAGTAGAGATGTCATCTTTGATGAAAACATAGCTTATAAGAAATCGAAGGATGTTCCAGTTGACTCTAAAGAAGAAAAAGTTCATATCTTTCAGGATATCTCTAGGGACAATGATGGTCAAGAACCAGGACCTACTCAAGAAGATGTTGAAGGTCCTTGTGAGCCTGTGCAACAAGTAATTGTTCCGGAAAATCGGAAGAGGCTTGTTTGGTTGAAAACTACCCTTCAAGAAGCAGAAGGACATACAACATCAGGGACATCCAGGGAAAGTAAGAGACCAAATAGATATGTTGCATATATGACAAAGTTGATTGAGGCAGAACCTTCCTCCTATGAGGATGCAGCTAAGCATCAAAAATGGAGGAGTGTTATGCAGGAAGAATACCAGTCCATAATGAAGAACGTTGTATGGGAGATTGTCCCTAGACCAAGTGACAAATCAATAGTCACTTCAAAATGGATTTATAAGATAAAGCACATTGCATATGGGAGCATCGATAAATACAAAGCAAGGTTTGTAGCAAGGGGCTTCTCACAGAAAGAAGGAATTGATTATGAAGAAACCTTTGCTCCCACAACTATGTATACTACAATACGATCGTTGTTTCATTGGCTTCCTTTATGGGATGGAACATCCATCAAATGGATGTCAAGACAGCTTTCCTGAATGGGACCATTGATGAAGAGGTCTACATTGAGCAGCCTCAAGGGTTTGAAATAAATCAAAGGGAAACTCATATCTACAGGTTGAAGAAGGCTTTGTATGGCTTGAAGCAAGCACCAAGAGCATTGTATGCAAAAATGGATGCATAGCTCTTGAGACTTGGTTTTACCAAGAGTACTGCAAATCCAAACCTACACATTAAGGTGGTTCGGGAAGAACCAATTATCATACTATTATCTGTGGATGACCCGCTCTCCACAGGAGTAGAGCATCGTATTCAAGAATACAAGAAGCAATTAGCAGTCGAGTTTGAAATGAAGGATCTTGGGATAATCCATTATTACTTGGGACTAGAAGTATGGCAAAAGCCAGGAGAGATATATCATGGTCAAGGGAAATATGTGAACAAGATGCTTCAAAAATTTGAAATGGTGGATTGCAAGCCATGATGACTCTTATGATTAAAATTTTGAAAAGGTTGACGAGTTCAGAGTCTAGTCCAGTAGATCCGCCTTACCACAGATGATTGATTGGGTCCTTGATGTATCTAGTAAATACCAGGCCAGACATTTGTTTTGCAATAAAAGTCCTCAATTAGTTTAGGATGGAGCCAAAGCATGATCATTGGATTGCAGCTAAAAGCATATCCTAAGGTACTTGCGTAGGACTATACATCACTGCCTCAGGTATACTAGGAATCAAATCCAACTTATGGGATACACAGATTCAGATTAGGGTGGTAGTGAAACAAATGGGAAAAGCACAACAGGGGGATGTTTCAACCTTGGGTTTTCATGGTTTCACGGATGAGCAGAAAGCAGGACATCGTGGCTTTGAGCAGTGCTGAAGTTGAAAAAGTTGTCGAAAGTGAAGTCTATCGAGAAGCAGTTTGGCTTAGGAAATTGTTATCAAACTTTTTTGAATGACCACTCACCCCTACATGGATATATTGTAATAATCAGAGTTGCATCAAGTTGACTGAAGACCCGGTGTTTCATGCTAAGACGAAGCATATAAATAACAAGTACCACTATATCAAAGGTTTGGTGCAAGATAGGGTCATGGCGCTGCACTATCTACCTACAAATGAACAAGTAGCTGACATATTGACAAAAGCGTTACCAAACAAGAAGCTTGAGAACCTAAGATGTAAGCTTGGTTTGGTGGATATATGTTCATTTTGGACAACTAGGTCCAAACACCATGATCTGATGCTCAAATGATGATGCCAATATTTTTACTGGGTTCCTCTTTCGAAGAGGTGCAAGATCGATCTAAAGATCATCTTGATCGGATGAGCAGAACATGTATTTCGAATTTATACCACATGTGCAAGGTCGGCCTGTTTTATCCCACATGCATAAGAGATGTGTCACACACCCCCAAAGATGCCTATATATTGGAGAGACTTGGAGTTCATTATACACACAATGTGTGGAGGCATTTTCTTCTCCCTTGATGGCGATGGAGCTGCGTTCTTGGTGTTGCATCTTTGTGGAGTATTATTGTCTGGGTTGTTTTGGGTTGTGTGACATATGTGGGTAGCTGACCTTATGAAGACTTTGCTGGTTGAAGCATCCTGCTGATCGCCATAATGCCACCATTCTTTATCTCTATTTTTGGCTTGTCTTCCATCGATCTATTGGTATGTTCTATCTGCATCTTACTTTCATTGTGCCCTAGAAGGTCAAAATATATTTGCATCTAAGCATAGAACATCTTCAGAATTTAACATGGTATTAGAGCTAAGGAGAAGAAAAAGCCCATAAGGGAGATAAGGACTACTTTCAGTGGTAGGCCGCAGACCATACCACCACAACAAGTGATAGTGTGGGCAGTTTTGTGCCCTAAGCTTCAGCGTGGAAGAGCCAACAAGGGCAGTGTGGCTTTTCTAAGTGTTGTAGGTAAAAACGTGAACAAAAAAAAAAAAAGAGGACTATCGTAAGAGCCTTGGAGGAGACTACAATAGTGTGCTTACATCCCTTGGCTAGAGAGCAGCAACAGCATGTTGCAGATGTTCTCTTGATGGTCTCTAGTTGATGAAGTTTGTTAGCAGCACAAGAAAAGAACTCACACCAGGGCAAAGAGGAGGAGAATACTTATGTTTTGGCCACCACTCAGAAGGCACCTCAGCAAAGGAAAAAAGGCTATGTCTGTAGTCTTTTCGTGACTGTTTTGAGGGCTAGACAACCATGCAGGAGGACCGAGTTGTGTAAGGGAGATCTGGTATGTTTTGTCATACTTTTGTGTGTGGATAATTCTACATAGGAGGGTTGCATTCTATACAGATTTATGAAGGAGAGCCCTACCCTAATTGAGGTCTGTTAGGCAGAAAAGAGGGCTAGATATAGCCCAAATCTTCAGCGTATATGAGCATCCCTACAAGTGATGAAACCCACAGATATTAGAAGGATTTCTGAGAAAGAGTTTAAGGCTAGAATGGAATGGTAACTAGCCCTAACCAGGCCGAAATCAACAGCAGAGGAGCAGACCAAACAGCGAGCAAATAAGGTATGTTTGAATAAGGTTTTGTGCTATTTATGTGTGAGGAATCTCTGTAACGGGTTGCAGAAGGGAGGCTACTATAGCAGCAGTATAGGATGCCAGTTTGGAAGAAGTGAGGACTTGGAGAAGCCCTTCTCTCTAGGCAGCAGTTACCTAGTCTCATGTGCAGCCAAAACAGGGGTATCTTCCATGGTTTTGAAGTTTTTGTATACAGATTTGTTGTATGGTGTGTTGAGGAGAGGCCTCAAGCCCTAGATCAGTGATTGGGTACCTTGAAATGGACAACAAGTGAACAAACCTATGGGAGATAAATACACACGTTGGGAGTAGTGGGTTAGGGTTGTTGGTGTGCCCTAACCAGTCTTTTAGAAGAACAGAAATCGAGGTCAAGGAGGCAGCAACAGGTTGTTGTAGATGACTCCTAGTTGATGGATGGATGTTTGATGATGTTTTGGGCATACTCTCAACTGTAAGCCACAGATTGCTACAGGAAGGTAGCATGACACTGTAGGAGAGAGCCTGAATTTTTTTTTAGTGGCTGAATTACAGATAAAACTCAAACTAGCTCGGGATATTCAGTGAATTTCTGTGTCTCAGAATAGCCTAAAGAGACCTGATTAATTGTAATCTACTTCAGGCTCTGTAGATATGACTAGTGGCAGATGACTCTCTATAGTTTATTCTCTGTTTAAAATAAACTTGATAACTGGGCGTTTTGGGGCTATTTGACAAAGCAGTTGAAGGTAGGTGCCTTCCTGGAAGTGGTATGTGCAAAGTCTTGTGAGCAAACATTTGAAGATCTGTCATCAATCGATTCATCCATTTTATATCTGAAAACTCGACTCCATACTTGAGGGCTATCCCTGCCAAGACATCCATCTTTGAGACAGTTGTTCTGTACAAATTTTAATTTAGAAAAAGGATCAGGTTGGAGGAATTTCGTGGCAGAAGCTGTGGGAAAGGTTGCATGCATTTCCAGGCTGCAGTCTGCTCAAATTTTCGAGGTCTCTCCTGTAGCAGTCAACAAGACATTCGGGACAGTGGCAGAGAAATAAGCATCACATTATCATCTATGGAGAAGTTTTTTTTGAAGGTTCAAGTTGCATAAAGCAAAGTCTCTCATAGACAATTGCTGAGCGTATTTCCTCACCGTGGATCATGTCTGGGTGTGCTTAAGTCTGTCTTTCTACCATCATAGGACGAGTTTACTCATACCTTGTTATCATAATATTGTCTTGTGCATGTGGTTGAGTTTATTCATCAGAAGGGGACAATGTCTGGAGCATATTTGAGGAAGTTTTTTTTGAGAAATTCTGAGCCCTAGGTAGGGCTCCTTCTAAGCATACACAACTCTGTCCTGGAGTCTGATATATTCTCTGTGATAGGGTCACAGAGCCTCAATAAAATTGCACTTTAACTCTGGTATTGTCTGATCCAAGAGAAAGGCAGATTCTTTGAAGTTGTTTTGGGAAAGTCTGTCCTTGAATGTTGAATAGGACAAAGTGATCACTGTGTTGAAACCCTTGTTCGAATCCCGTGATCAGTGATGTTGAAGCAGCTTTATTGTTTGAAGGCAGACTTGCTGAGATGATATTTACAGTGCTTTGAAAAACTACTATAAGGCAGACAAAAGAAGAGGTATGTAAAATTGATTCTTACATGGAAAGGTTGTTAAAATATGCTTGTCTTTGAATGTTGTTTAAGGAAATCTAAGGATAATATCAATGGCTGGTCGATGAGCCTTAGAACAGTGACATGTGGCAAAGTATATATGACCTCACTGTATATGGCAGAGTCTATATGAACTTGATCTGTGGTATCTTCAGAGGCATATATATAACCATGAAGTTTGATATCTGCAGTACTGTATGGCAGTATGGCAGTGATGAATATGATAATGATGTATATGACAATATCACGGCAACACTGAAATCCATGACATGACAGTTATAAGACAGTGTATGGCTATGATTCGTGTATGGCTTTGACAGTGGGAGAATAAGATTCAGGCCCATGAGTGCAAAACTCCTTTCAAAGTTGGTGTCTGGGATGCCCTCATTTAAAATAGATGTCTTCTCTCACAAGAGAAGCTGGCATTAAGAGGGAGAATACAACTGTATATGCTTCTGAGCCAATATCATTGTTGAAAGAAAGAAGACCCTCATGGCTCAAAGACATATGGCTTCCAGGGGGAAATTACAGAAGAAAACCAAGAAGCCATATAAATACCAGAGGTATCTAACTGCCATGAGTACAATATGAGCCAGGATCATTTGGGAAAGTTGTAAAGCATCAAGTATGGAAGGATGCGATACACAAAGAGTACGAGTCCATTATGGAGGGTGATGTCTGGGATATGGTCCCTAGACCACAGGACAAAGCTGTTGTCACCTCGATATAAGATCAAGCATGGATCTGATAGAAAATGTGTTGCCTGAGACTTCTCTCTAGGAAGGCATTGATTATGTTTGCACCTGTAATCTATTATTACCCTTGTTGCTACGCAAGGACGGAACGCTCATAGGGGCAAGATATATCAAATGGATGTGAAAACCTTCTGCATGGTGCAATAAAGGAAGAGGTGTATGGTGTATTTGGGATTCAAAGTCCGGGATCGAGACACCCATGTTTGCGGGGTTGGCTAGCCCCCACGGCGGATTCGAGAGGATGATGTACTTGATGTTGGGCTTCACTCGTAGTAATGATGATTCAAACCTTTACTTCAAGGTTGATAGAGAAAAGCCACCCAACAAGGCGTCTAGCCCGATCTCTTCCCTCTGAGATCTTGTCCCTCTCATTCATTGGTGAGAGGTTGCCACGAGTTCGAGATGAAGGACCTAGGACTAATGCATTACTTCCTAGGCACGGGCTGCGGCAAAGACTTGGCGAGATTTTCCTTTCTCAAGGAAAATATATTGTGAAATTTCTTTCGGGCACAATGCTAGCAAATCCCCTGCGAAAGTATCGTTAACTCGTAGGAGACCACGATGTTCTTGGGGAACATCCGTCCAAACGTATGTTGTGCAGTGAACACTTTGAGACAACACATGGTTGATCCTCATAACATTCACTGGGATGGTGCCATGAAACTCTTGAGATATCTCTGAGGCACGATAGACCATGGGTTGAGATACACTACCAGGAGTATGACACTCCATGGATATACCAATGTAGATTGGGTTGGCAGTTTGGTGGATCGCAAGAGAACATCTGGATGCTGCTTCACACTTGGGTTTGCTTCATGCAGGAAGCAGAAGTTGGTAGCTTTGAGCACCGCTAAGGCCAAATACATTGTAGAATGTATGGCCTGTTGTGAAGCCACTTGGGTGCGAAAGCTATTCAGTGTGTTGTTCGAGCATGTGCTAGATGCCAATATTATCCTTTGTGATAACTAGAGGGGGATTAGTTTGTCATAGAATCCCAGGTTCCACGATTGATCCAAGCATGTTGATGGTCGGTACCACTTTATTCGGGATATGGTACAGTGAGGTGCCGTAAGTCTTGATCATATAGGAATTGATGAGCAGGTCGCAGATATTCTCACAATGCCCTTAGGGAAGGTCATGTTCCTAACCTTCCATGAGAATCTTGGAATTGTGGAACGACCCTATTTGGAGGGTCCTATTGGATGATGAGCTCTGGGAGCTCCAAGGGGGGTTTTTGGGGATAACTTCTTGGTGCTATAAGCAACCACTGGGCTAGGATTGGCGAACCTAGTTGGTGTGCTTCTACCCCACCATGATGATATTGAGTTGGTTTACCTCTCTTTGATATGTGCCACATAGGCATCCTACCCAGCAGGTTTAGGACCGCTGGGAAGTACTCTCTCACAGACGATGAGGTAGGAAGTATGGGAATAGATACCATAGCAAGACCGATTGACGCATCGGAGATTATCGTACTCTCTATCTCTAGGATGTACTGATGTCCAACCACTTGATGCGGGATCACGTATAGAGGTTTCGGACCTCCGTGACTTCGGGTCGGGCGAAACCTTCGGGTTAGTATATGACTCTCTCTTGAGTCCAAGTGAGGTTTCGGACCTCCAAGCTGACTTCGAGTCCAATGAAACTAACTTCGGGTTAGTATATGACTCTCTTGAGTCCTAGTGAGGTTTCGGACCTCCAACTGACTTCGGGTTGGTATGAGACTCTTTGTGAGTCCTATAGAGGTTTCAAACCTCTGGGCTGAATCTATCAGCCGGGAATGATGTCTTGGTGACTGACCCACTTCTATTCTGAAATAAAGAAGCCAACAAAGCAAGTTACGGCGGGATGATGCACGATGTTTGGATGGCACTGGTGGATGGAGTTCTCCCTAGTTGAGAGGGAGTGTTAATTTTGGACAACTAGGTCCAAACTCCATGATGTGATGCTTAGATGACGATGCCAATATTTTTATTGGGTTCCTCCTTCGAAGAGGTGCAAGATCGATCTAAAGATCATCTTGATCGGATGAGCAGAACATGTATTTCGAATTTCTACCACATGTGGAAAGTCAGCCTGTTTTATCCTACATGCATAAGAGATGTGTCACACACCCCCAAAGATGCCTATATGTTGGAGAGACTTGGAGTTCATTATACACACAATGTGTGGAGGCATTTTCTTCTCTCTTGATGGCGATGGAGTTGCGTTCTTGGTGTTGCGTCTTTGTGGAGTACCCTTTTCTGGGTTGTCTTGGGGTTGTGTGACATATGTGGGTAGCTAACCTTATGAAGACTTTGTTGGTTGAAGCATCCTGCTGATCGTCGTAACGCCACCATTCTTTATCTCTGTTTTTGGCTTGTCTTCCATCGATCTATTAGTATGTTCTATCTGCATCTTCCTTTCATTGTGCCCTAGAAGGTCAAAGTATATTTGCATCTAAGCATAGAACATCTTCAGAATTTAACAATATCTCTTCCCTGGTTGAGAGGGAGTGATATCAGATAGTTCTTGTCTTTATGGGTCAGGCACTAGACTAGGACTAACAATCGTAAGTCTTAGTGAAGACCATAAAGAAATAATGGAATCTGGAGGATTGGATAAGCATCTAGATTGAAACTTATTATGGATTGGAGAATCCATGGAAAGGAGTTGGTAACTAATGCTCTTTGAGGATGAGGTAGAGCATCCAAGATAAGAGTAGTTGAAGAGGACCGATATTCTTTGAGGCTTCAAGTCTAGGAATCCAAGAAAAGAATAGTCCTAAAAGGACATACCTTGTAGACATCCGAATGGGGTATGTACCTTGAGAGGTGGTGTGGCAGATCACGTAAAGCCTCCCGGCATAATGCTCATAATTAAAGATGAGCTTGTACATTTAAGGCCTTCAAGGACAAAGTTGGTTATGATATAAAGATGCTTGATAAAAGATGGCTTATCAATCTAACTCTTCTTATGAGAATGCTTCAAGATTGAGATTCCTTGTACCATGAATACCTCCCTAGTTAAGAGGGAGTGTTAAAAATTGTAACTAATTTCGGTCCTCGTTATGATGTAATTGTAATCATGACATTGTATATTCTTTATAAAGAAAGAAAAATACAAGAAAGAGAAATTATATTTTATTTTGGAGCAAGGGTTTCATACTCAAGTTTGAGTCAAAATCATGTTCTTCGTGCTTTTGGGTCTTCTAGGTCTTTCTAGGATAAAGAATAATATTGGTCGAAGTGTCATAGTCCCATTTGGACTCATTGTAATGGAGAAAAATATTTATTTTATCATGTAAAAGCCATGGATAAACCCAAGACCAAGTCGGCCTAAGAGCAAGGACAAGTCGGCATAAGGGAGGGTTATTCAACCCTCAAGAAAAGCTATAAATAGAAGTGAGCTCGACCTCATTTGGACACTCATCTCAAGCTAGTTCGATCTCTTGAGAAATCTAGGGGCGGCTAAAGTAGGTGATTTCTCTTACAATGATAATTGCTTGTGATGTACTTTTACTTTTCTTAGTTAGATTCTTCTTTACTTGTTACTTATTAGTCTTTCTCTTCATCAAACAACTACCAAACCATAAATAACAATGACACAAAGGACACAAGATGTAGGCGATCAACCAGATCCAAAACCTCTCAGACTTGAGAGGAAAACCCACTAGAATTCTTCTTCTTATAGAATCTTCAATTGACGAATTCCAAGACCTAGACCCTTGACCAAGAACCTCTCCAAGAACAAGTCAATGCTTCCTCTTTGAATAGCTTCTCCTTCCAGCAACTTCGACCTACTCTACAACTACAATTCCAGAAACTGCAACTTCGACTTGTCCAGAAACTGCAACTTCGACTAGCCCAGAAATTGCAACTTCGATTACTTCGCTTGGGTGGATTCTCTCTCCTAGAGAACTCAATTTCCAAAACAACTCTTCTTGGTGACCTAACTTCAATTTTGCAACTCAGCTTCACTGCAGCAATATGTGCCCTAATTATTTTGCACGTGTGGAGAGAAGTAGCCCAAAAACAAATCCAAAATAGCTCGAATTTTCCTCCTTCCTTTGTCTTCCTCTACTTCTCACTTCCTCTTGTCCTTATCATCGAACTTGTGTGTGAGAGTGAAGTGCCTTGAAATGAGATCGAGGTCTTATTTATATAGGCTTCACATAGGGCCGAATTGCTCCTTTTAAGCCAACTTGAAGTGTCATTAGGCCGACTTGATGCTTGCATGTTTGACATGGTCTTGGAGGGTCTTTTGACACTAATTTGACTTAAATAATTTTTCTTACAATATATAACATGCCCAAATGGGTCATTCATACATGACAATGACTCAATGACTTTATAACAAACCTAGAAGCACTCAATGGGTACTTGACCTATAAAATAAATTCTCTTAAGCATGAAACCCATGCCTCAAGACTAACAATAATAAATTTATTTCTCTCTTTCATTAAATACATAAAATCATAATTACACATGTAATTATGAATACCGAACCTAGTTACATATTTCAACACTCCCTCTTAACTAGGGAGGTATTCATAATATATACAAGGTACTTAGACATTCTCAATCTGAAGAATTCTCATAAGAAGAGTCGGATTGGTAACCCATTTGTTTAACATCATATCAACTAGCATTGTCACATAGCAAGGCCTTGATTAAAAAGTCTCTCTCCACAAGATCAGAGCACAATGTTGGTGAGACCAATGGTTTATAGACACCCTCAACGTTGTCTCTCTCGGAACATACCCCACTCGGGTTCTTTCAGAGTATGTTCCACCAATACTATTCTTATCTTGGATTCCCAGTCCTCAAAGAATATCGATCCTCTACGACTACTCTTATCTTGGATGCCCTAACATATACTCAAAGAGTATCGGATGCTAGATGCTTACCTAATCCTCCATTATATCTTCCCAAGTGAAGACAAGAATGATGTGTCTATCTCTCCCTCTTAACTAGGGAAGATATACCCATTCCAATGAAGGAATTACCCATTCCAATGAAGGAATGTACCCATTCCTATAAAAGGAATGTACCCAAGCTCCCTCTTAATCAAGGACTTGACCAAGCTCCCTCTTAATCAAGGACTTGCTTTCAACAGCTCTTTAGGTGGAGATGATGGGTTAATCAACTGCTTAAAGAGCTCCTCCTTTCAATGTCATGAAACTTCTTTTTCTTTATTCAGGAGTCTTCATCCTTTTGGGACTTCTTCGTAGGGCATCAACCATCCATCACTTTCATCCATGAATCATGCCAATCATGTCATCCTTTCTTTCATTGGAAAGTGATCCATTAGTCCATATCTGGCCTTTCCTTCATGCCTTGCTACCTTCTTTGCATCATGTTTCCTTCAGGACCTTTCATCCTACCACATGAGTGTCAGTTGTAGATGACATCTACAACTCTTCCTTCGGTAGCTCTACATTAGCCCATCCAAATATTATTTAAAAATCAAGAATGAACATTAAATCAAACTTTCCTTTGTGATGTTCTTTTCATCATGACATCTGCTTGTTGTCACATCAACATCCTGCATACATATTGACACATCTCCCAAAAAGATATTACATGTCAAGGGTCATCTTCCTTTCCAGACTTCATCAGAGTCTTCATACCTTTTCCCTAGGGATGACACGGTCAATTCTTCTAGATCATCAGATGTTGATTTCCTTTTCTATGTGACC
Organism: Pinus albicaulis; assembly: GCA_034641835.2. Classification (NCBI taxonomy): domain Eukaryota; kingdom Viridiplantae; phylum Streptophyta; class Pinopsida; order Pinales; family Pinaceae; genus Pinus; species Pinus albicaulis. The sequence continues at coordinate 599,285,994 of CM076572.1, forward strand.
ATTGTTGCATCTTTTACGATCTTTCCTTACTTTCTTCACATATCGCATCCCGAGAACTTCCATCCATAGTTCCTTCGTTTTTGTCAACCACCTCATATTCCATATGAGGCCTTATAATGTTGATTTCATCATAGTCAATATGTGAACCACCCTTTCATGCATCCTTCTAAAGGAGGAGATCCTTTTCTTTTGATCATGCTCATGAGGTAGAGCATTTATCCATGTTATCTACAACTATATGACATGACTCAATTTTATCAAATACAAGCATACATACCTCATCTTTTCCTTTTGGTCATCTAGACTTCCTTCGACAACTTCCTTGATTGAAAGAACTTTAATCCCTTGACCTGCTTTACTTCTTTTGACATCACACCATCATTCCATGAATCCCATACAAGGTAGAATTCTCAGTGAGACACTTGCTTCTTCTAGTAGGTGATTCTAACAAAGGATCTTGATCATCCTCATCCAGCGAATGATCCTTTTGAATGATGTATGATGAGCTCTATACTAGATGACTTTCTTTTTCCCATATGTACTACTTATGCTTCTAATGAGGTTACCAAGGAGCTACATCCTTCTATAGGTGACAACCATACACTTCTATTCCAACTATCTTTCATGCTTCTTTATGATGATGTCAAGAGCTCTTGCTTTCAATCCTATGCTTCTATGATGCATCATATCATGCTTCTAATGATTCCTACCATGGTAGCTATACTTTACAAATATTGAAAAGAACCAGGTGGAGAAGACTTATCTCAATAATAGTAGAGATATTTTACTTCCTCCATGGATTTCTTCTTTTCAGCTTCTTCCACTTCTTCAGTGATATGGGCTTCTTCCTTTCTTCGTTTGTTGTTTTCCTTCTTGAGCTTAGGATAATCTCTCTTGTAGTGCCCATATTCTTGACATCCATAGCATTGGATATGTGACATATTGATCTTCTTCTTTTTCTGAGGACCTGCCAAATTTCCCTTTTCCTCTTCACATGACAGCAAATGTTTGAACCTGCTCATTTGATCCTATACCACTTTTTGCCTTCAACCTTCTTTCTTCAATATTGCATAGTCACCATAAATTATTGAATGGGATAGATTCCTTCTCTTGATAGGATTTTGATGCAAGGTTACCTTCTTCATTAGTTAGTGCATTTAGAACAATGGTAATCATTTCTTTATCGGATATCATCTCTCCTAATTCTTGAAGTCGATCCCTTATTTGTGATGCTTTGGTAAGACATGTAGATATCCCTCCATCCTTTGATGCTTTCAACTTGTATAGTTCAGATCTTGGTGATATGATTTTTTCTATCGTGCTTTCAAAGAATAGTTCTACTAGCTTATCTTATATCCCTCTTGATGTCTCCAACTCTACTACATAGGGGATCAGGGAATCCTTGATGGATTCTATAAGTATTCTTTGAGCCCTTAGATCCTTTTTCATATATTTAGATAGTGCTTTCCCTTCAGATGGTTTGGAGACTTTGCCATTGACATGATTAATAACTTCATTTTCTTTGAGGATTAAGTCTATCCTCCTTTTCCATGCAAGGATCACCCAACCAACTTGTTGATCTCCTTGCAAAATGAAGTCATTTCACTAGATTTAGTCATAGAAATAAAAATACTTACTTGTCAAGTGAAGATGAAATCTTCAACTTGATGCCTTTGTTGATGATGATTGATGATGACTTGATGCTTCTTGGATGATCTTCTTCAAGGATATTTGAAATAAGGATTCTCTTTTGAGATGAAATCCTTTGCTTCAATGAGAGGGAGATTTCCTTGATATCTTTGAAGATGATGACAATGCCTTTGATCTTGCTTCCCTTTCAAGATGTTTTGATTTGAATTCCTTTCCTTGAGGGTCTTTTGAGATCTTCTTCTTCAATGTGATGATAGAGCAAGGGTCTTAAGAAAGTTCCAAGTGTAGATGCTTTCTTCGAACAAACTAGGGTTTTGACTTTGATAATGTGATCTTTGTCCTTGAAGTGTCTTGGAGATGAGATAATTCTTCTTGATGCTTTCATTTCCTTGATACTTTTCTCGAGCTTCCATCCTTGAGTGTCCTTTATCGAGTTGCCCTTCCTTGACTTTGTCACCTTAGCTCTAATACCATGTTGAGAAATCTAGGGGCAGCTAAAGTAGATGATTTCTCTTACAATGATAACTGCTTGTGATGTATTTTTACTTTTCTTAATTAGATTCTTCTTTACTTATTACTTATTAGTGTTTCTCTTCATCAAACAGCTACCAAACCATAAAGAACAATGAGACAAAGGACACAAGATGTAGGCGATCAGCCACGACCACCTCTTCAACTTGAGAGGAAAACCCACTAGAATTCTTCTTCTTATAGAATCTTCAATTGACAAATTCCAAGACCTAGACCTTTGACCAAGAACCTCTCCAAGAACAATTCAATGCTTCCTCTTTGAATAGCTTCTCCTTCCAGCAACTTCAACCTACTCTGTAACTACAACTTCGACTTGCCCAAAAACTACAATTGCAACTTCGACTTGCCGAGAAACTGCAACTGCAACTTCAACTTGCCCAGAAACTACAACTCTGACTTCTTCGCTTGGGTGGATTCTCCCTCCTAGAGAACTCTACTTCCAGAACAACTCTTCTTGGTGGCCTAACTTCACTTCTGCAACTCAGCTTCATTGCAACAATATGAGCCCTAATTCTTTCGCACGTGTGGAGAGAAGTAGCCAAAAACAAATCCAAAATAGCTCGACTTTTCCTCCTTCATCGACTTTGTACTTTTTCTTGTCCTTATCATCGAACTTGTGTGTGAGAGTGAAGTGTCTTGAAATGAGGTCAAGGTCTTCTTTATATAGACTTCACAAAGGGTCGAATTGCTCCTTTTAGGTCGACTTGAAGTGTCCTTAAGCCGACTTGATGCTTGCATGTTTGACATGGTCTCGGAGGGTCTTTTGACACTAATTTGACACAAATAATTTTTCTTACAATATGTAACATGCCCAAATGGATGATTCATATATGACAATAACTCAATTACTTTATAACAAACCTAGAAGCACTCACTGGGTGCTTGACCTATAAAATAAATTCTCTTGAGCGTGAAACCCATGCCTCACGACTTACAATAATATATTTATTTTTCTCTCTTTCATTAAATACATAAAATCATAATTACACGTCATTATGAATACCGAACCTAGTTACATATTTCAACATGATCTGCAATAGCAAAGGTGAAAGAAGAGTAGATGGAGGATGAAGAAGAGGAGTTGAAGTCAAATTTTGTCAAGGGTTATCTTTCTATTTGTCTCACTAGGGTTTGTGAAGCCGCCAGCTTCAAGAGGCGAAAATTCTGAAGAAGTTGCAGGGGGCCGAAGCTGCAGGGCCAAAATTCTATTGCAAGGGCTAAAATTACATCAGCAGTGTTGCGATATCGAAGTTTTGAAAGTTGTTCTAAAGCAGATCTTGTTGGGGCTTGGCTTGGGTCTTAGAGGGTTTGTTGGCTTGAGTCTTTGGGTCTTGGAAGTCTCTTTTGTAAGCAGATTCTAAAGAAGAAGAGAAACATTTTTCTAGGTTTTCCCCTTGGAGGGGTTTTTCCCTAACCTGGATCCTATATCTTGTGTACTTTGTCTCTTTGTGATCTTCTTGTTCTGGTAATTGCTTGATGAACAGAATTAAAGAAGTAATGAAAGACCATCTAACATCACAAGTAATTATCAAGTTAAGGAAAATAAGTTATAATATGCAAGTCTCTAGATTTTCCAACATGACACGTCGTTGGTTCTGACACCTTTTCAGTTTATTACAAAAGTTTAAAACTACTAAGTCAATGCAAGGCCAGACCCTTTCTTTTGTGAGTTTTAAACCTTTACAGTAAGAAAATGCACAGATAAATTCTTTATAAAAAGAAAAGTAAGCAATGACAATAACACATAATACTTAAAGATTTACCCCAAAAACCCTTAACCAGGAAAGCCAACAAAATCTTTAGAGTTGCACCCTCTAACTTTCTTCACCGTCTAACTTCTTTATTTATAATACAATATATAGGATCCCACGGCATCAAAAACCATAATCCATTAACCCAAATTAAATTTCTTGATCAAAATTACATTACAATGGGCCAAAAAACCATTGGTAAAAAAACAGACCAAAATGCAAGTTTTTTCTTCTGCCTTTGCTTCCATATCAGTGTATAGTACATGGGGTAATACATGCAAAGAATATAACACATATTGAACATTCTTCCACTTATTTTCTTTACATATAGAGGGTCACAGGATTACATGATCAACAATCCAAGGCAACAATGCCCATTGTTTATCTACACCAAGAAAAATTCTCAGTGCTCACAGACTTTGTTGATCAACAATCCAGGGCAGCGATGCCCATTGTTTCTCTACACAAGGAAAACTTCTCAGTGCTCCCAGACTTTGTTAATGAATCTGCAAAAATTTTTGTAGTGTCCACCTTCACCAGCAAAACCTTTTTGTTTTCAACCATGTCTCTCACAAAGTGATGCTCATCAATATGCTTTGTCTTAGAGTGATAATCTAGGCTATTTTCTAGTCTTTGACTATCACAATCTAGCGTTACAATTTGCTATACAAGTCCAATACTTGAACACAATCTCCGTAACCATACAACTTCCTTACTTGCATGTGTGGTTGCCATGTATTTAGCTTTTATAGTTGAGATGATAAGATAAGATAAGATAACTAATTATATTAATGTCCAACAAATAACCACAAAAGTAGGTCGATGGAACCACTGAATACAATGATGTCAATATAAAGCAGGAGTGCTAAAAAGTCTCATATATAAAGAACAAGAGGTAAAGTAGAAACATGAAGTCTAATTGCGAAAACATGAGAAAACCCTCGGATCCAACTGTGGGCAGTTGCGATGGAAGGGAGACGTGCATAGGGAAAGGATATAGGGATTATGTCATGAACCACTAGAACTACCTCTACTAACATCAGAGGTCAAATGAAGAAAACTCAAGATAGGATGAAGCCCTGCAGAAGAGTTAAGGGAAGATTTGGACCCTCGACTATAGACTATTTCTTACTCATCCAAATGATTGCTCCTCCAAATAGGTTAAACACATAACCAATTGTAAATCTATGCAATCCAAATCTCCATTCCAGTCTACGTCAACCAAGCCATGTATGTCCAACACACTCTTTACTCCAAGTATTGCTTGATAGCAAATTACCTAAATAGTAAAAACCCTTTTTGCAACTCGCTAATGCTCCTTCCCTAGTTTTGACATATACATACTCAAAACTCCTACTGCATGTGCAATATTTGGTCGTACAAACCATTGCATGCATCAAACTACTACCAACACTAGCAAAAGGAACATGGAAAATGTTATCTTCCTCTTCTTGTGCATTGGGACACTTATTTACAAATAAATTTACACCTATAAGAATAGGACCTTGATGTGAGAATTTCAACTTGAAATTCTACTGCATTATCTGATGTTATTTCTTTTACTTATTATTCAATAATAAGTTATTTGCATAAATATCTTCAGTAAATATCGAAATAAATTCAAATGCAGACTTCACCATATAATTACTGAGCAAAACAATAAGGAAAATACTAGCACACGAATGATAGATATTTTGGACAATTGTCCCTAGAAAAACCCAACGTGGGAAAATCGGTGCAGCAGACGAGGGTTTCTATTATTCAGCAAAATTTTCTTGTACAATTTACAATCAGCAGTGACGAAGAGAAATTCCCTATGAAAACACTGGAGAAATTCGTCACAAAATAATTAGATGAGAAACGAACCCGGAAGGACCCTCCTGAGCCTCTTGCATCATCACTGCATTGGCTCTGCGTCGGGACTGTGAAGTTTTGCGTCACCCTTCTACGCTGCTCCCTCCCAGCCTCTGCGCTGTCTCTTCTTGGCACTGCGTCACATGCTCCTGCACCCTGGATTGTTGTTGAACCCTCTCTGCCTATCCTCCACTTGCTACTCTCCCTCTAAGTCGATTTTCTCTTACCGAACTTCGACCACTGAGAAAATCGATTTACTCAAGCAACTGAGTATATGCTCTGGTGTGTTTTCCAAATGAACCTCGAGTCTTCTTTTACAATCTTCTCGTTGAGATATCAACGGTCGAGATTAGATCTCTAATCAACAGCTAAGATCATAACTTGACTTGATCCATGTTTTCTAGAAGATTCACACTCTGTTTTATTAACACCCTTTAATTATTTAATTTTCCAAAGTTTAGACTTAGGGTCACCATTAAAATAATTTATTATTTTAATAAAACATGTTTCGAGTGGAATTTCCACAAACGATTTATGGGTTCCTTGGAATACGGGTGTCTAAGCCTCTTCACAAAATTTGAGACTTAGAGCACTTTCGATGCTACCAAAAATCAACACTCCCTCTTAGCAAGGAAAGTGCTCTAACAGTATGCCTGTTGCATACTGTTATGATCCTGAAGCATCCTCTGCGTTGCTGACATCTGACAACCTGTCCATCAACCACTGTACTACTGCCCATGACATTGCCACTACCACTGTTGCATTCATACTACAGTTCCCTCTTAAATGTTAGTTCATCCGTTACTAAAACGGATTCTCAATCATCCCCATCTTTTCCTTCAAATAAACAAACTTTGTTCTCCCTAGGGCCTTGGTGAGAATGTCTGCTACCTGTTCTCCTATGGAAATGTACTACAACTGTACTGCTCCTCGTTGAACACTGTCTCTGATAAAATAACACCTAATGTCGATGTGTTTCGACCGATCATGAAAATTGGATTCTCAAAGAGCTTGATGCAACTCTGATTATCACATAGAATACCGATCACCTCCATCTTCCTTCTGAATAAATTCACTAGCAGTTTTCTAAGCCATATAGCCTCACACAAAGTTGTGCTAGTTGTCATATACTTTGCTTCTGTTGTGCTCAGTGCTACGGACATCTGCTTCTTACTGCACCAGGAAGTCATACCTAATCCAATGTTGAAGCAATACCCTGTGGTACTTTTCCGATCCACCAAACTTCCTGCCCAATCTGCATCTGTGAATCCACGCAGAATGATGTCATCGCCTTGGGTGTATTTTAATCCATATCTGACTGCTCCACAGATATATCGGAGAACGTGCTTAGCTACTGCCCAGTGTGCCCTCTTTGGTTCTACCATGAACTGACTGAGGGAATTAACAGCGTAGAAAATGTATGGCCTTGTGTTTACCAAATACATGAGAGATCCTATGAGTTGTCTGTACAAGGTGGGGTCCACTTATTTATCTTTAGATGCATCAATTTTCTTCCAATTGGTGATCATTAGAGTAGCCATGGGTCTACAATCCTGCATTCTAAATCTCTTTAGAATCTTTGTAGCGTATCTTCCTTGCCCATGGAAGATTTCTTCCTTCTGCTTCCAAACTTCCATTCCCAAAAAATAGTGCATCAGCCCCAAATCCTTCATGTCGAATTCCTCTGCCAATTTCCTCTTGCAGTCTTTGATGAGCCTACATGATCCTGTCAAAAATAAATCATCTAAATACAATACCTAAAGCAATAGCTCATTCTCTACTGTGAGATAGTAGAAATTGGGATCAACATCACTCTTGACAAATCCCATCTGCTGCAAGTAACCATCAATTCGACCTTACCATGCTCTTGGTGTTTGAGTCCGTACAAGGCTTTCTTTACTCTGTACACATGAGTTTTCTTCTCATGCATCTCGAAGCCTTCTGGTTGTTCGATGTAAACCTCTTCTTCTATCACCTCGTTCAAGAATGTAGTCTTAACATCCATCTATTGAATCTCCCATCCCCTCTGCGCTACAACGGATATAATGGATCTGATAGAGGTATATCTGGCTACAAGGGCAAAGGTTTCTTTGTAGTCTATTCCTTCTTTCTGAGCATACCCCTTAGCCACGAACCTAGCCTTGTACTTCTCTACGCTGCCATCTGCAGCATACTTAATCTTGTAGATCCACCTGGAATCTACAACTAACATGTCTTGTGGTCTAGGTACGACTTCCCAAACATCATTGGTCATGATAGAGTTGTACTCCTCTACCATAGCATCCACCCAGACTTGTTGTTGAATTGCTTCCTGAACGCTAGAGGGTTCATCAACCAGTGCTACCAATGCTTGATATCTATCAGACTGTCTACGTTGCCTTTTCTCGATTCTAGGAGCTCCAACAAAATCTTCTACGTCCCTCAGCGTCTGTCGTGCCTCTCTGTTGATTCTACTACCAATAGTGGTTGGGTCAGTCATCTCTTCCTCCTGCTATCCCATCAACTGCGAGCTATATAGATTTTCTTCTCTCGAAGAAATACTAGTACTAGTCACAGTGCTAGATCCTGATGGTTGTCCATCTGTTGGATTCTCTCCTAGCTACCGCTAGACAAGAGGCACATCCTCAGACTATTCTTCGGTAGGCATTTCACAGGATTTTCTGAAGGCTAGATCCTCCATGAACTTCACATCCCTCCTCACTACTACTTTCCTGCGACCTGGAATGTAGATTCAGTATGTCTTCGATGTCTCGATATATCCCATGAGATACCCTTTCTCAGCGGTCTGATCTAGTTTGCTCTTTTTCTCATCTGGAACATGACAATATGCCACACTCCCAAAAATACTGAGGTGACTTACCTCCGGCTTCACCCCTGTGAATACACTCTCGGGCATTGTCTTGCCCAATGCTCTGTGAGGGGTCTTGTTCTGGATATATACAACTTTGTTGCATGCTTCTACCCACAGAAATCTAGGCGGATCCTAGTCATACAACATTGCCTTTGTTGCCCCAACAATAGTCTTGTTCTTCCGTTTTACAACTCCATTCTGCTCTGGATTGTAAGGAGTTGTCCATTCTCTTCTGATGCCTTCCCTTGCGCAGAAATCTGTGAATTCCTTATCAATATATTCACTTCCGTTATCTAAATGCAACACTTTTATTTTCATTCGAATCAGGTTTTCTACCAAAGCTTTGAATTCTCTGAACCGATCAAAGACCTCATCCTTGGCCTTTAAGAAGTAAATCCAAGTCTTCCTGAAATGGTCATCTGTGAAAGTGACAAAATATTCACTTCCACCAAGAGCTCTAGTAGACATTGGTCCGCAAATATCTGAGTGTATTAACCCCAAGACACTTTTTGCCCTATTGTTGCTCCTGGAATATGCTAATTTAGCGTATTTTCATAAAAATCACCCTCTGCACACATCATCATGTTTGGTACTAAGAACTGGAACTCCCATAACTGCTTTTCTAAGCATTCTCAGAGCTCCATGGTGTAGATGCCCCATTCATCTATGCCATAGTTCATTCAGATCTGATTCGCCACTTTAATTGTTGCCTATCAGTGCCATTGGAGATTTGAGCTGCAACTTGTATAATATGTTGCTTCGAGTTCCAATATGAGCCTTCTTCTTCCAGCTTGGATGCTTGACATAGACTTTTCTCCCGATAAAGTATACATCATATCCCTTGTCCTACAATTGAGACACTGAAAGTAAATTCATTCCCATACCTAGCACATGCAGCACATTAGTGGCCCGAAGACTCTCCTGCTTTTGTCTGAAATGCTACGGTCCCTTTTCCTACAAGGGTACATTTTGACTTGTTTCCCATATTAATTTGGAAGTCCATCCGTTCTTCTTGATAGCTAGAGAAATGATCTCTTTCTCCATTCATATGGGCTGAAGCCCCACTATCAATATACCAATCATCTGATGATGCAGTGCTAGATAAGCACACACATTCCTTTTCTAGCCTAGAGGCCAACTCTGACAAAACTTGATCTTCCATCTTCTCTATGCTTTTCCCTTCCAGGACAATTTCTATAGAAGAAATGCATAAGCCCTTGGGTGTACGATTTTCTGCCAAGGCAGCACCACGAATCCCCTTTGGCGTTGTCCCTCCTGCTTCCTTGCCTAACCTTTGCTCTGATAGCATGGGAAAATTTCAACTTGAAATTCTACTGCATTATCTGATGTTATTTCTTCTAATTATTATTCAGAAATAAGTTATTTGCAAAAATTTCTTCAGTAAATATCGAAATAAATTCAAATGCAGACTTCACCATATAATTACTGAGCAAGACAATAAGGAAAATACTAGCACACGAATAATAGATATTTTGGACAATTGTCCCTGGAAAAACCCAATGTGGGAAAACTAGTGCAGCAAATGAGGGTTTCTATTATTTAGCAGAATCTTCTTGTACAATTTACAATCAACAGTGATGAAGAGAAATTCCTTATGAAAACACTGGAGAAATTCCTCACAAAATAATCAGATGAGAAACGACCCCGGAAGGACCCTCCTGAGCCTCCTGCATCAGCACTGCGCTGGCTCTGTGTGGGGACTGTATAGAACTGCATCACCCTTTTGCGCTGCTCCCTCCCAGCTTCTGCGTTGTCTCTTCCTGGCACTGATTCACCTGCTCCTGCACCCCGGATCGTTGTTGAACCCTCTCTACCTGTCCTCCACCTACTACTCTTCCTCTGAGTCGATTTTCTCTTGCCGAACTTCGACCACTAAGAAAATCGATTTACTCAGGCAATCGAGTATCTGCTCTAATGTGTTTTCCAAATGACCCTCGAGTCTTCTTTTATAGTCTTCTCGTTGAGATATCAACGACCGAGATTAGATCTCTAATCAACACTAAGATCATAACTTGACTTGATCTGTGTTTTCTAGAAGATTCACACTCTGTTTTATTCATGCCCTTTAATTATTTAATTTCCCTAAGTTTAGACTTGGGGTCACCATTAAAATAATTAATTATTTTAATAAAACATGTTCCGAGTGGAATTTCCACAGACGATTTCTGGGTTCTTTGGAATACATGGGTCTAAGCCTCTTCACAAAATTTGAGACTTAGAGCACTTTTGATGCTACCAAAAATCAACACTTGACCCACAATCATGCATTAAACCTTCACAATATTGTCTCAACATAATTCCTCTTATTCAACTAGAATTTCTTGTTTACCAAATCTCTTTAATTTCCATGCCCAGAATAAAATCTGTAGTATCAAAATCTTTCATGTCAAATTTAGAGGACAACTAAGTTTTCACATCCTTGATTATTTCCTTCTTGTTTCCAATTAGTAACATATCATCCACATAGAAAACCACATAAATAAAATGTTCACCAATTAATTTGGAATACAGACAATGATTAGCTTTGGTCCTTGTGAATCAAAGCCCTAATATACAAGTATCAAACTTTTAACACCACATCCTTGGAGACTGTTTTATAATCCATATGGGGACTTTTTCTGCTTGCAAACCAAGTCTTTCTTTCTATTCAATCCAAAACCTCGGTTGTTTCACGTAGATTTCTTCTTCCAAATCCCTGCATAGGAATGATGTCTTTACATCCATCTATTTTACTTCAAGAACAAAAGCAACAACAATAACAACAGACAAAAAAAAATCCTAATAGAACTTAAGTTAGCAACATGAGCAAAAATTTCGCCAAAGTCAATTCCCTCACCTAGGAATAACTTTTTACTACTAATTGAGCTTTGTACTTCTCCACTTTACCTTCTGCATTCAACTTCTTCTTCAACAACCACTTGCTACTAAAGGGCTTTATTTCATATGGAAATTCAACTAGATCCCAAGCATCATCCTTATCCAATGTTTCCAATTCTTCAACCATGGCCTTCTTCCAAAGTTTACCATCTTTTTAGTCCATTGCCTCAATAACAATTCAAGGACAATTATCAATAATAGACAAAGCAAAACTAGAACAAAAATTACGTGAAGCATACATTTATAATTTCCTTCTTTCCCAAATTGATCTCCTCCATGCTGGAGCATGAGGTTCTTCTTCTAAACCATGTTCCTCTGTTGAGTCTCATTCTTTTTTCCTTGCAAGATAATGTGTTATTAACTTATTTGTTAAAAAATTATATATATGATGTTTCACTCGACATTTCCATTCTCAGGGATTCATGTTTCTAGCCATACTCGTTTCAAAAACTTCCAAATGTTTTCACATTTTGTGCAACTTAGCTTGAATTTAAATTTACCAAAAACTTCTGATTTCTTCTAGAGGAAATATATTCATGTGTTCCTCAAGAAATCACCTATGAATGAAACATAGTACACATATTTACCTAATGATGGAATATGCATAGGTCCAAAGTTCCAAACACATAACTTTGTACTAACTTCAAATTTCCCTTTGCTCTTGAAACACCTTATGAGAATCTTACCCCATTTTGCATACCATATATGCAATGTTCACAGAAATCAAGATTTGTAGTGCAATTAAACATATCTTCAACCATACCTTTACTTTGTAATGCTCAAAGGCCTTTCTCTTCAATATATCCAAATCTTTAATGCCATAACATTGTCTTTTCTCCAGAAATGATTGGAGTTATGTCTTCTTCATTTCCTCCCTTAGAAACGATGGAACTATTACACCCACCGCTGGCAATGCTTCCCAACAACTTGTAAAGAATTCTAGTTCCAACACCCCTTAGCAACATTATTTCTCCTAGAAGCCTCCTGCATGTTTCCCTTTCAAACACGGTATTTACACTTGCATCACTCATCTTGCTTCCCAATATCAATTTTCTAGCCAACACTAGAATGTGTAGCATGCCAAGGAGTGTTATAATCCTTCCATCCTTGAGCATCCTCTTGACTTTTCCTCGTCCCGTGTTTTTGGCTATCAAGTCATCTCCTAGGAAAAAATCACCTCCATCATACCTTTCATATTTGCAAAACTTCTCCCTATGAAGAGTCATATGAAAAGATGCGCCTAAGTCGATCAACCATACATCTCTACATGCATGCTTGAAGAAGCCAAGTACACTTCCCCTCCTTCCTCTAAAAAGGTCTTCCCTTCTATGGAGGGACCATTATCAGATCCCTTCCCTCACTCTCAACACTTTGAGTCTATAATTCTTCTTGCAATGCCCTTCTTTACCATATTTCCATCATTTCTTTAAGAATTTTCTAGAGATTTAGATCTACCTCTAGATCTATGTCACAAGGTTCGCCGAACTTCAACCTTGAGGTTTGAAATTTGGTGAACCTAATTTTTTTTGGGGTTCTACGAACCTCATCAAACGTCATGCTAAAGCACTATCGCGAATTATACCTTTGATTTATTGTACAAGAAGGGTGTTCAACTCTTTATTGACTATCTATTGTGGGTGTTAGATACTGATCCCAGTGGATGATAGTCTTTCTAAGATGGTCAATACAATGTTGCCTTTGTTTATACTATGAAAGAAAATGTCATTGATTGTATGCATTCACTCATTTAATCAATTATTTTGAGAAAACAATTGATCCACTAAATTGGTTAAGGCCCATTGATCAAGTCCACAACTCAAGCTCATAATTTATCCTTGTAGTTTTGAAGTCCATCATAACATATTTTATGTTTATTGATGTTGGTTTCTTGTTAAATTTGGCAACTAGGGCCAAACTCCATGTTGCACTGCTCATATGATGGAGATGATATTTTGTTGGATTCCGTCCGAAGAAGAGGTACAATATTGATCTAAATATCATCTTGTTTGGATGAGCAGAACTTGTAATTTGAATTTATTTTTCCACACATGTGCAATTTGTCAAGGTTGGCCAGAATCGTAATGTAGGCTCACAAGCCCCAAAAGATGTGTCACACACCCATAGTCATGGTTATAAAAAGGAGAGACATCATGCTCAATTCATCATTCACTCATCTCACACATCTCTCTCTCATCTTAATGGTTTGTACAACCTTAGAGGCTTCTCTCTTTCCTCCACATGTGTGAAACAGGAAGCTGCATTTTCGAACTGTTTTTAGGGCCTTTCTAGCAGCATTGACTTTGGGTCAACTCTCACTATTTAACTGTGTTTTCAAGGCAAAAAATACGATCTTAAGAGGTTGTAGCTGGAGCCACAAAAATCAAGGTCAAAATGTTGACTTTGACCGCAGCATTGACTGTTGTTTTGACCGCAGAGTTTGACATCTGCGTTGACCAATTTTGTGGATTGCTTTGGGTTGAGTGTGACTTTGACTGAAGGTCGAATTTGACCAAGTTTGACCGAGCTTGATTGTAGGTTGAATTGCTGGTTTGACCAGTGAAGTCTTTGCTAGCTAGGGCATCCTGTTGACTGTTGTAAAATACATTTTCTCTCTCTCTGCTGAATAAAAAGAATTATAAATTCTTGTGTCTCGTCTTGGCTTGTCTTCTATCGATTTATTTTATGTTCTATCAGCATTTACTTTCAATGGTTATGTGATTGCAAATCTGAAATTGAATTGGGCTAATAAGAAGATTGAAGTAAACTGCTCTAAGCATAGAACATACCATGGTCAACTAAAATTAGCATGGTATCAGATCTAAGATGAAGACAAAGCCCAAGCAAAAGTGAGAAGAGCAATCACCGAAGTCGAAAAGACAAGGACCAGGATAAATGGCTTCCTCATCATACTTCAAATCTGATGACAAGTTGGCTGATAAGTCTGATTATCATGCTTGGAAAATGTCCTTGGATCTTACATTGGAAGAACAAGATGTTATAGATTATGTGCAGGGAAATATCAATGAGCCTTCATCAAATGCACCGACTGCCACTAAGACAAAGTACAAGAAAGGGGAAATAAAGGCGAAGAAGATCATCAGGGAATCTATTCATAAGCACTTAGCTGTTTTTATCTCCGAGTTGGGCACATCTAAGGAGATGTATGATAAGTTGGTTAGCATGTTCAGGGCTAGCAATGCTAATCAAATTCTATTTTTGAAGAACAAGTTGAAGAACATCAAGATGGACAAGGGAGAATCCATCCAATCATAATTCATGAGGCTCACCGAAATCAAGAATGATCTCTTAGCTATTGGAGAGGCCATAGATGATCGAGAGCTCACTCTCATTGCTCTTGGAGGACTTCCTCGGCCATGGTATGTATTCAATACTACTACTCTCAATAATAATATAATTCCTGATTTTGATAAATTGTGGACGAGATGCACTCAAAAGGAGACATGGATGATGGAGAGAGACTGCCCCTCTAATGTGAATGGAAGTGACCCTACTGTCTTCACCGCGCATGCAAAGAAGAGGAATAATGTTGGTCCGAGAAATCAAAATCATGGAAGAGTGGGTGCCAAAGGAAGAAACGGAAGATGTAACACTTGTAACAAATTTGGTCACTATGCAAGAGAGTACCCCAATAAAAGGGACTCTCCCGGAGATGATGACAACAACAACAACAACTTCAGGGGGAATGGGAATCAAAGGAACAACAGATTCAAAGGAAAAAGGAAGGCTCCCTCTGATCAAAATGGGAATGGAAATAGTCAACCTTTCAAAAGGTTAAGGAACTCCAGGTATGATGAATCCAATGTTGTTGATAATAAGAGAAATGAATATATTCTTATATCTGCCTTCTCTGTTGCATCTCCTTCTGACACCCTGGACAATTGGTTGATTGATAGTCGTGCCTCAAAGCACTTCACTGGATATAAGGAAGCCCTCTCTGATTTGATTGAAAAGGATACTAATTTGGATATTATCCTTGGAGACAATGCCACCTATCCCATGAAAGGGACAGGGACTGTGACCCTTCATCTAAATCAAGGTCAAGTCCTCTGTTTGCAAGATGTGTTGTACATACCTGACTTGAAGAAGAATCTAGTGTCTATCTTGACAATGGAAGACAAAGGATTCAAGGTGGCATTCATCGATGGAAAGCTATGCATTTGGAAGAGGAACTTCAAAGAAGCGTTCACTCTTGATTTTAGGGTTGACACACTCTATTAGGTTGGACGAAGTCGGCTAGGGGCCATGACATGTAACACAACTCTTCAATCCGAGCTATGGCACCTGAGATTTGCATACCTTCATTACAAAGCCCTTCCTGAAGCAAGGAAGCTGGTGACAAGGATGCCTAATTTCAAAGATGATCATGAAGGTGTATGTTAGGGTTGTGCCAAAGGAAAGCATTCACGGGGACCATTCCCCTCAAGTGTCACGAAGACATCTGATATTTTGCAATTGATACATTCTGATCTATTTGGTATGCTGCCCGCAACATCCTTGGGAGGATGCTTATATTATATCACTTTTATAGATGACCTCTCCCACAAAACTTGGATATACTTTTTGAAGAAGAAGGACAAAGCATCCAAGTGGTTCCGTACCTTCAAGGCCTTGGTTGAAAATCGAATAGGGAGTAAGATCAAAATTTTGAGGACCGATAATGGAACCAAGTATGAGTCGAATGAATTTAATGACTAGGGAAGCTGGCATTAAGAGGGAGACCACCACTATGTATACTCCCGAACAAAATGGTGTTGCTGAAAGGAAGAATAGAACCATTTTGGAAGTTGCCCGTGCCATGCTTTATGACCAAGGTCTTCCAAAGTTCCTATGGGGAGAAGCTACCAACACTGTTGTGTATGTTCAAAATAGATGCCCACATTTTGCCTTGGACTCCAAAACTCCCGAAGAAGTCTTCTCTGGTAAGAAGCCCGATGTCTCTCATTTTAGAGTTTTTGGAAGTCCCGTTTATTTTCAGGTGCCGAAAGAAAAGAGAAGCAAGTTGGATGCTTCTAGAATGAAGGGAATGTTTGTGGGCGACAGTGAAACCTCAAAGGCATATAGAATCTATGTGTTTGGTCAAAGAGAAGTGGAGATATGCCATGATGTCACCTTCGACGAAGATGCTGCCCTCAAGAAGGTTAGAAATCTTCCTATCTCAAAGGAAGACAAAGAAGAAGAAGAAGCTGGAAGGCAGGAAGAACTGAAGGATGAACAGATGCCCGAAGTTGAAGGTCTCATGGATCCTATAGATCCACCTTCTTCAAATAAAAGAAGACCCTCATGGCTTAGAGACACTCTCAAAGATGTCGAGAGACATATTGCTCCAAGGGGAACATTTCGTGAAAGTAAGAAGCCGAATAGGTACCAAGGGTACCTAGTAGCCATGAGAACCATTGTACAATCTGAGCCTTGAACATTTGAAGAATCCATGAAGCATCAAGTTTGGAAGGGATGTTATGCACGAGGAATATGAGTCTCTCATGAAAAATGATGTCTGGGATGTGGTCCCTAGACCAAAGGACAAATCTATTGTCACCTCGAAATGGCTCTACAAGATCAAGCATGGAGTCAATGGAAGTGCTGAAAAGTTCAAGGCAAGATTCGTTGCTCGAGGCTTTTCGCAGAAAGAAGGAATAGATTATGATGAAACATTTGCACCTGTTGCACCACCATCTGATCAATCATTTCCCTTGTTGCATCGCAAGGATGGAGTCTACATCAGATGGATGTGAAGACTGCCTTCTTACATGGCTCAATCAAGGAAGAGGTCTATGTGGAACAACCTCTGGGGTTCGAAGTTCGAGATAGAGACACACATGTATGCAGGTTGAAGAAAGCCCTCTATGGGTTGAAGCAAGCCCCCGGGGCTTGGTATGAGAGGATCAATAGCTACTTGGTGAAGTTGGGCTTTACTCGAAGTGATGCTGATCCAAACCTTTATTTTGAGGTTGATAATGACAAACCTCTCATTTTGGTTCTCTATGTGGATGATCTCTTCCTGACAGGTGTTGACCCTCTCATTCATCAATGTAAGAGGGAGCTAGCTTCTAAGTTCGAGATGGACCTAGGACTGGTGCACTATTTCCTAGGCTTGGAGGTCTAGCAAAAGCCAGGTGAGATTTTCCTTTCTCAAGAAAAATATGTTGTGAAGCTGCTAGAGAGATTTGGGATGGTGGACTGCAAGTTCGTGACTACTCCGATGGAACTCAACTTTAAGAAGTTGTGTGGAAGTGTTGCTAGGCCCGAGTTGGGAAATCCCACCGAGTATCGTCTGTGAAAATTTCTGAATATTACTTTATGCAGAAACCCTACTATTAATTCTGCTTATACTTCTCCTACTTAATCAAGTTATTAATGCTAAAAATTTAGATTAGCATCAAAGTAAACACATAAAGTTCTTCACCGATTCAGATGTAAACAAAAAAATACATGCACACAAACAAAGTGACATAAGATTTTCTACACAACTGTCCCCGGAAAAACCCAATGTGGGAAAACCAGTCTTCTAGATGTTGCAAGGTTTATATTATTAAGTAGATCTTGAATACAGCAAATCTGGGCACCTTACTGGTTAACCCGACAGAGAAAATAAGATCTGCAGCAATACCTATTGTTCTAGAGACTGAAAACTGGACTGATTCACAACCTCAAACGGGATTTACAAAACTCAGCCCCTTTCTGCCTCTACAAACCCCAATGCTGATCTAAAGTTGTTTGTGTCAGCCCTGCTAGCCTCTGTGT
The DNA here is from genome assembly GCA_034641835.2 of Pinus albicaulis. Classification (NCBI taxonomy): domain Eukaryota; kingdom Viridiplantae; phylum Streptophyta; class Pinopsida; order Pinales; family Pinaceae; genus Pinus; species Pinus albicaulis. Next base: position 599,304,291 of record CM076572.1, read on the forward strand.
GCCCCTGCACTGCTCATGAGAGGGTTGCGTAACCCCAGACTAGGTGACGTAGTCCTTACGCTGCCTTGGTTGGCCCTGCGTAAGCCTGGATGGCCTCCTACTGCCTCTGTGTTGCCCTTTCAGGGCCTGCGTAGCGGCTGAAACCCTATGCACTGCGCAGATGCTGCGTAGCCTCTGCTTCCTCTGCGTTGCTCCTAGCTGTTGCTTCTCTGCCTCTTACTGACTCGGCTCTAGGATTAGATCATCCCCTTAGCCAATACTACCCCTCACTGCAGCTGAAACACTTCTGGAAATTCTTAGCAAACCACGCCCTAGAATTTCAGCTTAGTCTCAGTGCTCTGCCTCCGTGTGTGTTCTCCAACTGACCCCAAGCCTTTTCTTTATACTTTTCTCGTTGGGAAACCAACAACCATAATCTAATCTTGAATCGATGGCTAAGATTAAAAGAAAGCTTGATCCGTGTCACTTAAGTCATTTCCATCACATGCTTAAATTATTTACCTTTAATATTTTAATTTTCCTAAGTTAGACTTAGGGTCCTTAATTAAAAATATTAATTAATTAATTATCTCCCAAACTGGATGGAATTTCTCAAATCCCTTTTTGGGTCTTGGAGATCTCATGTACTCTTGTCCCTCCACAAATTTTAAGAGCTAGAGCACATTCAATGCTACCCCTACACATCAAAAGTTCAACACTCCCTCTTAGCAAGTAATGCACTCAAGCACGACACTTCACCCCGAAGGCTGTACTGATATCTAGTGTGGATCTCTGCACTGATGCTTGGCTTGCTGCCCTTCATCACTGCACTACTGCTGCCATTCTGTACTACTGCCCATGACGTTGCCACCGCCACTACCACATATGTTCTACAACTCCCTCTTAATCTATTGCATCGTGCTGCCAACTGCTACACTGCAACTCAGTTGCTGAGAGAAGCAACTGAAAACTCCTGCCCAATCTTTGACAGACAAGTCAGTTGGGTTGCATCCTCAACACTGAAGCTCCATAAGTTGTTGCTTTGCGCTCTCCTCCTGAAGCCACTGCGCTGCTCCAGCTCTGCTCTACGTAAGCCAGCCTGCACTACGCTGCTGAAGTCACATCAAACCCCTCTGCGTTGCACTGCCACGTTGCTGCTGCATCTGCACTGCACTGCTCCCTCTCAGCATCTAGCTTCGCCTCTGCTCCATCCGTGATCTTTTGCACCCACTGCTCCACTTGTCCCGCTACCGTCTTAAGGCTCCTGTAGCTCGTATGTGATCTAAGAGTTGAGCTACTCAAGGATCCCGCCACCACTCTGTAGCTGCTCTATAGATCCATGTCACCCCACCTCTTCTCTAGAGGTACATGAGCGCTCATGGCTACGTCATCTTCAGAGCCTTCATCCGCCACAGCAGCCTTGGAGGTAGAAGCTTCCTTGCCCTTCTTCTTCTAAGGACAATTGTTGGCGAAATGTCCTAGTTTGCCACACTAGAAACACTTGATCTTGGATAGATCACGCTTCTTCCTCCCTTGCTGCCTCTTTGATGCCAAGGCTGCATCTTCTTCCTCTTCCTTCTTTACCTTACTGGATCTGGTGCTTTGCTGCCTCTTGGTGAACCGATAGAGTTCTTCTTGATGAAGGATCGCCCACATACTGTCCCAGTTGGGAAGGTCCGCATTGCCCAAGATACTTTGGACAAAAGTTTCCCAGTCCTCTGTGACCGCATTGAGTGCAATCCTCACCATCACATCATCCTCCACTTGCACTCCCATGGCAGTTAACTGATCCCTGATCGACTATAGTCTGAAAAGGAAGAGCTCAATTTCTTCTCCCTTGGCCATCACGAATAACCGCATCTGATTCTCCAGAAGCATTCTCCTCTGGACAGATCTACCCTCATATAGGGCAGTTACGTGTTTCCACATCTCATTAGTCGTCTTCTTATCAGCTATATGTGGACAACATGATCCTTAACCCCGTCCATGATGAAGCGCTTGGCATGTGTCGCTGCTTCATTATGCTTCGCTAGGAGAAGAGTATCGGTTGGCGTGGCCAGGACTTTTTTTGCATGCTCCCTCAGATCGTATGCCTCCATGACCACCAGGATTATGGCCTTCTAGACTGCAAATATGGACAGACCGTCCAACCTATCCTGATCACGTAGTCCATGAGGTGCCATCTGCTCTGTCGGAATAGCTCTTCCTCTCCCCGCTTCTCAAATGAAGCTCTGATCTAGGGTCCTTGTTGAAAAGGCACCCTCTGCTCCCTCTTGCAACTGATTTCCTCAGAAATCTTCCAAACACAATGAATCAGCTCTCTTCGATCCTTTGATAAATCTACAAATTTATTTTGCTAGAAATCCTCTGAGAATTTGTTCTCCTCCCGCTCTTTGTCAACTAGTGCTTAGGCTAAATTATGAATCTCCAGAAATTTAACCCCACTAGCAACTACTGAAGCTCTGCAGCACTGCTTCCGGCACTTCTGCATCAGCCACAGCCTCAAGACTACGTCACCCTAGTTGGCCTCTGCGTGAGCAAATAGTCCCAGCATTGTCTCTGCGCTGCCTCTGCACAGTAAGTACGTGGGCCTGTGTGGAGACTGCATGAATCTGGTCTCTGCATGGCTCTGCTTCCCTCTTCTATTGCGTTGTCCTTTCTGGTCCGACTTTCTGCGGCTGCTGTTGCTTTCTTTGTTGCTTCCTGCAGCAAATATTCTTCAATCTTCTTGCTAATGATTCAGCTAGATCTGCAATCGCTTAGATACGATGTGAAAATTTCTGAATATTACTTTATGCAAAAACCCTACCGTTAATTCTAGTTATACTTCTCCTACTTAATCAAGTTATTAATGCTGAAAATTCAAATTAACATCAAGTAAACACATAATGGTTCTTCACCCATTCAGATCTAAACAAAAAAATACATGCACACAGATTAAGTGACACACAAGATTTTCTGGACAATTGTCCCCGGAAAAACCCAATGTGAGAAAACCGGTCTTTTGGCTACTGGAGGGTTTATATTATTAAGTAGATTCTAAATACAGCAAATTTGGGCACCTTACTGGTTAACCCGACAGAGAAAATAGGATCTGCAGCAATACCTGTTGTTCTGGAGACTGAAAACTAGATTGATTCACACCCTCAAAAGGGATTTACAGAACTCAGCCCCTTTTTGCCTCTAGAAACCCCAGCGCTGCTCTGAAGTTGCCTGCATCAGCCCTGCTAGCCTTTGCGTGCCCCTACGCTGCTTAGGAGAGGGTTGCGTAACCCCGGACTGGGTGACGCAGTCCTTACGCTACCCTGGTTGGCCCTGCGTAAGCCTGGATGGCCACCTGCTGCCTCTACGCTACCATTTCAAGGCCTATGTAGCGGTTGAAACCCTCTGCATTGCGTAGCTGCTGCGTAGCCTCTGCTTCATCTGCACTGCTCCTTGTTGTTGCTTCTTTGCCTCTTGCTGACTCTTGGCTCTGGGATTAGATCATCCCCTTAGCCAATACTACCCCTCGTTGCACCTGGAACACTTTTGAAAATTCTTAGCAAACCACGGTCGTCTCAGTGCCTTGCCTCCGTGTGTGTTCTCCAACTAACCCCAAGCCTTTCCTTTATACTTTTCTCGTTGGGAAACCAACGACCATGATCTAATCTTGAATCGATGGCTAAGATTAAAAGAAAGCTTGATCCATGTGACTTAAGTCATTTTCATCACATGCTTAAATTAATTACCTTTAATATTTTAATTTTCCTAAGTTAGACTTAGGGTCCTTAATTAAAACTATTAATTAATTAATTATCTCCCAAACTGGATGGAATTTCTCAAATCCCTTTCTGGGTGACAGGTCTTTGAGATCTCATGTACTCTAGTCCCTCCACAAGTTTTGGGAGCTAGAGCACATCCAACGCTACCCCAACACATCAAAAATTCAACATCGTCAACTCGTGGGGGCCTTGATGTTTTTAGTGAACTCTCATCCGGACGTATGTTTTGTAGTGAACACATTGAGTCAATACATGGTCAAGCCTCATCACATTCACTGGATTGGTGGCAAGAATCTCTTGAGATATCTCTAGGGCACAATCAACCATGGGCTGAGATACACTGCCAGGATTATGAGGCTCCATGCATATATTGATGCCAATTGGGCAGGCAGTGTGGTGGATCGTAAAAGCACATATGGATGTTGCTTCACCCTAGGTTCTGCTTCAATCTCCTAGATGAGCAGGAAGCAAAAATCGATTGCTTTGAGCACCGCCGAGGCCAAATACATTGCAGCAAGTATGGCCTGTTGTGAAGTTATTTGGTTGAGAAATATCTTTCGTGAGTTGTTTGGGCATGCGCTGGATACCACCGTGATCCTTTGTGACAACCAAAGTGGGATTCGTCTTTCTAAGAATCCTGTGTTCCACGACCAATCTAAGCATATTGATATTAGGTACCACTTTGTCTGGGACATGTTATAGCGAGGCGCCGTAAGGCTCCATCACATTGGAACTGATGAGCAAGTCGCAGATATTCTCACGAAGCCCCTAGGGGAAGGTCAAATTCTTAACCTTCCATGAGAAGCTTGATATCGTGGACAAACCCTATTGTGAGGGTCTCGCTTGAGTTGGACTATGAGCTCTGAGAGCTCCAAGGGGCTTGGGGATATCTACTTGGAGCTATAAGCAACCACAGGGCTAAGTTCGCCTTACCTTGTTGGTGTGCTCTTTCCCCACCACTATGATATTGGGTTGGTTCACCCTCTCTTTGATCTATGCCCCAAATGCATCCTACCCATGTAGTCCGGGACTCATGGGAATTACCTCTCATCAGGCCAATAAATTGGGAAATGAGGATAGAGACCAATAGCATTACCGATGGATGCATCGGATATTGCCTTACTCTCTATGTCTAGGATGGGATGTGTCCAACAACTTGATCTAGGATCAAGTCTGGTTGAGGTTTTTACCTCTAAACTGACTTCGGGTTAGTGGAGAGTGACAAAGTCCTTGTGACTCACTCTCGATCATATTTTCTTATTATAGCAAAGCAGAGACAGCAGGATGACATAGGATTGCATGATGATATATGGAGTACATGATGGTACTGGATGATAGGATTGCACAGATGGACAGATGGAGTTCTCCCTGGTTGAGAGGGAGTGTTAAATTTGGAAACTAGGGCAAAACTCCATGTTTCATTGCTCATATGATGGAGATGATATTTTTGTTGGAATCCTCTTTCGGAGAAATGCAAGATTGATCTAAAGATCATCTTGTTTGGATTGAACAAAACCTGTATTTTGAAATTATTTTTTCACACGCGCAATTTGTCAAGGTCGGCCAGAATTGTAATGTAGGCTCACAAGCCCCAAACAATGTGTCACACACCCACAGTCATGGATATAAAAAGGAGAGACATGATGCTCATTTCATCATTCACTCATCTCACACATCTCTCTCTCATCTTGATTGGTTCGTACAACCTTGGAGGCTTCTCTCTCTCCTCCACATGTGTGAAACATGAAGCTACATTTTCAGATTGTTTTTAGGGCTTTTCTGGCAGCGTTGACTTTGGGTCAACTCTCATTGTTTGACTACGTTTTCAAGGTAGAAAATTCGATCTGAAGAGGCCGCAGCTAGAGGCACAGAAATCAAGGTCAAACGTTGACTTTGTCCATAGCGTTGAATGTTGTTTTGACCGTAGAGTTTGACTTCTGTGTTGACCAATTTTGTGGATTGTTTTGGGTTGAGTGTGACTTTGACTGAAGGCCGAATTGCTTGATTGGAGGTTGAAGTTTTGGTTTGACCAGCAAAGCCTTTGCTGGCTAGGGCATCCTGTTGACTGCTGTAAAATACATTTTCTCTCTCTCTGCTGAATAAGAAGAATTATAAATTCTTATGTCTCTTGTCTTGGCTTGTCTTCTGTCAATTTATTTTATGTTCTATCAGCATTTACTTTCAATGGTTATGTGATTGCAAATCTGAAATTGAATTGGGCTAATAAGAAGATTGAAGTACACTGCGCTAAGCATAGAACATACCATGGTTAACTAAAATTAACATTTCTACTATTTTATGTTATTTTGTGTTTATATCAATGTTTTGAACATCGCGATTTTTTCACAGAAACGATTTAATCGCCGATTTTTTCGGCGATTTTTATATTTTAAAAATTTCGTGAAAAAATCGCGATTTGACCTGAAAAAATCGTTGGCCCGTCAAATAGCGACCCAATAACACGCAAATTCGATTTTTTTTTGTCATTTTTGTCGACAGAGGTTAAGAAATAGAGCTAAGGAGGAGGAGAACTCATCTTGAGAGGACACAATCTGCCTAATGAACGGCCCAGATTGACTAGAAATTACTATACTTTTACAAGGCAATTTTACATCTGTTTTTAGCTTCGGGGGTACTGCCCCCGAAACCCCCCGCCAAGGGGGGGGCTCCATAAAGTCGTAGCTGCCCCCCCTGGACCCCCCAGGCAGCATTTAATTACGAGCGGCGTTGCCGCCCCATTAAGGTACAGGGGTCCAATGTTGTGATACAAAATAAACAAGATAATCAGGCTCCACAACCAATAGAGAGGCCTATCATGGAGTCAACCCCTGATTGGATAGAGTAGGAGGTAGTGGAGGGGGAGGAGGAGGAGGAGGAGGAGCAACAGCAGGAGGAGGAGGTGACACCACCTACCCCTATTACCGGTAGAGGACGTGGTCTGCCTCCTTTAGCTCCTGGTGCTTTAGGTTCTGGTGCTTCAGGTTCTAGAGCACAACAGAGTCCATTGCCAGCCCTGCCAGCGTCTTCGTCTAGAGGGAAATTTGTTACATTTTCTCGCAGGAGGGGCAGAGGAAATAAGTAGTATAGGTTATTTGGTGCATTCCTTTGTATATAACATTATGACTCGTGATATGAGATACATTATTTTTTTTTTTGTTGATATTTTGAGGTTGAGTTGAGACTCAGGACTTAGTATTCAGGACATGATTCACTATTATGTGTGATGTAGCACTAGACATGATATTACACATCTTATATATTAGTTTTTTTTTCATATTTATGTGCCAATGCATTTATTTTATGTTGTGGGTGCTTTAGATATTAAAAAAATTGAAAAAAATGAATATTTTTGTATGTGCCGATTTTTTCCCAATTTTTACCGATTTTTCCCGATTTTTTCCCCTCGCCGATTTAATCCCGATTGCGACTTTCAAAACATTGGTTTATATATATATAAAGAGAGAGAGAGAGAGAAATGAACCTAGTGACGAACTTCATTTGAACCTCACCAAAAAATCCGAATTCAAACCGAACCTAATCATTGTGAAACCCAAATTTGAACTCGAACTGTGAGACTCATCTCTAGATTTAGATCTCTCACTTGAGCACTTATTTTTATTTCTATCTAGGGAATGTCCTCTTACAAATAAGGCATTTGTGTTTTCACCATCCATGTTTTTCTTCCTCACTTTGCCCGATAACAAGGTTGTGACCACATCATCGACCACATCAGCGAAACTTGAAGTGGTTGCATTACTCCTTGTAGCTACAACTAGACTATCCCACGAGTTTGGTAAAGAGCACAATAAATTGATATACTTATCTTCAGCAGAAATCTTAATATCAAGAGACAATAATTGAATTGCCATAGTGTTGAAGGCATTTATATGCTCTATAATAAAGTCTCCATCATTCATCCTCGGGTTGTACAACTTCTTTAGTAGAAAAAAAAATTGTTTTCCAAAGACTTAGATGATGCAAAGCCCCTAACTTATCCCATAATGCCTCTGTTATACCTTCTCCCAAAACATTCAATAATATTAAGTCTAACATACACAACTAGATTGTACTCTTTGCCTTCCTACTCAACGTTTTCCATTCTTTTGTTGACATTCTCATAGGTACATTACCTAGATCCGTAGCCATCTTGAGCTTCCACAACTCAAGACTTTGCCCATTATAATTTTTTATTTCTATTTTCGAACTACTTGCCATAATTTTCCAACACGAGAATCGCCACTACAAAGCTCCCACTGAAATCAATCTTATCACAAACCCAAGATAATTGATCCCTTAGCTACAAAGGCATCCCCCTAAAGCTAATAACCACTCTGATACCAAATTTGTACACTTTGCAAAAAAAATGCACACATAAATGCTTTATAAACAGAAAATTAAACAATGGCAATCACACATAATACTTAGAGATTTACCTTGGAAACCCTTAATTGAGATGTCGACGTGGGTAGCTTGGGCAAGTACTATAGTGTCTAGGTGTGTAGAAGCTACGCAATATCTCCTTGGCACACTTGCTCAAATGTGAGCAACTTGCTATTGTAACTTAGCCTAAGTTAGACTTAGGAAAGCATATAAGTATTATGTTGGCTTATTGAGCTACATTAAACTTAGGAAAAGTATTAAAAGTAAATTACTTTAGTGATTATGTTTTAATCTTAGCCCTTGATCTCAAGTGAGATGAGATCTAATCTCGGTCGTCAATCACTTTGGAGATTAGGGTTAGGAATTTAACTCAATGTAAACTTATAAAAGTAAGGCTAGGGAAAAGGAGAACAAATTGAGAGAGGATTCATAGTGAGAGTTGGGTCAGAGGAAGGGGCAGTAAGGTGAACTAGATCAGCCAAGGAGGGTTTGATTAGCTAGATCAAATCTAGTGGTGTATGTAATTCTTAGTTGGGCCATTTTCCTAGGAAGGGAGCCCACGTAAGTTCAAAACTTAAATGAAGAACTGTGATTGGAAAAATGTGTCATTTATGTGATTGAGATTGGTAAATTTGCTTTCATTGATATTAATTTTGTTAGTAACCCTAGCTGGTGCTTTTATTCAATAGACATAAATATGCTCAGAACTAACTGCTAGTTTGCTAGGGGAAGAAAACCTAAAATGGGAAAACCAACAAAATGTTTAAAGTGCCATCTATAATTGTCTTCATCATATAACTTCATCATTTACAATATAATATATAGAATCTTGTGGCATCCAAAACTCTAATCCATTGACCCATATAAGATTCCTTGATCAAAATTACATTATAATGGGCCAAAAAACCATTTTCTGAAAAACACCCAAACGAGCCAAAAAGTAACCCCAATTTTTTTTCTCAAGGGCTCCACCCCAACCCACCTTGCTCCCATAATAGTGTACAATACATGAGGCCAATCATGCAAAGGATATAACACATACCCAACAACTTTAAGTTTATTTACAGGTCGATGTCCTCTACATCATTTCATGATCTGACAAAACATTAGAGGATTATTTTCTTGTCTCATATCAGAGTATAATAATAAGCATACCAATATCAAAAAGCTATCAATGCTTCTAACACAAATTTACCATAAATGCAGTCAATACAGACCAACACATAGGTATCATTATGCATATCAATGTTGGCGACCAATAGCAATAGACATACTAAAACAATCATCTTCAATGTTAGGACCTCAAAGCAATAAAATGTTCTCTATTGTGTGATACCAAAAATTTAAGTCATTGATTTCAAGAACCATGTTAGGTCTTCCATAATAAATTTATCTAAAATACAAGCCATACAATCCAGTAAATGGATGAGAATCGCCATATTAATAAGAGTGGCCAAGAACAACAACGCAAAAATAATAGTCAATTCTTTAACTTCATGGAAAATAAAGAGTACTACCTAAAACAAAACGCTAGCTGAATAATCCAAAATAATTATGTTGAAGGCATTTCTTTAGGGGAGCATATCTCTCAAAACCATTCACCATACAAAACTTGTCAGCATTTACTACTTACATGAATGCTTTGGATTGTCATGTGTTGTAATAATTGCAACACCACATAGCATCAGTAATAGCGATGCACAACAAGCCTTCTTACATGGCTTGCACGCACATGGTCATGGGGATAATGAAGTTGACGGCCATTGATCTAACTTTGTGGCACCCAAGTGAATTTCGGTGTTACACCACATGGTGTTAGTAATAGCCATACCCGACATGCCTTCTTGCATAGTCTCCAAGCTTGAAGTCGTGGAAATAATGAATTTGGAAGCCATTGATCTAGCTATGTGGCATCCAACTGGATTGTGATTCCTTTCCAGGTATGCCAACACCCATGCTGATCACTTCCATGAAAAAGTGTTGGAAATATAAATAGTTTCGGTCTTCATAATTGTTGTTGTACTCATTTCAATATGTATCTTATGTAACAAACAAAAGAAGAAAAGAAAAAGGTTATTATTAAAAAGCATGGGTTCCATGCTCATTATTGATGGTCTTCTAAGTAAAAGCATGTTCTTCATGCTTCTAGGGTTTTTTAGGTCATAAGATTTATTGTCATGAGTCAAAGGAGTCAACATCATGTTTATAAGATCCTTCCAGGAAAAATGTAATTGGAAAAAGAATTATTTTTTAGTCTAGAAAGTTCTGGAAACTCCAAAAGTACAAGTCGGCCCTGGCAGCTTCAAGTCAGCCTAAAGAAGGGAACTCAACCCCTTGGAAAGGCTATATAAAGGAGCAGTTCGGCCTTATTTAGCACTCTCTCATCCAAAAAAAGTTCGCTCTCACAAGAAAAAGTTTGATCTATAGCTCGGATCCAAGAGAAAGGAAGAGCGAAGATCTAGAAGGCAAGAGGAATCCAAGAAGGAAGCTAAATATTTGTTTTTGGGCTCTATCTCTCTCACATGTGTGAAATCTAGGGTTTTTGTAGCTTCCAAGAGGGGCTGAAATTTCAAATCCAAGTTGCAGGAAGAGTGAGTATTCTACCTGGACCTTGTTGATCTTAAAGGGACTTGTCTTGCTCAAGAAGTAGTGTTGGAAGAGGTTGTCTTAGGGTTTTGTTGTAGGAGCTACAAGGTCGAAGTTGCAGGTTGAATTGCAATATTGAAGCTGCCAGATCGAAGTTTTAATTTGAAGCTAGTTGGTGCAGAATCAAGGAAGGACTTGTTGGAGGGCTGACTTGGAACTTGGAAGAGGACTTGGTCTAGGGTTTGGGTCTTTGTTGTCTCATTTGAAGCAGATTCTATAAGAAGAGATGAGTTTTTCCGATTTTCACCTAGGAGGGGTTTTGCCCTCGCTGAGAGCCTAATTTATGTGTCCTATGTTGCTAGTATATTGTTCTTGGCATTTTTTTGATGAAAAGATCTAAATAAAGAACACAAGAATAATCAAGTTCACGAACAAGTATTAAGGTTAAGGAAAATTGAAATATAAGCTGCCACATTGCATTTTTCAACAAAAAGTACATCCCCTTCATTGCTAAATGATGCATGAAAGATATGTTAGAGATGATGGTGGAGTTCATAAGCATTCAACCTATGGACAATATGTCAAGCCAGTCATGCTTCTCCAACACATCACCAACCAATGTTAATTCATACACAAATATATCAAGCCTAGAAACATAAAATCAGTTTAAGATATGGAACACCGTATCTCTGAATTTGGGATCACACAGCTACTGGGCATGATATTCTTTTCTACTAATACTAATAATTATTATTTTTTTTGTTTTTGATACCTTGGGTTACATGTCACCCAATAAGACCATTTTTGTTGGCATTTGCATGAATCTCAATTCCATTGTGTGTTTCTTTTTTGTGTTAGTTACAAAGTTCTTGTGTGATTTGCATAACATGAGCATAAAATGAGCACAAGTAATAATATTTCACAATTATGGTGTGGGGGTGTTGGAGTTGATAGCAAGAAAAAAGGAAATGGATTTGAGTTTAAAGGCTTGTCGATGGGGTTCAAAGCAATGGCAGAGTTGTGTCAAAATTAAAACACAAAGTAACCAATAACTTCTACAATTACATACACAAATCATAGAGGATGAAAAATTAAAAATGGTTTTGTACGAGAAAATAAATAGTTGCATCGAACTAAGAGAGGCCCACCTGATTAAGTTACAAGCTCTTGCCATCTATGCATATATCTATACAATACCAAGCACTAGAAGTCATAATCATGGACTGCATACCACTATGAATTTATATATTTCTATTGAGTAGCAATAATTTTCTATATTGCATTGTCATATTTGCAATTGGAATCTCCTCTCCTAACTTCTCGTTACTGTAGCCTACATGTATTGAATAGAATATTATATTTGTATTTATGTGACCCTCTAGGATCAATGGCCTGCTCTTGGGCTAGGAAAAAATTCTAAAATATGTGCCCTAGAATTTTGATCCTAAATGGATTTTTTACTCATTCTATGGTGGATCGTGTTGACGTTTTGGGGCATCGGGAGTATTCTCACATTGTGGGGAAAGTGGGTTAAGTGATGGGACTTTGCACCCAAAGACCCATGGTATTGCACCCTTTGGAAAGGTACAAGGGTGAATGGTTCATTCTTGTAGTTGAAAAGAGAGCATTTTGTGGAGAAGAAGGTCGAGTAGGCCTCAGACCCCTTGAGGGTTGAGAAGACGTGTGGAAGGTGGTCGACAAGAGAGCATCTTGTGGAGGAGAAGACCAAGTAGGCCTCAGACATGTAGCTGGTTGATAGAACCCTTGGAGGACCAAGAGGGCTAAGAAGGCATGTGGAGGGTTGAAAGGGCTAAGAGGGCCTCAAATCTGTGGAGTAGGCCAAATAGGCCTTAGATATGGAGCAACAAAGGGAGCTATGTATGAAGACCGAGCAAGAAAACAGAGTTGTGCGGGAGCATGAGACATTGAAAGAGGTATTCTCTCAAGTAAGCAAGATATTTGCATGAGTAATATTGCACGTTTGTTGTGAGTGAGATACTAAATTGTGTCAAGTCCAAGGAAAGAGCATGGAGCAACAAAGGAGATCCAAATCAGCCAAATCAAGGATGGATGTAGAGCTTGATATGCTAGATTAGATCAAGGGTAATTGTTGTATATGTAATTTCCTTGAGGCCCATTATCCCAATAAGGGAACTCGAGTAGTTTCTGAGAAGAATTTAACGAAGAATTGATGATTGGGCAGAACTTGTGTAAATTGTTTACAATGCATGATATGGTTGTTGGTTTTATAAGTTCTGTTGTGCAAGATTTGTTTTTAGTTAGATACATCAGTGTGTTTAAGTTCATTAGCTATGTCAAGTTAATAGGAAGCTATTATCTGGTGTGTGTGTGTGTGTGTGTGTGTGTGTGTGTGTGCGCACTAAGTCTTGTGCCTAAAAATCCAACATCAAAGCATGGCCTTTAAGAAAGGAAATTGGATCTGAGATTTGCTCAGGTAACAACTCTAAGAGGGAGTTGTAGAACTATTGAATGTAGCAACAATGTTTTGAAGAACCATGCAAAGAGAGTTGGCTAAGTATGGTAGACTGCTTGTATGGATCGTGAAGGCAAGGATTAGCAAGCCTAGTGAGACATGGAATATATCGATCACACAAGGAGTTGTGGACAGTTGCAATTTGGTGAGTTGTGAGGCCATATGGCTTTGCAAGATGCTCACGGGGTTATTTGGTCTTGAGTTGGAGTCCACGGTGATTCACTGTGATAATCAGAGTTTCATTAAGCTCTCTAAATATCATGTGTTTCATGACATGTCCAAACATATAGAGATCAGATATCAATTCATGAGACAGGGTCCAGAGAGGTGTTGTGAGATTGCAGTACATTTCTACATAGGAGGAACTAGCAGATATTCTCACCAACCTCTAGTGAAAGGGAAGTTTGTGTTTTACAGGGACAAGCTTGGGGTGGTGAAGAATCCTTTCCTTGCTAAGAGGGAGTGTTTAAGTTCTTGGTAGCTTTGGAAGGTCTTCTACATGAGCTTGGTGTCTTAGCGTGTAAAAGATGGTTGATTGCCTCTTTAGGTGCTTGCTTGGTGGAGTAGGTGATTTATGACTTCTTTCCTAAGTCTAACTTAGGAAAAGTACAATAACTAAAGTAAAATAATTATTGTCAACTATTAAGCCAAAGTACTAAGGATAAATAATAAAAGTGTTTTAAGTGACTTAGATATGATCTCAACCTTTGATCTCAAGTGAGGCGAGATCTAATCTTAGTCGTCAATCACTTAGGAGATTAGGGTTAGGGATTTGGCTTAATGAAGTTATAAAAGAATCCTAATGTAGAGGTGAAGACACAACAAAGCTATATATCATCGACAGTAAGCGATTGTCTCTAGAGTAAGAGGATCAACAAGATTGAAGAGAAGGGAGGAAGAATGCAAGGAAATTTCAACAGTATTTCCAAGAGGTCAAGTTCAGGAAATTTCAAGAGTATTTCTCAAGGGGAGTAAGAGATTTTCTCCAGAGTAAGAGGCTCAACTAGATTGAAGAGAAGGGTAGAAGAATGCAAGGAAATTTCAAGAGTATTTCCAAGAGGTCAAGTTCAGAAAATCGAGAGGCCGAGCAGCTTAAGTGCAGAGGAGGCCGAGATTAGGAAATCAAGAGACCGAGCAGCTAAAGTGCAAAGGAGGTTGATTTGTAGAGAGGTCAAGTTATCCACTGGGTCGATTGCCTTGAGTGCACAGGGGTCGTACGAAGAGAAAAAGAGAGGATCGATTTGTTGCTGTTGGCGGCTTTATTTTTCGGAGGTTAGATATCGGTGATTTTATTTCCAACAATTAAGAATTTTATTTGAAATAACAAAATAATTTTCTAGGAATAAATAATTGCTGAGGTATTAATAAATATAGGCTAGTATTGGAAATTTAACATGGTATCAGAGCATGGTCTTTGAGAAAGATAATTGGATTTTAGATTTGCATAGGTGACAGCTCTAAGAGAGAGCCGTAGGAACTAGTGCAGGTAGCAACAGTTTTTTGAAGAACCATGCCAAGAGAGTTGGCTAAGCATGGCAAACTGCTTGTATAGGTCGTGAAGTTCGAGATAAGTAGGCCTAGTGAGACATGAAGTAGATCGATGACACAAGGAGTTGTGGACAGTTGCAGCTTGGTTCGTAGACAAAGAGAAATTGATGAGAGATTCATTCATCAAATGTGCTAGGATCTTGAGAGGAGATCAACACAAGAGAATGAGAGATTCATTATGGTCCAGGTATGAAGGTCTTGTGAAGAGATCTAAGCTTGGAGGGGTTGAGTAAAGGCCAGATTTATTTGTATGATATGAGAGGTGTCCAGTAAGGGCCAAGTTTGTTTCTATGATAGGAGAGGGAGTGAGAAGGCATGATTGAGATGGTCAGAGGGTTGAGGTAGCCATTGTAGATCCAAGTGAGAAACTTGGAGTGAAGGACCAAGAAGGCCTACAATTTGGAGTCGGAGGGAGTCTGTAGGCTCAGAGGGAGTCAGCAACTCAAAGGAAGGCAACATTCAAGTTCAAATTGTGTCATGGTACAAGATGGCCATGCAAAATGCTCAGGAGCATAAGGCTTCTAAGAGTATGGTGTCTTCGAAGAAGGGTCCCTGTCATACAACGGGAATTGCTTATGTGTCATATGGAGCAGTTGTGGTAGCAAGGGTGGAAATGTGTTCCAGGTTTGAAGATAGAGTCATTTCCAAGTGGCATTGTGAGAATACATCCCTCACTAAGATGGAATGTTGATGTTTTGGGTAGCATCGCAAGTATTCTCACATGTGGGGTAAGTGGGCTAAGTGATGGGGCTTTGCCCCCATAGAACCATGGTATTCTGATGACCCATGGTATTTTGATAACCTATGTTGCACGGGTACCCGCACCCAAGGGTAGGGTTCCCGCACCCGCACCGGGTTCCCGTCCCCACGTACCGGGTGCTGGGACGGGTTCTTCCCAGAAGAACCCTGAAGAACCTGGTTCTTCATGGAAGAACCCGAAACGTCCAACTCAAAAACAGGGTTCTTTTAGGGTTCTTCAGGTTCTTTTCGGGTGCTTTTAGGGTTCTTTTAGGGTTCTTCGGGTTCTTTTCGGGTGCTTTTAGGGTTCTTTTAGGGTTCTTCGGGTTCTTTTAGGGTTCTTCAGCGACGGAGAACCCCGAAAATGGGTTCTTTTCAGGTTCTTCGACGGGCAATTTAGGCTAATTTTTTTATTTTTTAATCAAAATTTGACTATAATCTAATTTTTTTTAATTAAAATTTAAGATTTTTTATTAAAATTAAAATTAAATAATTTATAAGTTAATTATAGTCTATTCTTAAGGCGATTTTTCTTTTTTCTTTTTTTTTTAAATTAAATTCAAAACTTAAATTAATTTATTAAATATTAAATAATAAAAACGTAAAAATTAAAAATTAAAATTAAAATTTATGTAATATCCCCAACGGGAAATAGGCAGCAATACAAGCATACAACTATATAGAAAAATGTCGGAAACAGAATATAAAGCAAGTACACATAAAATGCCAGGAATGCTAAGCCATTTTATTAATCTGAGAATATAAATGGGTACAATGGATAATCAGAATAAGAGCACCTATCCTTGCACCAGGCAAGTGAAGAACCCTCTCAGAAACAGAAAATGGCTACTACAGAAACTGCTTCCCAGCTGCTGGAAGAAACTGCCGTAAACTGCTGCTCCTGGAAAGAACTGGAACTAGAGGCTGATCCCCTCGCCGGAATGGGCTAAAAATCTACAGATCACCTGTACTCGTTGCTCCGGACAAAACCCGGAAATCATAGATAAAATGGACCACTTCCGAAAATCACCCCCAGAAACCACCCTCCTAGAAAAACGCTGTCCCTTCAGGACCAGCGCAGAAGCTCAAGGAACACGCTGAGAAAAGGGCCTGAATCCTCCTGCAAAACCTCCGGCTGACACAACAATCTCCCAAGACTGAAAAACGCTGAAAACCACCACCAAATCACCTCACAATTGCGCTGCACCACAATGACTGCGTCCTCTCTGCTGAAACTGCGTCCTCTCTCCTGAACTGCGCAGTCACTCCAAGGGGCTGCTCCTCTGCAAACGTCCACCCAAAATCCACTGCAAATCACCTACAGAAACTGAAGGAAATACCTTGCTCGAGCAGGCACTCGAAGTCCCCCGGAGCCAAGGGCGAGATCTCCGACCGGAGACACTCAGTTCGCACTAAACAGTGCTGCAGACCGACTAAACAACCGACGTGCTGAAGTAGACAGAAGTCTAGCTCTCAATATCAATAACATATCAATAATGCCAAATGGAGTGAAACCCCACCTTTTATAGTGCTAGCTCCCTCAAAACCCTAACTGCGTCCTTGAGTTCCTCTTTGACCTGCGCAGTTACCTTAGGAGCCTACGTGAGGCCTCTCTCATGTGTGGGTGGACCCCCAAGGCTTTCCCCTTTAAGTTACAACGTTCATCTACTAGGAAGCACTTTATTTTTATTAAAGTGAGTTGACCCCCCCCTTTTTCTCACTTTATTTATTAATTTAACTATAGTCGGCAAAACTATACAAAAATCAAATATTCCAATTAGCGGTGCTAATTAGGAATATTACAATTTAAAACTTAACTCATAAACTTAAAAACTAAAAATCAAATTAAAACTTAAAAATAAAAATTATAAGTTATAACACTAAAGTTAAACAGTAAACCTAAAGGCTAAGATCGACCAACCCTAAGAAGTTAACTGTTAGAACTATACCACTGCAACCGAACTATAGTCTATCGACTATACCACTGCAACCGATAGACGCAAGAAGAAGGATCCAATTGATTGGTGGTGCCTTCATGGTGTTGATGCTCCTGAGTTGCAGCAGTTTTCCATACGGTTACTTGGACAAGTAACTAGTTTGGAGTTCCTCATCTTATTTCTCATTTAAATTTTTGTATTGGATTTTCAATTTTCATTTTAGCTTTTCTTTTTAAATTTTTAATTAATTTAATGAGCTTCCCCTATTTTTCCAGGTAGCTAGTTCTTCATCTTGCAAGAGTAATTGGAGTACTTATGCCTTTATCCATTCAGTAAAAAGAAATAGGTTGGGCTCAAAGAAGGCAGAGAACTTAGTGTACATTCATAGCACACTTCGTCTCATATCTCGAAAAGACCCTGGGTACAAGGAGGGTCCTTTCAAGAGATGGGACCAATACACAGATGATGCTATGTGTGTGGATGAGGAAATACAACCAGATGGCCTTATTGAACTACCTTCAACTGTTATGGATGAGCAGGAGGCTCAAGATGAGAGTGATTCCTACCTTGAGAGCATGCTGACTGAAGATCTAAGTGATGTTGATGACATGGATGCTGATGATGTGGCTTGAGAAAGCCATTGTTCACTATTTTAAATTTTTATTTGAGTATTTTGAAATTTCCTAGTTCATGTTTGGAGATGTCTTGACTCTTTGCCCTTAAGGGAAATTTTGAATGTAGTATGACAATGGACATATATCGTGACTTTTATAACTTATTAAGTTATTTAATATTATCATGATTCATATTATATATATCATTATGTGAATGTTGAATGTTCATTGTTCAATGATGTGCATGTTTAAATCTTTGAAGTTTAAACTTTAATTTTTAAATCAAAAATATTTTATTTTTCTTGTTTTATACAAATTCACATATATAATATTATATAATATAATATATATATAGTACATACCCCCGACGCACCCACGCACCTGTTTCAAAAAGTGTTGTCCCCGTCCCCGTCCCCACACCCACGTTTCCTGGCAACATAGCTGATAACCCATGGTATTGCACCCTTTGGAAAAGTATAAGGGTGAGGGATTAATCCTTATGGTCGGCAAGAGAGCATCTTGTGGAGGAGAAGTTCGAGTAGGCCTCATACCCCTTGAGGGTTAAGAAAGGTTGTGGAGTGCTTGGAAAGAGAGCATCTTATGGAGGAGAAGGTAAAGTAAGCCTCAAACCCCTTGAGGGCCAAGAGGGCTTGTGGAAGGTGGTCAACCAAAGACCATCTCATGGAGGAGAAGGTGTTAGAAAATCAGAAAGGCGAAAAGGTTTTCTTATCTTGTTAATTACTTGTGATTTCTTTGCAATCTTATTAGTTTCCTTCATGTCTTATTTTATCTTCTTATCATCGAGCAACTACAAAAAGATAAATTCATGAAGAACAAAACAAAAAGGAGACAGGATGTAGGCTCTTAGCCAAGCAAAACCCCTCTTCTAGGGGAAAACCCAAAAAATTCTCTTCTCTTCCTTTAGAATCAAATCAAATGAGACAACCAAGAACCTTTGACCAAGACAAAAACCTCATCCAATCCACCAAGTCATCCTCCCAAGATAGTCCTTCCAAGATGAAAAAGATCAACTTTTAGTCAAAAAGAGTCAGCCTTCTTCAATACTACATCAATCACAAATTTCAACCCTCCTGCTTCAGATTTTTGGCCCTGACTTCAGACCTGCAACTTTTGACCCTTCCTGCGGCGCATATTCTTCACACGTGTGGGAAAACAAGAGAGAAATTTGGCTCCTTTTTGCTTGACAAGTGTTTCTTCCTCCTTCGCTATAGATTTTTGGTTCTTCATACCTTTTTCCTTTACTTAGAACTGCAAATCGAATTCTTCTTGGATTGATGCTCAAATAGGTCGAATTGAACTTCTATATATAGTCCTTCTATGTGATCGAATTCCCTTAATGAGGTTGACTTGTCTTCTCTTGAGGCCGACTTGGTGGAGGAGGCACAAAATACATTTTTGACTCAAAAATAAATTTCTTCTTTGACATAATAAGCCCAAGAAGGGTCTAATACAAGATGACAAGGACAATGACTCATGAGACAAACCCTAGAAGCACACAAAGGGTGTTTTGACCTAGAAACAAAATAAATAAAGCACGAAACCCATGCTTATAAATAATTTTTCTTTTACAATAATTTTTCTTTTTCTTTTCTTTTGACAAATACATAATAATTACATCATGTCATGATCAAGACAATAGTTATGAAGATCGATACTAGTTACATTTTCAACACTCCCTCTTAACTAGGGAGGTATTCATATTGTAGAAGTAGGTACAAGGATGAACTTAATTTGACATGTTCATAGAAGAGTATCAGCATACACAATGTTAGGAATACCATAACTGCCAAGGTATCCTCCCAACAAGGACTAATGTGTCATCAAAGCAACTTGCCACTATAGGTACCATCAAGCTACAACCCTGGTATCAATCGAACTGGATATAGATACCTTCTAGGCCTCCATGCCAAGACACTAACCCTCACAGGGATCTAGGTATCATCAAGGTCAAACACTAAAATGAAGCTCCATAAGACCAAGATACCCTCCCACACCAGGATCTAGACATCAACAAGGCCAAACTATAGCTGAGATCTCAACGCCAACTAGGCTAGGACGTCCTCCCAAGTACCATCATACAGGCAGTTTATGTTACTCATCTCTCCCTCTCAACCAAATCAGAGATATCCACCAATCCAAGCATGCATGTAAAATAATCAAACTTCTCAAGGAGATTTCAACACATCAGCTACTTGTTCACCCATCTGAACATATTGTAGCCTTACGACCCTAATCACTTCCAATATATTGGTTCTTATTATCAATATGATAGCACAATCTCTGGGGTACTCAACCATTCTGATGTTGCTTAGGTCATCACAATATCCAAACAAATCTTTACAGAAGCTTCCTTCTCCAACTTCACTAGCAACACCAAACTCAGCTTCAACACTTCTCAACACAACTGAATCTTATTCTCAACACATCAATACCTGCAGTGCCTTAGTTATTCTTCGATCTCATTTTCTCCTTACCATACATATGGCTAACACATCTTGTCCTTCCTCAATTATGGAGGATATACACTTTCCTTCATCTAAGTGTTTTCTTAACTAGATGGATGATTTCATCAACAACTTTATTCTTCGAGCTACACAGGTTGTTTCTTTTGCATTATCATATCATCGGAGAACTTCGAGCTTCCAAAACTTCATTCCTTCATATGGAAACAAGGTCATCATTCAAGCATTATTGTAAACTTTAAAGTTATCAGGGTTCTTGCAGCTCCCTCTTTCTATCATGCTCATTATCATCATAAGGTCATCATCAAGTATGAGGTAGGCATACCTATTTACAACTTCTTACAAACTATGAGCCTACAAATTTCAACAAGTAAAACCGGGCACACAAATATATATGTACAAGATCATGAAATTGACTTTATCAATAGCATGTTATCACACCTAGGATTATCAAAAACTTCAAACAAGAAAATAAACCTTTAATATTCAAAACCTAAACCTTGTTAGAGTTTCTATCGTATAGAAGCATGTATACCTAGGGTTACACTTTTATGCCCTAGAATCTCACAACAACACTTCTAGGGTTTTGCCACAAGCCTTGGACATTATTATCAAAACTTAGATATCCAACAACTAGACCATATTAGAAGCATCTAGGGTTTCTCTTTTAAGTCCCAGAATCATATTTCAACTTTTACTAGGGCAATATAATAAAACCCTAAAAATCTAGGGTTTTTATAATATGCACTAAATACTAGCAACAAACCCTAAAAATTAAAAGGTTGGGGTTTCACCAAAGCAAAAGATAGTTATTACAATGATTTAATCTAAAGATCAAACACCTTAAAAATATAAGAATCCTCATTATTCTATTGCAAAAACCCTAGACATGAGAGAGACATTAATATAAAATTGTTTTAAAGACAAAATAATCATACCTTCTTATATGATGAAGACTTGCTACAAATCTTGTACTTTTAAACATGCCTTGAGTTGCTTCCTTTACAAACCTTGTAGGGCTTTCTATTGAAGGGCCTATAACAAGGCTTCTTACATGGTTCAAGTCTTTCTTTGGAGTCTTCTCTTTGAATCTAACCATAATCCTCATTACAAGTATTCTTTTGGAATATACCTGCAAACTTTCCTTCCAAGGAAGATACAAGGGAAAGGATTATAATCAAACAACAAAAGTAAAGCTAGATATGTGGAGGAAATCAACAAGGTAATGAAAGAAATAAAGAATACTTATCTTTTATAAAAGGGCGAAGCTCCCTCTTGATCTTGTATTGATCTTTTAGGATCTTTTCTATTCTTTCCTTCATCATGCTTATCAAAGTACAAGGGTCGATTTGCTTCTTATTTTGTAACTACATTATTCATTGACAAATACTATCAGGCAAAAATGTACCAAGACGATGTCAAGATTGTTAATCTAAGGATTCCAAGATATCTTAGAAGATGTCTTCCTATGGTCTTTTTTTTAATACAAACCCTAATCAGTTTTAGGGACATGGTGTCATACCCTAGACTTTATAATTTCATCTTCACTACGAATTGCTATACACTTTAAACTATCTACAAACCCTAGAAATCAAAAGTTAGGGTTTCTATGAAGTAATAATCAAATTAGGGTTAGCGTATTTACATTGACTAGGGTTCTCTAATTCAATATCCATTTAGAGTTTATAGTTCTATATATTCAACAAATATTCAACAAATATAAGACTACAAACCCTAGATTCAAAACATATAGAAAAACCCTAATACATATTTATATATAGACTCTTAAACAAAAACTCACAAATGAACATGTTATGTTATACGTACCTTATAGCAACATTACCATACCCTTTCTTGAAAGTGATTATTGTCCAAGGATAAAGTTGTAGATCTTATTGTACTTTCCTTCAGGATTGTCTACAAGAGAAATTTTCAAATATATTCTTCCCAAGGTGGCTTCTTATCCTTTCTTGCAAAGAATTAGTTTCTAGATGACTTTATTTGCTCCCCTAGGATAAGATCTTGCTCTCATGGATTCCTTGAGTGATATATGTCAATCCTTCACTATTGTTGATGATAGTAATGTCAGCCCTCTGAGATCTTATTTCTTCAATCTTCAAAAGCTTTGGTCTGAAGTTTTGATCCAGGAACATACTTCTATATGTTTCGGTCTCCTTTAAACTATCTATTGTTAAAGTGAGCAGTGTTCCTTCAAAATGATAATGTGGATACTTTTTATAAACCAAGACTTTTATATCAAGATTTCCTTCTTTCTTGAATCCTTCCTTACTAAAGAGCAAATGATCTTCAAGCTGCCTTTTTCCTTTCTACTTATCCTTAGCTATGATACCATGTTAGAAAAACAAAAAGGCAGAAATATTTTTTTATCTTGATAATTACTTGTGATTTCTTTGCAATCATACTAGCTTCTTTTATGTCTTCTTTTATCTTCTTATGATCAAGCAACTACCAAAACATAAATGCATGAAGATCAAAACAACAAGGAGATAAGATGTAGGCTCTCGGCTAGGTAAAAACCCCTCTTCTAGGGGAAAACCCAAAAAATTCTCTTCTCTTCCTTTAGATGAGACAACCATGACCTTTTGACCAAGACAAAGACCCCCTCCAATCCACCAAGTTATCCTCCCAATATAGTCCTTCCAAGATGACAAATCAGCGTCTAGTCAACAAGAGTCAACCTACTTCAAATACTGCATCAATCACAAATTTTGGCCCTCCTGCATCAGATTTTCAGCCCTCGCTTCAAACCCGCAACTTTCAGCCCTTCCGGAAACACAGATTCTTCACACGTGTGAGAAAACAAGAGAGAAATTCAGATTCTTTTTGCTTGACAAGTGTTTCTTCCTCCTTCGCTATAGATTATTGGTTCTTTGTACCTTTTTCCTTTACTTAGAATTGCAAATCGAATTCTTCTTGGATTGATGCTCAAATAGGTCGAATTGCACTTCTATATATAGTTCTTTTGTGTGGTCGAATTCCCTTAATGAGGCCGACTTGTCTTCTCTTGCGGCCAGCTTGGTGGAGGCAGCACAAAATACATTTTTGACTCAAAAATAAGTGTCTTCTTTTACATAATAAGCCCAAGAAGGGTCAAATACAAGATGACAAGGACAATAACTCATGACACAAACCCTAGAAGCACACAATGGATGCTTTGACCTAGAAACAAAATAAATAAAGCATGAAAATCATGCTTATAAATAAATGTTCTTTTACAATATTTTTTGTTTTTGTTTTCTTTTGACAAATACATAATAATTACATCATGTCATGAGCTAGACAATAATTATGAAGACCAATACTAATTACATTTTCAACAAAACGTTAAGTAGGCCTCAGACCTATTGAGGGTCGAGAGTGCCGAGAGGCCTTGTGGAGGGTCGAGAGGGCCTCAGATCTGTGGAGCAAGCCAAGTAGGCCTCAAATCTGGAGCACTGAGGGGAATTGTGTATGAAGACCAAGCAAGAGCACAGAGACGTGCAGGAGCACGAGATATTGAGAGAGATTCTCTCAAGTAAGCAAAAGATCATGAGTAATATTGCAAGTTTGTTGTGAGTGAGATACTTAGTTGTGCTAGGTCTAAGGAAAGAGCACGAAGCAACAAAGGAGATCCAGATCAACCAAATCAAGGATGGATCTAGGGCTTGATATGTTGGATTAGATCCAGGGTAATTGTTGTATATGTAGTTTCCTCGGGGGCCATTATCCTAGTAAGGGAGCCCAAGTAGGTTCTGAGAAGAATTTAATGAAGGATTCCTGATTGGGAAAAAGTTGAGTCCAATGTGTTTACTATGCATGATCAGATTGTTGGTTTTATAAGTTTCATTGTGAAATATTTGTTTCTGATTAAACACATCAGTGTGTCTCAGTTCATTAGTTGTGTAAAGTTAGTAGTAAGTTGTTACCAGATTTGGTGTGTGTGTGTGCACTGAGTCTAGTGCCCGAAAATCTAATAGATCTGGTGTGAACATGGTAGGATGCATATATAGTTTGGGAATGTATGTGCATGTCACACACTAATCCAGACCTATGCTAAGGCACAAAGACCACGACATATCTTTCAGAGCAATCTGTCTTTGGTATTTATTTTCTTAGCATCATATGGAGTACTCTTCGGAATGGTGTGAAACTCTTACAAACCATTCTAGTGCTCGCGTACAAGAAGGATTCACTCAACATTAATGAAAGCAATAACAAGAAACTTATAAGTCAGACTCTTGTCACATACATACCCTCCATGAGCCTATTGATCCGTATTGATCAAATGGTGCACACATCTGTGGAGGGCTTGACAACCTAACTCCACTGTTGATTGTACCAATGTTTTGAAAATCGCGATTTCTTCGGGAGGCCGATTTAATCGGCGATTTTTTGGGCGATTTTTTCTAAAAAATCGCGATCTGATCAGAATTAAACGCCGACCCTCAAAACAGCAAATTTTTAAGTGCGATTTTGATTTTTTTTTGTCTTATTTCTGCAGTGAGAGGTTTGTTAAGGAGAGCTAAGGACTGAAGGAGAGCTAAGGAGGAGGATAAGTGATCTACAAGGGCAAGGGTGGACAAAAGTGAAGGACTTTAGCAATTTAATGTCATAAGGTTAATAGCAAGTTAATAGCAAGTTATGATTCAATCATTCATAAGGTTAATGTCAAATCTGTGTGTCAGATTTCAAAGAGTACTGTCATATCAAGCTACTTTCAAATCAACCTAGGACGACTGTGATATGAATCTAGGTCACTGTTTTATATTATAGTTAATATCTCCTAACTGAATTGTCAAATTAATCAATTTAGAAGCTGTCAATGCTGCTGTTATGTTACAATGTCATTGGCAATCATAATAAATGTCAAACTTCTATAGCATAACATCTTTGACTTGTAAGTTCATTATAGCCATACAAAGGTTCTTTTATTGCCCTAACCACAGTCATGTCATCAAGTCTCTGTAAAGTATATATGTCACAATAAAATTACTGTAATCAGATGTTGAATGTCAAGTATTGTTGAGTGCCAAGTCAAGGATCAAATTCGGAAATTCCAATAGACTTAAATCAAATCACTGTTAAGAATTTATGAAAGGTCACTCATCAAATGCTCAGGCAATGATGTCATACCATTATAATTCAAGGTTACAGTTGTCACTGTCTTGTGTGATACAGTAACTTACAACGAGAGTCATTCAGTCAATACACATATGATACATAATCATTATCATGTCATCGGGTCTTTATGTGAAAAGTTAAGTCATGGACAAGTCTATCACAGTTTCATCACTGTCAAGTTTCTATACTGTACAAAGGTCAAATTTGTCTCTTGAGGTTACTGTCTATGTCAAAAGCGTCAAGTCACTGTTAGGTGTCACCACATCAAGTGAAACTAAATTCATGATATCAGAAAAGATATGTCAAGTTTATATGTGTCAAGTCAATCATTGGATTAGCACATGACCCAAACAATGAACTTGTTAATACCACTGTCTTATATATTAGTTTTTTTTTCATATATATGTGTCAATGCATTTATTTTATGCTGTGGATGCTTTAGATATTAAAAAAATTGAAAAAAATGAATATTTTTGTAGGAGCCGATTTTTTCCCAATTTTTACTGATTTTTTCCCAATTTTTACGATTTTTCCCCCTTGCCGATTTAATCCCGATCACGATTTTCAAAACATTGGATTGTACCATCTATTGACCTCTTCTTAGCTGACTGATATTAAGGACCTCCTATTGACACCTAATGTCTCCTTCAACATCATCGAATTAGACATAATTGTGATCATTGTCTTCCACTTCTCACTTGGTTTGATTAAACAACGTTCTTTGCACAAGATAAGGTCAAGGGCAAAGGTGAAGGCAATGGCAAGGGTGGAGTGTACCCCAAATGCACACATCTCAAACTATTTCGGCATTGTTGCTAGGATTATATTGGTGAAATTATCATTATTCCATTAGTCGCAAAAGTTGAATATGGTCAAACTCTTTTCATAATTGAAAAGACGTTTGATTTCATAATACAAATGGAGAAATGGATGTTCCAAATGTAGTCTAGATTCTTGGTTAAGTTCCTTATAGGATCAAAGTAGTAGTTGTATCAAATTACTCTACCAAAATCCTTAAAAGGATTTTGCAAACCCTATTCAACAACAGTGATGAATGATTATTAACATTGAGAGACCCACTGAATTCAATTATGGCTCCTTGCTATGATCTATGCAACACTTCCACCTCCCTAATTAGTAATATCACAAGCAAGTGCACAACATATGGAAATTTACAATTTTAATCTATGGGAAGTCTATCATGCGACAATGTCTTCTCCAAGATTTTACAAAGCCTATTTCAATTAAGTTCGTAAATATGCAAAAAATAATTGTCAGAAAAGACAATGGGTTAGCACAAAACAATCCCACAATGGTAGCTCTAAGTTTCTAACTTATGTGATGGACAATAAGGTTGAATTTTTGTTTGTTGAAGGGGCAGATCATCATAGTGTTCCCACTTGAAACAAGAGCACTTAATTATCCATACAAATACCAACAAGTAAAATGGTGGGGGGAAATGGAATGGGATAAGCCCCCCCATTATAAATATTGTCATTGTAGGAGTCTCAAATATTGTGAATCATGTAGTGTGGCATTTTGTCACAATTCACAAAAACATGTCAAAGTGTAGGTAATGTAAAATTAACCTACATTGTTAGAATATGACTTTATTGATGCTTTGCAGTGTAGAAGATAAAAATTATGGATCGGACCTAAAAAACCACACTAACAGACTAGAAGTAAAACTCCTTCGATTCAATGTCAAGAAGTGAAATTTTTGGGTCTCTAACCTCAAGGACATATTTCTTGGAGTTCCTCGTGACATTCTATAGGTTGATCAGTTCCCAATAGTGGTCCATTATCATCAAACAAGGTCCATATGTGAAAGTTGTGCCTTCGGTAAGGTAATGATCCAATTATTCCCTACAAGTCCAAGTCACAGCAATGTCAAATCACCATGATTCACCCATATGGAGCTTGTAAAGTATAGGAATCCAGCAAATACTTCTAGATGAATCATGAACATTCAAAGAGATTTTGAAAACTTGAACCTAACCATAAATCTAGCTATCAGAAAACCAAAATGAGGGAAAAGGATTCAGAAATTTTGGCCTTTTTTTGTTCCATAGTATGAGTAGTCAGTGTGTAGGAAATACTATTACTAACACCACAAAGAGAGATAAGCAATTTGTAGAGCACTGTTGCAGATCATAGTGTCATAGCTTCACAAAGCTTGCATTATTTTGTATTGAATATTGTGATCTCGATTATATGAAAGATGAAAGACAGAAGCCTTCACTTCTTGTTAGGCTTTATGGGGTTAAATTTTGTCTACCAATGTATGCCTTTGCTATTGTAGTTCTATTTCCATTTCATAATAGTTAAAAAATCCATTTGGTGTGTTTTAATTCTTATTAAATCATTAAAAAACCAAAATTAATAGTTGTGTAGTCAAGCATAGACTCACTTTAGTAGTTGTAATTGCAGATCTATTTTGTGAGTCGAACATTAAAATATCTAAGACAATTTATAGATCATTTCTCTATCAAAGCGGTATTCTTTGGACATTGTGTGGTTTGAGTGTAGTATATGCTTAACCATCTCAAAAAGTCTACATCTAAAGGAACGCTACACCCTACAAATCCCAAGATCGATACAAGAAGGTTGAAGAAGTAGTGGTAAGTCTCAAAAATGGAGGACGAGCACACAAAAAGACTTATTGATGAAAGGGAATTGAGATTTACAAGGTTGGAAGCTCAGGTCGCTGACATTTCCATGCAGAAAGACCCACTGATGAAGGGGAGTTGAGATCTACAAGGTTGGAAGCCCAAGTCATTGACATTTCCAAAAGTATGGCTTTATTCATCGCTACTCTTGGGAAAGAGATCAATCTCTTTTCAAAGTAGCCCATATGAAGGAAGAACCAAAGCTTGAAAAAGGGAATTGCAATAACCAATATTCTCGACACCCATTTAAAGTGGAAGCAAAGGTCAAGACGAGGCCCTATGAAGGTGAGGTAGATGAATTTTAGTTGAGACATTGGTTGCAACAATCAAAAGTCTACTTCAATGTGCATAATGTACAACACATAAAATAGTTTTTCCCAAACTTAAGTGAGAAGGCCCCAACACAAATTAGGTGGGAAAGTTGTAGTGATGTGATTACTAGTAGAAGGTAGTAGAAGGTATCCAAAGTCCTCAAGTCCTAGTTTCATGCTTTTGGATATGAAAAGGGGCCAAAGGATTTAGTGGCACTATTACCAATAATGGCAAGGAAAAAGTGTACAAGAGTAAACTATAGACTTCCAAAAGCAAGCCAATTAGGGATAAATCCCAAAAACCTAGATGTGGTCATCAAGTACTTGAGTGACCTTCATAGTGATATAAGAGGGCAATTTATACCATTCATGCCCGATTGCATAAATGAGGCTTGTGTGTCGACCCAGAGCATTGAAATTGACAATAAAAAAGGATATCAAACTGATTTGAAGCAATCAAACTAGCATGGAGCTTCCAAAAAGGGTGAAAAGAGGATAGGTAAAGGAAAAAATAAGAGCAGTGTCATTGATTGATGTGTGCAAGGACCCTAACAACCATTGTGACCATTGCAACACTGATGGGCACACTAAAAAAAGTTGGAAATTGCATCCAAAGCTTAGTCTTAAGAGCTGAAACTTGACTAGTGCAAGAAGAAAAATCTTCTAGTGGAAGTGAGAAAGGAGATAGAAAGAAACCCAAATGTGGATGAGAAAATTGTATGCGCGATTGTGCAGAAGGAGGTGAACCTCCGTAGCCTCCATCACAAAAAGGAAAAAGAGATGATAAAGTTGTACCATATAAAAAGTCAAATCAAGAAGAACAAGCTAGATGCTCTATTCAATTCTATTTCACAAGCCAACCTCATCACAAAGGACATGGTTAGTAAGCTTGGTTTAGAGATGCAAGATCACCCTCATCCATGCCCGCTAGGATGGGTGAATAAGAATGTAAAGTTAAAACTTTCCAAGCAAAATGAGATTAAATTTGCTAACAATGTAGTGCAAATTTTATTGATGAAATAGAAGTCGATGGCAAATATAGTACCTCTTGATTTTTGTGGTGTAGTGTTTAGAAGCTCCTACATGTATAGGAGGGATGTTACTTTCATGAGAAGGAAAAGCTAATACTACATGATCAAAGATGGTAAGTCTTGTATCATCACTGAAGATATGGGAAGCCTAAGATTTCTTTGGCAAAATCCCCTCAAGATAAGAACCTGATTAGCTCAAGCGAGAAGTATGCACTTCTCTTCTTGAGATAGAACTAGAAAGGAATTGAATCAGTGGGTGTGAAGATGCCCTTGGAAGAATGTATGAAAGAATAGATGCATTAGGTAGAAGCGCATTTACAAGTATACAAAAATGTCCAAACACAAAAAGAGATGCCACCCAAGAGGGCAGCGAAGCATGAGATGCAGTGATTGCTAGATACTCTACCAAACATAGAATGTATAAATAGTCCATATGTGAAGCATGTGCAAGAGTTGTTGGAGCAAGGAATCATAAAACCAAGTCCCTCACCATGTGATTCCCTTGTCATTTTAGTACCAAATGAGGACAGGACTTGGAGAATGTGCATTAACTATAGAACTTGGACAATATCATTCTCAAGAACCAACTCACTTTGACTAGGATCAATTACTTGTTAAATCAACCATAGCAAGCAAAGTACTTCACCAAGCTATATCAAAAATCTTTTTATCATCAAGTCTAGATCAGGGAAGAAGAAAATTGGAAATCTACCTTTAATGGAACTTGGAAAACAATTAGTTTTATTAAAGGTAGCTTTCCAATTTTATTAAAGGTAGAATTCCAAGTTGCATTAAAGGTAGTACTAGAAGGATTTGGAGAGCAAGGGAAAGTAACCAATGTTAGAGGAGATTCTAAGTGTTGGTAAGTGGATTTGCCATCCATATATTTTAATTTTTGCTATATCAGTCCATTTTTGCTACAATAGTTTGTTTTTCTTACTATAGTATTTTTTTCATATCATAACAATCATGGCTTGATCAAGAGCCGCTGGAAAAGGGCAAAGGAAGGGGAGAAATGTCCCCACTGATAATGTCCCTATTCCTTCAATTTAATCAGAGTCTACAAGTGTCCCATCTGTTGGAAGTGAAGCTGCAACAATAGCTTCAACTGTTGAACAAAACATCATTTTAGCAAGACAACAAGCTCAAGAACAGAAGTATCCATTATGGAAGTATGTTACAAGATATCAAGGGCTAGAGAGCAAGTTACAGGGAGGACACAATGTTCTTTGGACATGCAGTTTTTGCCACAATCAATTCAAGAACACCTACTTCAAATTAAAGGGAATTTGTGGGGTATATTTTGTGGACTTGGAGCAGAGTGAATGCATCCAAACGGAAAGAACTAGAAAAATAGGCAATGTTGGTATGGCAATGGTGGCAGCAATATCTAAGAAAACCAAGAATGAGGATCCTCTTCCATTCTTGAGGAAAGGCACTTATCCATTTAGGAGTTATAATGGAAGTGCAATTCAAGTGACAAAAAAGAGGGCAATTTGTCTAATGGACAAGATATTCAGCAAGAGAGGCGAGAAGATATTGATATTAAGATTGGTTTTTTTCTATCTCAACTTCATCTCATTTAATGTTGCACGGTCACCTTTATTGATTGAGATATGTTATTATGTTGAACTCTAGCTCAAGGGTCTCTAGCATAGTATGTGCCTCCTAGTTCAAAGAAGCTTAGAACCACATTGTTGGTTAAGGCAAAGGAGGCAAGTAAAATTTGAGAGCCTATTAAATCATCATGGCCATCATTTGGGGTTAATGTTGCTTTTTATGGATGGTCAGATGCACGCCATCCACTAATCAACTTCATGGTGTCTTCCTTGAATGGACCAATCTTCTTGAAAGTAGTGGATGCTCCTAGAAAATACAAGGATGCACAATATATGGGTGAGTTGTTCATTAAAGTTATTGAAGATGTAGATGTTGATTCTTGTGGGCAAATTATTATAGATAATTCACCAGTTTGCAAGAATGTTCGCATGATAATGCACCAGTTTGCCCATCCTTTGAATTTAGCATTTAAATCTATTGTTTTCAATGTGGCATGGATCGGAAATTTTATTGAGGATGCACACCATATCCACACTTTTTACAAAATCATACCAATGCCCTCATAATCTACAAAAAGTACACACATCCTTTCATTGTTGAAGATTGCAAATACGTGGTTTGCTTATTCATCATGCTTAATGTTGATTTTTGTAACATCCGGAAGTGTTCCAAGTCTCAAAATTTGCAAGGAGGCTTGGATAGCAACATTCCAAAGAACCGAGAAACAGTTTGTAGAAATTCCACTCGGTTCAAGACTTATTAAAATAATTAATTATTTTAATGTAGACCCTAAGTCTAAACTTAGAGAAATAAAATAATTAAAGGGTATTAATAATTCAGACTGTGAATCTTCTAGAAAACATGGATCAAGTCAAGTTTTAATCTTATCCATTGATTAATCCTTTAATTTGGGTCGTTGGTTCTCCAACAGGAAGATTATAAAAGAAGGCCTGAGGGTCACTTGGAAAACAAGTCGGGCATACACTCAGTACCCGAAGGAGATCCATTCTGATGTAGAATAGTTGCAGGGCGAGAAAGTGCAGAAGCAGAAGGAGGAGGTCAAGGGTGATCAAGATCAGGAAGGAGGGCAACAGAGGGTCACTGGAGGCAGCTTGAAGTTGCAGCACAGAGACCCCATGCAGTCTCCACGCAGATTCACGCAGTCCAATGTTGGGACTGCGTAGAGAATCACGCAACGTGATGCAGGGGCAAGTAGGGGTTGTTCTGGGTGTCAGAGAATTGTTCGAGTAAGCCGTAAATTCAGTCTCAGGTGGTTCAGAATTTATCTGCCGTATATTTTCCCTGTAAAGATATCATTTGTTGAAGAATTAATAAAACCCTCATCTGCTGCACTGATTTTCCCACATTGGGTTTTTCCCAGGACATTTGTCCAAAAATAAATGTGTACATGTGATTGATTCGTGTGCTTATGTTCTCTATTGTTTATTTCTCTGCATATATAATTGTGAATGTTGCAGTAGTATTTATTTCGATATTTGCCGGAAGATTTATGAATAATAACTTATTGATAGAATAAGTAGGAGAAATAAATCTATCACTGCAACTGTTTGTAAATTTTCACATGGTATCAGAGCCAGAGATGAATAACAAAGAGGGGGCATCTATCAGTGAACGAAGACCTACTGTTGCAGCTACAACGCAGAAGGGTTCACGCAGTTCTCCAGGAGGGGGAAGAAGCACGATAGAACAGATGGATCACGATGTATCTGTATTGGCATCCAGACTAGAGGAAGATTTTGCTTGTGTATCAAGCACTGCGTCTTCAAATGTATGGTATATTGATAGTGGAGCCTCTGCTCACATGACGGGAGTCCAGGACTGTTTTTCCGACTACCAAGAAGAGCAGATGAATTTCAAAATAACCATGGGCAATAAAGCAAAGTGCACTCCCATTGGGAGAGGTACCGTAGTTTTTCACACCGAGGCAGGGGGCAGAATCCAGGCCACTAATGTACTGCATGTGTTGGGTTTGGGGATGAATCTACTCTCAGTGTCACAGCTTCAAAACCGAGGATATGACGTCTACTTTATTGGCAATAGAGTATACGTCAAGCACCCCAGTTGGAAGAAAAAGGCACAGATCAGGGTAAGAAGAAACAAGTTGTACAAGATGCAGCTTGATTCTCCAATGGCACTAGTTGGCAACGCAGATGAAACAGACCTGAATGAGCTATGGCATAGAAGAATGGGGCACTTGCATCATGGGGCGTTGAGAAATCTCAAGAAGACTGTCACAGGTGTTCCAGAACTGAGCACCAAACAGAATGATGTCTGCAAGGGGTGTGTATTGGGGAAATATGCCAAGGTATTATATCAGAGAAGCAACAATAGGGCAAAGGGTGTGTTGGGTCTAATACACTCAGATATATGCGGGCCGATGTCCACAAGAGCTCTTAGTGGTGGCAAATATTTCGTCACATTTATTGATGACCATTCCAGGAAAACCTGGATCTACTTCTTGAAGACCAAGGATGAGGTCTTCAGTCGATTTAAAGAGTTTAAGGCTCTGGTGGAAAATTTGATAGGGAAGCAGATCAAGATATTACGATCAGATAATGGAGGTGAATACATAGATAAAGAATTCACCGGATTTTGTACAAGGGAAGGCATCAAAAGAGAATGGACATCTCCATACAATACGGAACAGAATGGAGTGGCAGAAAGGAAGAACCGAACTATTGTTGAAGCAACCAGAGCTACGTTGTATGACCAAGACATGCCCAAATTTCTATGGGCTGAAGCGTGTAATACAGTTGTCTACATTCAGAACAGAACTCCTCACACTACACTGGGAAAGATCACGCCAAAAAGTGTCTTCACTGGCAGCAAGCCCGAAGTGAGTCACTTTAGGATCTTCGGCAGCACAGCTTACTGCTATGTACCCAGTGAGAAGAGGAAGAAGTTGGGCATGACTGCTGAAAAGGGGTATTTAGTAGGGTACAGCGAGAATGCAAAGGCTTATCGCATCTACATTCCTGAGAGCAAGAAAGTAGTGGTGCGAAGAGATGTGAAGTTCATGGAAGAGAAAGCCTTCAGAAGATCACGAGAGCTGTCTTCTTCTACGCAATCAGAGGAAGAGCCTCTGGTCCAACCCCAACAACCATCAGCAAAAAATTCAACTGCCTCTCCAAGGCATAGTGATCCAAAGGATGGGTCTCCTGGTGATTTGTAAGGAGAGCCGATAAATCCACCCACCACCAGTGGAAAAACGAGCAGGGAACTTCGACAGATTCTAAAGGATGCAGAGGATTTTGTCGGAATCCCCCAAAATGAGAAGAGATAGCATAAGCAGCCTGAAAGTTATCAAGCCTTAGTTGCTCAAGTCGAAGAACCTTACAGTTTTCGGGAAGCAACTCAGCACCAGGTGTGGGTTGATGCAATGGTGGAAGAGTACCATTCCATTATGACAAATGATGTTTGGGAAGTAGTACCTAGACTGCAGGAGAGATCAGTTGTAGGATCCAGGTGGATCTACAAGATCAAGTATGATGCAGACGGCAGCATCGACAAATTTAAAGCCAAGTTTGTGGCAAAGGGGTATGCTCAGAAGGAAGGCATAGACTATGAAGAAACCTTCGCCCCTGTAGCCAGATACACATCTATCAGGTCCGTGATATCCCTTGCTGCGCAGATGGGATGGGAAATTCACCAAATGGACATCAAGACGGCATTCTTGAATGGTGTGATAGAAGAAGAAGTGTACATAGAACAACCGAAGGGCTTTGAGACACATGATCAAAAAACTCATGTGTGCAGATTGCAAGAAGAATCTGGCTAAAGAATTTGACATGAAGAATCTAGGACAGATACACTATTTTTTGGGGTTGGAAGTTTGGCAGCAGAATGGGGAGATCTTCCTTGGTCAAGGAAGATACACTTCAGAAATTCCAAAAGAGATTTCAGATGGAGGATTGTAGGCCCATGACCACTCCAATGATTACCAACTAGAGGAAAATCGACACATCCGAAGATGAAGTTGATCCTACGCTGTACAAACAGCTCATAGGGTCATTGATGTATCTAGTAAATACAAGGCCAGACATCTGTTATGTTGTTAATACACTAAGTCAGTTCATGGTGGAACCAAAGAGGGCACATTGGGCAGTGTTGACCACACTTTGTCAACGACCCCATAGTAGTACACCCCCATTTTTTCAAATGGGACTCATCATGTTCGAGGTTCACGCCATTCAGATTTCATCGACATCTGACTTTTTTACAAATAATGTAAACCCATTCTGCATGTTTATGATGTAAATGATCTAAGTAAAACCATCATGTATGTAACAACCTAGGTAAGCCTATTATGTTGGTGACGATTTCCATCCTAGGAGGTTTTTTGTCTCACTGATTTACGTGTGTTTTTCGACACAAGTGATCGGCAGAGTTTTCCCCTCCAACTTCACCCCAAAGCTAGGGTGGATTTTGTCATCAAGATGCTAAGTGAGTCCTAATGTTTTCTATCGAGTCTTTGTAAAAGTAGTTTGAGAATAATCCTAACTAGTTGGCTAGATTATTTTATTACAAGCTGCTTGGTCTACTAGATCATGTTTTGAGTCGTAGAATTGAGTAGCTTTTTGAAGGTCTATACGAATGGGTATTTCCCCTTCATGTGTCTAAATGTATTTATCTTATGTAAAGAGGGTTGGGAAAAATAATTAAATCCCCTCTCAGTCAATTAATTAAATTTTCTAGCCAAATTAATTAAAAATCCTAAAGCCAGAAATTTAATTAATTTTAAGTCCTAGGTGAGTTAAATTTCTTCAAAAGCAAAATTCGTTGGTCTTTAAAAAATGAATTTTTAAAGGTCCCAGGCCAAGGGAATATCGAGAATTTCAAGAAATTTTGGACCCTTGGGCCTAGGTGGTTAAGTCAAAGTCAAAATTTTGAGGTAATTAACTCAAAAATATTATTTTTGAGTTAATTAAAATGGAATTAAATGATAAATTGTTTTTCCTCAAATTTATAATTTCGACGGTCCAGATTAAAAGATGATCAAATCTTTTCGACAGTCGAGATTATTTTGACATGGATCAACCGAACTAGTCGTTGGAGATTTTGTCTTGTAAATTAGAGGTCTTTGTCAGTCTTTCAACCATCCGATCTTTGGATCATGCACTTGTTCTTGGAAGCTCTTGTGATTTTTTGATGAATGAAGCATAAAGACTTTGGGGTTACAAACTTTGGTGTTCCTTTTCCAGATCTATGTGGTGATTTATCTCTAAACTCTGCTACTTTATTTGGCATTTTTATGGTTGATGGCCTTCATGGATTAATCTGCATACAGGTATCTTGTGCAGTTTTCTAGGTTCATAAAATGATATTTTTTATTTGACGGAAGTTATCTATTTTTCTGAAAGGTCTCATGTTTATTTTCTTAAATCTCTATCAATCTAAATTTCAGATCCAAGTGTGCAGGGAATCTTTTTTAAGGTTTGAGCATTTGGGGAAGTCTTCAGTTAGACCAGCCGACTCTCAGATTTCGTAAATCTGAAAAAGCACACTGTTTCCTAATTCTCAAAGCTATCTTATGAAATTGTGTTTTTACAGGGTCTTCTAGAGATTGTGCCTCTCTTAAAATCTTCTACCTTCTAAATCGTGTTGAAATGGATTTAAATCTGGCCATGAGGGCCTCCAATCTATAAATTAGCATTGTAAATATGTGTATATTCTCTAGGGTGTAAGGGTTTATTTATTTTCTATGCATAGTTTTGGATCTGTTCTGGTTTTTTTGCAGGGTTGCAGGGGGTTTCTCAGAATTTTTTTTTTTAAATCTGAGCTAGATCTAAACCCCAGAGGGTAAGATCTGGTCTCAAGATCGTTTCTACTGGCAGATCTGAGTGTTATTTTGTTACAAAGGAGAAGATCTCAGGTGCATCTAAATCAGCATTCTAAAAATCAGAGTTATGTGGGAAAAATTTTAATTGTTGGAGGAATTTCGAGTGTACTGGGTTTTTCTTAAGATAACCTTTGCATTCTACTTCCCATTCCCATTACATTTCTGCCTTCACGCATCCCACGCTGCCTAATTTCTCTGCGTCTGCCCTCCATTCATCCTCTACGCAGCCTTTCTGCCCTTCGTCCTCACCATTTGCGTCCATTTTTTTTTTACACGCTACTGTCCGAGCCCTTTTCTTTTAAAAAAAGAAAAAAAAAACGTAGATCCATCTCCTCCCTACGGCTGCCATCTTCACTGCATCCGTCTACCCCTTCACTTCGTTGCCATTCCATGCTCCTCAGAACCATCCGCAAGCTCATTCCTTGTTGTCGACTGCAAACCTCCCTCCACCCACAACTTACTCCTTAGCCGCCGTCGAGCCCTTTGTTCGCTGCATCTGAAAGCTTCATTCCTCTACGCATCCTTTCCTCCCTTCATCTCTGTCGTCGAGCCATTTGTCCATCGTCCAGCCTTTCCATTCCATCGACTAAAACCTGCAAGCAAACCCACGATTTTTTAGACTTTGGTTTTGTATATCATTTAGCTTTTAGTTTTAAATTAGTTGGGTAGCGTTAGTTTTTAGAAGTTTCAGTTTTAATTCATAGATTTTAGATTTTAATTTTTTTAAACTTTTAGTTTTAATTCGATTTTATATTAGTTTAGTGTAGCGTTAGTTTTTTTGTTTTAATTTTAATTCGATTTCTTTGTTCAAAACTTTAGGTTTTAGTTTAGTTTTAAATTTGTTGTAGAATTTCAAAAAAAAAAATTAAAATTTAATTTTAGGATTTAAAAAATCAAAAATTAAAAACAAAAATAAAAATAAAATTATTTTTTTTAGATTTTAGTTTTGTTTTGTTTAGCTTTTAGTTTTAATTCTTAGTTTTAGGATTTTATTTTATTTTTTTAGAGTTTTTAAATTTTACTTATGCTTTTGTTTTAGTTTTGATTTTAGATTTAAAAGTTTTAGTTTCATTTTTTAAAGATATGAAAATTAAATAAATAAATTTATAAAATTTTAAATTTTAAAAAAAAAAAAAAAAAAAAAAAAAGGGGTCCAAAAATTTTCTAAATTTTCAACTTTAGAAAATTCTCAAAAAAATATTTTATTTCATAGTCAAAGTGAGCTTTTAAATTTTTTATCTAAAGTTTGACTATATGAAATTTTTTAATTTCTGGAGTGGATTACTGAGAACATCATAAATTTGGAAATATTGTTGGTCATCTCATGATAACATTGTTGTGGGTTTAAAGTATTTTAATGCATAGTTTTGGTGCGTTTTATCGAATATCATTGTGGTGAATAGATTTTTCATAGCTGCAATTGCATGTCAGATACTTGACTTTAATTTTATAATGGGATATTTTGACTCCATAAGGCACTAGTTTTAAAGTTTTGAATCTAATTGGATCTCTAAAATCTCGTAAATCTTAACAAGTATTTGATTATCTAGTTGTGTCTCCTAAATTGGTTGATTTTCAACTAGTTCTTTTTCTTCATTTTTGTTAGGGTCTACCTCCCTTAGCTTGCAAGGAGACAGCTAAGATAGAGAGATTGGGGATCAAGGTGACAACCCCCGATCTGAGCCGTTGTCGCGGTGCCTAAACATTTTGTGCGACAACAGGCAGTAGCCAAGCATGTTCTCAGGTTCCTTCGAGGGATAGTCGAGTTTGGATTAAAGTACACCCATGACAATGATGTCAGGTTGAGTGGATTCACTGGGCTGGAAGTTCAATTGATCGGAAGAGTACCAATGGGTATTGTTTCAGTCTAGGATTAGGAATGACTTCCTGGTGCAATAGGAAACAGAAGTCCGTGGCACTAAGTTCAGCAGAGGCAGAATATATGGCAGCCAACACAGCTTCGTGCGAAGCCATATGGCTTAGGACACTGTTAGTAAATCTACTCAAAGAGAAAACTGAAGCGACCAACATTCTATGTGATAATCAGAGTTGCATAAAGCTCTCTGAGAATCCTGTGTTTCATGATAGGTCAAAGCATATTGACATGCGGTGTCACTTCATCAGGCACTGTGTACAATGTGGAGTTGTTCAATTGCAGTACACTTCAACAGGAGAACAAGTGGCAGACATCCTCACAAAGGCTCTGGGAAAGACAAAGTTTGTCTACTTCAGAGAGAATATGGGGATGATGGAGAATCCCTTCCAGTAGCAGGAATGGAGGATTCAGTATTCAGAGGGAGTTGTGGTACAGAGGCAGCAAGTGACAATGGTAGTGTTAGAGGCAGCAGTATAGGGGGCAACGACGGAGCAAATGGGGGGGTGGGGGGGGGCAGAAGCCTAACATCAGCAGCGCAGAGGGTGCTTCAAAATCAGACCAACATGCAGCAGGCATATTGTTGGAACACCTCCCTCGGTAAGAGGGAATGTTGATTTTTGTAGCATCCAGAAGTGTTCCAAGTCTCAAAATTTGCAAGGAGGCTTGGACAGCAACATTCCAAAGAACCCAGAAATAGTTTGTGGAAATTCCACTCGGTTCAAGACTTATTAAAATAATTAATTATTTTAATGTAGACCCTAAGTCTAAACTTAGGGAAATAAAATAATTAAAGGGTATTAATTAGTTAGAGTGTGAATCTTCTAGAAAACATGGATCAAGTCAAGTTTTAATCTTAGCCATTGATTAATCCTTTAATTTGGGCCGTCAGTTCTCCAACAGGAAGATTATAAAAGAAGGCTTGAGGGTCACTTGGAAAACAAGTCGGGCATACACTCAGTACCCGAAGGAGATCCATTTTGATGTAGAATTCGATCTCAGTGGGAGAGTTGCAGGGCAAGAAAGTGCAGAAGCAGAAGGAGGAGGTCAGGGGTGATCGAGATCAGGAAGGAGGGCAATAGAGGGCCACTGGACGCAGCTTGAAGCTGCAGCGCAGACACCCCACGCAGTCTCCACGCATATTGACGCAGAGAATCACGCGGAGTGACACAGGGGCAAGCAGGGGTTGTTCTCGGTGTCAGAGAATAGTCTAAGTAAGCCGGAAATTTAGTCTCAGGTGGTTCAGAATTTATCTGACGTATATTTTCCCTGTAAATATATTATTCGCTGAAGAATTAATAAAACCCTCATCTACTGCACCAGTTTTCCCACATTGGGTTTTTCCGGGGACATTTGTCCAAAAATAACTATGTACATGTGATCGATTCTTGTGCTTATGTTCTCTACTGTTTATTTCTCTACATATATAATTATGAATGTAGTATTTATTTCGATATTTACCGGAAAATTTTTGAATAACAACTTATTGATAGAATAAGCAGGAGAAATAAATCTATCACTCCAATTGTTTGTGAATTTTCACACTTAAGAGGTTGAGGGAGGTCAAGACTACTCTTGGGGTCATGGTTATTTCATAGTTTTGGTCTTTTTGGAGAAAGATCAAACATATTCAAAAAAGTTCAAGGGCACAATGTCAATTGATGGTTGGTGGAAGAGGGTAGATATTACCATTAAGATCATGTGTTAGAATTTTTGGCACTAGACTTAATGCACAGACATACACACACATACACCAGATCTGGTAACAATCTCAAATTAACTAATTAACTGAAACACACTGATGTGCCTAACCAAAAACAAATTTTGCACAGCGGAACTTATAAAACCAGCAATCAGATCAGTCACAGTAAACACAAAATTTCAGCTCCAAAAATAGAATTCTTATTAGTCCTTAAATAAGAATCTAGGGCTCTCGTACAAGGGAAAATGACCCTTTTACAATGCTCAATAAAATTCCAAACCACAAAGGAAAACTTACACAAAAAAAACCCTTGTCCGTACTGTTGAAACCCTCCTCGATCTCCATGCCATTGTCTGCTCATCGTTCCTACCACAATATACTCATTGTTGGTTTCTCTTGTAGCTATCCAATCACTGGAGGTCAAGGGAAAATTCAACCCTCCATTGCAATCCAAAAAGGGTCAAACTCGACCCTTCATTGCAGTCCAAAAAGGGGCAAACTCAACCCTTCTCCGTTGTCCAAACAGGATCAAACTCAACCCTTCTCTATTGTCCAAACAAGGGAAAACTCAACCCTTCTCTATTATCCAAATAGGGGCAAACTCAACCCTTCTCTGTTGTCCAGTTACAACATACTCAACAACCTTACTTGACCTACATAAGGCCTAATCAACCTCCTCAAAACAACTCTACTCATCCTCCATACACAGCTCCCTTTGCTACTCCAAATTTGAGGCCTACTTGGCCTGCTCCATAAAATGCCTCTCAAACCCTCTCAACCCTCCATAGGTCTGCAGCCTACTCGGTCTTCTCCACAAGACGTCCTCATCAACCACCTTCCATGGGCCCTTTTGGCCCTCAAGGGGTCTGAGGCTTACTTGGCCTTCTCCCCCACAAGACGCTCTCTTGTCAACCACCTTCCATAGGCCCTCTTGGCCTTCTCCTCCACAAGATGCTCTCTTGCCAACCACCATAAACCCTCTCGACCCAACTCGGTCCTCCCATCCCAACTTGGTCCTCTCGGCCACAAGATTATTTCCTACTGACCACCTTTCACAGGCCCTCAAGGGGTCTGAGGCCTACTTGGCCTTCTCCCCCACAATATTCTCTTGCCAACCACCCTCCACGGGTCCCCTCGACCCTCAAGGGGTCTGAGGCCTACTCAACCTTCTCCTCGACAAGAAGCTCTCTTCCCGACCACAAGAATGAATCACTCACCTTTGTACTTATACTTTTCCAAAGGGTGAAATGCCATTGGGTCTATACCATGGGTCAATGGGTGCAAAGCCCCCACTTAGCCCACTTGCCCCACGTGTGAGAATACTCCTGATGCTACCCAAAACATAAACATCATGGACCCTATCATTGTTTTGTTGTGATTGACATACACAAACCAGCCTATCATAGGAGAAGTTTATGAGTGGTGGGATTCCATGATTGAGTTCATGAGGACCATTATTTTTCATAATGAGTGCCCTGAGTATGAGACATAAGTAAAGGTGTGTTGGGAAACCAGCTCCAAAAAGAGAAGAAAAGAGATATCAACGCCTTAGAAATAAGCCACTTCGAGGGGGCAACCTCCAATACATTACATGAATGAACAATTCTTGGATGATACAATTTACAAAACCTCCTTTCTATATATAGAAGTCCATGGGGCCATAATGTAATCCTAGTGGGCCACAATGTAATCCTAGCCGACCTAACAATAATAATTTAAGGACACAATAATAACAAAATGGGGGTTACAAGGGTACAATAATAACAATAAGGGGGTTACACTAACAACAATAAGGGACTATACTAGTAATATAGGGACCTAACATGCCCCTCTCCTTCAAAAAAGTGTTGTCCTCAACGCTTGAGTAGCTCTGGGTGCTTCTGTATAAAATTCTCATCCTCCATGTAGAATCTTCAGTGGGTAAGTTCTTCCACTTGATGAGATACTCTGAAATTGATCGATTCCGTAGTTGTCGAGTTCTTGTTTCCATGACCGCTTCAAGTTCCAATATGATTTTTCCTTCCTCATCAAGTTCTGGCAATATTGTTTGAACTGGAAGATTTTCACCTATAACCTTCTTTAAGCATGAAACATAGAAAACTAGATGCACTCGCGAAGAAGCAAGAAGCTCCAATTTTTATTCCATAGTACCAATATTTTGCAACACCTTCTAAGGACCATAGTACTTTGGTGATAATTTATTATTCTTCTTAGCTTGCTTGAGGGACATTTGTTTGTATGGTTGTAGCCGTAAAAATACTCAATCTCCTACATCAAAACTTCTCTCGCTGCGATGTTGATCTGCCTGTTGTTTCATTCGATTTTGTGCCAAATTCAGGTTATCCTTTAAGAGTTGGAGAACTTCTTGCTGATGCTCGATGTGATCTTCCTCTGCTTGAACCTTCGAATTTTCCCTTAAAGATGATGTGATGGATGGTGGATGATATCCATAAAGTGCCATAAATGGGGTCATTTTTGCTGCAGTATGGAAGGAAGTGTTATACCACCATTCGGCGAGAGGTAACCACTTGACCCATTGTGTTTGTTTATCAGATACAAAACAACGAAGATATCCTTCCAAACATTTATTTACTATCTCCATTTGACCATCAGATTGAGGATGATAAGATGAGCTATGAGCTAATTGAGTACCCAAACAAGAAAATAACTCCGTCCAAAAATTTCCAGTAAAAATGGGATCTCTGTCGCTCACCATAACCCTTGGGCTTCCATGTAGCTTTTGAATTCTGTCCATAAATGTAGTAGCAACTGTACTTGCTTTAAATGGATGAGATAATGCACAAAAGTGTGTATACTTGGTAAGTCTATCAACTACCACCATGATGACATTCTTTCCTTTGGACTTAGGTAAACCTGTGATAAAATCCATTGAAATCTCCTCCCAACGTTGACTTGGAATGGATAAAGGTTGTAGAAGTCCCGGGGTCTTAATTGTTTCCACTTTATTCTGCTGGCAAACCAAACATTCCATCACAAACTTTTGAATATCAGATTTAAGGCCATCCCAAAAAAATTCTTTCTTCACC
Source organism: Pinus albicaulis (assembly GCA_034641835.2). Lineage (NCBI taxonomy): Eukaryota > Viridiplantae > Streptophyta > Pinopsida > Pinales > Pinaceae > Pinus > Pinus albicaulis. Next base: position 599,347,985 of record CM076572.1, read on the forward strand.
CTGTGGTAAGTTTTTAAAAATCCTGAGTGTCCTCCTAAAGGAGAAGTGTGCAATTCCAGAAGAATCTTTTGTTTTAGTTAGGAATTCTTACAAAGATATAAGCGATCTTTGTACCATAAGGAATCATTTTTCCAACTAAATGTATCAGATGTACTAGGATCTTGCTGCAACTTTTGAATGAGTGTCCATACATCTTTTTCCTTCTTCCATTCATCTCTTGCTTCGGTTATCCAATCTGGTTGAATAATAGAAATGGCACAAAGCAATGCTTCCACCTCTTCATTCTTTCTTGAGAGTGCATCTGCATCAACATTAAGCTTTCCTTTTTTGTAGATTATTTCAAAATCATAATCCAACATCTTTGTGACCCATTTTTGTTGTTCTTCTGAAGATAGTCTTTGTTCCAAAAAGTGTTTAAGACTATAATGATCAGTTTTTACCTTGAAGTGTCTTCCCATTAGGTAAGTTCGCCATTTCTTTAGTGCATGCAGTATTGCTAACATTTCCTTCTCATAAATAGGTTTCTATAAATACTTTCCTTTGATTGGACGACTTTCAAAAGCAATGGGTCTTCCTTCCTGCATTAAAATAGCACCAATTCCATTTCCTGAGGCATCACATTTCACAATAAAGGTTTTTGTAAAGTCTGGCGTAGCTAAGACAGGCGCTAGGCACATTGCCTCTTTAAGATGTTCAAAAGCCTTAGTTGCTTCAAGATTCCATGAAAATGCATCTTTGTTCAATAATGTTGTTAGAGGTGCTACTATTCTCCCATAATTCTTAACAAACTTGCGATAATACCCTGTTAACCCGAGAAATCCTCGCAACTGCTTTATGGTTGTGGGGACTTTCCATTCCTTAATGGCTTTAATTTTGTTAGGGTCTACTTTAACACCCTCGTGAGATACGATATGACCCAGATATTCCACCTCTTGTACTCCAAAGAAACATTTGGATTTTTTTGCATATAATTGTTTCTCCTGCAATAGTTTGAGCACCTTGTCAACATGTTCAGCATGATCCTTCCAAGACCTGCTGTAGATTAGTATATCATCAAAAAATACTAGCACAAATTTTCTAAGGAAGGGTTTGAAAATGGAATTCATCAACCCTTGAAATGTAGAAGGTGCATTGGTAAGGCCAAAGGCATGACCAAAAATTCATAATGACCCTCATGAGTTCGAAATGCTGTTTTTGGAATATCTTCAGTCTTCATTCTAATTTGATGATATCCTGAACGAAGATCCAACTTGCTAAAATAAATTGCTCCATGTAATTCATCCAATAATTTATCAATCATAGGAATGGGAAATTTATCTTTAATAGTGAGCTTATTAAGCTCCCTATAATCCAGACACATTCGCCATGATCCATCCTTCTTGTGTACCAATACTACAGGAGCAGAGAAAGAACTTTGACTAGGTTGAATTATACCCGCCTCTAACATTTCTGCAATCATACGTTCAATTTCGCTCTTTTAGACGTAAGGATATCTATAAGGCCTGATGTTTGGAGGAACACTTCCTGGAATCAAATGAATAGCATGATCATTATCACGAATAGGTGGGAGTCCTTTAGGAGTTTCAAACACCTTGGAATGAATGTCCAAGACTTGTTGGAGATCTGTAGGAATAGATGATTTTGATGTTGGAACTTCTAGTGAGCATAATTGTGCAATTACGCCTCGTTGTTCTTTCTTTAGAAGCTTTGTCATGACATTAGAGCTTATTATCCTTCCTGGATTCCCTACAATACCTCGTAATTCAACTTCCTTTCCTTCTAAAAAAAATTTCAAGAAAAGTTCTTGAAAATTAAAAGCTACCGTCCCCAAAGATTGTAACCATTGTACTCCTAGTACAACATCAGCACCTCCCATAGGAATGGAAAGCATTGGACTAGTCAATACATATTCCCCCATGGTTAGCTTGATATTTTGGCATTTCCCAGAGTAATTTATAGTTCCTCCATTTGCAACCATCACTTGACATTCTGGTGCTGGGTATAGGAAACAATTTAATTCCTTGGCTACCTTACAATGAATAAAATTATGGGTGCTACCTGAATCAATCAACATTGTTACCTTTTTCTTCTTGATCTGTCCATCTATCTTGAGAGTTTGAGGAGTGGTAATTCCTGCCAGTGCATTACATGATATGGTCGGATTCATTTCTTCCTCTTCTAGGGCCGGTTCCTGGTGTATATCCTCTTCTTGTTCATTTTCTTCTTCTTCTTCACAATCTATATAAAATAATTTCTTTTCAGCACACTTATGACCTTTAGTGTATTTGCTATCACAACTGTAGCAAAGCCCTTTTGCTCTTTTTTCTTCCAATTGTTGTGGTGTCAACCTTGTAGGTTGTGGAAATCTAGGCGTAGCAACACTTCCATCTTTATAGAATTGAGTGGTAGGCTTCCTTGTCGCCATAATTTTACATTCAACTTTTCTTGCCAACCTGAATGCCTTCTCCAATGAATCAGGTTCCAAAACGCGAACTTCATGTTGGATGTTATCCTTTAAAATGCCTATGAAGAGATCAATCCTGTGTTCCTCTGGAATATCAGTTACCCTTATATTCAATTTTTGGAAGTCCTCAATGTGCTGCCCCACTAAACCCTTTCATTTGAGATTTATCAATTGGCTAAAGAAGGTGTTGCTCTTTGTATCCTCATAATGTGCTATCATTTCCTCCGTAAAAATTGACCAAGTGACAATTTTTTTACGAGAACAGAGCCATCGATACCATACAAATGTATTTTGTTCTAAATGTAAAGTTGCAATGCGTACCTTTTGTGTGTTTTGCACATTATGGAGATCAAAATATTGCTCCATCTGTAGTATCCATGTTACAGGATCATTTCCATCAAACTTCCTCGTATCCAGTTTTGGAATATGGTGGTTCTTCCTGCCAACATTAGATTTTATGAAATCACGATTAACATTTATTTTGTTCTCATCATGAGTTTCCTCTACTATCTTTTCAACATTAGGAAACATTTCTTGTATCAACTTTGTCAAACCTTCCATGTCTGCTTTTAGATCATTCTTCATGTTTTCCATTTTATCATCAATCTTAGCTTCCATGTCATCCATCTTAGATTTCATGCCAGCTTCCATGCTATCTATCTTAGATTCCATGCCGTCTATCTTAAATTCCATGCCATTCTTCAAACCATCAATCTTATATTCCACGCCTTTCTTCAAACCATCCATCTTAGTTTCCACGCCTTTCTTCAAAACTTCCATGTCATTTTTTGTTGCTCTTTGCGAGAGAAAAATTTGTTGCACTTGCTCTTGTAATTTTGATATGTCATGTTGTCATTCTTCGTCTTCATGAGTCATAGTAGAGCTTTCTAAAGGCTTAATGGGTGTTGAATTATTTTTAGGGGCCATTTTAGAATCCAATACTGATATCTATTCTACAATATGCCCTTGTAATCAATTCAACTTGATTCTTCAAACAAGACTTATGCAATTCGGAAAAAAATACACACCTTTTACTTGCTTTTGAGGAGCTCGATATTGAAATTGTATTATCTCTGTGATTGCGGCTCTTCAATATTTGAAATTCAGCATTGAAGTAGCCCTTTGAATTCTCTTTTGAATGCCATAGGTCTGACTTGATTTGGATTCTCCAAGACAAAGTTATGTCCAATCTCCCACAATGACCTAATTATGGACTGGTTCAGTATAGCGAACTTGTACGGCTTGCCACGTGTCACTGTTTCGTCCTTCGCCTCTGAAATTGATAGCCAAGAAACTACAGTCCGTGTACTTGCGACCACTTTTTACGGCACTCCAATCCGATGCTCAGAGAGAGAGTTATTGAAATTTTCCCACGATCACCTCTTTGAGATGAAATTCGGGAGCCTGAAAAAACACTACCTTCCACAGATCATATCTCCAAAAATATTGCGAACCAAGCTCTGAAATTTTTTGACGAGTTTCCTTAGGATTTCAGCTTCGCACCATAAAAATTTCAAATTACGAACCTCCGTAGAAAAAAAAAGTTATAGCGCAAATTCCACGATGACCTATTTAGGAGCTTGAAAAAATACCTAACTTCCACAGATCATATCTCCGAAAATATTGCGAACCAAGCTCTGAAATTTTTAGACAATATTCCTCAGGATTTCAGCTTCGCACCCTAAAAATTTCCGCTTCTGAAACTTCGTAGAAAAAAAGTTATAGCGAAAATTCCACGATGACCTGTTTGGAGCAGCGAAACCCTAGAATCCAAAGCTCTGATACCAAATGTTGTGTAACCAGCTCCAAAAATAGAAGAAGAGAGATATCAACGCCTTAGAAATGAGCCACTTCGAGGGGGAAACCTCCAATACATTACATAAATGAAAAGTTCTTGGATGATACAATTTACAAAACCTCCTTTCTATATATAGGAGTCCATGGGGCCATAATGTAATCCTAGTGGGCCACAATGTAATCCTAGCCGACCTAACAATAATAATTTAAGGGCACAATAATAACAAAATGGGCGTTACAAGGGTACAATAATAACAATAAGGGGTTTACACTAACAATAATAAGGGACTATACTAGTGATATAGGGACCTAACAAGGTGTTAATTTTGGACAAATCGGTCCAAACTCCATGTTGTGATGCTGAGATGAAGATACCAATATTTTTATTGGATTCCTCTTTTGGAGAGGTGCAAGATCGATCTAAAGATCATCTCGATCCAATGAGCAGAACATTTATTTTGAACTTATTCAAGATATGTGCAAGTCGGCCTTAAGGTTTTGTGCCCAAGCAGTTGTGTCACACACCCTCACTGATGGATATATATTGGTCAACGTTGGAGGACATTTTCACTCATCTCATCCTCACACATTTCTCTCTCCTCATCTGATTGGTTCGATGACCTTGGTGGCTCTTCTCTCCACACGTGGGAAAATTCCAGCAACAGCACATTTCAGATTTCGGTCTAGGGTTTCTGCAGCAAACTTTGAACAACATTGAATTTGGTCAGCGTAAGGTCAAAAGTACCTGAAAATCTCCCAAATTTTCGATTTTCCTAATCCGCATTTTCTAGCACTATTCCCGAGGCAAGACATTGACCTTGACTTTTCTGTGTTGACCTAGCTGTTGCCGCCATGTGTTAACCGTTGATTTTTGGGTTGACTTTTGAGTTGACCGTTTGGCTATCCTAGAGGGTTGTGTGACATTGCTGATTGGCTAACCATATTGAGACTTTGTTGGTTGAAGCATCCTGTTGACTGTCGTAACACACCAACACACATATATTTTTGGCTTGTCTTCCGTCAATCTACTAGTATGTTCTATCAGCATTTTACTTTATTGTTTATTTGATTGTTGTCTGATATTGAAGAGAAAGTAAAGTTGCATCTAGCATAGAACATCTACAAAAATTTACATGGTATCAGATCTGAGGTGAAGACAAAGCCTTAATTTGTAGCAATCACCGAAGAAGAGGATGGGTTCCTCAAACTACAATGGCTTTAAGGCTAATGACAAATTGACCGGGAAAGATGACTTCGATGCTTGGAAGATGACATTGGATCTCAACTTGGAAGACCACGATGTCATGGACTATGTGCAGGGTAAAATCTAAGGGCCTCCATCCACTGCAACTGTTGCTGCCAAAACAAAGTAAAATAAGGGGGAGATCAAAGCAAAGCTGATGATCAGGGACTCAATTCACAAGAGTCTGGTTGCCTACATCTATGAGCTAGGAACATCCAAGGAGATGTATGATAAGTTGGTTCAAGTCTTATTCTTCAAGAATCAATTGAAGAATCTGAAGAAAGGCAGGGATGAGTCTATTCAATCATACTTTGTGAAGTTGACCGAGATCAGGAACATTCTGCTGGCTATTGGAGAGACAATAGTTGATCAAGAGATGGTACTCACCGCACTTAGAGGGCTCCCATCCGAATGGCATGTGTTTAACACTACCATTCTCAATAACAATGTGATACCTGACTTTGACGAAGTACTATCAAGATGCGTACAATAAGAGACAAGGATGAAGGAGTATGAAAATGAAGGAAATGCTGCCTACGCTGCTCATTTTAGAAAGAAGAACTTTGGTGGTCCAAGGAACAAAGGAAGAGCAGGGGCCCAAGGAAAGAAGGGCAAGTGTTACACTTGTCATAGGCCAGGTCACTATGCTAGAGAATGCCCTTTCAAGAAGGATTCTCCCGATGATGATGACAACAACAACAATTGGAGGAATGGAAATCAAAGGAACAATAGGTTCAAAGGGAAGAGGAAGGCTCCCTCCGGCAGAAATGGTCAACCTTTCAAAAGGTCAAGAAATTCCAGGTATGAGGAATCAAATGTTGTTGATAAAACAAATAAATTAATTCTTGTATCTGCCCTCTTTGCTGCATCTCCACCCGACACTATGGATGTCTGGTTGAAAGATAGTGGTGCCTCAAGGCACATCACTCGGTTCATGGAAGCACTTTCTGATATGGTTGAGAAGGATACTAATCTGGAAATTACCCTTGGAGATAATGCCACATATCCTGTGAAAGGGACAGGGACTGTGACCCTCCACTTGTCTCAAGGTCAAGTCCTCCACTTGCAGGATGTACTCTATGTACCTAATTTGAAGAAGAACCTTGTGTCTATATCGGCCATGGAAGACAAAGGTTTCAATGTGGCATTCATTGATGGAAAGGTGGGCATCTGGAAGAAGAGCTTCAAGGAAGCTATCACGATTGGGTTTAGAGTTGATACACTCTACCAGGTTGGAGGAAGTCCATTGGGAGCGATGACGTGTGATACTATTCGACAAACTAAACTATGGCATCGAAGGTTTGGACACCTTCACTACAAGGCCCTTTCCAAAGCAAGGAAAGTAGTGACAGGGATGCCTGAGTTTTCAAATAATCATGAAGGTGTACGTCAAGGTTGTGCCGAAGGAAAACATACAAGGGGACCTTTCCCCTCAAGTGACACAAAGACATCTGATATCTTGCAATTGATACATTCTGATCTATCTGGAATGCTGCCCGTGACATCCTTGGGAGGATGTTCTTATTATATGACATTCATAGATGACTTCTCTCGCAAAACCTAGATATACTTCTTGAAAAAGAAGGATGAGGCTTTCATGTGGTTCCCTACCTTCAAAGCCTTGGTGGAAAATCTGACAAGGAAGAAGATCAAGATATTGAGGACCGATAATGGCACTGAATATGAGACAAACGAGTTCAAGAACTTTTGCAGAGAAGCTGGCATCAAGAGGGAGACCACAATTGTCTATACTCCTTAGCAGAATGGCGTTGTTGAATGAAAGAATAGAACCATTGTGGAAGTTTCCCGTGCCATGCTATGTGACCAGGGTCTACCGAAGTTTCTGTGGGGAGAAGCTGTGAACATTGTTGTGTACATACAAAACCAATGCCCGCATTCCACTCTGGACTCCAAAACTCCTAAAGAGGTTTTCACTAGTAAGAAACCTGACGTCTCACATTTTAGAGTTTTTGGATGTCCTTTTTATTTTCATGTGCCGAAAGAGAAGAGGAGCAAGTTGGATGCTTCTGGGAAGAAGTGAATATTTGTGGGCTACAGCAAAACTTCGAAGGCCTAGAGTCTATGTGCCTGATCAAAGGGAAGTGGAGATATGCCACGATGTCACCTTTGACAAAGATGCTTCCCTGAGGAAAGTAATCAATCTTCCGAGATCTGAGGAAGATCATGAAGCAAGACCTGGAAATCAAGAAGAACCGAAGGATGAGTCGATGCCTGATGTTGAAGGACTGATGGACCCGATTGATCCACCTCCTTCACTGGGGAAGAGACCATCATGGCTCAGGGACATTCGCGAGGATGCCAAGGGACATATTGCCCCAAGGGGAACATTCCGTGAAAGCAAGAAGTTGAATAGATACCAAGGGTATCTAGTAGCCATGAGTACTATTGCACAATCTGAGCCTAGATCTTTTGAGGAAGTCGTAAAGCATCAAGTGTGGAAGGATGCTATGCACAAAGAGGATGAGTCCATAATGAAGAATGATGTCTGGGATGTGGTTCCAAGACCGGAGGACAAAGCAACTGTCACCTCGAAATGGCTCTACAGGATCAAGCATGGATCTGATGGAAGTGCTGAAAAGTTCAAGGCAAGATTCGTTGCCCATGGCTTCTCTCAAAAAGAAGGCATAGAATATGATGACATATTTGCACCTGTGGCCCGATATACCACCATCCGATCTATCATAGCCCTCGCTACAACGCAAGGATGGAGTCTTCATCAGATGGATGTGAAGACCACATTTCTGCATGGTGCGATAAAGGAAGAGGTTTATGTGGAGCAACCTCTAGGGTTCAAAGTCCAATATCGGGACACCCATGTTTGCAGGTTGAAGAAAGCCCTCTATGGGTTGAAGAAAGCACCCAGAGCTTGGTACAAGAAGACAAAAAGCTACCTGATGAAGCTGGGCTTCACTCGTAGTAATGTTGATCCAAACCTTTACTTCAAGGTTGATAGAGAAAAGCCTCTCATTCTGGTGTTGTATGTGGACAACCTCTTCCTGACAGGTGCTGACCCTCTCATTCATCAGTGCAAGAGGGAGCTCGTTGTTGAGTTCGACATGAAGGACCTAGGACTGATGCACTACTTCCTAGGCCTGGAGGTCTGGCAGAGACCTGGCGAGATTTTCCTTTCTCAAGGAAAATACATTGTGAAGCATTTGGAAAGATTTGGTATGGTGGACTGTAAGTCCGTGTCGACACCAATGGAGCTCAACTTTAAGAAGTTGAGTGGCAGCGCTGTTGGGCCCATCTTAGCAAATCCTACTGAGTATCGTCAACTCGTAGGGGCCCTGATGTTCTTAGTGAACACTCGTCCGAACGTATGGTTTGCAGTGAACACTTTGAGTCAACATATGGTTGAGCCTCATCACGCTCACTGGGTTGGTGCCAAGAATCTTCTGAGATATCTTCGAGGCACGATAAACCATGGGCTGAGATACACTGTCGGGGGTGTGACACTCCTTGAATATACTGATGTCGATTGGGTTGGCAGTGTGGTGGATCGTAAAAGTACATCGAGATGTTGCTTCACACTTGGATCTGCTTCGATATCATGGATGAGCAAGAAGCAGAAGTCAATGGCTTTGAGCACCGCGGAGGCCGAATACATTGCAGCGAGTATGGCCTATTGTGAAGCAATTTGGCTGCGAAAGCTCTTCAGTGAGTTGTTCGGGCATGTGCTAGATACCATCGTGATACTCTGTGATAACCAGAGTGGGATTCGGTTGTCCAAGAATCCCATGTTCCATGATCGATCCAAGCATACTGATATCAGGTACCACTTTATCCGGGATATGGTACAGTGAGGCGTCGTAAGGTTCGATCATATAGGAACTGATGAGCAGGTCGCGGATATTCTCACAAAGCCCCTAAGGAAGGTCAAGTTCCTAACCTTCCGTGAGAGTCTTGGTATCGTGGAATGACCCTATGCTGAGGGTCCTATTGGACTATGAGCTCTGGGAGCTCTGGGGGGCTTTGGGGATAGCTTCTCGAAGCTATAAGCAACCACAGGGCTAGGCTTGACGAACCTTATTGGTGTGCTTCTGCCCCACTGTTGTTATGATTGAGTTGGTTCACCTCTCATTATCTGTGCCCCATATGCATCCTACCCATTGAATTCAGGGCTCATGGGAAGTACCTCTCATTTGGCCAGTGAGGTGGGAAAAGCTAGAGACTAGTAGCAAAGACTAATGGACGCATCAGAGATTGTCGTACTCTCTATCTAGGATGGCACGGTCCAACCACTTGATGTGGGATCAAGTATAGTGAGGTTTCGAACCTCCAACTGACTTCGGGTCAGGTAAACCAACTTCGGGTTGGTATGAGACTCTTTGTGAGTCCTATAGAGGTTTCGGACCTCTAGGCTAAATCTGTCAACCGGGAATGATGTCCTTGTGACTGACCCACTTTTGTTCTTAAATAAAGAAGCCAGCAAAGCAAGTTACGGCGGGATGACGCACGATGTTTGGATTGCACGGGTGGATGGAGTTCTCCCTAGTTGAGAGGGAGTGTTAATTTTGGACAACTAGGTCCAAACTCCATGTTGTGATGCTCAGATGAAGATAACAACATTTTTATTGGGTTCCTCTTTCAGAGAGGTGCAAGATCGATCTAAAGATCATCTTGATTCGATGAGCAGAACATTTATTTTGAATTTATTCAAGATATGTGCAGGTCAGCCTTAAGGTTTTGTGCCCCAGCAGTTGTGTCACACACCCTCACTAATGGATATATATTGGTCAACGTTAGAGGACATTTTCACTCATCTCATCCTCACACATTTCTTTCTCCTCATTTGATTGGTTCGATGTCCTTGGTGGCTCTTCTCTCCACACGTGGGAAATTTCCAGCAGTAGCACATTTTTGATTTCGGTCTAGGGTTTTTGCAGCAAACTTTGACCAGTGTCGACTTTGGTCAACACAAGGTCAAATTGACCTGAAACTCTCCGAAAATTTCGATTTTCCTAATTTGCATTTTTTGGCACTATTCCTGAGGCAAAACGTTGACTTTGACTTTTCAACGTTGACCTCCCTGCTGCTACTTGTGTTGACCGTTGACTTTTTGGGTTGACTTTTGAGTTGACCGTTTGGCTGTCCTAGAGGGTTGTGTGACATTTTTGGTTGGCTGACCATATTGAGACTTTGCTGGTTGTCATCTATTTTGTTGGCCGTATGTAACTTAATCTTTAGGATATTTCTAGCTTGTGTATGAATCTCTTGGTATGTTCTATCAGCATTTTACTTTATTGTTTATGTGATTGTTGTCTAATATTAAAGAGAAAGTAAAGTTGCATCTAGCATAGAACATCTACAAAAATTTACAAAAGGCCTTTTTCACCATCATAGTAGATATTCTTGTCAACAGGTGAGACAAGAATTGCACACCATTGCATCGTTTGGCTCACTCCTTGAACCCAAAATACTACAACCATGAGTGGCTGAATGGTGGACCTTCCCGCAGATTCCCTCCTCACATGGATGCTAAAATCTCACAGGGGAGGAAAGATGCATTGAGGAGGATTTTTCAGGATACGACATCCCTTGATGAGGTGGAAAATGCCTTTGCAGATTTTTCCACTGACACTAAAAGATTGAAAGGCTATGATATGATTAGAAACAGGGGTGGGAAACTCATGAGGAAACATGTCCTCCTTACAATAGTTAGCCATGAGGCTCCTCCCTTAGGTTACTTTATCCTCTTGTTGCAAGAGGAGTTGGAGCACATATAGGAAACTATATAGTTTGAAAAAGAGCATGTTTGAGCATTCCAAGGAAAAGACAATGGTGTATGTGCACACCAACCTTCGTCTTATTTATAGGCAGAGGCAAGAGTAGCTGATTTTGATTGGATATAGAGGAGATGGATGGAGGAGAGAGAAATGGCAATGAGGTTAATTTTGATGTCGATGAAATGGGGGACTACTAACAGTCATGAGCCATGAGATTCTTCCATCTTGATCTACGATTATGTTAGAAAATAGGAAAGGCAGAAATATTTTCTTATGTTGATAATTACTTGTGATATCTTTGTGTTCTTATTAACTTTCTTATTTTCTTTTATCTTTGTTTCAATAAGCAATCATCAAAACAAAAACATAAAGATCAGCGACACCAGATGTGGGCTCTCAGCCAGGGCTAAAACCCCTTTATAAGGGAAAGCCCAGTCAAACTCTTCCACTAGAAAATCAAATTAAGATAAACCAAGACCTTAGAACCAAAAGACCTTCCTCCTCTACCAAGTCAGCCTTCCAAGATGATTCAACAAACTTCGGTAGTCTTTTCTATTGATTTGTGGTAGCATTGGAAGTGTTGTAAGTCTCAAAATTTGCAAGGAGGCTTAGGCACATGTATTCCAAAGAACCCAGAAAGGATTTTGGAAAATTCCACTCAGATTATGTTTCATAGAAATAATTAATTATTTTTAATGGGACCCTAAGTCTAAAATTAGGAAATTAAAATAATTGAAGGATGTTAGTTAAAACAAAGTGTGAATCTTCTAGAAAAGTCAAAGATCAAGTCAAGTTAATCTTAGTTGTTGATTAACGATTTAATCTCGGTCGTTGAAGACTCAACGAGAAGATTATAAGGACTTGATGGATCATTTGGAAAATACATCGGGAGAGAAATTCCAGAGATCGAAATTCTTTAGTGAGCTATGCTCAGGGAGAAAATCGATCGAGAAGATTTTTGAAGAGAGGGGCAGAGATCATTTCTAGTTGGAGATTTTCCTGAGCTTGGAATACACTGCAAAGGAGACAGAGAGCAGTACGTAGAGCGGCAGCATAGCAACTACGTAGAGCCAATAGAGGCAGTGCAGTAGCCTTAACGAAGTCCGTGATTCAACTAAGGATCAATCAGATCCAATGTCGGAGAGCCGGCATGTGAGACCGGGAGAGGCCAGTAGATCAGATCCATCCAGCGGAGGAGCCAACAAGCAACAGTGACGCAATCCCCACATAGAGCGATGCAGAGACTGCGCAGCGGAAGTGGAGGGCTTGTCAGTTCGAGGTTTGGCCAGTTTGGACTTCCAGTGTCAATGTGTGGTAATCTCACTAGCTCTTTTTCAGTCATATTCTCTGTGAGGATGGCCAGCAAGGCATCCCAGATAGTATTCAGAAACACTGCATAATAAATAAACCCTCAGTTGTTGCACCAGTTTTCCCGCATTGGGTTTTTTCGGGGACATTGGTTCAAAAATAACAGTGTCGTGTGTATATTGTTTATTCTTGCTCAGATCTTGTTTCCGCACTTATTTATTTTCCGCAGTTTAATTTTGTGAAGGTTGTAGTGTATGGGTTTCATTATTTACCATAGAAAACAATAAATAACTTGTTCAAGCAATTAACAAGTAGAAGATTTCTCATCAGTTGTTGCAGTAGGATTCGGGTTTCACCGAATTTTCATATTTTCTTGTTCAGCAACTATAGCTCAGCAACAATCTAGAACTTCAACCTCCAACAACTTGAATTTCAGCCCCCAACAACAATCCAAAATTTTGACCCCCAACAACTTCAAAATTTCGGCCCCCAACAACAATCCAAAATTTCAACCCCAGCTATTTCAGAACTTCGGCCCAGCAACTTCGCACTTGTGAGATAAGAAGAGAGAAAATTCCGACTTCTAGTGCTTGACAAAGTCGTTCTTTTTCGCTAGCCCTTGCCACGTTGTTCCTTGAATTTCGCACCCTTTTCTTGTTCCAGAAATTGCAGATCAAAATTGATGATTAAGTGGTCCAAATGAAGTCGAGTTGTTGCCTTTATATAGGAGATTTTGCACCTCAATTAGGCCGACTTGGTGGAGGAGGCCAAGAAGACCTAATTCATATCAAAATAAATTTGTTTCTCGATTAACAATGCCCAAGAAGGGTCTATTACATTATGACATGGACAAGGACACTTGTCATAAACCCTAGAAGCCTACAATGGAGACTTTGACCTATAAACCATTGACCCAAGCATGAAACCCATGCCTTAATAAGTCAATTTCTTTAATAATAAAATTTATTTTTCTTTCTTTTAATAAATATATTACATCATGACTCAAATACAATTATGAAGACCGACATTAGATACATTCTTCAACACTCCCTCTTAACTAGAGAGGTATTCATAATTACATATATATAGAGGTACATGGAAGATCCCAAAGTGATATACTCTATGAAGAGTCACAACACACACAGTGTTATAGATTAGATACCTGACCAAGGTACTCTAATCAGGTGGGACTAAGGTGGACTCAAGCTTTAGCCATTCTAGGTACCATCAGGCTTTTAAGCTCTACCACCAACCCAGGGTTCTAGGTGTGTATTTAAGGTTGGAGCTCCATGACCAATGTCACCCTCCCTACTTCGATATATAGACATCAACACATAGGCCAGCCATATGTCCTCCCAAGAATTTTGTATTACACAAGATGCCTCATCTCTCCTATACAACTAAATCAGATATATATCCATCACTCCAAGCATGCTTCAAACGTTCAACCCTTTTATGAAGAGATCCTGCACAATCACAACCCCAATCAATAATAAACTTTCAAATATACATACAAGTAAACACAAACCTTCGGGGTCCTCAATCATTCTAATGCTACTTATATCGTCATCAAGTTATCCAAATACAACTTGTAAGAAGTTTTCTTCTTCTTTCACTTCTTCAACAACACCAAATAGTTTCATTATTCTTTAAATCTTTTACAAATCCATATGTAGTACTTTCATTCAATCTTCGGTTTCATTTTTTCTTCAAGGTATTCACTATGACTGTCATAATATGCCCTCCTTCACAACTGGGGAGATATACCTTTTTCTTTCATGTAAGCTCCTTCTCAACTTAGGGAGATCAACATCTTCCTTCTTTTATAACATCGAAGAAACTTCATTCTTTCTTATAGCATCAAGGTCATTTTGATCATCATCATACTTGTAGCTTCCTTCATCATGCTCATCATTATGAACATTTTCAATTACGAACATTTTCAACATCTTGAAGATTATGTACCTGCAAAACTTAAATAGCAAGTACAACCAAATACAAATATGCAGAAACATGTAGTCAACTATATCAAATTCATGTCATTATAATCTAAGAATCAAGACACTCATAAAATACCTAAACCCAGTTAGATTCATAATCAACAAGGGTTCTATCTTTTATATTCTAGACTTCAACTTCTTGCTAGGGTTTTGTCATAAACCCTAGACTTCATCTTTGAGACACAGCCTTAAATATCAGCAAATCAAATAACAATCCAATCATAGTTTTATACATCTAAGGTTTCAACAATATGCTTTTTAGAATTACATGTTAGACTTCTACTGGGATTTGTTGCAAACCCTAGATTTTATCATCAAGGCCAAATCATATTAATAATCGAAAACGCTCTCATCATGTCCTAGAATATCAATCTCTACTTAGGTTTTGTTACAAACCCTAGATTTCACAGACTAAAACATTAAGTTAGCACACTCGCATATACATATCTCGGATGCACTATCATTTCACATCAATATTAATTAGGAAAACCCAAAACACAATCATCAATACATCGAAGTTAGATATACAACAATTTTCACCAGGCTAGGGTTTCGATCAATCATACAAACATACACCTAGGGCTTTCATTCCTAGGATCTTACTATAACTATTAGAAGGGTTTTGTTCATAAACCCTAATTCACCAAACCTTAAAGATCTAGGGTTTCAATATATAACTCACACATTAACAACAAACCTTAAAGAACTAGCGTTTTATTAGGACATTTACAAAACCCTAAACTTCAAAAGAATAGGATTTCTAGACTTTATCAACAACCCCCAAGTAGATTTAAGGTTTCATTATTCAATATTGACATACCCATAGCATTAAGAGGCTAGGGTTTTACAGTGAACCCTAAAGGTTAGGGTTTCACAAGAATGATCAAATGATAGTATAACAAGGGTAGATTCAATCTAATGATTAATCACCCTAACAAGAATATTTAAGATTCAAAACTCTAGACATAACTATGTCGATAATGCGAAGCAAATTTCGAAAGAGAATGATCATACCTTTTCTATGAAGAGAACCTTGTACCAAAACTTGCAGTTTAAGACATACCTTAAGTTGTTCTTTTAACAAACCTTGTAGGACATCAATTCTTAAAGGATTTTCTTTGTTACAAAACTTCTTCCATGCTTCAAGTCTCCTCCATAACCTTTGTGTATTATGCAATCTTTCCTACCAAGGAAGATATAAAGAAAGGTTTTTAGCATCCAATACAAACAAATCTGTAGGAATTTACAGGGTAAGTTCCGTAGATCAAGAACCAAAGGTCACCACTCACAAACAGATCACAAATCAGTACACCAGTATAATCACGTGGTTAAAACTCTCAAAGAGGGAAACAGTCCACGCCCTGAGCCAATGCGGCCACTTCAGGGAATTTATTGATATAAAAGAAAAGTTACATATGTTTCTCTCATAAACGGTTACCAGACAAATGACCCTCCATGCTCTTTAAATAGAGATCATGAACCAATCGGGTGTTAAGCCACAGATCAAGTGTCGTTAATACCGAGGTGAGAGATAACCGTCAGATCACTACAAATCGTGACCGTTGGATTATAAGTTACAAATGTACATGGTAAAGAAACACACTTTACCTAACTCTACAGTAGACTAAGTTATTCTTAACTATTTCCTATGTGTCGGAATATCCTAACATCCCCCCTTAAAAACAACTTGGGATAGGATTGAAGGATTTACAAAGGTGACACAAAAGGAGCCTATTTCCTATGTGTCGAAATATCCTAACATCCCCCCTTAAGAACAAATTGGGATAGGATTGAAGGATTTACAAAAGTGACATAATAGGAGAAGGAAGGAGGCATTAGAGCCTATCCCTCCTTAATGACAACTTTCCAACCCATGGATCGAAGTTTGGCAACTTCACTTCGTGAGCCTTCAGGAAGATACCTGCTATCCGATCATTGGTTGGACGCATCGCACTTCAAGAACACAACTGCTGAAGAGCTGATGAAGGTATGGAGTCTAATGTTTCATACGTTGATGTTGAACTGGATCTTTACATAGCTGAATGGCACTCTGATTATCAGACCAAAAGTGTAGTTGGATGCTGCTGATGAAGACCAAATTCAGATAGGATCTGACGAAGCCACATGGCTTCCCTGCTGGCTTCAACTGCACCATGATACTCTGCTTCTACTAAAGAAAAGGAGATGGCATTTTGTTTCTTACAAGACCAAGTAATAGGTCCTGAACCAAGAGTGAATACATATCCTGCAGTGGACTTCTGATCAATGTGGTCACCAAACTCTAACCGTAACTGAAACCAATCAACAGGAGATATTCTCAAGACTGTAATGAATCCCTTTAACCGAATCGTACTCGGTTTCTAAGTATTCTTTGGGCCGTTTCCAAAGTGACTTTCATGAGGTTGGTGCATAAACCGAGCGATAAGACCGTAAAGAAAAGGTCAGACTCGGTATGGGTTAGATACAAAAGTTTACCAACAAGTTGACGATATAATAGCATCAACTTCACGGGTAGTACAAGTGACTGAAAGCTTGACTCCATACTGAAAGGGGGAAGGGGTTGGCTTACAGTCTTCCATGTGAAAGTGGTGTAGAATATCACAAGCATACTTGGACTGAGAGAGGGTAATGCCTTCCTTGGATTGCAAGACTTGAAGACCAAGGAAATAATGCAAGTGTCCTAAGTCTGTCATTTCAAACTTCTTTTTGAGGCGAGACTTCAAATGGTTTATATGGTTTGGATCACTACCAGTAAGGATAAGATCATCAACATAAAGAACAAGGATGGTGAAGGAATTACCCACTTTCTTGGTGTAGACAGTGTTGTCGGAATGACACCTAGAAAAGACATTATCTAAGAGAAATCTATCCATTTTGGCATACCAAGCCCGAGGAGCTTGTTTGAGACCATAGAGAGACTTCCTAGGGCGACAAACAAGGCTGGAGTCTTTTTGGATAAAGCCAGGGGGTTGTTCCATGAAGATTTCTTCATGCAAATCTCCATGTAAGAAGGCGGATTTAACATCCATCTGGTGGGCTTCCCATTTAAAGGAGGCAACAAGGGAAAGAACAAGGCAGATAGAATTCATTTTGGCAACAGGGGAGAAGGTTTCAATATAGTCAATGCCTTCAACTTGTGAAAAACCTTTAGCGACAAGACGAGCTTTATGTCTATCCACTTTTCCATCTGGTCCAAACTTTGTTTTGTAAACCCATCTAAATCTGACAAGTTTTCTTCCTTTTGGAAGAGGAAAAAGATCCCAAGTATTGTTTGCCAATAAGGAACGATACTCTTCATTCATAGCTTCATCCCAAGCTGGAAGACCGGAGGCTTCTTCAAAGGTTTTTGGATCAAGTTTTTCTGGAACTTGAGCCAATAAGGAAGAAGCTCTTTCGAACTAAGAACGTGTACATCGTCGATCGGCAGGGTCACCTGCAAGAGAACCTGTTGCATCCTGAGTAGAGCGGACCCATCTTGGAAGCGGTGGAGTATAAGGAACAATTTCACAAGCTGGAGGAGGATCGTCATCCTCGCTGTCATCATCTGAACTAGAAGAAATGGTATTAAAAATAGAAGAGAGAGAGAGAGAGGTGGCACATATGCCGAATTAGGCTCGCAGGCCAAAGGTGGCACACCCGTCGAACTAGGCTCATAGGCCGATATATTTTCATCAAACTTTACATCTCTTCTAATGATTATATTTCTGGATTTTGGTTGAAGAAGTCTATATCCTTTGACATCTTTAGAATATCCAACAAAAATACATTTTTCACTCTTAGATTCTAAGGTTTTATGTTTCGCATATGGAATATGGGCCCAAACATCACTTCCAAAAACACGAAAGTGACTTACATCTGGTTTGATTGAGCTCCAAGATTCTTTTGGAGTTATATTCTTTAAAACCTTGGTAGGAGTCTGATTTACTATGTAATTTGCACAATTAATGGCTTCTGCCCAAAAATTGAGACCAAGTCCTTTAGATTGAAGCATACAATTAGCCATTTCTTTTAAGGTGTGATTCTTCCTTTCAGCTACACCATTTTGTTGTGGAGTATATGGAACAATCTGTTGCAATTGAATGCCATGCTCAGTGCAGAAGTTGATAAATTTGTTGTTAACATATTCTCCGCCATTGTCTAATCTTAACTTAAAAATTTGATGTCCAGATTGTTTCTCAACAAAGGCCTTAAAGGCCAAGAACATGTTAAAAACTTCACTCTTGAGTTTTAAGAAATATAACCAAGTGCGTCTGGAAAAATCATCAATGAAAGTTAAGAAGTACTTGCAACCAAAGAAAGAAACAACAAGAAGTGGACCACATAAATCACTGTGCACAAGCTGCAAAGGGGCTGAAGCGTACCAAGAGGCACGTTTGTCAAAACTATTCCAATGATGTTTTCCGAGTACACATCTGGAGCAAACACCATCCCCGCAAGATACCATAGGAAGGCCCATCACCATATTTTCCTTACATAGAGTTTGAAGAGAGCGATAGTTTAAGTGACCAAATCGCTCATGCCAAAGTTTGCTCACATCATCATTATGAGCAACAAAAACAGAGGGAAGAGATGATGACCCAAAGTTTTCAAACTTATACAACCTTGTGGAATCATTAGCAATGCCAGTAGCTAAAATATGTTAAGGATCAAGTACCACACTTTGTCAACGAATTCATATAAGCGCCTACCCTCATTTTTCAAAGGATTCATCATGGCTCGACGTGGGCCTGACCATTCGTATCTCCATCATCAATGGCGCTTTATGAATGTAGCCCTTCCATTCTGCATGTTTATGATGTAAATGATCTAAGTAAAACCATCATGTATGTAACAACCTAGGTAAGCCTAGCATGTTGGTGACGATTTCTATCCTAGGAGGTTTTTTGTCTCACTGATTTACTTGTGTTTTTCGACACAAGTGATCGGCAGAGTTTTCCCCTCCAGCCTCACCCCAAAGCTAGGGTGGATTTTGTCATCAAGATGCTAAGTGAGTCCTAGTGTTTTCTATCGAGTCTTTGTAAAAGTAGTTTGGGAATAATCCTAGCTAGTTGGCTAGATTATTTTATTACAAGCTGCTTGGTCTACTAGATCATATTTTGAGTTGCAGAATTGGGTACCTACTTGAGGGTCTATACGAATGGGTCTTCCCCCTTCATGTGTCTAAATGTATTTATCTTTTGTAAAGAGGGTTGGAAAAAATAATTAAATCCCCTCTCAGTCAATTAATTAAATTTTCTGGCCAAATTAATTAAAACTCCTAAACCAGAAATTTAATTAATTTTAAGTCCTAGGTAAGTTAAAATTCTTCAAAGGCAAAATTTGTTGGTCCTTAAAAAATGAATTTTTTAAAGGTCCCAAACAAAGGGAATATTTGAGAATTTCAAGCAATTTTGGACCCTTGGGCCTAGGTGGTTAAGTCAAAGTCAAAATTTTGAGGTAATTAACTCAAAAATAGTATTTTTGAGTTAATTAAAATGGAATTAAATGATAAATTCGTTTTTCCTCAAATTTATAATTTCGATGATCCAAATTAAAAGATGATCAAATGTTTTCGACGGTCGAGATTATTTTGACATGGATCAACCGAACTAGCCGTTGGAGATTTTATATTATAAATTAGAGGTCTTTGTCAGTGTTTTAGTCATCTAATCTTTGGATCGTGCACTTGTTCTTGGAAGCTCTTGTGATTCCTTTTGATGAATAAAGCATAAAGACTTTGGGGTTACAGACTTTGATGTTCCTTTCTGGATCTATGTGGTGATTTGTCTCTAAACTCTGCTACTTAATTTGGCATTTTATGGTTAATGGCTTTCATGGATTAATAAGATGGCATTTTTTATTTAACGGAAAGACTAGTTATCTATTTTTATGAAAAATCTCATGTTATTTTCTTAAATTTGTATCAATCTAAGTTCAGATCTAAGTGTGCAAGGAATTTTTTTAAGGTTTTGAGCATTTGGGGAAGTCTTCAGTTAGACCAACCGACTCTCAGATAACATAAATCTGAAAAGCTCATTATTTGTTGATTTCCAAAGCTATCTTACGAAATTAGTGGTTTTGCAGAGTCTTCTAGGACTTGTGTCTCTCTTTAAAAATTTGAATTTCTAAAAAATTGTGCTAAAATGGGTTTAAATCTGGCGCCGAGGGCCTTCGATCTGTAAATTAGCATATTTTCTTTAGGGTGTAAGGGTTTAATAATTTGTGTGCATAGTTTTGGATTTGTTCTGATTTTGCAGGTTGCAGGGGGTTTCACAGAAATGTTTTAGATCTGAGCCAGATCTAACCCCCCAGAGGGTAAGATCTGGCCTCGAGATCACTTTTACTGGCAGATCTGAATACAAAGGAGAAGATCTCGGATGCATCTAAATCAGTGATGATAAAAATATGAGTAATGTTGAAAAATTTTGAATCTGCTGGATGATTTTAGATGTACTGGGTTTGTTTGAGGTAATCTTGGCGTCCTGCCTGCATAAGCCCTATCCAGCCTTCACGAATCTGCAAATCCATACACTGCCTTTTGCTTCTGCTTTTCTATCATCCTTTTTCACTATATCCGAAACCCTTGTTTTGCCTCTGCCCTCGCTGTCATTTTCTCCTCACCTCATACGCTCCATCTCAACTTGCATTTTCCACCGACCTTGCCCCTTGCTCCGCTGTCGTGCTCCCTTTACCCGCTGCGTCGCCTCTTCCTTGCCGTTGAGGTCTTCTCCCCTCCTCAACCGTCGTCCAGCCAACATCCCGTAGACATTTTCTCTGTCGTCGAATTCTTCACTCCTCCATCGTCGTCCTCCCTCTCTGACCTGCAAACAACAAACAATGGCACGCATACATGAATTTGAAACCCCGCGTCCATGCATTTAAATTTTTTTTTGTTTAGTTTCATTTCATTTTTTGTTAGATTTTAATTTGTAAAGCGTTAGTTTTTGTTTAGGTGTTAGATTCAATTCGTAGACTTTAGATTTAACTTTTAGATTTTAATAAATGTTAAGTTAGGTTAGCGTTAGTTTTAGGTTTATTTTTTTTAGTTCTATTTTTTAGTTTTAGATTTTTGTTATTTAGTTTTTAGTTTTAATTTCGTTAAGCGTAGACTTTAGATTTTAGTTTTTAGATTTTAATTAGTGTTAGGTTTTGTTTTTGTTTTAATTTGTTTTTTGTGTTAGATTTTAAATTTAGATTTTAATTCATAATCTTAGTTTCATTTGTATAGATATATTTTGTTTAAAAAATAATTTATTAAAAAAATAAATAAATAAATTTTAAAAAAATTCTAAAATATTTTTATAGTCAAATGAGCTTTTAATTTTTAATCCAAAGTTTGACTATAGGAACATTTTAATTTCTGGATTGGAATAAATGGGAACATTATAAATTCGGAAATATTACAAGCATCTGGCATTTATTTTTAATGATCATCTCATGATAGCATTGATGTGGGTTTAAAGTACTTTAATGCATGGTTGTGGTGCTTTCTATTGAATATCATTGTGGTCAATTTTTATAGCAACAGTTATATATCAGTTGCTTGGCTTTAATTTCATAACGAGATTTTTTAACTCCATAAGGCACTGGTTTTAAACTTGAAATCTATTTTGGATCTGTGAAATCTCGTTAATCTCATCAAATATTTGGTATTTTAGCTGTGTCTCCTGGGTTGGTTGGCTTTCAACCAATCCTTTTTCTTCATTTCTATTAGGGTCTACCTCCCTTAGCTTGCAAGGAGACAGCTTAGATAGAGAGATTGGGGATCAGGGTGACAGCCCCTGATTTGAGCCGTTGTCGCGGTGCCTAGACATTCTATGCGACAACAAGATCTTTGAGGTCCTTGATTACAACATCATGAGGTGAGAATTCTACTATTTTCCTTTCATCTGAATGAGTTATCTGATAAACAGATAGAAGGTTGCATGACAAGGTAGGAACACATAGTACATCATTAAACTGACCATTGTCTAGATGAATGGTTCCAGAGCCTACAACACTAAGAGATCTATCATCACCAACATAAATATGTTTGGTGTTACAATCATTTAAAGAAGAAAACATGGATTTATTTTTAGCCATGTGGTAAGAAGCTCTACAATCAATGAGCCACTCATGAGAAGGAGAAGAAGAAGATACATTTAATGCATAACTAGATCTTGATGCTTGACAACCACAAGCAGAAAGTGCCATGCTTGAAGATGAAGATGAAGAATGCTCCAAATTGATGTTGTGCTTCTTCATTGCAGCTTCTAAGGCTTCCATCTTCTTAAAACATTTGGATTCTATATGGCCATCCCGATTGCAAAAGTTGCAATGTCTATTTGTCTTCTTCCCTTTGTTTTGATTTGCTTTATTATTTTGGTGATTTGATTTTTCAATTTGCGGCTGAAATTGCTTAGGGCCCTTGTTTGGTTTAGAACCATATTTTTTAGGATACTGCTTCTTGGGATTCTTTTGATATGGTTGTTGTTGGGCTGCTAAGGCTTTTTTAGAAGCGTTTCCAGCAGTGATAAGACCGAGGTGTAAAAGTTTTTCTTGTTCTCTTATCAAAGAATCACAAAAAGCATCAAAAGAGGGATTCTTGTAGGTGGTTCCTGAAGAAATGATGGCTTCTCTAGTGGAATGGAAGGCAGAAACAAATACAGAGTATGCAGGGCCAAGCTTAGCAAGAATGCAATAGATGAGGCTACCATCTTCCTTTTTGACCTTACACCCTTCCAAAAGAAGCCTAAGGGTCTTGAATTTGGACAAAAAGTCTTCAATAGAGGAGAAATTATTAGGGTCCAAAAGTAAGCAACTCATTTTCAAGCTGGTGGACCCTGATTTGATTTTGAATGCCAAAAACATTATTTAGCTTTTCTAGGGCTTTATCAGGGGTGTCAATGTCAAGGATGTGAAATCGAAGATCTTGAGCAATGGACATTGCTATCAACCCTCGTGCTTGATCTTGTCTATTTTCCCATTTAGGAACTTTATCATCATCGGAAGGTTTAGTTTCTTGTCCTGTGGCTATTCTATAAAGCCCTTTACTTCTGAGTATATTTACCATGTGAGGTAGTTATTGAAAATAATTGGTGCTGTTAAGAATAATCGGGCATGCACTTTCCATTTTTTTTTTAAAACAATGAAGCTGAGATGAAAATAACTGCTCCAATGGAAAGATCTCGAAAAATTAGGTCGTTTCAAAAAAAACGGCTCGAAAAATGGCTTCCAGATGAAGAAGTTATGCCTTTTGAAAAATCTGAGTTGTAGATGCCGAATAGTTACGGGAACGGGATGAAGTGCGGCTTTCAAAAAAAAAAAGTCCGCCCCTTTGAACAAAAACTTTTTACAAAAGAAGTTTGAAAAGGAGACTTGAACCCAAGACCTCTATTCTCATAAACTAACCCCTCACCAAGTGAGATAGTAAAAGGATCATGTTATTTTAGAAAGGAGGAAGGGGGGATTATTATTATTCGGTGTGCGTGCCTTTTATTGCACAAAAAACACAAAAAACGAGCAAAAAAAACGAAATGCAAAGCCTTACGGCAAAATGTTAGATTCTTGGTTAGCCTTACCGGCAACTATCACTATTTTCACCATTCTGATTACTCGAGATCACACAAAGACGTGGGGAAAGAGCATACGTAGCAAAAAAAATCCCTTTTTCTTGTTTCTGATTTGTCGAGATAGCACAGAGCGCACAGCAAAGAGCATACACAGAGAAGAGGGTATAGATCCGGCAAATAAATAAAAACCTTAACACAAAAATAAAATAAAATAAAATAGAATTAAAAATTAAAAATAAAAATAAAATAAAAAATAAAAATAAAAAAAGGCAAAACTATTAACAAATATAACTGCAAAATAGATGCTTTATCCCTCCAGATCTAAACTGACATAACTTGGGCAGCCAGAAACCTTTTCGCATGAAATGAAAGGCATTCCTCACTGTAACAGATGCTCCGGACACAACCGAGCAGTTCTACAAGCCCAAAAATGTTCAAAAATAGTAGATCTACAAAACGGCATTCGCATGCAGTCAAACCGGCTTCGGATTTTGATCAACAATGGACGTGGCCCTCAAAATAGCTCTAATACCATGTAGGAATTTATAGGGTAAGTTCCGTAGATCAAGAACCAAAGGTCACCGATCACAAATAGATCACAAATCAGTACACCAATATAATCACGTGGTTAAAACCCTCAAAGAGGGAAACAGTCCACGCCCTAAGCCAACGCGGCCACTTCAGGAAATTTATTAATATAAAAGAAAAATTACATATGTTTCTCTCATAAACGGTTACCGGACAAATGACCCTCCATGCTCTTTAAATAGAGATCATGGACCAATCAGGTGTTAAGCCACGGATCAAGTGCCGTTAATACCGAGGTGAGAGTTAACCGTCGGATTATAAGTTACAAATGTACATGGTAAAGAAACACACTTTACCTAACTCTACACTAGACTAAGTTATTCTTAACTATTTCCTCTGTGTCGGAATATCCTAACTTGATGTGAGGAGTAAACCAAACATAAAAGAGAAAAGAAAGGAACAAGATACTTATTTTTTGGTAAAATGGTGAAGGCTCCCTCTTAATTCAATCTTTCTGAGGGACACCTACAACTTATCAAAATAATCCAAAAGGGTTCAACACAACATGTTAGACCTACAAACTCTAGAAATCAAAACATAAAGGAAAACAATGCAATACTTAGAATAGAAGACTAAAAAGGATATGTAAGACAATACTTAGTAGTATGAGTCTTTGACTTCTGATTCTTCAGTCTTGTTCTTCTTAGGTGGAGCTCCATCGGTAATATTTGTTTGTTCCCTATCTCTCTTCTTATTCCTTGGATTCTCAGGACATTGATTTTTATAATGACCCATCTTATGACAATGGTAACATTCAATTTTGGATAGGTCAAGTTTTTTCTTTGGTCCTTTGAACTTCTTGAAGGTTCCCATATTGTGATGAGCAAAATAGGCATTAGATGTGTTGTCTTCTTCATCCTTCTTCTTGTTTAATAATGATATTCAGGCTTTTTCTTGACTACATGAATTCCACATTTGTTCGAAGGTTGGAGTATCCTTCCAATTGCTAATTCCTGATGCAAAAGCACTCCAAGATTTGGTAGACCTAGAAGAGTGGTAATTACGAGTTCTTTTTTGGACTACTTCATCTATTGCTTGGAGTTCATTTCTTATTCTAGATATCTTTACAAAATGTAATGACACAATATCATCTCTTGTTCATTCTTTAGGCTAGCTCTATGACCAATGTTCTTGATGGTGAATAACTTGGAAAGAACTTCATACATTTCTTGAGCGGAGTCGATGTTGGATATGTATAGAATTAGGTTATCCTTTACTCCATCTACTATCAGATTCATGGCCAAGGTTTTGGTTTCTCAGGACTTCTCCTTTGCTTCATCATTTGTAGGTTTCTTGACATTTCCTTGAATAAGATTCAAAACTTTGTGTTTAGCAAGGATAAGATCTATCCTCTTTTTCCATGCCCTGTAATTGGAGGCTCCTTTTAGTTTATTTTCTCCCTTCATTGTAGTTGACATGGTTCCTATATATAGCAGGCTTCTCTCCTTTTAATTTTTTTTTTTTTAAATGACCTTCCTTTGATCACATTTTCTTCAATAGATCTTCAAGTTGCCTTTTTCTTCCTTCTTCACCTTAGCTCTAATACCATGTTAGAAAATTGGAAAGGCAGAAATATTTTCTTGTGTTGATAATTACTTGTGATATCTTTGTGTTCTTATTAACTTTCTTATGTTTTTCTTTTAGCATTGTTTCATCAAACAAACATCAAAACAAAAACATGAAGATCAGCGACACCAAATGTAGGCTCTCAGCCAAGGCTAAAACTCCTTTATAGGGGAAAACCCAGTCAAACTCTTCCACTAGAAAATCAATTTAAGATAGATCAAGACCTTACACCCAAAAGGCCTTCCTCCTCCACCAAGTCAGCCTTCCAAGATGATTCAACAAACTTCGATAGTCTTTTCTTATTCAGCAACAATCCAGAACTTCGACCCCCAACAACTTCAGAATTTCGGCCCCCATTAACAATCCAGAATTTCAACCCCCAGCAACTTCAGAATTTTGGCCCACAGCAACAATCCATAATTTCAACCCCAACTATTTCAGATCTTCGGCCCATCAACAATCCAGCAACTTCGCATGCGTACAATAAGAAGAGAGAAAGTTTCGACTTCTAGTCCTCCTTTTTCACTGGCCCTTTCCACCTTGTTCCTTGAATTTCGCACCCTTTTCTTGTCCCAGAAATTGCAAACCGAACTTGATAAGTGAGTGCTCCAAATGAGGTCAAGTTGCTGCCTTTATATAGGAGATTCTGCCCCTTAATTAGGCCGACTTGTCCAATTTGAGACCGACTTGGTGGAGGAGACCTAGAAGACCTAATTTATATCAATATAAATCTGTTTCTTTATTGGCAATGCCGAAGAAGGGTCTATTACATTATGACATCGACGGGGACACTTGTCATAAAACCTTGAAGCCTACACTAGAGGCTTTGACCTATAAACCATTGACCCAAGCATGAAACCCATGCTTTAATAAGTCAATTTCTTTAATAATAAAATTTATTTTTCTTTCTTTTAATAAATACATTACATCATGACTCAAATACAATTATGAAGACCGAAACTAGTTACATTCTTCAACAGATTCTAGTATCTACCCTATTTTGTCTACACCATTGGAATTTCCACCTATATTAGCAGTGACTTAGTGAGTTAATATTTATGCAATACAGTTTTGATGACTTAATGAGAAAATTGTAATTTACGGTTTTAATTTCTTGCGTGTTTGTCAATTTATCGTTATTGATGTGGTACTAGTTGTATGTATAATTGAATTTGTATTAACATCATGTAAATGTTTTAGTTTCTAAATTTAATCTTTGTTTATATTTCGCTATCTGTGTGTAATTCACTAATTTGTTAAATTTTTTATTTTTTAAAAAATATTTCATCTTTTGTGTGTAATTCACTAATTAGTGAATTACACAAAAAAATGAAATACATACAAAGATTCAATTTAGAAACTAAAATATTATATATAATGTGTCCCTTATGTCCTCTTCCAAGGGTCGCCATGTCACGTGTCAAATACTCGAATATTATATTTATAATTTTAATATATATAACAAATTAGTGAATTACATACAAAAAATTAAATATAGACAAAGATTCAAATTAGAAACTAAAATATTATATATAATGTATCCTTTGTGTCCTTTTCTGGGGGTTGCCATGTCACGTGTCGAATACTCATTTGTGTGTCCTTCGTGTCATGTGTCATTGTGTCAAGGAACATAGCATGTAACCCTCACATCCAAGAGAAGTTCAAGAATTTTCTTGTATTGATAAACCATGTTATCATTATCATTACTTATCATGCACACACACTTCTGGACTATGGTTAAGTGTGAAAATTCTGTTACTCAGAATCCTACAGCAACAACTGATTAGATTTCTCCTATTTGTTAATTATTGAACAAATTATTTACGGTGTTACACAGTAAATATCGAAATCAAATACACTGCAGCCTACACAACATAAAATACTGCAAAAAATACTACGCAAGAAAGATATACGCACACATAAAATTACTCTGCTATTTTTGGACAATCATTCCCGGAAAAACACAACTTGGGAAAACCAGTGCAACAGCTGAGGGTTTTATTATTATGCAGTAGTAATCTGAGTACAAATCGTTGGATGCCCAAACCGGCTATCTGATACAGAGAAATACTGACAAAAGAGTTAGTGAGAAAATCTGACACTGTCATAGACGATCCAACACTGATCTGGGCTCAGGATGAGCTGTCCTATTGTCTTTGCACTGTAACTGTGTCAGCCTACGCAATCACTAAATCGCAACTCAAGGAACTGTGTTACCTTCTCCTTCTGATCTTCTGCCCATTGGAAAATCGACTCCCTGGCCCTCCGAACTCACACCCCAGCTTCTGGCACTGGATCTCGATTGTCTCTCAACAAAATAGCAGACCCCCTCTGAAGCTCTGGGCTGCCTTTGCGTGGCACTTGATGTCTTCTCTGCCTTGCACTCCCCGGATCTGGAAACCTTCCTCCGGTCTACTATCTCTGCCCCTCACTGCAACGAAATCATTGAATCTCTCTCTAGCAACTCAGCGCTGCTACTCTGAGAATTCGATCTCCCAGCAAAATCGATCTCTGCAAATCTCAAGTGTGTTCTCCAAGTGCCCATCGAGATCCTTCTTATAATCTCTCGTTGACATATCAATGGTCAAAATTAGATCTTAATCGATGGCTCAGATTAATTTGGACTCGATCCACGCCTTTATCTAGAAGATTCACACCCAACTTAATTAATACCCTTTAATTAATCATATTTCCTAAGTTTAGACTTCGGAAATATTAAAAACCGATTAATTATTTTAATTAAGTCACTCCCATATGGAATTTTCCCAACCGATTTCTGGGTCTTGGAGAATGCATGTGTCTTAGCCTCTCTACAAAATCTCGAGTCTAGAGCACATTCGATGCTACAAAAATCAACACTCCCTCTTAGTGAGGAAAGTGCTCTAGTACTGTTTCCCTCCTGATAGCAATACTCTGACTCTGTATCATCTCCTGCTACGCTGCTGATGTCTGGCCTCACTGCCCACCAACTACTGTGCAACTTTGATTTTGTGTTGCATATGTGCTATTGCTGACCCTGCATACTGTTGCCAACTACTGCAACATCTGCAATTGTCTCTCATCTACTGTTGTTGCAACTGAGAGATGTCCATCATTCTGAACCAATTGTGTTCAGTCTGATGCATCTGTCACCCGAGTCCTGACTATTGCTAGTCTCTACGTTGTCACTGAAGCCTCTACGTTGTTGCTGACTCTGCACTGTGCCCACTACACTACTGCCAACTTTGCTCTACATTGCTCAGTCATGACTACTACTAGCTACTGCATCTGTCACTCTGGCACCTGACTGCACCAACTGTCATTGTTCCATCCTGCTATTCTTGTTGTGGGCTCCCGTAGCAAGGAATTGATCCAAGAGGTGGACTCCTCAAGGATCCTGCCCATCTTGTAGCTCTCTGGGGCTACAAAACCAAATCACCCCACCTCACCCTAGAGGTATGTCGGTGATCATGGAAAACGCTTCCTCCAATCTGGAAGAAAGCTTGTCGATCTCTGCAGATGCAACCTGCTAATCCTGCCTCTCCTCTTTGTCCCTCCTTTTGAGCAGACACTGTGTAGCGTAGTGACCAAGTTCACCACATCTGAAGCACTTGATCTTCGAAACGTCCTTCTTTCTTTTGCGTTGCTCCTGCTGCCCCTTTGATGCGAGGGTTGCATTCTCCTCTTCCTTCACCTCTGCCTTCGTCTTCACCAAGTCTCAACTCAGCTCCTCCTGCTGCAGATCTGCCCACATCCTATCCCACTTTGGCAATGTTTCTCTGCCCAAAATACTTTGGACAAACACTTGCCATTCTTCTGAGAGTGAATTTAGAGCTATCTGCACCATCTTTGTAGCTTAAGGCACTGACCCTACAGTTGGCAACTCATTTCGGACATCCTGAAGCCTGTGGAGAAAGTGGTCTATGCGTTCCCCCTTCTGCATACGTGTACTTCTCAATTTTTCTTCCGAATACATCTTCCACTGCTTGGAAGATCCCTCGTACGGCGTGACAAGGGAGTCCCACATCTTTGGCCATTCCCATGGCTGCTATGTGAGATACCACATGATCCCGAACTCCATCAAGGATCGTCCTCTTCACCTTTGCCATCTCTTTCTTGTAAGTCTTATTCTGATATGGATCTGTGGGGACAGCCACCACATTATCAATGTAGGTTTTGAGATCGTATTGATCCAGAAGGAAGGAAATCCTTGCCTTCCAGATCACATAGTTAAACGCTCTGTCTAAGATCCTAATCTCTCAACCCAATTGATGCCATCTCGCTAAACAAAGTCGAACTTTGCATCTATCCTTCTGCACAGTTGTTGACTAGCTCTACGCACTCCCTGCTGGTGTGGGTAAATCTACTCTCGGCTACTGCTACTTTGCGTGGAAAAATAGAAATTCTTGACTATAAATTCTCCGAGGAAAAAATTCCCTCAATGTGCTCTTCTTCCCTCATGACGCTATTCTTCCAGCTACTGTTGCAAAATGACTGCGTCCCAACTGAAGATCTCCTCTGCGTAGAAATTTTTGTAGGTGCTCCCTCTACCTCTGGAAATTCTCGATCTAGAAATTTTGTGCTTTGTCGACTCACTCAAAGACACAATATTTCCTCAAAAATCTGCCCTGTTGGCCTCTGGACTGCGTAACATCCTGGGGTTTTGAGCAGCTGCCTACGCAGTGCCTCGAATCACCCTCTTTCTTTCTGAAACTGAGCTCTTCTACTTTTATCTGCATTCTGATACCATGTGAAAAATCCATTACTCGAAATCCTACGGCAGCAACTGATTGGATTTATCCTATTTATTAATTACTGAACAAATTATTTATAGTGTTACACAGTAAATATCGAAATCAAATACACTGCATCCTACACAACATAAAATACTGCGGAAAATACAACGCAGGAAAGATAGACACACACACAAAAATACTCCGTTATTTTTGGACAATCGTCCACAGAAAAACCCAAAGTTGGGAAAATCGGTGCAGCAGCTGAGGGTTTTATTATTATGCAGTAGAAATTTGAGTACAAATTGTTGGATGCCCAGACTAGCTATCTAATACAGAGAAATACTGACAAAAGAGTTAGTGAGAAAATCTCACACTATCACAGGCAATCCGACACTAATCTGGGCTCAGGATGAATTGCCCTACATTGTCTCTGCAGTCACTGCGTCACAACTCAAGGAATTGCGTCATCTTCTCCTTCTGATCTTCTACCCACTGGAAACTCGACTCCCTGGCCCTCTGCACTCACACCCCGACTTCTGGCACTGGATCTCGACTGTCTCTCAGCAAAATAGCAGATTCGCTTTGAAGCTTTGCGCTGCCTCTGTGTCTTCTCTGCCTTGCACTCCCTGGATCTGGAAACCTTCCTTCGATCTACTATCTTTGCACCTCACTACAACAAAATCATTGAATCTCTCTCTAGCAACTCAGGGCTGCTACTATGAGAATTCAATCTCCCGGCAACATCAATCTCTGCAAATCTAAAGTGTGTTCTCCAAGTGCCCATCGAGCTCCTTATAATCTCTCGTTGACATATCAACAGCCAAGATTAGATCTTAATCAATGGTTCAGATTAACTTGGACTCGATCCACGCCTTTATCTAGAAGATTCGCACCCGACTTAATTAAACCGATTAATTATTTTAATTAGATCACTCCCAGGTGGAATTTTCCCAAACGATTTATGGGTCTTGGAGAATGCATGTGTCTTAACCTCTCTACAAAATCTCGAGGCTAGAGCACATCCGATGCTACAAAAATAAACATTAAGTAGCTTCAATCGACTCAAGTGATGTTGTCAGTTAACTTCCTTTTTAGAAACTTAGGCATTCAATTAATCTAAACATTATTATGCTTGGCGTAGGAGTTCATGTGTTTCCTTAATCTGTCATAATATTTTCAACAAGTGTTTCATCACATGTACTTTGTGATAAACACAAAAACAAAAACAAAAAACAAAAAACAAAAAAACATCTTCTTCAATGGTACTTTCAAGTTTCTATAATCACCACGTGGCATTGTTTGATCTTAACCATCCCATGTGGTTATGATGTGAAGCTCTGGGGGCAGTGTTGAGAAATTGGAGGGCTAGTGATTAATTCAAAATTCTCTTCTTGATAATTACTTGTGAGGTTACTTGAGTTACTTATGTCTTTTCTTTGTTAGCTTATTAAATCTTTCATCAAGTCAATTATCAAAAGACACGAGACACAAAAATTAGGATCCTAGAGCCAGGGCAAAACCTCTCCCTCTTGGAGAGGAAAACCCACGAGAAATTCTTCTTATAGATTTCAGATGACAAATACCATGACCCAGAATTAGACCCTTGACCTATTTATGCATCCAAGACCTTGTCTTTACTTCTTTGATGTCCTTCAATGCTGATCCTTCTTCTCTTCACCAACTTGCACTGTTCTGCACCAACACTTCCTCCGTATATAGTTGAAACTTCAGATACTTGATATGTAGTTAGGAAAGTAAATCACAGATTTACTTTGCTACTTTCTGTCACTTTCTCACTGTTCCTTCTCAAGATTTTTCCAGACCACTGTTCCAACTTATCATGAACTTGAAATCACCTTTTATCAACGGTTACACGTCAGGATGGACCGCAGACCAACTTTAGATAGATCCGCACTTCAATCTTGCCTTTGAACTGACCTTGTCACACTGTAATTTCTTTAGAGTTATCCGCACTTCCTTTTAGGAACAGTCCGCACTTCTTTTCAGGAACAGCAGCACATATCACACTAAGACTTTTCACAGATATATCTATATCTTAATCTGTCCTGAAGACTGTCCAAAATATACTTTGAAACTCGTCCAAAATCCAAACTGAACCCTGTCCAAAAGATCCGCACTGCACTTCAGTGATATGATCCGCACTGAAGCTTTTCTCAATAATCCGCAAAATGTTTTAGAGATGGCCGAATTTCTACTCCTCAAATGAGCCGCAGAACAGGTATATATAGAGACAGTCTTACTGTCTTTTAGGCCGACCACCACTTTAGCTTGTAGGCCGACTTATCAGCTGTTTGAAGGCTGACTTTTAACACATCATAATAGTTTAACTTTCAGCGTTGATGGAGGGCTGAATTAGGGCATTTATTCACGGTTTCTCTGACTAGGTCTTGAAGCATTTCTTAGACTAGATCTTTCATATATATATGACACTTAATTACATTTAACCCTAGAAGACAAAAACCTAGATAGACATCAAGAAGAAGTCTATTAACCTATAATAAAATATTGTTCATGAAACCCATGAAACAAGTACAAAATACATTTTATTATCTTTGTCTTCTTCTTTACATAAATCCATAATTACATAGTCAATATGAAAACCAATCCTAGTTACACTTTTCAACAAGTTGTAGTTACTACACATACAAATGAAGAAGAAGCACATGAACCTGTTAAGTGGATCCTCCATTACTTATTCTCGGACAAGATCAATTAACTAAGCAAGAAATGAAGGGTATTGCAATACACTCTTAACCATATGAAAACAAAGAAAGAAACTCAGGCATAAGACAAATTATTGAAGGGTCCAACATCCAAAGACAAACAAACCTCCCGTCTTTGCACAACATATGCACCCCTCATTTCCTTTCAACATTCCCCTTCCTGCTTTGAGGATATGCTAGAAGCAATTAACAGTTTTTTTTATTAAGGTCTTGTCCAAATTTTATTGACTAACTAATCTATTGTTCAAAACTCGTCAATCCAAATTTGGATGAGTCAGGCTCTGGAGTCTGGCAGAGTTTAATTGTTCTTGAGCTTTATTGACTTGATATATTATTACCATTGCAACAATGTCTTCAATTGAGTTATTACTATTATTAAAGTTTTTAGCCATGTCATCATCAAAGTTCCCAGTGAAATGCATAACAAGCATATATTCATCATAACCCCGGATCTATTAAGCACAAAGCGAGATAAAAAAATCCCTGCAAACCTCTCAATGCTTGAAATATTAAGGGTTATGATGAATCTATGCTACTCTTTATTTTAATTTTTCACACCTGTTATTTTTATTCCATTTTAGCGCATTCCACCCACATCTCTTCCACTCAGGATATAGAATGCACCTTGCTTCTGTGAGTGTAAAGATGGAAAAAGTATCCTACACTTTAGTTGATTCCAACAAAAAGAAATCACACACATAATCAACACACTTAAGTGCAAGGTTTCAAACATATAAATCGTTTTTTGCTAATTTTAGTAATACATATAAGTCCATGAATGGAACAGCTAAATATCTAGTTCATTAAATCCCTTTCAATAAATAAATTCTATGCTTTAAATTAACTAACAATTCTTGCCTAACTTTTTAGCGTACTTGGGTGCAAAACTGTACACATAGATATCAGGTTTTAGTATTTACTACTTTAACATGGAATATAACATAAATTGCCAGGGTACAAGTAAAGGTATGAAACTTTTTGAAATTGATGATGGGTATGTCAGGAGTACATATATCAAATTATATATATACAATAATATAGGGAAAAAATATAAATGAAATTAATGTAAAGCATCAATGATTCAGATTATTTTTTAGATTCAAGACATTCAAGAAACAAATCATCTAGTGTACACCAGTAATTAAATGCCATTCACCATTCAATATTGAACAATGACATTCCTTCCCTTTCCCTTTCCCGGCATGGTGTGGAATGACATACAGGAAAATCTGAAGCCTTAAACTTGCTGAAATTAAAATGTGGGGACTTGAGGAAAGATTATCGTTGATAAAGAATGAAGAATGATTAATATTTAACCTTTCTATCCTTCTACTTATATTTTAAAATTGCCAATAATTATTTTAGGATTTTTGAGAGGTTCCAATCTCATCGGATGTCTTGTGGAGAAAGTAGAATTTCATATCCCATTCAGAATTTAGCAGTGTAAATATATGTAGATGTTCTATGCTTGATGCAACTTTACTTTTCACTACAGCAATCACATAAACAATCAAGTAAAACGCTGATAGAACATACCAGTGGATCTACAGAAGACAAACCAGAAACAAAAAATGTGGTGGTGCATTACGGCGGTCAACAGGGTGCTTCAACCAGCAAAGTCTCCTTGGTCAGCCAACCCAGCATGTGTCACAACAGCCCTCAAAACAGCCACACGGTCAACTCAAAGTCAACCCCAGAAAAGTCACAGCAGCAACAGCACCAGCACCAGCAGCAAGTAAAAGTCAACGCAGCACGATCTACGGTCAACCTTTGACCTCGGTTCTTGTGCCAAAATGTACGGCCTTCCAAAATCGAAGTCTCCACCAAAAATCAGCTCCTTTGGACCATGCGTTGACCAAAGTCAACGCTAGTCAAACTTGCGTGGAAACCCTAGCTGCAGCAGCTTCCTCTTCGTCCTTCTTTCCCACGTGTGAACTGAAACTGCCTCCAAGGAGCTCAAACCAATCAGAAGAGGAGAGATGATGTGTGAGGATGAGATGATGAAATGTCCTCCAACGTTGACTCTATTTATATCAATCACTGAGGTGTGTGACACATTTGCTGGGGGTGTAAAACCTTAAGGCCGACCTGCACATATTTTGAAAGTATTAAAAATAAATTCAAAATAAATGTTCTGCTCATCGAATCAAGATGATCTTTAGATCGATCTTGCACCTCTTCGAAAGAGGAACCCAATAAAAATATTGGTGTCTTCATCTGAGCATCACAACATGGAGTTTGGACCTAGTTGTCCAATTTTAACACTCTCTCTCAACTAGGGAGAACTCCATCCACCTGTGCAATCAAACATCGTGCGTCATCCCGCCATAACTTGCTTTGTCAAATTTTTTATATCAAAAATGTATGGGTCACCACAAAGATTATCATTCTGGCCGACGTATCTGCCTAGAAGACCAACTCTATAGGACTCAAAGAGTCTCATACCAACCCGGTTGGTTTATCCGACCAAGTCGAGGAGGTCCGGGAACCTCACTAGGACTCAAGAGAGTCATATACAACCCGAAGTTAGCTCTTCACCGACCCAAATCGCCTGGAGGTCCGAAACCTCACTAAGACTCAAGACCCAAAGCTAGTTTCACTAACCCAAAGTCAGCTTGGAGGTCTGAACCTTCTCTAGACTTGATCCTGCATCAAGGGTTGGACCATGCCATCCTAGATGAGAGTAATGCACTTCGATGCGTCCATTAGTCTTTGCTACTAGTCTCTAGCTTTTCCCACCTCACTGGCAAAATGAGAGGTACTTCCCATGAGTCCGGAACTCAAATGGGTAGGATGCATACGGGGCATAAATAATGACAAGTGAACCAACTCAATCATCGCAACGGTGGGGCAAAAGCACACCAACAAGGTTCGGCAAGCCTAGCCCTGTGGTTGCCTATAGCTCTGAGAAGCTATCCCCAAAGCCCCCCAGAGCTCCAAGAGCTCATCTTCCAACAGGACCCTCAAAATAGGGTCGTTCCATGATTCCAAGATTCTCACAAAAGGTTAGGAACATGACCTTCCCCAAGGGCATTGTGAGAATATCCGTGACCTGTTCATCAGTTCCTATATGATCGAGCCTTATGACGCCCGCTGTACCATATCCCTGATAAAGTGGTACCAGCCATCAACGTGCTTGGATCGTTCGTGGAACACGGGATTCTATGAAAAACGAATCCCCCTCTAGTTATCACAAAGGATAATGGTGGCATCTAGCATATGGCCTCAACAAAATTTCAATCAAGAGCTTCAAGAACCAAGGGATTTACAATAGGCCATACATTTTATAATACTTCCAATTCAATGCGGCTCAAGGCTACCTAACTCTGGCCAGCCTGCGCTGCATCTACGTGTGACGCAACATCCAGATGTGCACTTGCGATCCACCACACTGCCAGCCTAATCGACATCAACATATCTATGGAGTGTCATGCTGTTGGCAGTGTATCTTAGCCCATGGTCTATTGTGCCCCAGAGATATCTCAAGAGTTTCTTGGCACCAACCCAATGAATTTCATGATCAACCATGTGTTGACTCAAAGTGTTCACTGCACAACATACGTCCGGACGGGTGTTCACTAAGAACATCAGGGCCTCTATGAGTTGATGATACTCAGTAGGATTTTCTAACACGGGCCCAACAACACTGCCACTCAAATTCTTAAAGTTGAGTTCCATTGGTGTCGACACGGACTTCCAGTCCACCATACCAAATCTTTCCAAAAGCTTGACAATAAATTTTCCTTGAGAAAGGAAAATCTCGCTAGGTCTCTGCCAGACCTCCAGGCCTAGGAAGTAATGCATCAATCCTAGGTCTTTCATCTCAAACTCAGCAGCAAGCTCCCTCTTGCACTGATGAATGAGAGGGTCAGCACCTATCAGGAAGAGGTCATCCACATACAGTACGGAATGAGAGGCTTCTCTCTATCAACCTTGAAGTAAAGGTTCAGATCATCATTACTACGAGTGAAGTCCAGCTTCATCAGGTAGCTATCTATCCTCTCGTACCATGCTCTGGGTGCTTGCTTTAGCCCATAGAGGGCTTTCTTCAACCTACAGACATGGGTGTCCCGATCCTGGACTTCGAACCCCAGAGGGTGCTCCACATATACTTCTTCATTTCTCGCACCATGCAGAAATGCGGTTTTCACATCCATCTGATGAAGAATCCATCCTTGCGTAGCAACAAGGGCTATAATAGATTGAATGGTGGTGTATCAGGCCACAAGTGCAAATATGTCATCATAATCTATGCCTTCCTTTTGAGAGAAGCCATGGGCAACGAATCATGCCTTGAATTTTTCAGCACTTTCATTAGATCCATGCTTTATCTTGTAGAGCCATTTCGAGGTGAAAACTTCTTTTTCCTTTGGTCTTGGAACCACATCCTAGACATCATTATGGACTCATACTCTTCGTGCATAGCATCCTTCCAGAATTGATGCTTTACGGCTTCCTCAAAAGATCCAGGCTCAGATTGTTCAATAATACTCATGGCTGCTAGATACCCTTGGTATCTACTCGGTTTGTTAATTTAATGCGTCTCTAAATACATGTCCTCAAAGATCCTCAAGAGCAAGTCCCTGAGCCATGATGGTCTATTTCCTAGTGAAGGAGGTGGATCAATCAAATCCATTGGTCCTTCAACATCAGGCATCGTTTCATCCTTCGGTTCCTCTTGATTTCCAGGCCTTGCTTCATTACCTTCCTCAAATCTCGAAAGATTGACTACTTTCCTCAGGGAAGTATCTTCGTCAAAGGTGACATTGTGGCATATCTCCACTTCCCTTTGACCAGGCACATATAATCTATAGGCCTTCAAAGTTTCATTGTAGCCCACAAACATTGTGGTCTCCCTCTTGATGTTGGCTCCTCTGCAAAAGTTCTTGAACTCATTTGTCTCATATTCAGTGCCATTATCGGTCTGTCGGATAGCATCTCATGTCATTGCTCCCAGTGGACTTCCTCCAACCTGGTAGAGTGTATCAATTCTAGACCCAAACGTGATAGCTTCCTTGAAGCTCTTCTTCCACATGAGCACCTTTCCATCAGTGAATGCCACATTGAAACCTTTGTCTTCCATGGCCGATATAGACACAAGGTTCTCTCTCAAATTAGGTACATAGAGTACATCCCGCAAGAGAAGGACTTGACCTTGAGACAAGAGAGGGTCCTACCGTCTCTTCTACTCTGATATATATGTAGGCCATTCCAAGGATAATTTCTATATTAGTATCCTTCTCAACCATATCAGAAAGTGTTTCCTTGAACCCAGTGATGTGCCTTGAGGCACCACTATCTATTAACTAGACATCCATAGTTTCGGGTGGAGATGCAGCAGAGAGTGCACATACAAGAATGAATTCATTTCTTTTATCAAAAACATTTGATTCCTCATACCTGGAGTTTCTCGACCTGTTGAAAGGTTGATCATTCTCACGAGCGAGCCTTCCTTTCCCCGGGAACCTGCTTGTTCCTTTGATTGCCATCCCTCCGTTGTTGTTGTTGTCATCACTGAGAATCCTTCTTGAAAGGGCATTCTCTAGCATAGTGACTGCCCTATGACAAGTGTAACACTTGCCCTTCTTTACTTGTGCCCCCTGCCTTCCTTTGTTCTTTGAACCACCAAAGTTCTTTCTTTCTAGAAAAAGCTGAGCAAGATAGGCAAAAGATTCCCTTCATTTTCTGCTAATTCCTTCATTCTTGCACTTTCTGAACGTGACTTTGACAATACTCGTCAAAGTCGCATCACATTATTTGGTTAAGAATAGCAGGGCTGGGCTACATGCCATTCGAATGGGAGCCCTCCAAGTGCAGTGAGTACCATCTCTCGATTAGCTATTGTCTCCCCAATAGCCAGCAGATTGTTCCTGATCTTGGTCAACTTCTGAAAGTATGACTGGACAGACTCATCCCTGCCCTTCTTCAGATTCTTCAATTGATTCTTGAAGAATAGCACTTGATTTGCATTGTTGGCCTTGAACATGAGGATCAATTTATCATACATCTCTTTGGATGTGCCTAGCTTAGAGATTTAGGCCACCAGACTCTTATGAATGGATTCCCTGATCATCAGCTTTGCTTTGATATCCCCCTTCTTGTACTTTGTTTTGGCTGCAACAATAGCAGTGGATGGAGGTTCTTGGATTTTACCCTGCACATAGTCCATGACATCTTGGTCTTCCAATTTGAGATCCAATATCATCTTCCAAGCATGGAAGTCATCCTTCCCAGTCAATTTGTCATCCTCCTTGAAGCCATAGTTTGTGAAACCCATTTCCTTCTTCAGTGATTGCTACAAATAGGTCTTGTCTTCACCTCAACTCTGATACCATGTAAATTTATGTAGATGTTCTAAGCTTGATGCAACTTTACTTTTCACTACAACAATCACATAAACAATCAGGTAAAATGCTAATAGAACATACCAGTGGATCTAAAGAAGACAAACCAGAAACAAAAAATGTGGTGGTGCGTTACGGCGGTCAACATGATGCTTCAACCAGCAAAGTCTCCTTGGTCAGCCAACCCAGCATGTGTCACAACAGCCCTCAAAACAGCCACACACTCAACTCAAAGTCAACCCCAGAAAAGTCAACGCTGCCCAGAAAAGTCACAACAGCAACAGCAGCAACAGCAGTAGCATCGGTAGCAGCACCAGCAGCAACAAGTAAAAGTCAACGCATCACAGTCTACAGTCAACCTTTAACCTCAGTTCTTGTGCCAAAATGTACGGCCTTCCAAAATCAAAGTCTCCACCAAAAATCAACTCCTTTGGACCATGTGTTGACCAAAGTCAATGCTGGTCAAACTTTCATGGAAACCCTAGCTGCAGCAGCTTCCTCTTCGTCCTTCTTTCCCACGTGTGAATTGAAACTGCCTCCAAGGAGCTCGAACCAATCAGAAGAGGAGAGATGA
This sequence comes from Pinus albicaulis, assembly GCA_034641835.2. Lineage (NCBI taxonomy): Eukaryota > Viridiplantae > Streptophyta > Pinopsida > Pinales > Pinaceae > Pinus > Pinus albicaulis. The sequence goes on from CM076572.1 coordinate 599,388,605, forward strand.
TGTGTGAGGATGAGGATGAAATGTCCTCCAACGTTGACTCTATTTATATCAATCACTGAGGTGTGTGACACATTTGCTGGGGGTGTAAAACCTTAAGGCCGACCTACACATATTTTGAAAGTATTAAAAATAAATTCAAAATAAATGTTCTGCTCATCGGATCAAGATGATCTTTAGATCGATCTTGCACCTCTTCAGAAGAAGAACCCAATAAAAATATTGGTGTCTTCATTTGAGCATCACAACATGGAGTTTGGACCTACTTGTCCAATTTTAACAAGAAGACTTAACAGTTTTTAGGATTTCAGGGTTGGTAGGATTGTAGCATTTCCACCTAAGTTACTTGACATGTCCCCTACCTCCCCCCAGCCCCGTGTCTCATATTCTTCATGTCAGACACGATAAGTGTCAGAGATAGGTCAAACCCATGTCGGATGAGTAACACACATGCCACAATTTTCAAACATGTGTCCGCAGAAAAGTGACCCCCACGTGTTTTAAAACTAGTTTTTGTCCTTGTTTTTCACTCATTCAGTGAAGCTTTTGAGCTATGGGAACATCTGGAGTGCAACTAAAGGAGAGTAACCAATGCTAGAGGAGATCCAAGTGCTGGTAAGTGGATTTGCCATCCATATTTTTTTATTTTTGCTACAGCAGTCTGTCTTACCTACAGCAGTTTGATTTTTTTACAGCAGTCTATTTTTTTTTCATATAACAGAAATCATGGCTCAATCAAGGGCAGTTGGAAAAGGGAAAAAGAAGGGGAAGAATTTCCGCACTAATAATGTCCCTGCTCCTTCAATTTAATCAGGGTCTGCAACTGTTCCATCTGCTGGAAATGGAGCTGCAACAACAGCTTCAAATGTTGAACAAAACATTTTTTTAGCAACATAGCAGGCTCAAGAATAGAAGTATCCATGGTAAAATTATGTTACAAGACATCAAAGGCCAAGAAACAAGTTAAAGGGAGGAGGCAATGTTCTTTTGACATGCAGTCTTTGCCACAATCAATTCAAGAGCACCTACTACTGAGTTAAAGGGAAGTTGTTGGGCACATCTTGTGGATTTGGAGCATTTCCAAAAGTGAATGCATCCAAACAAAAGGAACTAGAAAAGAGGCCTATGTTGGCATAGCAATGGTAGCAGCAACATCTAAGAAAACCAAGAATGAGGATCCTCTTCCATTCTTGAGGAAAACCGATTATCCATTCAAAAGTGCTACTGGAAGGGCGGCTTTGTTACCCACCCCTAGTGGGTGACCCCATAGGAGAATTTTTCTAGATTTGTCTTCAGCCGGCAGTGGGCAGCTGAAAACCCCTAACAGCCACCAGTGTAGCCAATATATTGTGCCAGTTGATCTCTGCTTCCTGAGCCAATCACATGTCCCCTCGCCCATCTGTCGAGAGTGTATGCTTGAAGATGGGCCATCCAATCCTAAAGGTAAGTTTTTCATTATGCAATTGGGTGCTTATGCTTGTTTCTCCTTGGGCACATTGGGTTGTTGATTTTTGTAGCATCAGATGTGCTCTAGCCTTGAGATTTTGCAAAGAGGCTAAGGCACATGCATTCTACAATACCCAGAAAGCATTTTGGGAAATTCCACCCAGAGAGGATTTAATTAAAATAATTAATCATTTTTAATGTATTCCTAAGTCTAAACTTACGAAATGTGATTAATTAAAGTGTATTAATTAGATCAAGTGTGAATCTTCTAGATAAAGACACAGATCAACTCCCACTTAATCTTAGCCTCTGATTATGTTTTAATCTTGGTCGTTGATATGTCAACGAGAAATTATAAGGAGCTTGATGGGCATTTGGAAAATACATCGAGAGTAAGAGATCCAGAGATTGATTTCTCCAGAGAGCAGCGCAGCGATTGCCGGAGGAAGATCAAAGTGATTTCTTGCAGTGAGGGGCAGAGATAGTTTGTCGGAGGAAGTATTCCTGATCCGGTGAATACATTGCAGAGGAGGCAGAGAGAGGTGCAGAAGAAGCAACGCAGAGCCACGTTGGGCAGCATAGAGCCACGCAGAGGCAACACATAGCTTCAGAGGGAGTCTAAAGATTTGCTAAGGAGCAGTGGTGTTAAATTTAGATAACCATGGTGTTCTATGCTTGATGCAATTTTACTTCAATCTTTCTTAGGCCTGATACAAAATAGCAATCACATAAATATGAAAGTAAAATGTTGATAGAACACAATAATAGATCAACGGAAGATAAGCCAATAATATAGATCAGATTGACAATTCATTTTGTCCAGCAAAGATATGAGATATTGTGCGTTACAGCAGTCAACAGGACCCTTCAGCCAGCAAAGTCTTTCTCGGTCAGCCAATCCTCCAATTTTCACACCCACAGCCCTCAAAGACAACTCATCACAAGTCAACGTTGATCAACCCAAAGTTAATGCAGAAAAGTCAACGCAGGACAACAACAAAAAGTCAATGCTACAGATTAAAGCTTCGGTCAAACAACTCTATTTTCCTCGATTTTACTGCCCAGCAATATGGCCTCTCAATATCGGAATTTTGGCATAGATTTGAGGTCAAACAATCAAGGGTTGACCACAGTCAACATTGGTCAACGCTGCAGCAACAAGCACTAAACAAATCCATAGAAAACAGCGCCACACATGTGAAGGGAAGAGGCCTCCAAAGGCTAACGAACAAATCAGATCACAATGAAAGATGTGTGATGAGTTGATGATGATAATGACCTCCAAGTCTCTCCAATTTATATCCGTCAGTGAGGGTGTGTGACACATCTATTAGGCATGTGAGCCTACAATTACAAATCTAGCCGACCTTGCACATGTGTGGAAAATAAATTCAAAATATATGTTCTGTTCATCCAAACAAGATGATCTTTAGATCAATCTTGCACCTCTCCGTAAGAGGAATCCAACAAAAATATGGCAAAAGTCATGGAGTTTGGACCTAGTTGCCCAAAATTAACACTCTCTCTCATCTAGGGAGAACTCCATCTGTCCACAAGTGCCATCCATCAGTACCATCGTGTACTTTCACCAAACATCGTGCATCATCCTGTCGTAACTTGCTTTGTTGGCTCTCATTCTCAGAAAGAACAAAAAGGTGAGTCACAAGGACATCACACTCAGTTGACCCGAAGTTAGCTTAGAGGTTAAAACCTCTCTTGGACTCAAAAAGAGTCTCATACTAACCCAAAGTTAATTTACTGACCCGAAGTCAATTTAGAGGTAAGAACCTCGTAATACTTGATCTCAGATCAAGGTGTTGGACACATGCCATCCTAGAGATAAAGAGTACAGCAATTTCCGACGCGTCCATCGGTCTTGCTATTGGTCTCTATCCACATTTCCCACCTCATTGGCCAAATGAGAGGTATTTCCCATGAGTCTGAAACTCCATGGGTAGGATGCGTGTGGGGCACAGATCAAAGAGAGGTGAACCAACTCAATATCATAACGGTGGGGTAGAAGCACAACAAGGTTCAGCAAGCCTAGCCCCGTGTGTGCTTATAGATCCAAGAAGCTATCCCCAAGCCCCCTGGAGCTCCCAGAGCTCATAGTCCAACTCAAGCAGGACCCTCAGAATCAGGTCTTTCCATGATTCCAAGCTTCTCACGGAAGGTTAGGAACTTGACCTTCCCCAGGGGCTTCGTGAGAATATCCGCGACCTGCTCATCAGTTCCTATATGATCAAGCCTTACGACGCCTCGCTATACCATATCGTGAATAAAGTGGTACCTGACATCAATATGCTTGGATCGATCGTGGAACACGGGTTTCTCAAAAAGACGAATCCCAATCTGGTTATCACAAAGGTTAACGATGGTATCTAGCACATGCCTAAACAACTCACTGAAGAGCTTTCGCAACCAAACAGCTTCACAACAGGCCATACTCGCTGCAATTTATTCAACCTCAGCAATGCTCAAAGCCACCGACTTCTGCTTCCTGCTCATCTAGGATATCGAAGTAGAACCCAAGGTGAAGCAACATCCAGATGTGCTCTTGCGATCCACCACACTACCAGCCCAATCGGCATCAGTATATCCTTGGAGTCTCAAACTCCCGACAGTGTATCTCAGCCCATGGTTGATTGTGCCCCGAAGATATCTCAATAGATTCTTGGCACCAATCCAATGAATGTGATGAGGATCAACCATATGTTAACTCAAAGTGTTCATTGCAAAACATACGTCTAAACGGGAGTTCACTAGGAACATCAGAGCGCCCACGAGTTGTCAATACTCAGTAGGATTTGCTAGCACGAGCCCACCAGCGTTTCCACACAACTTCTTGAAGTTGAGTTCTATCAGTGTCGACACAGACTTACAGTCCACCATACCAAATCTCTCCAGCAGTTTCACGACATATTTTCCTTGAGAAAGGAAAATCTCGCCTGGCCTCTGCCAAACCTCCAAGCCAAGGAAGTAATGTATCAATCCTAGGTCTTTCATCTCAAACTCAGAAGCTAGCTCCCTCTTACACTGATGAATGAGAGGGTCAGCATCTGTCAGGAAGAGATTGTCCACATAGACAACCAAAATGAGAGGCCTTTCTCTATCAACCTTGAAATAAAGGTTCGAATCAACATTACTTCGAGTGAAGCCCAGCTTCATCAAGTAGCTATCTATCCTCTCATACCAAGCCCTGGGGGCTTGCTTCAACCCATACAGGGCTTTCTTCAACCTGCATACATAGGTATCTCTATCTTGAACTTCAAACCCCAGAGGTTGCTCCACATACACCTTTTCCTTTATAGAACCATGCAGAAAAGCGGTCTTCACATCCATCTGATGGAGACTCCATCCTTGAGTTGCAGCAAGGGCAATAATAGATCGGATGGTGGTATAGCAGGCCACAAGTGCAAATATATCATCATAATCTATGCCTTCCTTTCAAGAGAAGCCTCGGGCAACAAATCTTGCCTTGTATTTTTCAGCACTTCCATCATATCCATGCTTGATCTTATAGAGTCATTTCAAGGTGACAACAGATTTGTCCTCCGGTCTTGGGACCACTTCCCAGACATCATTCTTCATAATGGACTCATATTCTTCGTGCATAGCATCCTTCCAAACTTGATGCTTTGCAGCTTCTTCAAATGATCCAAGCTCAGATTGTACCATCGTACTCATGGCTACTAGATACCCTTGGTATCTCTTCGGCTTCTTGCTTTCACGGAATGTCCTCCTTGGGGCACTATGTCTCTCAGCATCTGCAAGAGTATCCCTGAGCCATGAGGGTCTTCTCTTATTAGAAGGTGGTGGATCAATAGGATCCATAGGTCCTTCAACATCGGGCATCAGGTCATCCTTCGGCTCTTCCTGCTTTCCTGCTTCTTCGTCTTCTTTGTCTTCCTTGGAGCTAGGAAGATTTCTCACTTTCTTGAGGGCAACATCTTCATCAAAGGTGACATCGTCGCATATCCCCACTTCTCTTTGACTAGGCACATAGATTCTATATGTCTTCAAAGTTTCACTGTAGCCCACAAACATTCCCTTCTTTCCAGAAGCATCCAGCTTGCTTTTCTTTTCTTTCGGCACATGAAAGTAAATAAGACAACCAAAAACTCTAAAATGAGAAAAATCAGGTTTATTGCCAGAGAATACTTCTTCGTGAGTTTTGGAGTCCAGAGCGAAATGCGGGCATCTATTTTGAACGTACACAACAGTGTTTGCAGCTTCTCCCCATAGAAACTTCGGAAGACCTTGGTCACATAACATGGTGCGGGCAGCTTCCACAATAGTCCTGTTCTTTCTTTCAACAACACCATTTTGCTCAGGAGTGTATGCAATTGTGGTCTCCCTCTTAATGCCAGCTTCTCTACAAAAGTCATTAAACTCATTTGACTCATACTCGGTCCCATTGTCGGTCCTCAAAACTTTGATTTTCTTCTGAGTTTGATTTTCCACCAAGTCCTTGAAGGTGCAGAACCATTTGAATGCTTCGTCCTTCTTCTTCAAGAAATATATCCGGGTCTTGCGGGAGAAGTCATCTGTAAAAGTCATGTAATAGGAACATCCTCTCAAGGATGTCACAGGCAGCATACCAAATAAGTCAAAATGTATCAACTGCAAGATATCGGTTGTCTTTGTGACACTAGAGGGGAATGGTCCCCTTGTATGCTTCCCTTCGACACAACCCTGACAAATACCTTCATGATCATCTCTAAATTCGGCCATCCCTGTCACCACCTTCTTTGCTTCAAGAAGGGCTTTGTAATGAAGGTGTCCAAACCTCTGGTGACATAACTTTGTTTGAAGAGTTGTATCACATGACATAGCCCCCAATGGACTTCCTTCAACCTGGTAGAGTGTATCAACTCTAAAACCAATAGTAAGAGCTTCATTAAAGTTTTTCTTCCAGATACGTACCTTTCCATCAACGAATGCCGTCTTGAACCCTTTGTCTTCCATTGTCGAGATGGACACAAGGTTCTTCTTCAAACTAGGTACGTACAACACATCTTGTAACCGAAGGACTTGACCTTGAGATAGATAGAGGGTCATAGACCTTGTCCCTTTCACGGGATAGGTGGCATTATCTCCAAGGATAGTTTCCAGATTGGTATCCTTCTCAACCAAATCAGAGAGGGCTTCTTTATAACCAGTGAGGTGCCTTGAAGCACCACTATCAATCAACCATACATCCAGGGTGTCGGGTGGAAATGCAGCAGAGAGGGCAGATACAAGAATAAATTCATTTCTCTTATTATCAACAACATTAGACTCATCGTACCTGGAATTTCTTGACCTCTTGAAAGGTTGCCCATTTCCACTACGATCGGAGGGAGCCTTCCTTCTTCCTTTGAACATGTTGTTCCTGCCATTCCCTCTCGAGTTGTTGTTGTCATCATCCCTGGAAGAGTCCCTTCTATTGGGGAACTCTCTTGCATAGTGACCAGACTTGTTACAAGTGTAACATCTTCCCTTCCTTCCTTTGGGCCCCGCTCTACCATAGTTTTGATTTCTCGGGCCACCATGGTTCTTTTTCTTTGCATGAGCGGCGGAGACAGTGGGGTCACTTCCATTTCCATTAGAGGCATATTCCACCATTCTTGTTTCCTCTTGAATGCATCTCGTCAATATTTCATCAAAATCAGGAATCACATTATTATTAAGAATAGTGGAATTGAATACATACCAATCACGGGGGAGACTTCCAAGTGCAATAAGAACTATCTCTTGATCAAATATTGCTTCCCCAATAGCTAGAAGGCTATTCCTGATTTCAGTGAGCCTCATAAAATAGGATTGAATAGATTCATCCTTGCCCTTCTTGATATTCTTCAATTGATTCTTGAAGAAAAGGATTTGATTAGCATTGTTATCCCTGAACATGCTCACCAGCTTATCATACATCTCTTTAGATGTGTTCAACTCAGAAATGTAAGCAACCAAGTGCTTATGAATAGAATCTTGGATAATCATCTTTGCTTTGATTTCCCCCTATCTATACTCCGTCTTCATGGCAACAGCTACATTTGATGGAGGCTCTTGAATCTTCCCCTACACATAGTCCATGACATCTTGATCTTCTAGTACCAAATCCAAGGACGTCTTCCATGCATGATAATCAGACTTATCAGTCGATTTATCATCAGCCTTGAAACCCTTGTAGGTTGAGGAGGCCATTTGTCCTTGATAGGATTCCTTCCATTAGTGATTGCTTCTAACACTTGCTTGGACTTTGTCTTCACCTTAGCTCTGAAACCATGTTAAATTTAGATAACCATGGTGTTCTATGCTTGATGCAATTTTACTTCAATCTTTCTTAGGCCTGATACAAAATAGCAATCACATAAACATGAAAGTAAAACGCTGATAGAACACAATAATAGATCAACAGAAGACAAGCCAATAATATAGATCAGATTTACAATTCCTTTTGCCCAACAAAGATATGAGATATTTTGCGTTATGGCAGTCAATAGGATGCTTCGGCGAGCAAAGTCTTTCTCGTTCAGCAAATCCTCCAAGTGTCAAACCCACAGCCCTCAAAGACAGCTCATTACAAGTCAACATTGGTCAACCCAAAGTCAACGTATAAAATTCGACGCAGGACAGCAACAGATAGTCAACACTGCAGATTAGGGCTTCAATAAAACAACTCTGTTTTCCTCGATCTTAGTGCCCAGTAGTACGACCTCTCAAAATCGGAATTTTGGCAAAGATTTGAGGTCAAACGATCAAGGGTTGACCACGGTCAATGCTGGTCAACGCTGCAGCAACAAGCCCTAAACAGATCCGCAGAAACAGCTCCTCTAGCTCCGCACTATGAAGGGAAGAGGCCTCCAAAGGCAGACGAACAGATCAAATCACAATGAGAGATGTGTGATGAGTTGATGATGATAATGACCTTCAAGTCTCTCCAATTTATATCCATTAGTGAGGGTGTGTGACACATCTATTAGGCATGTGAGCCTACATTACAAATTTGGCCGACCTTGCACATGTGTGCAAAAAATTCAAAATATGTGTTCTGCTCATCCAAACAAGATGATCTTTAGATCAATCTTGCACCTCTCCGAAAGAGGAATCCAACAAAAATATGACAATCTTCATGGAGTTTGGACCTAGTTGCCCAAAATTAACAAGTTGAGTTCCAATACTAGAAACCGAGGTGTGAGACCGAGAGGTCAGAGGATCGAGTTTTCAGATAGCAAAAGATCAGCTAGGAGGTGTGACACAGCGCCAGCAGTAGTGACGTAGTAACTGCATAGGTGTTACGCAATAACTGCGTAGGTGTGATGCAGAGCTGCGCAGAGACAGCGCAGAGGGCTCATCTCCAGTCAGATCAGTACCGAATCTTTCCATCCAGTGTGAGGTTATCTCGCTAACTTTTTCTGCCAGTTGATTTTCTGAATCGGATTGCCGATTGGGCATCCAAAGATTTGTATTCAAAAACTACTGCATAATAATACAAACCCTCAGCTGCTGCACCAGTTTTCTCGCATTAGATTTTTCTAGGGACATTGTCCAAAAACTACGGTATATATGTGTGTGTTTATTTCTTTCTTGCTCAATTCATGTTTCCACAGTATTTTTTATGTTGTGAAGGTTGAAGTAGTATTTATTTTGATATTTACTATGTAACACTGTAAATAACTTGATTTAGAATCAACAAATAGAAGAAAGAACATCAGATTGTTGCATTAGGGATTCCCATCGTGGAATTTTTACATGGTATCAAAGTGCAAGTGAAGCAGGAGAGCAGACCAGGAAGAGCCTAGCGTTGAGCAGAAGGAGGATTTCGAAGGACTGCGTAAGCAGCAGATCAAACCATTGGCCCGAAAAAGTTGATTTTCGTGGAAAATTACTTCTCTGAGTGAGTCGACAGAGAGTAAATTTTCCAAATCGAGATCTTGTTAGAGGCAGAGGGAGCAGCGCAGAGCAAATCTTCAACTAGGACCCAGTTTTCTGCAGCAGGTTGCTCAGACAGAAAATCGTCAGAAGAGGAAAGAAGAGCACATACTGAGGGAATTTCTTCCTCAAATAATTCTGAGCCAAGGAATTCGATTTCTCACGGCAAAGCAGCAATAGACGGGAGCAGATCTACTTACTCCGGCAGGCAATGTGTAGAGCCAGTCAGCAACTGCGCAGAGGAGAGAGGAGGCAATTCGACATTTTTTTGGTGAGGTGGTAGCAACGGGGTTGAGAGATCAAGATCGGTTGGAGGGTGTCTCCAACCATGTGATCTAGAAGGCAAGGATCTCCTTCCTTCTTGATGAGCATGATCTTAAAGCCTTCATCGAAAATGTGGTAGTTGTCCTCGCAGATCTAGATTCATTGAAAGCTTACAAGAAGGATATGGCAAAGGCCAAGAGGTTGATCCTCGACAAAGTGAGAGATCACATTGTATCTCACATAGTAGGCAAAGGCATGGCCAAAGAAATGTGGGATGCATTGGCCACGTTGTATTAGGGATCTTCCAAGCAGCGGAAGACGTACCTCCAAGAGAAGATGAGATCCACGAGGATGCAGAAGGGAGAGCGCATAGATCCCTTCCTTACGAGGCTTCAGGATGTCCAGGATCAGCTGGAAGCTATAGGGTTAGTGCCTCAGGCTACGAAGATGGTGAGATTAGCCGTGAACAGTGTCTCAGAAAAATGGCAAATTTTGGTCCAGAGCATTCTGGGCAGAGAAAATTTTGTCGGATTGGGAGAGGATGGGGGTTGATCTCCAACAAGAAGAGATGAGGCATGATTTAGTGGAGAGCAACCTGGATAGCAGGAGCAACAATGAGCAGAAATCAGAAGCAAACGAAGAAGAAAATGTATCCCTCGCATCAAAGGGGCAGCAAGAGCGGCGTAGGTGAAAGGATGACATTTCGAAGATCAAGTGTTTCCGATGTGGTGAGATGGGCCACTTCAGTTCTCAGTGTTCTCTTCGGAAGAAGGACAAAGAGAAGGAGCAGGATCAGCAAGTTGCTACTGCAGAGATCGAGGACGAGTTTGCCATGATTTCCCATATACTTCTAGGGGAGAGGTGGGGTGATCTAGTATTGTAGTTCCAGAGAGCTACAGATGGGCAGGATCCTTGAGGAGTCCACCTCTTAGATCATCACCTTGCTACGGGAGCCCATAACTGCAGTAGCGAGATGGACAAGTGACAGATGATGCAGTCAGGTGCCAGAGTGACAGATGCATTGGTTAGCAGCGTGAGGAACTGGGAAGCGCAGAGCAGAGTTGGCAACAGTGCAGTTGGCATAGTGTAGAGTCAGCAGCAGCGCAAACACTTCAGTGACAACGCAGAGGTTAGCAGCAATCAGTAATAGGTGGATAGATGCATCAGTTTGAACACATTTGCTTCAGTTGATGGACATCTCTCAGTTGAAGCAGCAGGAGATGAGAGGGAGTTGTGGATGTTGCAGTGCAGATGCAGTTGACAACAACATGCGGAGTCATCAGCAGCACAGATGCAGCGTAGAGAGAGCTACGCAATAGTTGATGGGCAACAGTAGCCAGACATCAGCAGCGCAACTAGGATGGTGTAGAAGTCAAAGTGATGCTTCAGGAGGTTGAAGCACTTGAGCAAATTCCGCGCTAAGAGGGTTGTTGATTTTTGTAGCATCAGATGTGCTCTAGCCTTGAGATTTTGTAAAGAGGCTAAGACACATGCATTCCACAATACCCAGAAAGCGTTTTGGGAAATTCCACCCGGAGAGGATTTAATTAAAATAATTAATCATTTTAATCTATTCCTAAGTCTAAACTAAGGAAATGTGATTAATTAAAGTGTATTAATTAGATCAGGTGTGAATCTTCTAGATAAAGACACGGATCAACTCCCAGTTAATCTTATCCTTTGATTATGTTTTAATCTTGGTCGTTGATATGTCAACGAGAGATTATAAGAAAGAGCCTGATGGGCATTTGGAAAATACTTTAAGAGATCAAGAGATCGATTTCTCAAGAGAGCAGCGCAGCAGTTGTCAGAGGAAGATTAAAGTGATTTCTTGCAGTGAGGGGTAGAGTTAGTTTGTCGGAGGAAGTATTCCTAATCCAGTGAATACATTGCAGAGGAAGCAGAAACAAGTGCAGAAGAAGCAGAGCAAAGCCACGTTGGGCAGCGTAGAGCCATGCAGAGGTGGCGCAGAGCTTCAGAGGGAGTCCAAAGATTTGTTGAGGAGTAGTTGAGATCCAGTACCGAAAGTCGTGGTGTGAGATCGGGAGGTCAGAGGATCGAGTTTTCAGGCAGCAAAAGATCAGCTAGGCGATGTGATGCAGTCCCAGTAGCAGTGACGCAGTAACTACGTAGGTGTAACACAGAGACAACGCAGAGGGCTCATCTCCAGTCAGATTAGTACCGGATCTTCCCATACCAGTGTGAGGTTATCTCACTAACTTTTTTCCGCCAGTTGATTCCCTGTATCGGATTGCCAATTGGGCATCCAAAGATTTGTATTCAAAAACTACTGCATAGTAATACAAACCCTCAACTGCTGCACTGGTTTTCCCACATTGGATTTTTCCGGGGACATTGTCTAAAAACAACGATGTATATGTGTGTGTTTATTTCTTTCTTGCTCAATTCATGTTTCCACAATATTTTTTAAGTTGTGAAAGCTGCAGTAGTATTTATTTCGATGTTTACTGTGTAACACCGTAAATAACTTGATTCAGAATTAACAAGTAGAAGAAATAACATCATATGGATGTAGTAGGGATTCCCACTGTGGAATTTTCACATTGGTGACATGGAAGAATGAAGGCTTTTGACTGTAGTCTTGTTCCCGCAGCTTAAATGGGGGTTAATCCTCAATCCTAGTCCCATGGGATCTCCCCTGTTGGCTTATATCTTCAGGATGGGCACTACTTGGGAAACCTCAATTTTGATAGCGCAATCTTGTTTTCCTATTTCACATTTTTCACTCCCCTCTGCACATTACATGCCCTATTTCATCATCTTCCCTCTTTGGGTCCACCTGACCACTGGGTCCACAAGGCTCTAGTACACCCCCTCACTGGGTCCACAAGGCTCTATTACACCCCCTCCCCTTGTCCACACGTCTGGGCAGGCCTAGAAATGTTGCTCCAGAGGTTGATGCAACTAAAAATAAAAATAAAGGCATAGAATGGCCACAAACAAAAGAAAATAATATCACAAAATGAAAAATATGCTTGGGACATTATATTAGCGCGTGGTCAAAATCCAAACATGAGATCTACCCCCTTCATTATGGCCATCACCCTGGTTCCTAGGGCCCCATGATTGCACCTACATCATTAAGAAACCCATGCACATCCCAACCGTGGGCAATGAACTGCCCCACCTTAAGGGGGTAATAACTACTTATATCATACACAACATGCTCTCATCCCCTAGAGCCACACTCAGTAATAATAAAGAAAAATTAAGAAAAGGAAAAAGGCAAATGAAGAAGGGTGGAAAAACAAAGGTCGGGTAACTCATGTACCACGATTGTTCCCTCCTACTATACACGCAAATGTGTGGACATCCCTCATCATTACCACCCTTGAACCCATGGAATTTGGCCTTGAGACCCTTGTGCCCTAATCCACCTCATCATTATCTACATGACCCCTATCACTTGAACGATGTACCTTGGACATGTCTTTCCCCTTAGGGGTTGGGAACACCTAATAGGGTTGTTTATTAGCCACTCCTACCTAGGGAGGTAACACTATTACATGCTCAAAGCCCCAAATTTAGAAGGAAAGCCCATTATGAAGTTTCATTTGTGCCCTTGATTAACAAGCTTGGTTCACTTAGATGCACTAATGAATTGTTGTACCTAATGTTGAAGAGACACATTGGATCTAATACGTAATTGGCAAGTGGTTTCATCATGGGTTGGGCAACTTAACTAGGGCCCAAGCCCACCAGAGGATCATATTGACAATTGTATGGGATGGGTTGAGAGCCATGGAACTCCATCATGTGATAGAGAATTATTTCGTGTCACGAGCATCCTCAACACCTTCAGCAGCTTGTTTGTTGCTCCACATTACTCGCAAGATAATGGACTTGAACTAGCATTTCCCCAGTTGGTATAGGAGTGTACACATGGTTTGGCAGTCGATGCAAGGCCCAGAGGAGGTTTGTCTCACCCTTGAGACATGGGAGGGCAAGCACCATCATCAGTGCCCTCATTTGGAGCAGCAGCCTACAAGCTTATCTTTCACTAGGAGACCCATGAGACCAATATTTGTGCCCCAGAGCCACTTTGGAGGACCACATAAGGGGCCATCCCCTTGTGCATTGTTTATGGATCCCTCTCTCTCAATTTGGCACTTAAAGGACTCAACGTGGCCTTCCAACAGCCTCACTTCATCATGACGTCATCATTTCGGCTTACTATTGGATGGTTTATTCATAATTTTTTAAACTACTTGGTGGGCTTGTCACCAAGTCCTTACTTTTGCAATAATGTTAGGAGCTTTAGAATAGGAATGCGACCTCCAAAGGTCTCATATAAATAGAACTCGCTCTCATTGTGAGAGAGGATCATCATCACTTTGATCTTTTTCTTATAAAAGACTTCGCACTTTTTCTCTTAGACACTAGTGGAGATTCTATTGATGCATTTCAATATTTTTGGAGCTAGAATCCAATCTTCTTTGGAGCTACTTCTTGGTTTATGGTTGGATATATCTTATTGTCATCTTGTAAGTACTTCTTGTTGAAAATTTCTCTTGAATAACGTCTAATGTATGGAATTGTTCTAACTAGTTAATGCTCTTAGATCCAGATTGGATCATTATATTGTTTGCCATCCATATTGATTCTTTCAGAGTGGAAAAAGTGGAGGAATCAGCTCACGGGACCATTTTTACTAGCGGGACCCAGTTTGGTAAAACAGGGTCTAAAACCTTCCAAGAGCGTTTTTGAGGCATCAAACAACGTTTTTTGGGGGTAAAACTTCGTCGCTTTAGCGTAGCACCTTTCCATGTTATTCTACACACAGAGACCTTTCCAATGACACAAGAATTGCGTCAATCGGAATCCGTATGCAAAAGTTATGCCACTCAAAAGTTTACCTTCTTGTTTTCTCCACCGTAATTTGAGAGGATGCCACGTCAACCCCCATTATTCATGAAAAAGGGGATAGCCACGTGATTATGATGTAGAAGACTCTAGAAGAGTCTATATTGTAACTCCTGGTTAAGAGGTGAGGTAGTCAAACCAAACCAATAATAGGCTATCGAGTTGTGTTATAACCGAGCCACTAGGAGTAAAAGTGGATTCCATTCTTTGGAGTGCATTTGTTCCATAGCTTAGCAAAAATAGCCAAGAGAGATAGGAGGTAGACCACACACAAAGGATTTGTGCACTGTATCAGCCCACATGCCACACTTCTTTATACTCGCGATCATATTTCCATCCAGAGAGAGAGCGGAGCGGCCTCACCTTCCAGCTAGATTTTTCTCCCGATAGGTTTCCCAGAGCATATCTTGTGTCAAATGTGTGTGTGAGCTTTTATTTTTTCATCCTCTATTTTTTGTGTAATTTTAATTCACATGCATGCACTATTAACAATAAATCTACAGATTCGGAAATCTAATAAAACTGTAAGTGTAGAATTTCATATTCTTTAAATATAATTTTATCAAATCTGTTGTGACGAACTATCTAGTTGAATATCCAAGGCAGTTTACAGATCACTCTTGTGCCCAAATTTATTGAATATCAATGCAAAAGCCTTTTTGGTTGGCAATTGCACATGTTACTCATTGCATGACAATAAATGAATGTTCCTACTGGACGAAATTTTGTTTTTCTTCCGTGAAAATTGATAAATCTTGACTGGGTAAATGTTAAAGACTGGTTGTTAGGGCATCATTCTTTGGCCTCCTTAAGGATGATTTTGGCAAACTTTGAAACATCTTAGACTCCATAACCCAGAGAACTAGGCATTGGTCTGAGGAATTTTGTGATCAACCACTCTTCTCCCCTTCCTTTTCTCTTCCAAAAATTTTGGCCCCTCTCCCTAGGACGACTAGCTAGGGCATTAAGCAAAATCCATTGGAGAAGGAAATTCGAGATTCCATTCGAATAGAACTCTTCCTTAGTGTTTCCTCTTGATGATCTCAAATTTTGGTGGAATTCTCACAGTTAATTCTCTGTAAATCCTTGTACCCTAGGTGTGCCCTAGAAGGGAACCTAACTTGTTTCCTTTCAAAAGGTGGCTTCCTTGAGGGTCATATGAACCTAGTATTCGATAGAATAAAACATAAGAGACCCATTCCTTTGTCTTACCTTGACCTGGTGAATACCTTGGAGGAATCTCTTCCCACGCATATCCCTAAAAACCCTAGGCCTAGCGTAAGCTCTTAGTAGGTCTCTCAAGAATAGCGAAAGCCTATTTGAAATGTCAAATCACTTTGCAAGCTTCTTGAAAGGTCGCATCTCACCTTTGGAGTCTTGACTCTAGGCATACCTATCCTCATTGCAAATTTTAAGCCCTAAGTCTTGATCTCCATCATAGGTCGTTCTTAGTAAGCCCTTGGCTTCCTTGAAGCATTGAATCATTGTTGTGCCTCTCCATGAATGGGCTTAGTGGAATCAATTCATTCATAAATCATTGATCCTTCCTTTTTCAAGTGATTCCTCTCCCACAGGGACTCCTCCCATCAGTGAAAGTACGTAAAGAGCAAGGGACATTGATTGAGGTGACAGTGGGTCTTTGTCCCATTGTTGTCACTCGGTCTAGTAGTTGTCCCATGGGTTTCCCTCCTAGGGCCTTGCTAGATTGTGTGGTAACAAGTTCAAACAACAAAAAAGAAGGCACTCGATCCAATGGAAAAGATATGTCATCCAGAGAGGCAAGAAGAGATTGATCTTACCATTGAATTTTTTTTCTATCTCAACTTCAACTCATTTATTGTTACACAATCACCTTCATTTTATTAAGATTCAACTAGGTATGTGCCTCTTGGTTCAGAGAAGCTTAGAGCCACATTGATGGTTAAGGCAAAGAAAGAGGTGGATAAAATGTTGGATCATCATGGTCATCATCTGGGTTGAGTATTGTTTCTGATGGATAGACAGATGCAGCACACCATTCAATCATCAACTTCATGGTGTCTTCCTTGAATGGACCGGTGTTAAATTTAGATAACCATGGTGTTCTATGCTTGATGCAATTTTACTTCAATATTTCTTAGGCCCGATGCAAAATAGCAATCACATAAACATGAAAGTAAAATGTTGATAGAACATAATATAGATCAGATTTACAATTCCTTTTGTCCAACAAAGATATGAGATATTGTTGTGTTACGGCAATCAACAGGATGCTTCAGCCAGCAAAGTATTTTCTCGGTCAGCCAATCCTCCAAGTTTCACACCCACAGCCCTCAAAGAAAGCTCATCACAAGTCAACACTGGTCAACACAGGAAAGTCAACGCAAGACAGCAATAGAAAGTCAATGTTGCAGATTAGGGATTCGGTCAAACATCTTTGATTTCCTAGATTTTAGTGCCCAATAGTACGGCCTCTCAAAATCGGAATTTTGGCAAAGTTCTGAGGTCAAATGACCAAGGTTTGACCACGGTCAACATTGGTCAATGTTGCAGCAACAAGCCCTAAACAGATCCGCAGCAAAGAGCAGCTTCAGCTCCACACGTGTGAGGGGAAAAATGCCTCCAAAGGCAATCGAACCAATCAGATCACAATGAGAGAATGTGTGATGAGTTGATGAGCATATGACCTCCAAGTCTCTCCAATTTATATCCATCAGTAAGGGTGTGTGACACATCTATTAGGCATGTGACCCTACATTACAAATTTGGCCGACCTTGCACATGTGTGGAAAATAAATTCAAAATATATGTTCTGCTCATCCAAACAAGATGATCTTTAGATCAATATTGCAGCTCTCCGAAAGAGGAATCCAACAAAAATATGACCATCGTCATATGAGCAGTGCAACATGGAGTTTGGACCTAGTTGCCCAAAATTAACACTCCCTCTCAACTAGGGAGAACTCCATTTATCCACAAGTGCCATCCATAAGTACCATCGTGTACTTTTACTAAACATCGTGCATCATCCTGTCGTAACTTGCTTTGTTGGCTCTTTCTCAGATAGAACAAAAAGGTGAGTCACAAAGACATCACATTCAACTGTCTCGAAGTTAGTTTATAGGTAAAAACCTCTCTTGGACTCAAAAAAGAGTCTCATACTAACCCGAAGTTAGTTTACTGACCCGAAGTCAATTTATAGGTAAGAACCTCATCATACTTGATCCCAGATCAAGATGTTGGACACGTGCCATCCTAGACATAGAGAGTACGACAATCTCCGATGTGTCCATCGATCTTGCTATTGATATCTATCCACATTTCCCACCTCATTGGCCAAATGAGAGGTACTTCCAATGAGTCTGAAACTCCATGGGTAGGATGCGTGCGGGGCACAGATCAAAGAGAGGTGAACCAACTCAATATCATAACTGTGGGGTAGAAGCACAACAAGATTCGACAATCCTAGACCCATATGTGCTTATAGCTCCAAGAAGCTATCGCCAAGCCCCCTGGAGCTCCCAGAGCTCATAGTCCAACTCAAGAAGGACCCTCAAAATAGGGTCTTTCCACGATTCCAAGCTTCTCACAGAAGGTTAGGAACTTGACCTTCCCCAGGGGCTTCATGAGAATATTCGCGGCCTACTCATCAGTTCCTATATGATCGAGCCTTACAACACCTCGCTGTACCATATCCCGGATAAAGTGGTACCTGATATCAATATGCTTGGATCGATCGTGGAACACGGAATTCTCAGAAAGACGAATCCCACTCTGGTTATCACAAAGGATAACAGTAGTATCTAGCACATGCCCAAACAGCTCACTGAAGAGATTTCGCAACCAAACAGCTTCACAACAAGCCATACTCGTTGCAATGTATTCAGGCCTCAGCAGTGCTCAAAGCCACCACTTCTGCTTCCTGCTCATCCAAGATATCGAAGCAGAACCCAAGGTGAAGCGGCATCAAGATGTGCTCTTGTGATCCACCACCTGCCAGCCCAATCGACATCAGTATATCCATGGAGTCTGAAACTCCCGGCAGTGTATCTCATCCCATGGTTGATTGTGCCCGAAGATATCTCAATAGATTCTTGGCACCAATCCAGTGAATGTGATGAGGGTATATGTTGACTCAAGGTGTTCACTGCAAAACATACGTCCAGACGGGAGTTCACTAGGAACATCAAGGCCCCCACGAGTTGTCGATACTCAATAGGAGTTGTTAGCACGGGCCCAACAACGTTTCCACGTAACTTCTTAAAGTTGAGTTCCATCGGTGTTGACATAGACTTACTGTCCACCATACCAAATCTCTCCAGCAGCTTCACAACATATTTTCCTTGAGAAAGGAAAATCTTGCCTGGCCTTTGCCAGACCTCCAAGCCTAGGAAATAGTGCATCAGTCCTAGGTCTTTCATCTCAAACTCAAAAGCTACCTCCCTCTTACACTGATGAATGAAAGGGTCAACACCTGTCAGGAGGAGATCGTCCACATAGAGAACTAAAATGAGAGGTCTTTCTCTATCAATCTTAAAATAAA
Source organism: Pinus albicaulis (assembly GCA_034641835.2). Taxonomy (NCBI): domain Eukaryota; kingdom Viridiplantae; phylum Streptophyta; class Pinopsida; order Pinales; family Pinaceae; genus Pinus; species Pinus albicaulis. Next base: position 599,407,632 of record CM076572.1, read on the forward strand.
GGTTCGGATCAGCATTACTTCGAATGAAGCCCAGCTTCATCAAGTAGTTATCTATCCTCTCATACCAAGCCCTGGGGGCTTGCTTCTACCCATAGAGGGCTTTCTTCAACCTGTATACATAGGTGTCTCTATTTCGGACTTTGAACCCCAAAGGTTACCCCACATACACCTCTTCCTTTATAGAACCATGCAAAAAAGCGGTCTTCACATACATCTGATGGAGACTCCATCCTTGCGTTGCAGTAAGGGCAATAATAGATCGGATGGTGGTATAGTGAGCCACAGGTGCAAATATATCATCATAATCTATGCCTTCTTTTTGAGAGAAGCCTCAAGCAACAAATCTTGCTTTGTACTTTTTAGCACTTCCATCAGATCCATGCTTGATTTTATAGAGCCATTTCGAGGTGACAACAGATTTGTGCTCCGGTCTCGGGACCACTTCCCAAACATCATTTTTCATAATGGACTCATATTCTTCGTGCATAGCATCCTTCCAAACTTGATGCTTTACGACTTATTCAAATGATCCAAGCTTAGATTGTACTATCGTACTGATGGCTACTAGATACCCTTGGTATCTCTTCGGCTTCTTGCTTTCACGGAATGTCCCCCTTGGGGCAATATGTCTCTCGACATCTGCGAGAGTATCCCTAAGCCATGAGCGTATTCTCTTATTTGAAGGAGGTGGATCAATAGGATCCATAGGTCCTTCGACATCGGGCATCAGTTCATCCTTCAACTCTTCCTGCTTCCCTGCTTCTTCATCTTCTTTATCTTCCTTGGAGCTAGGAAGATTTCTCACTTTCTTGAGGGCAACATCTTCATCGAAGGTGACATCGTGGCATATCTCCACTTCTCTTTGACCAGGCACATAGATTCTATATGCCTTAGAAGTTTCACTATAGCCCACAAACATTCCCTTCTTTCCAGAATCATCCAGCTTGCTTCTCTTTTCTTTCGGCACATGAAAGTAAATAGGACAACCAAAAACTCTAAAATGAGAAACATCAGGTTTCTTGCCAGAGAAGAATTCTTCGAGAGTTTCGGAGGCCAAAGCAGAATGCGGGCATCTATTTTGAATGTACACAACGATGTTCGCAGCTTCCCCCCATAGAAACTTTGGAAGACCTTGGTCACATAGCATGGCGAGGGCAGCTTCCACAATAATCCTGTTCTTTCTTTCAGCAACACCATTTTGCTCAGGAGTGTACACAGTTGTGGTCTCCCTCTTAATGCCAGCTTCTCTACAAAAGTCATTAAACTCATTTGACTCATACTCAGTCCCATTGTCGGTCCTCAAAACTTTGATTTTCTTCTCGGTTTGATTTTCCACCAAGGCCTTGAAGGTACGAAACCATTTGAATGCTTCGTCTTTCTTCTTCAAGAAATATATCCAGGTCTTGCGCGAGAAGTCATCTATAAAAGTCATGTAATAGGAACATCCTCCCAAGGATTTCACGGGCAGCATACCAAATAAGTCATAATGTATCAACTGCAAGATATCAGTTGTCTTTGTGACACTAAAGGGGAATGGTCCCCTTGTATGCTTCCCTTCGGCACAACCCTGACAAATACCTTCACGATAATCTCTAAATTCAGGCATCCCTGTCACCAGCTTCCTTGCTTCAAGAAGGCCTTTGTAATGAAGGTGTGCAAACCTTCGGTGCCATAACTCTGTTTGAAGAGTTGTATCACATGACATAGCCCACAATGGACTTCCTCCAACCTGGTAGAGTGTATCAACTCTAAAACCAATAGAAAGAGCTTCCTTGAAGTTCTTCTTCCAAATAAGTACCTTTCCATCAACGAATGGCACCTTGAACCCTTTGTCTTCCATTGCCGAAATGGACACAAGGTTCTTCTTCAAATCAGGTACGTACAACACATCTTCTAATCGGAGGACTTGACCTTGAGATAGATGGAGGGTCACAGTCCCTGTCCCTTTCACAGGATATGTGCCATTATCTCCAAGGATGATTTCCAGATTGGTATCCTTCTCAACCAAATTAGAGAGGGCTTCTTTATAACCAATGAGGTGCCTTGAAGCACCACTATCAATCAACCATACACCCAGGGTGTCGGGTGGAGATGCAGCAAAGAGGGCAGATACAAGAATAAATTCATTTATCTTATTATCAACAACATTAGACTCATCGTACCTGGAATTTCTTGACCTCTTGAAAGGTTGTCCATTTCCACTACGATCAGAGGGAGCCTTCCTTTTTCCTTTGAACTTGTTGTTCCTGCCATTCCCTCTCGAGTTGTTGTTGTCATCATCCCTGGGAGAGTCCCTTCTATTGGGGCACTCTCTTGCATAGTGACCAGACTTGTTACAAGTTTCTTCTTCTTTGCATGAGCAGCGAAGGCAGTAGTGTCATTTCCATTTCCATTAGAGGCATACTCCATCATTCTTGTTTCCTCTTGAGTGCATCTCGTCAATATTTCATCAAAATCAGGTATCACATTATTATTGAATACTACATATCAATCACGGGGGAGACCTCCAAGTGCAATAAGAACCATCTCTCAATCAGATATTGCTTCCCCAATAGCTAGGAGGTTATTCTTGATTTCAGTGAGCCTCATAAAATAGGATTGAATAGATTCATCCTTGCCCTCTTGATATTCTTTAATTGATTCTTGAAGAAAAGGATTTGATTAGCATTGCTAGCCTTGAACATGCTCACCAGCTTATCATACATCTCTTTAGATGTGTTCAACTCATAAATGTAAGCAACCAAGTGCTTATGAATAGAATCTCGGATAATCATCTTTGCTTTAATTTCCCCCTTTCTATACTTCGTCTTCATGGCAGCAGCTGCATTTGATGGAGGCTCTTGAATCTTCCCCTACACATAGTCCATGACATCTTGATCTTCTAGAACCAAATCCAAGGACATATTCCATGCATGATAATCAGACTTATTAGTCAATTTATAATCAGCCTTGAAACCCTTGCAGGTAAAGGAGGCCATTTGTCCTTGATATGATTTCTTCCATCAGTGATTGCTTCTAACACCAGCTTGGACATCTTGATCTTCTAGAACCAAATCCAAGGACATCTTCCATGCATGATAATCAGACTTATTAGTCAATTTATAATCAACCTTGAAACCCTTGTAGGTAGAGGAGGCCATTTTTCCTTGATATGATTTCTTCCTTCAATGATTGCTTCTAACACCAGCTTGGACTTTGTCTTCACCTCACCTATGGTACCATGTTAAATTTAGATAACCATGGTGTTCTATGCTTGATGCAGTTTTACTTCAATCTTTCTTAAGCACGATACAAAATAGCAATCACATAAACATGAAAGTAAAATGCCGATAGAGCACAATAATAGATCAATTAAATACAAGCCAAATATAGATCAGATTTACAATTCCTTTTGTCCAACAAAGATATGAGATATTGTTGCGTTACGGCAATCAACAGTATGCTTCAGCCAGCAAAGTCTTTTCTCAATTAGCCAATCCTCTAAGCATCACACCCACAGCCCCTCAAAGACAGGTCATCACAAGTCAACGCTGGTCAACGCATGACAGCAACAAAAAGTCAACGCTGCAAATTAGGGCCCTAGTCAAACATCTCTGATTTCCTCGATTTTAGTGCCCAGCAGTACGACCTCTCAAAATCAGAATTTTGGCAGAGTTTTGAGGTCAAACGAAGGGTTGACCACGATCAACGTTGCAACAACAAGCCCTAAACAGATCCGCAGAAAACAACAGCTTCAACTCCACAAGTGTGAGGGGAAAAAGGCCTCCAAAGGCTATCGAACCAATCAGATTACAATAAGAAAATGTGTGATGAGTTGATGAGCAAATGACCTCCAAGTCTCTCTAATTTATATCCATCAATGAAGGTGTGTGATACATCTATTAGGCATGTGAGCCTGTATTACAAATTTGGCCGACCTTGCATATGTGTGGAAAATAATTTCAAAATATATGTTCTGCTCATCCAAACAAGATGATCTTTAGAACAATCTTGCACCTCTCCGAAAGAGGAATCCAACAAAAATATGACCATCATCATATGAACAATGCAACATGGAGTTTGGACCTAGTTGCCCAAAATTAACAATTGGTCTTCTTGAAAGCAGTGGATGCTTGTGGAAAATATATGGATGCAGAATATATGGGTGAGTTGTTCATTAAAGTTATTGAAGATGTAGGTGTCGATTCTTGTGTGCAAATTATTACACATAATGCACCTAATTGCAAGCTTGTTGCCATTATTGTGGAAGTTAAATATCCACAAATATTTTGGAGACCTTGCATTGTCCACTCTTTGAATTTAGCACTTCGATCTATTACTTCCAATGTGGCATGGATCAGAAACCTTACTGAGGATGCACACCATATCCACAAATTTGTAAAAAATCATTATGAATGCCCTCAAAATCTACAAAGAATGCCCACATCTATCATTGTTTAAGGTTGCACATACATGGTTTGCCTCCTCATTCGTCCTGCTTGGGAGGTTAAGGGAGGTCAAGACTACTCTCTGGGCCATGGTTACTTCAAAGTTTTGGTCTTTTTGGAGAAAGATAGATCAAGCAACTTCAAAAAAGGTCAAGGATATAGTGTTCGAAGATGGTTGGTGAGAGTGTGTAGATATTACCATTAATATTATGGACCCTATCATTACTTCGTTGCAATTTGCAAATAGCCCATCCTAGGAGATGTTAATGAGGGGTGGGATTCCATGATTTAGTTCATGAGGACCATTATTTTTCAAAATGAGTGCCCTAAGTATAATACATCAACAAAAGCTTTTTTCACCACCATACAAGATATTATTGTCATTATGTGGGGCAATATTTACACACATTTGCATTGCTTGGCTCACTCATTGAATCCCCAAATACTATAGAAATGAGTGGCTCAATGGTAGGCCTTCACACAGATCCCCTCCTCACATGGATGTTGAGATTTCCCAAGGGAGGAAGGATGGATTTAGACGGATACATCAGGATAAAACATCCCTTGATGATGTAGAGGATGCTTAGTTTTCCACTAGCACTAGGAGATTTGAAGGCTATGATGTGATTAGAGATAGGGGGTTGAGAAGCCATATGTTTGATGGGAAACTCATGGGGCAACATGCCATCCTCTACAATAGTTAACCATGAGGCTCCTCTCTTAGGTTACTTCATAAACTTGTTGCAAGAGAAATCAAAGCACATATGGGAATTTGTATAGTTTGAGGGCTTGAGTAGTCCAAGGCAGAGACAATGGTGTATGTGTGCACCAACCTTCATCTTATTTATAGGCAGAGTGAGAAGCAATTGAAGGGAAAGACAAATATGTGGGATGTGTTTCCAGTTGATATGGGTTCGAGCAACAATGTTAAGTTAGCATTGGCCAATTTGGATCTTAATGAGCCACTACTAGATTCGGTCACTCTTGATGGTGATCCTCGTAAGGAGTCATCCTCCACAACAGTAGATGCAAAGATTAGATTGGATATGGAAGAGGAGGATGGAGGAGAGAGCAATGGTATTAATGTTGATTTTCATGTTGATGACATGGGGGACTATCGACAATCATGAGCTATGAGATTCTTCCATCTTGACCTACAGTTCTAGTATCTACCTTGATTTGTATTTTCCATTGGCATTTTCACCTATAATAGCAGTGACTCAGTTCTTTGTAATACATTTTGATTTTGATGACTTAATGAGAAAACTGCAATTTATGGTTTAAATTTCTTATGTGTTTATCAATTTATCATCATTGATGTAGTACTAGTTGTATGTATGATTGAATTTGTATCATCATGATGTAAATGTTTTAGTTTCTAAATCGAATCTTTGTCTATATTTCAGTTTTTGTGTGCAATTCAGTAATTTGTTATATATATATATATATATATATATATATATATATATATATATATATATATATATATATATATAATGTGTCCTTTGTGTCATCTTCTAGGAGTTGTTGTCACATGTCAAATACTCGTATTTCTGTGTCCCCCATGTCTCACGTCATCGTGTCAACTGACTGACGCTTCCACTGCATTATATCAAGTATGAGAGCAAGGGATTGGCATTAGTTACGACCACCAACATATAGGATTTTACATCATATAATCACCTATGCAAGTGAATATAGACATGGGTTTCCATCTAAAAGTCATTTGTGTATCATTCATATTTTCTTCTGAGATAATTTGTTATTTAAAAAATAAAATAAAATAAACATAACAAAAAACAAAAACAAAAATTAAATCTATATTTTTGTTTATTTTATATATGCTATATTTCCCCATGCGTACCTATTTTGAGTGGGTAACGTTTCCAGACGTTTCAATTTCAGAAACTTGTACATGTTTCCATGTTTTCAGAAACTTGGAGCAATACCCTATTTCCTCTATTCTTCTAACCTGGCCTCTTCCAAGCTCGCTCGCATAGCCAAACTGAAAATGCAAACGTGAGCATGAAATTAGGATTTAAAGGTATAAAAGGGGCAGCCCTTAATTGATAGAAGGTTTCGATTGGGTTCAACCTATTAAGGTTTTTTTTAATATTAAAAAATCTTTTTTCATGATAAAATCGATGCCGACGTACCCAAAATAATTGGAGTCTATGTCTGAATTTCCAAGGGAAAGCAGAGATAAGAGAAGGTGTGGCGGGGTAGAGGTACATTTCATGTACATGGGTGTGGGGATGGGTGCAGATAGGAAGAATCCAACCCCTATGCTACTTAAGTTATAATTTTATGGATGAATAGCTGGATAGCTGGTTCTTAAAATTTATTTTCAATACTTTCTGGCTACTGCTCTGTCAAAATTCAGTGCAAGTATCACCTCTTATTCCACATGTTTCTGAGCAAAACAACAGCAGTTTCTACAAATAGTGCGGGTGATTTGCATTTTTTAGAATGATATTAAGTTTTACATCAATTTGTCGAAGAATAGAATAAATGGCAAATAATTTTGCCTCGGAACCAACTTCGACCAAGTGAAGCTCATTAGACTTGCTACAAAATATGAAACACATATTTTGATAGTGAACTTACAAATAATATTGCGTTAATGGGAAAAAGTGCTGCAAAATGCTAAAACAAAAATTTGAAGTCCTATTCATAAAGTCTATTGAACATTCTGAGGATGTAAGAAGCCAGGATCTCTGTTATTAGCTTTCCTAATTTATCAATGTTTTATGTTGTCTTCTATTTTATTTTCACACGGTTATAGCGAACTTCTGGACTTTAGATAGTTGTAGTGAAACTTCTGGATTTTAAACCTTAATACAGTTAAAATCGAGAAATATCGCTACAATTATGTTATATTTTCATCGCCACGCCAAAGTTAAAAAATGTAGGCCCTAGGTCTTGGAGCTAAACTTGCAAAATTAAACTAGATAAACCTTCATTATTCAGGTAATCGCAATTCGCAAACAGCTTCTAGGGTGACTAAGCTTTCGCTAAAAAAGAATGCACCCTAAAACAAAGAACCACCATCCCTTGTTTCACTCTTTTTCCTCGAGGGTTTGACCACGATCTCAGCAAACCCAAATGCATAGACAATCGCGAAGGGATTGAAAGCCAACGATGACTTTGAATTGGATAATTCGGAGCAAAAAAGTTCAAATTCCCGTAAAATTTCGAAGTATTAGTGCATAAAAGAAGCTAAAGTACCACCAGCAAGCTCGAATCCTCCAGCTGAGCCGAGCAGCGTGCTGTTGCGTCTGTAAATTCGCGTACAAAACCTCAACCCCGGGTAGTAGGGTTCAACAAGATTATGTGCCAAATTTTATTTTTTTACTCGAAATGGTGAGGGAAATGTATATATGGCCTGCGGACATAGACCGGCTCAATCACACGAGCTCTGAACCGTTCGTTCGCGCCAATTGACGAACAGTAACCGTCCAATTGGATTTATCGAGTGCGTTCGTTATGGCGCTCCGGAAAAATACTGAGATCGGTAATCCACCTTCTTATGAGGAAAGCCATTACCAATCGTGTTCCGGGTTATGTTTTCTTCCTCTCTTTTTTTCTCTTTATCACGGTGAATTGGTTCCAACATCAAACTTAAAAGTCAAAGCAAAGTTGCATTGTCCATCATAATTTTTTTTTCTAATACATAGCATAACAACATGATACAATACAAGTGGATTTATGTGATCTATCCTGGATCATTCATACTACATTAGCAAGCCAATTCATGCCACCATTTACTAGGTACTCAATGCCACCACTTACCAAAACGAGGTTTGTTTTAATTGTGCATTCAACAATATTGAAACTTGTTTCACATGACATTTAAGCAATCAGTGCCTCTAACTTAAAGTCAAAGCAAAGTTGCATTGTTCATCGCATTTTTTTTTCTAATACATAGCATACCAACATAATACAGTACAAGTGGATTTATGTGATCTATCCTGGATCATTCATACTACATTAGCAAGCCAATTCATGCCACCATCTACTAGGAACTCAATGCCACCACTTACCAAAACGAGGTTTGCTTTAATTGTGCATTCAACAATATTGAAACTTGTTTCACATGACATTTAAGCAACCAGTGCCTCTAACTTAAAGTCAAAGCAAAGTTGCATTGTCCATCACATTTTTTTTTTGAATGCATAGCATACCAACATGATACAATACAAGTGGATTTATGTGATCTATCCTGGATCATTCATACTACATTAGCAAGCCAATTCATGCCACCATCTACTAGGAACTCAATGCCACCACTTACCAAAACGAGGTTTGTTTTAATTGTGCATTCAACAATATTGAAACTTGTTTCACATGACATTTAAGCAACCAATGCCTCTAGTTAGCACTCATAAAAAATTGTCTGTAAACAAACTATGTCCTCCAACTTTTGAAGCATTTCTATCAAGACCTCAAATGTAGTTGTAGCAATCTCGAGCACACATAGAATCCAATACGTGTCATGATTCTACAACCAAACAATACAATGATTGATTACTTAAATTATGATTGAATACTTCTCATCCCATGTAGTTTTGAAATGATCATCCCATTTCCAATGGCAAAGGCACGCTAGTAGTGGTCACTGCATAACATTGAAATGCTTTCCACATAATTACCTTCAACCGTAAGTAGCAGAAAAATGCTAATATTATTTACCAAACAATTGCTTATGTGCTAAGAAAGGATTTTGATGTAACAACCCTAGTCAAAAATCCATGTAAAAGTTAATAAAGGTAAAATAAAACATTTTTCATGGGACACATATTCCAAGCTGAATGTTGGGAAAAACATCCTAGTGTGGGTGTTCATTTGGTTTATTATGGCTATGAAAATTGGCAAAGGCAATGGCAAAGGCTTTGGAAAGACAAAGTGACATTTGTTGGCATTTATTTGTGAAAATAATGGAAATTAGGAGAAAATGAAGGTGAAAGGTCACACGTTGCATGTGAAGAGGAAAATTAAAGAAAATAATGGAAAATTGAAGAAAATAGAGGCCTCATTAATAAAAAGTCTTATGAGGATTAGTTCACAGACTTTTGTCAATTCAGCTTTGGACTTCTCGTTTTATTCTCTCTCTCTCATACTCTTGGACACTTGGAGTTTTCTTGGAGGAGTGTAACATACTTGGGATTTGGAACAAGAAAGAAAAGGAAAAGCAAGAAAGCGCAAGAGGACACCAGGATCAATAACTACACCAGATTTCGCTTGCAGGTACCGAGTTGCATGTATTATTTCCTTGTTGTTTTGGCATGCATGGCATATGCATGTGGTTATTTGGTTATGATATGTCATTGGCATGGAGGATTTCATGGACTGACATTGATTTTTTCTAGCCTTTACATTTCTTGGATAGCCATGGTGTTGTGGGTTTTTACTTTTGTTTTCTAGTTGGTTTTCTTGTGTCTTTGGTTGTGGGTTGAGTTATTAGTTCCTAGAAGCCTTGGTTGGACAAACGCTCTAGAAGCCATATAACAACTTAGGTTGAGTTACTAGTCTCAATTTCGTGTTGTAAATATGTATGATAGAAAGATTGACATCATTCTCGATAAATCTTGGTTTAAGGATTTGGGCACATTCATGTTAAACATGGAGAAACAAGTTTTGAAGTTTCCTGATAAGGGGAAGATGGTCACATTTCAAGACATAGCAAGTAAATCAAAATCAATAACATCTTCATTAGAAGACTTTAAGGATATCTCAGACTTGATGTTTCGAGATAACAAAAAAATTATACCAAAGAAGCAAAAAGAGCTTGAAGAGGTCATCTGTAGCAAAGACAAAGAAATTTCACGCCTCAGAGACAACAATGAAAAATTACTTGAACAAGTCAAGAAATTTAAAGCCACAAAGAACAAATTCAAGAAACATTTATTGGAACAGGAAGAAGAAAATTTACGTTTAAAGAGCCTTAATCAGACATTAATAGAACAAATCAAAAGTTTAAAAGATGATGAAGCTTCTAAGAATAAATTCAACAATTCAAAAAAGGATGAACTTGTACGTTTAAGGAATCATAACCAAATCCTACTTACGCAAATAAAAAAACTTTAAAATGACAAGAAATCACTAAATGACAAGCTAGAACAACTTCAAAGTGAAGTATTGAAGTCGTTAGTCATTTCGGTCCAAGTTGAAGAGAAAGGAATAAATATTGATCCAGTCAACATCACAAGTAAGGAAGAAGAAGAATCTAGAGAAGTTAAAACATATGCAGAAGTTGCAATTCAAATGAAGGACATTCCAAATAATGATTTAGTCTCCAACTCAACAACAACAACACCTGAAGAAAAACAAGAATCAACCACTAACATGATGATGGAATGTCCAACTAGATGAACTATTTATCGACATCTAAATCATAAGATTAGACTTTCCAATCAACCTACTTACCAGTATCACTTAGAACATGAACGACAAATTTTGTTCCTAGGAATACTGAAATTTGAAGAATCCAGTCCCGCAATAACTATTTATCACAAAATTTAATTCCACAAAAGATCAATCTTGGATGGTCTGATCCCTTCTCAGTGCGACAATTTTGTCTATCACTTAGAGTATCATATCGTCATGTATCAACTAATATGAAAGTACAGAGACGAGAAGATGTTCTTAATAAGATTTGAGGACAAAGCTTCTTGAAGAGACAGGTTATGTTATGAATATAATTCATAATTCATAATAAATGTAAATATAAATATAATAATAATAAACGATAATTAATTAACTAATGAATAGTTAGTTAGTAATGAAGAGGCATGTCTTAGAGACATGGCCATTCGTGAAAGGGCACCTGCCTAGGGTGTATAAGCGGGCCCTCATTCTCATTTGTAATCATCTTACATCAATTCTTTATACAACATGCAATTTACAATTGATATCCTACAATGGATGTCTTTGTCTATGAAGCATTTTAAATATTTTCACTGCGTATACGACTGTTGGTCGTTACATAGTCCTGGAAGCCTTGGTTGGACAAACGCTCTTGAAGCCCTTGGTGGGTTGAGTTACTATTATTGGAAGCCCTGGTTGGACAAACGCTCTGGAAGCCTGACGGTAGTTGTGGGTTGAGTTACTAGTCCTAGAAACCCTGGTTGGAACAAATGCTCTAGAGCCCTAGACAGCTTGGGTAGAGACCAATCTGGTGATGGTCAGTGATGTTCGACCGTGAAGTGGAACCATTGGTTGAGGGTTGAGGTGGTTTGGCCTCTAGAAGCCCTGGTTTCATTTTGATTGATTTTTTCTATGAGATCCCACATTCATGCTTGGAATATGGCACACAGGTGACTGGCTGAAAGAAAGATTTGGTTCAGCCTAGGCTATGGTCGGGTGGTTCGTGGAAGTCCCATACTTGGTCGGCCTATGCAATCATCAATAAGAGATTTTTCTCCTTGGTATTTTATGGGTAAATACACTTGTTTATATGGTTGTTATATCCTTGATATTTATGTTGGTTATCACTAAGTTTTATGACAGTGATAATGTATGGCTCTCATCATGTTTTGGTTAATCATTGAATGTACAATGAATATATGGCTTAATAGATGGTAATGTAGTTATTTTGATGAGGAATCAATGCTTCTTAGTGGTTCTCATATAAGCATGATACCCCTATGCTCAGATTAGTTGTTTAAACCTGTAGAATGCATATTTGTGACATGTTTGACAAAATGTTTGTCATGGCTAGTAGGAGTCCATTCAAGTCTTTATTCAAGTATTTGCATTTGTATAATTGTTTCGATGTTATTCTTAATTTATGAAAGTTTCATGAATTTTTGGGTAGTGTCATGAGTCCTAGCCCTAAAAAAATGGAACAGAATCCAGATTCACTGACATAGAACTACCTGGAAAAGTTCCCAGTTGCTGGCATAGAAGTACCTGGAAAATTTCCCAGTCGCAGGCATGTCTTACTGTGGGAGCGACTGGAGGATCCTAGTCGCATGCACGCACATGTCAAGGGAGCGACCGAGGCTTTAATGTAGTGAAATGTCAATTTGTCTCAGGGCCTGGTCACTTGGATGGGTTGGATGGCTCCTGGGGGTTTTGTTGCATTTGTAGAAGGTCAGTTTGGTTGTGTTCCATCGGTTCCACTTCGTTAACTAATACATAGGGAGTTGAATCATATCATAGTAACTCTTCGTCACACGTTTACCTCGATTAGTCAGTTACTTGGGTAGATGTGGGAGGAGGGTGTTATAGAGTGGCATCAGAGCATGGTCCTGTTCTCCTTTGGTGATGTCTGGTTTCCGTTACCCTTGGACGAATGTGTTGTCGTATGTATATGTTATTTGCATATAGGTCCTTGTGCTTGTGGTCTATGTGCTTATTGTGTATGCATGTCATTGGTCATGATTGCAGTGGTGTCGCCATGTGAAAGTTGATCGTGTCGTTGTTGAATGTATTTGTCGTGAGTGTATGTCGGTCGTGCATTGGTTATGTGTGCCAGTGTTTAAATGTCGTTATGCACACATTGATTGGATGATGTTCATTGTGCATGAAGTCATGGTATGTGGTCAGCATAGTCACGCATTGATAACTCGATAATGACTGAAAATATGCTTATATGTTGATTTGATTATGTTTATATATGCATTGTGCTAATTTGGTCAGTCTCGCAGACAAGATATCCCCCCCCGAACTATTCTAAGGTAGGCTGGTTTGTTTATGATTTGGTTTACCTAACGTAATATACCTTGTAGGAAGAAGATATCAAAGATGACTAGCAAGATGGTATACTACAAAGATTCTCCCTGTGAATCAGATAAGCATCATGGTGTTGGGAACTCTTCTGACTTAGTTAACACATTGAGGAGTTTGAAGGAAGAAATAAGGGGCTGCAAAGTAGATAATGACATAATCATGCAAGCACAAGAGAAACAAGCTGAAGTCAATGCAGCAATTCTTCAGAGTTTGTCATAATTGCAGAGGTAGGGACCATTATGGATCAGCTATGGACATGAGGATAGGACTAATGGGGACTATGGAAGTAGATCCCATAGTGGGCACTGGTCAAATAGAGATGACATGATCAAAGATGGCAGTTTTTTGGATACGGCGACATGAGAGGTGGTGAACACATGTTTTATTAATAGTCTAAGAGATTGTCGATTTACATCTGAGTTACACTGCCACCAACAACTTTATTATTTATAGCGATAGTATCTTGTCCAGTTGGCCTGATGCGCATACTACCTCGAGAGCACATGATACATAGTTGAATAATGTCATCATAATTTTCCTGATAAATATCTCCTTTTCCCCTTAAATTTAATGTTTCTATCCATTCATCCTTCATCTCTTTTAGCATAGTTACTTTTAAAACATCTTTAGATAATGCAACATAAGGAGACCTTTGTAAATTGTATTGAAACTGTTCAACATACTCTTCTAGAGTTTCATTATCTTTTGCGGTCATATTAAAGATTTCATCTTTCAAATCCCTAGTCCTACAGTAATCTTGATATTTGGCGAGAAAATAAGTTTTCATTTGATCCCAAGAGTTAATAGTTCCTCCAATAAACCCCATGAACCATCACAAAGCTACTCCCTTTAATGTAGAGGGAAACAATTTAAGCTTTTGGGGATCGGTGGTGTAATCATATCCCCTACATAGAATGTCAAATTTGAATAGGAAAGCATTTGGATATTCCAAGGTTAAACCATGGAAAGTAGGAATGCTCTGCAAAGGAATGGCTTTCATGGGGGCATTAGCAACTAGGTCGACGATAGGATACTCCAACGTCGATGTTTGTCCCTGAGGCTGATTATGCACCATCTGGTCAAAGATGTGCCAATAACCTTCAGGAATCTCTTGGTCTGGAAAGTTGATTTGGACAGGTCTAGTAAACAGACTTGGAAGGGGTCTTACATCACTACCTTGGTATGGGATATCAGGTATATTTTCTTCAACCGAGATCTCAGGAGATCCAGGTTCTGGTGACTGTAGATTTGCTCCTACAACACCACTAGTTTCTCCCTCTCCTTCTTGCAGATTGCATGAATTTCCCTCTTGTGAATGGTTAGAATGCAAATTTTATGTAACCTGAAAGCTCTGTTCATACCCTTTGGTTTTGCTATGGATCTCGACGTGAGCTGTATATGGTGAGCCTGCTGCTTGAGGGATTTCAGTAGAGTTTTTTCTAGACATGGTCCGGGGTCCTACTAACGCCTGAGATTCTGCTTTTCTTATGATTTCGTCTATAAAGGTCGATCTTCCGAGTGTCATCAATCCCTTGGTTTTGGTGGATTTAGGTCTATTTCTACTTTTTTCTTCCTAGTCATTCATAAAAACATGTATTCCTATATGCTCTTTATGCATCTGTTGAAAAAGCGGCCTCTTAAGCAAGCGTTTCACTTGCTGGTACGTAGGTTCTTAGCTCTTGTTTTCAATACCCAAGTCTCTCGCAACAATAAAATTTAAAACAAAAAAAATAAATCACTTTTTAACACTCTCCCTGGCAATAACGCCAAAATTTTGGTGCACTAAGATGACTATGAAAATAAATATTAATACCTACATTAATTATCAACCAAGGATACATATGTTTATTTCAAGAGTGTTAGCAGTGTCTATGCAAAGTGAGATCACAGGCTATTTAGGAATAAATTATTCTAAATCGTTGCAATAACTAATATCTATTTCTCGAAGTTCAATCTGGAATAATTCAAAAAAAAAACCTTAAAGCATTTCCAAACCATAAATATCGATCTAATCTCAACTAATTTATAAAGAAACTGAACCCAAACGCATGAAATGAAGAAATCACACTTAAATAATTAATGCCTCACACTAACAACAATTTATCTATTGAAAAGAGAAATTACAATAAATGAACAACAATAAACTATTCAAGCCTTTAATTAAGAATAACAGTAATTTATCACTCAATATCTATGATAACATCACTCGAAAAGAACAATAATTAAATGTTATGCTTAAACTAATTTGAACAATTCATTATAGAACAATATGCAATTGTAAAAGTAACAACATCTAAGGTTTATCTCAAACAGTAAAGATAAACTACGAAAATTAATTCTCACATCACACAACAATCAAAATGACAAGATACAGTGATTAATAATCGCAAAAATGAAAGAAATGATTATGGCACAAAAGAAGCAGCAGGTCTCCTAGCAACCGGGCCCAAAGCCTCCAGAAGCTACTACTGAGAATACTCAAAACACGATTATGAAGAAAACACGATTTTTATCATTAATCACATTAGTAAAGATACAACATCATTGTCTTGAAAATACTCTGTCTTCAATACAAATAATAATGTCCATATGAAAGTTAAACTCAGAAATTAACCACTAACTTCTTTTTCACCTATCAGCCTTATATAACCAAATGGTAAACTAATAGATGAGAGAGAATCCTCAGGATCAAGATATCCTGAGGATTTCACAACTAATAATAGGATTTCCACCATAGAATTAACTCGATTATCCTTTTCTTCCGCTAGCCCGTGCGATCAAGAAGTGATCCTTTTTCTTTCTTTGGCTGCTACTGTTCCATCATTTGAACAAGAATTGTCCAATTCTGATTTCTTCACATAGAGGCATGCAAAAGTTAGCTTTTATGCTAAAATCATACAATTTTTTTACAATTGATTTTATTCATATTTCACAATATTTACTCAGAGGTATGTCACAAGACCCATCTATGTTCTTTTCTTCTCCACCATTTAATCAAAAAAAAAAAATCTAGAACAACGTGGCAAGGCTAATCACCTTTCTCTACTTGGCAGTCCCAATAATTTCCTATGTCACCTTGGCCAAACCAACCTTTTCTAGGCACTGGTTGGCCAAATTCTCCCTTTTCTACTCCTTTCTGGCAAAACAATCTGTACCCATCCCAGTGGCCTGTCTCCACGTCATAAAATCCAAACTGGTCTTCAAATTGGCAGCGACCTCTAGGGATAACTAATCCACCTATGGGGATGGGTCCTCAACCTCAACTGACATTACCATCTTTGTATCCACTGCAGAAAAATCCTCAACCTCTTATGCGCCCCCAACTTCCAGCTTGACCAAACCCAAATCCCAATAACAGACCAGTTCAGAAGATACATATTATTGAAAATTTAGATCCTAAAATAAAACAAATGGAATGCAATGAACTTAGGCTAAGATCAGGATGCATTATTACCCCTGAGGAAAATAAAAACTAGCAACGAGATGAGACAGAAACACTATCCATAATTAAACCTTTGACTATGACTGACACAAAAATAAAATAGGGATAAGACACAATCAAGCAGCAAGATCCTGAAAAATTTATAATCACTTCTCCTTCGTTCCTTAAAAGATTAATAATACCCAAAACCTTGATCTCTTCGGGGAGCTCAAAAATTTATGTATTAAAATTCCTCTCCTCTAGGCTATTCAAGACATTCCTATTTATGCTAAAATGATTAAAGAAATATGTGTGAAAAAAGCCCGCGAGGAAACCAAAAACTTCACCAACCGTCCATGTCGCAGGGACTTTATTTAATTTGCTTTTAGGCAGGGAAACACTAGTAAAATATGAAGATCCAGGGAATCCCATGGTTACTGTTCAAATATATGGCTGCCCTTTTCTGAACACACTAGTTGACTTAGGTGCATCCATTAACATTCTAACGACTGAAACCTGTGAGGCACTCAGTATCACAGCTCTGGAACCGACCACTACCTTGCTAGAACTTGTTGATCGTTCTGTCGTTAAACCCGAGGGAACTCTACAGGACATTATTATTTATGTTGACGCATGGGAGTACCCAATGGATTTCCTAGTTATCAATCCGATAAGTCGATTAGATGGACACCCTTTAATTCTGGGTTGACCTTGGTTAGCAACAGTCGATGCTTATATAGGCTGTCGTGCTGGTAGCATGACCATCACAAAATGAAATGTTGTAAAAAACTTTGTTTTATATCCCCTTGCTACGCCAATTCTGCCCATTTTGAAAACTCATAAACATCCACTACATACCTGGAAGAAAACATACATTCACCTCTTACAATAGCAGAAGTGCTTGAGTTCAAGAATCAGACTGAAGATGATGTAATTAGTAATTTTATTAATCAATCAGCTACTGCGAATAATGTGAAATGTCAAATGTTGAAAGCGATTCTTGACAATGAAGCCCAGGAAGACCCTTCGGAAGATGCTGATGATCAACATATACAAACAACTGTTGTTCATAATAGTAGTCCTGTTGAAATTGAAGCAAGCAAGATTTTGAACATTAATGATATTCTCGACAACGATCAATAGAAAAATCTTATTCAGGTTCTGCAAAAATATAAAGGGGCTTTTGCCTGGGACTATCCATACATGAAGGGCATAGATCCTCAATTATGTACACACCGCATCTACACCGAAAAGGATGCCCGTCTTATCCGGCAACCTCAATGGAGATTGAATCTGCATCTCAAGGATATCGTAAAGGAAGAATTGCAGAAGTTGTTGGATGCGAATTTTATTTATCCTATTTCGGATAGTAAGTGTGTCTCTCCACTGGTAGTTGTTCCCAAAAAGAACGAGAAGTGGTGGATCTAGGAATTGAATAAGGCCACGTAAAAAGACCATTTCCCTCTTCCATTTATTGATCAAGTTCTTAATACGCTCGCAGGAAAACGATTCCTTTCCTTTCTTGATGGCTTCAACGGCTACAACCAGATCTAAATTGCCCCTGAAGACCAAGACAAAACTACCTTTACCTACCCATGGGGTATTTTTTCCTGTAGAGTGTTACCTTTTGGTTTATGCAATTCTCCAACTACATTTCAGAGGGCCATACTCAACATTTTCTCCAATCTGATAAATGAGGGACTTGAAGTTTACATAGATGACTTCACCCCGTACGTGAATGATTTCGATCAAGCACTACATAATTTAGAGAAAATTCTGGAACAATGCATCACTACCAGGTTGTGTTTAAGTAACAATAAATGTCACATGATGATGACAAAAGGCGTAATCCTAGGAAACTACATCTCTGCGGTTGGAATACAGGTAGACCCAACAAAAATAGAGGTAATCTCCTACTAGCTACACCTTGCACTCAAATTGAGGTACGTAGCTTCCTTGGATATGCAGGATACTATCATAGATTTATAAAGAATTTTTCACGAATTGTTGCGCCTTTGTATGCTTTAACAGTAAATGTTGAATTTAAATGGTCAGATAAATGTGACATTACTTTTACATATTTGAAGAAATTAGTCTCGACTGCTCCAGTATTTCGTGGACCCAATTGGGGGTTACCTTTTCATATATAGATGTGTCAGACACAACAATAGGCGTTGTCCTCGGGCAAGAGGAGGACAAAAGGCCCTATGCTATTTATTATATCAATAACAATCTCACTTTTGTTGAACTCAATTATACCGTAACAGAAAAGGAATTTTTAGCTGTCATTTATGTCATAAATAAATTTAGACATTATATAACATGCTACTAAAATTTACTATACATTGATCATTCTGTCATTAGATACTTAGCCAATATTCAAATTACGAATGGATGAGTGACCTGTTGGATGTTACTTTTGTAGGAGTTTGATATTACCATTAAAGACTGTCCAGGGAAGGAAAACCCAGTCGTAGATTTTTTGTCTCGGATTCTGAAAACAAATGATCCTATAGTCGTAGATGATCAGTTTCTAGATGAAAATATGTTTACCGTAACAATTAAGGCACTGTGGTATGCAAATGTAGCAAACTATCTAGTGGTAGGAAAACTACCAAAACATCTAACATCTAAAGAAAGGAAATTGATTGTCTAACGTAGAGCCCGATTTTCTTGGATTGGTGGATACCTTTTTCACACAAGGCCTGATATGCAAATACGAAGGTGCATCCATAAAGATGAGATTTACAACACCTTGAAGGCTTTCCATGACGAGCCTTGTGGCGGACACTTCGCAGATCGTAGGACTGGACATAAAATACTACATATGGGTTATTACTGGCCCACTATCTTTAAAGACGCCAAGAAGTATCTCCAGGCTTGTGATAGCTGCCAGAGTATGGGTCTCCCTCGTCAATCTGACGAAATGTCATTACAGCCACAATTAGTAATAGAACCTTTCGAACGGTGGGAGTTGGATTTTGTTGGCCCATTCAATCTGCCATCAAACCAAAAGGCTTGCTACTAGTTTCTACAGACTATGTAACAAAATGGGTAGAAATAGTAATCTTGCCAAGAGCTACGAAAAAAAACTGTAATTAATTTCCTTTTTGAGTGATATGTGCGGTATGGTTTACCCAAGGAAGTGATAACATATGGGGAGCCACAGTTTGTAGGACATAAAATTACAACCACTCTACAAAACCACCGTATCAGACATAGTCACTTCTCCATATCACCCGCAGGCGAACAGGCAGGTTGAGAGCACCAACAAGGTCATTGAGGCGATTTTGACCAAAACAGTTTCAACACATCGGCGAGACTGGGCTACTAAACTGCCAGAGGCCTTGTGGGCCTATCGCACAACTTGGCGAAATACTACTTCTTATTCCCCGTACCAACTTGTATTTGGAAAAGAACCTATTTTTCCTATCAAAATTGAAATAAAGACTCTTCGAATAGTCGAGGAAGTGGGACTGGACCTAATAGAGGCCCAAAATAAACAACTTCAAAAAATAAATGAATTAGATGAAGCGCAGTTACTTGCCCTACAATTCACAACAATTATTCAACAGTAACGGGCTAAGTGGCATGGCAGTCTTATTAAAAAAAAACATTTAAGGAAGGATACTGGGCGCTCCTCTATGATTCCAGATTTCAAGACTTTCCAAGTAAATTGTAGACAAGATGGCTTGGCCCGTATGAAATTTAAGAAGTGCACAACAATGGCACTATAAATCTGACTACCATCGATGGGTCTAGCTCTTCTTTCAGAGTGAATGGACACCGTGTATGTATTTATTTCAAACCACTCACTAAAGAGTCTTTTTGCCAACATGTGTGCAATGATCCCACTATGCAAATTTTAGTTGCAGGGAGTAATGACCCGACAACTTTAATTTCATGAAAATTGTCTCTTTTCAGCTGTAAATAATGTATATATTTTATTTATATAGCTAGTTTATAATTTGTTGTTTCTGTGTTTTTTTTAGAATAAACATTGTTGTATAAATGCGTGGATTTTTGCTTTGAAACAATTGCTTACAATCGAATTAACCGCCATTATTTTATCGTTGTTTCACGTCATTTTTTTAGCAGTTGTTATTTAGTTCTTTGGACAACTATTGTTCCCTTCCAAGTGAACAACTGTAGTTTCTTTCCTTTCTTTGGGTTGAGTATTCCACTATTGTTGTTCTTTCTAAAAAATGAACAACTGTTGTTCAATAGAATGAACAACTGTTGTTGAGTAAAATGAACAATTGTTGTTCCATTAAACCAACAACTATTGTTCAACAAAAATGAACAGTTGTTGTTCAATAGAGTGAACAACTATTGTTCATTACAATAAGAAGCTGTTGTTTAGTCAAACAAACAATTGTTGTTCAATAAAATGAATAGCTGTGGTTTTTCACATACCATTGTTGTTCAATAGAGTGAACAATTGCTATTCAATAAAACGAACAACTGTTGTTCAGTTAAACGAACAACTGTTGTTCCAATATCCACACAAATTTTGTTCAATCCTAAATCGAACAACCATCTTTTCTCTCACATGCTTTGCTTTGTAAATCACCTTTTTGGTTGGAAATTTACACCGAATTTAAAGAAAAAAACATTTATATTAACAACATTATGACTTTTACACCTTTGATGATTATATTTATTCTGAAAGTGACATAGTTCATCCATTTAATGACTTGCTGGATATCTCTTCTTTGGATATATCATAAAATGATTCACTATCTCAATACCAAGATGGTTTATCTTTCACACTTTCATTGATAATTCCCTTTGGTACGATGATACAAGAATACAAGCATAAATTTTATTGGCATTATTTTACTTTTCACACCATCCCTAACTCTTAAGGAGTTAGAGCTTCCCCCCATCTATAATATGAATTTGAAAAACATAATATAAGTTTTCTCAAAGGGGATAGGGGGTCTCATCACGAGCTAGCCTACCATGATCATAAGGAAATTAACAAGTGACATTCCCATAATGGCCACCACACCAGGGCAATGGCCTTCCAGACAGTCCAATTGTTGGAAGGACAGGAGGTCTCATCACGAGCCGACCTCATCATTTTGTTATGCCCTGGTGAATGTGCCTTGATGAATGGTATTGTGATTATTTGGTTACCAAGCCAGCATAGTGACCCCTTTGTAGAAATAAAACAAATCATCTAAATCCTAAATGGAGGATCTTAACTCATTTTTGGGTTAAAAATAAACCCTATCGAGGCTATAGATGCATGCTGGTAGTAGTGGCTCTACTTGTGGTATCGAAGTTCTATTTTACGTTGCCAATTACTCTATATCCTACTATTTCCTATTGATTCATTTCCAAAGAAGAATTTACCATTTGAAAATTTTTTACATTTATATTAACCACTATACATGGTAAACTATATTTTTATGTGAATTACATTAATATTGTCCTATCAATTGATGCCAACGGTCATTATCATTAATCGCCTTGTTAGCTTCGTCATACCTTTTCACCAAAGGAAAATTATTTCCATAATGATTATTTCTCTGCTTTATTCCTTTTTCGGTCATTTTCTAAACCATTTCTATGATATATAGTTAGCACTGCTTTGAATGTTTCCTGCCGTATTTATACTGCTCTAACTGTTTCCTGTCGTATTTCTACTGCTATGACTATTTTCCTGCCACAGTTATGAAGCCACTTCATCCTTTTCTCTTTTCTCATGCTTTGCAGACGTGAGTGCCCTTTCCTAATTGGAGGGGGGGGAGGTATACATTATGGAACAACATGCGAAATAATTACCAAACTCCACCAAACCTTTCAGATGCAACAAATATTACTATTGTTGCCTTTATATAAAAATAACATTTCCCAATTCAAAAGCTTTGCAGTATTTGTTGTTGTTCCAAACTATCTAACTATGAGAAAGTGCATGCAAAGGTGCAAAATAGGCTACAATAGCACACCAACTATGGGAGGAAATTCTATCTGTAGTGAACCTAAAATATTACGATTAACAGAGCAGGCTCGTGAAATTCTTGAGTGCACCGGTTGGCTTCAATACCTCATCAAATTACAGGGATTCCATAGCGAAATAGCTTTTGAATTTCTACAAAATTTGCAAAATGGGCCCACAACTGTAAAAGGAAGAAGTATAACAGTCTCTGAAGCAGTCATAGCTGAAGTTTCGGGACTTTCAGCAGAAGGCACTGAATGGACCAACAAACATGTTCTATTGCATTAAGCAGTCGCAGTATTTAAGGACCCAAAGGAAGAACTTATACACAAAGGCAAAGGAGTTCACCCAACATCATTAAAGGAACCATGGCGAGAACTAGCGACCACCATTTAGAGATACATCACTCGTGATGGTCGTCAAGATGTGGTAAAGCCTCGACAACTTAAAATCTTAGCAATATTAGAAATAAAATCACAATTAACCTACTATTCTTTCTAAATTCCTTAGTGCATGATGTTGCTAGTCGGGTTAGAAAAGCCAAAATCCACATTCTACCATCAGTTATCATGTGTTGATTAAGCTTATTATTATTCATGAACTTGCCCAACAACAATTGACCTAGGATAACTTTGTAAATCCTACTTTACCCCTATCAGAGGAAAACCCAGATGCACCTGCGGGGATAGATAATAGGAATATTGATGACTTAGAACAATAAACTAAAGAGGCAGAAATTCCAAAGAGAAAAAGAAAAAGGAGGACTTCTCCCTTAGCCTCTGGCCAAGAAAAACGAAGACGTTATGCAAGGCTAAGCTGAAGAAATCATACCAAAAACCTAATAGATGAAGCAGGGTCGTCTCATGCACCCCCTGCAAACCCTCAAAACACCATTTTATTAGACGATGAGGAGGAAGTTGCCCGAGTATTAGAAAATTTGGGAACACTCTTTGAGGAAGGAGGTCGATTTGAGGATTCTCAAGGTCAAGGTCATACCCTTAACCAGTCTGCCTCTGCAGGTAGTTCTGACCACACACAATTTTTTCCACCTACTGAAGGAATGGAAGAGTTGCATAAATGAGGGGAACCAATTCCCTCTATAGATGAATATCCTGAGGGAGAAACTCATGTAGAAAGAAATTCTGAATCAGAAAATCAATCAGGAAGCACTGTTCCATTGGAACAAGACCCTAACCTTGGCATAACCTCTCTTTTACCTAAAATGGACACATTTGTTCCTTCTCCAATAAAAAACCTCATAAAGGAGGAGGAGAAGATAGATACAGACAATGCCAGGTTGAAAAGGTTGAGTAAAAAGAACATAAAATTGAAGAAAATGATTAGAATATTAAGAAAATGGTTGAAGGAAGCGAATAAAAACCGAAAGCAGAAAGTGGAATTAGAAACCATTGGTACCCAAACAGAGAAATGTCCCACTAAGGATATTGGAACTCAAACCGAAAATATTTGTGCTTGTCCAATGGAGACTCAAACAGACCTTTATGTGAATGTTATGAATGTTGTTGTTCAAACAGATTTTGCAGATTGTTGTATTCCTCAAGAAACAACCAGTACTGTGGAAACCATTGTTCAGACTGGTTCGGTGACAAATTGTGACAATGTAGCTCAAACAGAAGAAACACCTCATTATGTCCCTCTCGTAAGGGAAGTTGTTATCCTGAAATTGCAAAATGATTTAAAAAGGAGCCAGTAGGTGTTAGCTTAACACCAAAAAGAAGTGGTACCTTTACAAATGCACCAATAATTATTAAAGAAACTGGATAAACTTACTGCAACTGAGGACAAGACTTTTTCTAGTCTCAGAAATGAATAGGAGAAAGTGAAGAAAGTGTAGAACCAACTTCAAAAATCCATGGAGGAAACTGAAACCATTTGTTCTATTTATTCTGATGTGTTTTCCTGTCGATCACCAACCACCAATTATGCATTTTTTTTACTAGAGAGGTACTTATTATTGAAGATTAGAGCTTTTAGTGCTGGTAAGCCTACTGAATTCAATACTGCTGCAGATTTTGTTCAATGCTGTAAAACGCCTTTTCTGTGAGTTATACCTGCATAATTTTTTCTTGGAAGATGAAAGGGATGCTAATCCTAGCCCCTTTATTGGAGATGTTCAATTCTGAGCCTTCCTTTCTTTTGCTGAAAACCAGCTTGAATGGGCCAAGGCCTATAATACTTTAAAAAAAAGGGAGCATGGTCTAAATTTATGAGTTAGAGGGGAACCCATTAAACCTTTACACCTTTTCATCCAACTCAAAAGGTTTATGGTACAATAAGGAGTTGTGGCCACATTGGGACCTCTCCATAAAGATGTTATTCAGGTTGGAAGAGGATATTTCCAGGATCTTAAAGAGGATGCCTCGTCGGCAGAAAAACAAAGGTGGAAAGCCTCTACTAACAATGCTAAAAATCGAGAGCTGTTCGGTTACAAAAAATTTAAAGCTCTTGTTGCTCGTCTGAATGTGTACAACAATATCATCCTATGCAAGGGCCCTACTTGGATAGGATGTCATTACAGGTGTCCCATTAGATGGTACCCCCCTGAAGGATATTATTTTGATTATGATTTACCTGAATGTCATGAGAGTCATGCTTTTGCGATGCTTAAACATAAGAATGGTTTTAGGCTATATCAGGAAGAAGTTTATCCTACCTACTCTTTGACATAATTACACCTCAACTATCTTATTGCATGAGGACATGCAAAAAGGTAAGCAAGGGAGTATGTTGAGTCATGGAAAAGGTATGTTTTTATCCTCATATTAGCTTGATTAATCATTTACTTTTATGTATTTATCTTCGTTTTTGGGGAGAATCTAGAAGAAAAGATTGTGAAAGATGAATAAAATCAATTTTCAACAAATTGTATGATTTTAGCATAAAAACTAACTTTTGCTTGCCTTTATGCGCAAAAATCAAAATTGGACAATTGTTGTTCAAACAATGGAATAACAACGACCAAAGAAAGAAAAAGGATCACTTTTTGATCGCACGGGCTAGTAGAAGAAAAGGAGAATCAAGCTAATTCTATGGTGGAAATCCGATTATTAGTTGCGAAATCCTCAGGATCTCAGGATTCGCTCTCATCTATTATTACCATTTGGTTATATAAGGCCGATAGGTGAAAAAAAGGTTATTGGTTAATTTCCGAGTTTAAATTCCATTTGGACATTATTATTTGTATTGAAGACAGAGTATTTTCACGATAGTGATGTTGTATCTTTACTATTGTGATTAATGAAAAAAATCATGCTTTCTTCATAATCGCATTCTGAGTATTCTCAGTAGTAGCTTTTGGAGGCTTTGGGCCCAGACACTAGGAGACTTGTTGCTTCTTTCGTGCCATAATCATTTCTTTCATTTTTGCGATTATTAATCAATGTATATTGTCATTTCGATTGTTGTGTGATGTGAGGATTCATTTTCATAGTTTATCTTTACCGTTTGAGATAAACCTTAGATGTTGTTACTTTTAAAATTGCATATTGTTCTTTGATGAATTGTTCAAATTAGTTCAAGCATTACATTTAATTGTTGTTCTTTTCGAGTGATGTTATCATAGATATTGAGTGATTAATTACTCTCATTCTTAATTGAAGGCTTGAATAGCTTATTGATGTTCATTTATTATAATTTACATTTTCAGTAGATAAATGTATCAGGTAGTAATTCTTTAAGTGTGATTCCTTCAATTCATGCATTTGGATTCAGTTTCTTTATAAATCAGTTGAGATTAGATTAGGATTTATGGTTTGGAAATGCTTTAAGGTTTGCTTTTGAATTATTCCATATTTAACTTCGAGAATTAGAGATTAGTTATTTCAAAGATTTAGAATCATTTATTCCTAAATAGCCTTTGATCTCACTTTGCATAGGCAGTGCCAATGCTCTTGAAATAAAGATACGTATCCTTGGTTGATAATTAATGTAGGTATTAAGATTGTTTTTCATTGTCATCTTAGTGCACCAACAATCGTTATCATCCTTATAGGAGGAGTGACACGAGATACTTTCCAGATGAATTAAAGAAAGCAAAGCCACCTACATTCAATGGGGAAATGAAGAAAACACGGGATGCAAAAGCATGGTTGCTTGGAATGAATAAGTTCTTCAAATTGCACGATTATTATGAGAAAATGAAGCCCATAATAGCTACATCTAACCTTAAATGTAAAGCAAATATCTGGTGGGAAGATGTATATAACGTGAGAGATATTTATGAGGAGGAGTTGACTTTTAGTGAATTCGAGAGATTATTCAAGAAGAAGTATCTATTAGAGAGATATTATGACAACAGGGAAAAAGAGTTTTATGAGCTAAATATGGGGTATATAACTGATGAGGAGTACACTAGAAAATTTCTAGAGTTGTTGAGATATGTGCCTTACCTCAAGGAGGAGAAGGCCAAGATTCAAAGATTCATCAGTGGGTTTCTGGTTGCATTCAAAGACATGATTGATTTTGATGAGCCTAGATCATTGGAGGAGGCCATCTGGAAGCTAAATAATTGTTATGAGCAATCAAAACGCTTATCTGTGACTAAATATGACTGGAAATGCAATGATAATAATAAAGGGAAATGGGATAAGAAGCAAGCAATGCCTCAAGATATGGGTAACAAAGAGAATGCAACACCGCACAAGAAGTTCAATGCATCTGAAAAAGGGTAGGGATTTTAGTTTGAGGAGAATAACAAGGGTGCGTAATGGAAGCCTATACAGTGTTGGACTTGTGGAAAAGATCATCGCATGAGTTATTTTCCACAACATCAGGGTGGTAGACTACAAATCTATAGTGCATAGGAAGCATAGACACTAGGGGTTGTTGGACAAAGTGTTCCTCAAAGCTATGCAGCGTTGGATAATAGGCAGACAAATCACCATGCGTCTATTATCGAGATGGACGATAAGATTTTTGATCAAGTTATTTCTATTTTGATTGACCTTGGGTCTAATTATAGTTATGTTAATCTTGATCTGGTGAATAAGTGTGGTTTGAATAAAGAAGTGCATGTAGAATCTTGGTTATTGCAGTTGGATACAGGTACAAAGAAGTGAGTTCATCATTGGGTAAGATATTGTGCATTTGAGTTTAATGGAATGTCTACATCAACACATTTGAATGTATTGTTGTTGGATTCATATAGCATGCTTTTTGGTATGGAGTGGTTGTATTTTCATAGGACCAAAGTGGACTTCTATGACAAATCTATTGAGTACTTGGATGACAATGGAGAATCGAGAGTCTTGCAGGGTAAGAAGTAGGAAATATTAGTTATAATGGTGACAACTATGCAATAAAAGCGTAGTCATAGAAAATTAAGTGTGTTATCTATAGTACATATTTCTAGTGACAAAGGTAAGGAAGTTGAGGATGCAGAGGTATTGAGCAGGTACTCGGTTTTACAATAGTTTTAGGATGTGTTTCCAATAGAGATTTTAGAGTTTCCGCCTACCAGAGAAGTGGAATTTTCTATTGAATTGTTACCAGGGGTAGCATCAACATCAAAAGCACCATACAAGATGAGCACTCAAGAGTTGGTAGAGCTGAAGTTGCAGTTGAAGAAAATTCTTGACAGGGGATACATTGGGCCAAGCGTATCACCATGGGGTGCACTGGTAATGTTTATGAATAATAAGGATGGTACTCTCAAGTTGTGCATTGATTACAGGTAGTTGAACAAGGTGACCATCAAGAAAAAGTATCCATTGCAGAGGATTGATGATTTGTTCGATCAGTTGAAGGGAGCAACAATGTTCTCGAAGATTGATTTGAGATCCAGACATCATCAAGTACACATCAAGGAAGAGGACATTTACAAGACATATTTTCGGACCAAGTATGAACCTTAGGAGTTTGTTGTAGTTCCATTTGGTTTGAATAATTCTCAAACTACTTTTATGTGTTTGATGAATAGTGTGTTGTGTCTTTATCTGGACAAGTTTGTTATTGTATTCATTGATGATATATTGGTATATTCTAAAATGAGAAAGAACATGTCGAACACTTAGCAAAAATATTGATATTTATAAGAGAACATAAATTTTATGCCAAACTTAGCAAATGCAGTTTCTTTCAGACAAAGGTACATTACTTGGGACATGTGGCTTCCAAGGAAGGCACAACAGTGGACCCAGAGAAGGTAAGGGATATCATGGAATGGGCATCTCCTAGAAACATGGATGAGGTAAGATCATTTATTGGGCTAGTAGGCTATTATAGGAGGTTCATTAGGAAATTCTCTCAGATTGCATATCCTATCATGTCATTGCAGTGAAAAGGTAAGAAGTTTGAATGGATAGAAGAATGTGCAACAAGTTTTGAGCAGTTGAAACAATTGTTGAAAAATGCTTGAGTGCTAAATATTGCATATTCGGGAAAAGAGTTTGTCGTATGCACAGATGTTTGCAAGGGAAGACTCGGTGGAGTTCTTATGTAGGAAGGATAGGTAGTATGTTATGAGTCACATAAACTAAATGAGCACAAGCAAAATTATCTGACACGTGATCTTGAGTTGGTAGCGATCATCCATACATTGGAGACGTGGAGGCATTATCTTCTTGGTAGGAGGTTTGTATTGATGAGCGATCACAATGGATTGAGGTATCTATTTGACCAACCAAATTTGAACGCCAGGTAAGCTAGATGGTTGGCCACGATCAGTGAGTTCGACTTTGAGATAAAGTACATTAAAGGAATAGAGAATAGGGTTGCAGATGCTCTTAGCAGGCGGATACAGGTAAATCATATAGAAACTATGAGTTCTTATGGGACAGATTTACAGGATCGAATCTTACAAGAAAATCAACAGGATAATATGTACATGGATCTCGGGCATGAGTTACAGCTGACTACAAGTACAATAAAAGGTACAGTTACATGCACAAGTGAAGGTACAGGTGCAGAAGATGTGGAATATTGTCTCATAATAGATGGCTTGGTCAGATTTAGGGACAAGATATATGTGCTAGAAGATAGCAAGGTAGAGAAACTTATCTTGAGGGAGTTTCATGTGAAAATGTATTCAGGTCACTTGGGATATCAAAAAACATTGACAACGGTAAAGAAGTTCTACTGTTGGTCAAAATTGAAGAAAGAAGTGACAGAGTTTGTGGAAATATGCTTGGATTCTCAACAGGTAAAGGCAAAGTGTAAGCATCCAGGTGGGTTTCTATAACCGATCTTGATTCCAGAGTGGAAGTTGGAGGTCATTTCCATGGACTTCATCACAGGTTTTCCAAGGAAATCTAGAAAGCATGGCTTGATTATGTTTTTGGTTGATAGGTTGATGAAGGCAGCGCACTTCATTCCAATGAAGTAGCATAGGTCTTCATCAAAGATGTAGTGAGGTTGCATGGTGTTCCAAAGCATTTTGTGTCAGACATGGATATTAATTTCACTTAGAGATTCTAGAAAGAGTTATTTTCAGGTTTGGGTACAGAGTTGGCCTTCAACACAGCTTAGCATCCATAGACATATGGTCAAACAGAGAGGGTCAACAGGATAATTGAGGACATGATGAGGATGTATGTGATGCATTAGCATCGAAGGTGGGAAGAGTATTTTCCACTAGTAGAGTTCGCTTACAAATATGGGTATCAATATTCTTTGAGGATGAGTCTGTTTGAGGCACTCTATGGTCGGAGTTGTAATAATCCTATTAGTTGGAATTACCCAATCAACAGGGCATTGATAGGAATGGATATTTTGACAGATATGAAATAGGAAAGGCAGGTAATCAAGAAGAATATAAAGGAAACACATGATAGAAAAAAATTTGTGCAGATCACAACAGGTTGTTTAAGGAGTTTCAAGTTGGGGAACAGGTGTACTTGCACATCAAGCTAAAGAAGAGCTCCTTAAGGATTGGATCATGTTCCAAGTGGTCACCTCATTTATGTGGACCTTTCAAGATTCTTGAAAGTATTAGACTAGCAACCTATCGACTTGCACTGCCTCCGACAGTGAAAGTCCATGATGTTTTCCATGTGCCATTGCTTAAGAAGTTTGTTAAATATGTTGATCATGTGATTGACTGATCTGTATTGCAGGTGAAGCCAGAAGGAGAATTCCAGCCGGAACCTCAACGCATTTTGTAGATAAAAATTCTCATGCTCTAGAACTGAGCAATCGAGCAATTTAAAGTGCAATGGAAGCACTTTGGGCCCGATGAAGCTACATGGGAGATGGCAGATTATATGCGGGCTATGTATCCTTCTATATTTGCTTGTTGAGCGAATGTTTTGGTATATGACTTTGGGATATGTTTTTATTACATGCTTTGGTATGATGTTTTTGTATATGTACATATGTATATGGATGTAAATACCTCCACTGACTATGTTATAAAGCTCCAATACACAATATGGTGTCATGACATGGTTGTCATGTTGTTGTGTTGTAATGATGGTTTGCTTCTCAATAGGTTGATCATTGTAAATACTGCAACGAGCTAAGTTATAAAGATCCATGGGCAGTATGTTTTTCTTTAAAGAGTATTGTTTCTTTTAGGTGTTATTAAACATTGAGGACGGTGTTCCCCCAAGGGGGAGGGTTTTGTAATAGCCCTGGTAAAAAATCCATGTAAAAGTTAATAAAGTAAAATAAGACCTTGGTTATGGGACACATATTCCAAGCTGAATGTTGGGAAAAAAAATCCTAGTGTGGGTGTTCATTTGGTTTATTATGGCTATGGAAATTGGCAAAGGCAATGGCAAAGGCTTTGGAAAGGCAAAGTGAAATTTATTGGCATTTATTTATGAAAATAATGGAAATTAGGAGAAAAAGGAAGGTGAAAGTTCACAGGTTGCATGTGAGGAGGAAAATGAAGGAAGATAATGGAAATTAGTAGAAAAGGAAGGTGAAATGTCACAGGTTGCATGTGAGGAGTAAAATGAAGGAAAAATGATTGAAAATTGAAGAAAATAGAGGCCTCATTAATAAAAAGTCGTATGAGGATTAGTTCATAGACTTTTGCCAGTTCAGTTTTTGAGTTCTCATTCTATTCTCTCTCTCTCATACACTTCGACACTTAAATTTTTCTCGGATCACTCTTGGAGGAGTGTGGCATACTTGGGATTTGGAACAAGAAGGAAAAGGAAAAGTAGGAAAGCGCAAGAGAACATCATGATCAAAAACTACAATGGATTTTTCTTGCAGGTACTGAGTTGCATGTATTATTTCCTTGCTAGTTTTTGCATGCATGGCATATGCACATGGTTATTTGGTTATGATCTGTCATTGTCATGGAGGATTTCCTGGAATGATAATGGTTTTTCCTAGCCTTTCCATTTCTTGGATAGCCATGGTGTTGTGGGTTTTTACTTTTGTTATTTGGTTGGTTTTCTTGTGCCATTGGTCATGAGTTGAGTTATTAGTTCCTGGAAGCCTTGGTTGGACAAACACTCTAGAAGCCCTATAACAACTTGGGTTGAGTTACTAGTCCTAGAAGCCTTGGTTGGAAAAACGTTGTGGAAGCCCTTGGTGGGTTGAGTTACTATTCCTAGAAGCCTTGGTTGGAAACACGGTCTAGAAGCCCGACGACAGTTGTGGGTTGAGTTACTAGTCTTGGAAACCTTGGTTGGAGCAAACGCTCTAGAGCCCTGGACAACTTGGGTAGAGACCAATCTGGTGATGTTTAGTGATGTCAGACCGTGAGGTGGAATCACTGGTTGAGGGTTAAGGTGGTTTGGCCTCTGGAAGCCCTGGTTTGGTTTTGATTTATTTTTTCTATGAGATACCACATTCATGCTTGGAATATGGCACGTGGGTGACTAGATGAATGAAAGATTTGGTTTAGCCTAGTCTATGGTCGGGTGGTTATTGGAAATCCCATACATGGTCGGCCTATGCAATCATCAATAAGAGCTCTTTATCCTTGGTATTTTATGGGTGAATATACTTGTTTATATGGTTGTTATCTCCTCGATATTTCTGTTGGTTATATGTTGGTTATGACTTAGTTTTATGACAGTGATAATGTATGGCTCTCATCATGTTTTCGTTAATCACTGAATTTATAATAAATATATGGCTTAATTGATGGTAATGTAGTTATTGTGATGAGGCATCAATGCTTCTTATTTATTCTCAGATAAGTGTGAGAACCCTATGCTCATATCTGTTGTTTAAACTCGTATAATGCATATTTGTGACATGTTTGACGAAATGTCTATCATGGCTAATAGGGGTCTAGTCAAGTCCTTATTCAAGTATTTGCAATTGTATCATTGTTTCGATGTTATTCTTCATTTATGAAAGTTTCATGGAGTTCCGAGCAGTGGCCTAGGTCCTGGCCCCAAAAAAAGTAGCACAAAATCCAAATTCGTTGGCACAAAACTAACTGGAAAAGTCCCCAGTCGCAGACATGCCTTGCTGTGGGAGCGATTGGAGGGTCCCAGTCACACGCATGCCCATGCTAATACAACGACTAAGGCTTTAATGCAACAAAATGTTATTTTGTCTCAGGGGTTGGTCACCTGGATAGGTTGGATGGCTCCTCAGGGTTCTGGTCCATGTGTAAAAGGTTAGTTTGGTTGTGTTCCATCGATTCTACTTCCTTAACTGATACATAGGGAGTCGAATCATATCATAGTAACTATTTGTCACATGTCTACCCCGGTTGGTCAGTTACTTGGGTAGATGTGGGAGGAGGGTCTTCCATTTGAACAATTGTGGATCAGAGCACTCAGAGCCATGTCAATGAATCATGTTGATTTCCTACACCAAAAGAAAGATTGATATTTTTATGTTTACAATTTGAAAACTTACAGACAATCTTGAGAATACAACATTATTTTGCAACTCAATCTAGAGCTTCATAATACATACAAGTAATGGGTCGGAAAATTAAGAGTAAGAGCTAATACCTTACGAGGTTAGATATACGTGATAACCATATATACACAACATTCTCTTCACTTACATCAAAATAAGTGAAAAAGGAAGGTCGTAGAAAAAGCATGTGTTGCCTTAAAGAAAAATATCAATTAAATAAATGCGAGATATTGATTTGAAACCACAACTTAACGCAAAAAAAAAGAGTGGAAGACAAACACAATATATAGATCATTTATTTGTTATTCGTCTAATACAAATATAAATTAATCACTATTGATTTTACAATGTTATGTTATGGCTCAAAAGCATATTTACCTAAAAATACTTAAATTCCTAAATATTAATAATGAAATATCGAAATCTTAGGTTCTATATGTATAAGAATGGTTTTTACGTTAATGATTTCTAATCAGTAACAAACTTCTTATAGGGTCTTGAGTCCTAATATTTTTCCAATTTTTGAGAAGTTGCTCCCAAAAAAATATGTACCTACAAAAATAGACAACATTTTGCTTTTGAATGTCAATGCATGCACATTTATGCTCAATATTTGTAGCACTTGTAATATTGTTGAACATGGTTGTATTGAAAAATGTGTCAAAGCTTGTGGAAGTTCATTTTTTGGAGGATTAGAGTGCACAATTATCTGAAGATACATGTCTGCATGTCATCCCTTAGAAAAACATCTACAAATTAACAACTTAGTTGATATATGCAAGAATTTATGTAGTCCTATTTGTGGATCAATTTATCTATCAACATAGACCTTATAATGTGTATTTGTGTATTTGAATTTGTTTATTTTTATAATTTTTATTTATAATTTATTTCAATTAACAAATTTATAGTTCATTGTTGTTGAAGCACATGCTCTTCTCCAAGGATTGATTCAACTTGTTAAATTTGGGATACAAGACACGATTATCATTGGAGACTCTCTAATTAAAATATCTCATTTAATTAATGGATCCATTCCCCCTGATATGAAGCTCTCCAAAAAATTTAAGAGGATAAATCAACTATTACATTTTATTCTGAGGAGACAATATTTCCATGTCTTAAGAAGTAACAACTCCAACACTGATAAGGCGGAACTCAAAGCACTCAGATTGGTGTGTCGCAGGGTTTCTTCGGCTCCTTCATTTCCATCTGCTTTAGAACACCACCTTCTCAATGGAACTCTCATTAGTGGGGGGGAGTAGGAAACCCCTCCTTCTGCAACGTTGTTGTTGCAAGTAGTTAATCACTCTGCGTGTCAAAATGACAAACCTGCCACATCCAAGAGGACTCCCCAATCAACATATGTTGATGTGAAAACTTTTGAAGCTCTTGTTTCCTCTCCAGAGCATCAGCATGCAACTGCCATTAAATGAGTAAGTACTTATCTTCAAAAAATAGCGCACACCCCTCTCTTGGAGATACCCCCCGAAAAAATTGGGGGAACTATGGATCACATGCGAGAATATGCTCTAATCTATAAATTCATAAGTTAGTGGCCTGTGGACAAGACTATCATCAGCTAGATAAGGAAAAAATGGACACTTAAGGGAGATATGGAACTCAAGTTGGGCTCTAAAAGTTTTTTTACGACCATATTTAACAATGTTCAGGATAGTGATCGAATATTTTAAGGGGGGCGTATTTTATGAAATCGACTGGTTTGTTCATAAAGCCTTAGGTTCCAAAATTTAACCCATACCATGAAGACTTCTCATTATCACTAGTATGGATTTGTATTTACTAATTACCCCAAGAGTATTGGGACAACGACATATTGGCAGGAATATGGAATTCCATTGGAAAATTTGTCATGCTCTCGAACACAATAAAATATGGGTGATATACCTCATATGTTCAACTATGAGCCTATATAGACATTTCACAATTTCTCCTAACAAAAATAGTTCTAAGATACTAAGATGAACTCTCAGAGCATTCCATTGACTATGAGAAAATCCCCTTTTGATG
This sequence comes from Pinus albicaulis, assembly GCA_034641835.2. NCBI lineage: Eukaryota > Viridiplantae > Streptophyta > Pinopsida > Pinales > Pinaceae > Pinus > Pinus albicaulis. Next base: position 599,442,988 of record CM076572.1, read on the forward strand.
CCACAAGTGTCATGAATATAGACACCTATTTAGAGATTGTGCAGCCATTGAAGCTCCTAATGTAGTCCCAACTACTCAAGATCAAGAGGGGTACACTAAGGTAGAAATTAAGAGGAAAACCATCAGGAAAGGTACGACTACCAGATCCATCAACTTAGTTTACAACCATAATCAATATTATGTTCTATAACACTTCGTAGATCAAGATTACATGCAAAAACCAAAGCAATAATTGTAATATGAAATAGAGAAAAACAATAAACCCAATTACTCAAGCATGGTGGGAAACAACACCCAACTTATAGATGCAATAATTCTAAATGATTTAGAGATGGAGTAACCTATCCAAGAACACTGACCCAGAGGATATGGACACAATGGAGTTAAAAATCATAGACCTACAATCACTACCTGGGGAGTGGCACAACAAGGATCCTACCAAAATTCTGGATGAACAAGCGCATATAATAGCTTGTGCATACAGTAAGAAACATGAAATGCTTCTTCGACAAGCTCAAAAAACAAATGAAAATTCTGCACTTTATCATACTATTGAGGCCTTGAAATTCGTTGCAACAACATGGGGGATGACCACCCGGTTTGGACCTCAAAGCAGTTCCTTTTCCGTTTGGAATGGTGGCTCTGACTGGTTTAACTAGGTCTAGTTACCTTCTCCTAATATCCATTGGCTTAAAATATGACTTTTATCTATCAAATGGAAAGAGACATCAGATCATTTCTCTTGTCGATCGGACAAGAAAAGTGATCCTTAAGCTAATTTGGGCTTAGCCAAGCCACAACTAAAGTTTTTCCTCTTTGGGAAGATGAATTTTTAGGGATGTAGAATTTAATCTAAATGCAATATTATTCTAAGATGCAAGAAAAAGAAACTATTTTAATCCTATATTAATTAGGAAGACATAGATCTATTCCAACTGAGAGCAAGATGTTTTAAATAATTGAGATTTAAATATGTTTGTTTTAAATTAATATCAAGCTAACGAAATAGTTCAATTAACTGATATTGTGAATACCAAACACATTTATCCAGAGACTTCTTAACTGAAATAATCAATCAACAACACTCAGGAAGTAGTTCTCAAAATGATATTGATCGTTTAATCAATAACTTGAATAATTTAAACAATAACATGTGGAAATAGTTCACAACATATCACTATTCAATAAATCAGTTTTATAAGACATATTTCTGAGTAAATAGTTACTCAGAAATCAGAATTCAACCCATAAGAGTATGGACAAATAATAACATAAATTGAAGCAAATTACTCATACCGACAGAAGTGCACAAGTATGCGAGTAAATTGACACATTCATGTAATCATAAAATGAAACCAACATTTAAAATAATAGTATTATAAATACCAATTTATTAAGTCCATTTCTCCAGCTCTGGTCTCTAACAGCCTTTTACAATGCCTGAACTTCTGCTTTCAAAATCAGAGCTACAGTAGTGCGAGACTCTGTTCATTATACATAACTCAGAATGTAAAAGAAAAACTTCAATAATCTCCATATTTGAGATTCCTCTCCTCTCACCCTACAGCTCTAAATTCCTATTACAAAAGTGCTTTTAGAATTCCAGAATTACAGAGGAGAGAAGCCCCTAGTACATTTTGCAATCTGCTATTTCTAATATTTACAAAAGGATTTCTTCATAAGAAAGTTTGTTTGAAGAGTGGTTTTGCTCAATCAATTTTCATTGGTTCAAAAAAATATTATTCAATTGTTGGAGCCTTCTCATTGATTGATAGCTTCTTCTTCTCATTTCTTCAACTGTTTTCCTGCAAAAACAAATCAAAACAAAATTAAAATGTAAAAATAAAATCAAAATGCAAAATCTAGAAATTAAAATAATTCCAATCAAAACTTAATTAAATAAATAATTGAAAAAGGAAATATAAGCTTTCTTTTGATTTCTGTGCTAATATAATTGGCCAAGGATATCATTGACGAATGGATCTGCATTTAGAAGAAGTTGTGGGCAAATTAAAATGCAGAAAAATAAAACTCATAAATTTTATTTTGTTAAAAATTCGGAGCATGATCTTCTGTTGAATTTTAGACTCAATAAATGACCAAATCTGGAAATGAAACAACTTCAGAAATGTTCTCAATGTGTTTATCTATCTAATGAGCCGTCTTGGGCATCATTTGGCCAAGTAAAACTTCATTTATGAGCTTCCAAAGTTTGTATATTAAAATTGACATTATTCTGGATTTTTTGTTACTTGAGCTAAAAATCAGAATTTTTTCAATTTCTAATCCTAAATTAGATTACATTTTTTTAATTAGTTAATGCTAATTAATTGTAACTATATTATTAATTTAATTCAATTACAATCTAATTCAAAATTAAGTTATAATTATCTATTAGTTAATTATAATTACATTATTAATTTTAATTAATAAAAACTAATTGAAAATAAAATTAAACTAATTAAAAATGATTTATTTATTAATTAAAATATTAAAATATTATATTAATATTATAATTTGAATTATATTAAAATTATAATTAAAATATAATATTAATTATAATATTATATAATATAATATATTTTAATTAATAATTCTAAAATTATATTAAATACATGCCGTGAGAGAGAGAGAAGGGAGGAGGAGAGGTGAGTGAATGGGAGTTATAAGGGATGAGGAGTGTTAATGGAGGGTGAGTGAGGTGAGGCAGTGATGACGTGAGGGAGTGAGGTGGAGAGTGAGTGAGGTAAGCATGAGTTGGAGGGATAAGGTGGAGGGTGAGGTGAGGATGACGTGAGGTGGAAGTACGGGAGTCATAAGGAGGATGAAAAAAAATTTATATTAAAAAACTTAACCGATCGCATAAAACTAAACATCGCACATCACAATTCTTAAAGGATGAGCTTGAAGTGCTTTACAAAGTGCGATATGCTATATTGCGATATCGCAATTTCGCAATCATGTTTTTATTTTGGTATTTTTTAAACCATGTTTGTTTGTTTGTTTGTTTTTTAATTTAAGGATTTTTAGAAGAGGGGATGTGGTGTGAAGTGGGGCGCACGTGGAATTAACCATCCTACATTTTGGACTTCTATTTTTTTTGCAATTTTGGAGTTTTGGGTTTGGAAATTTGTTTTTAAAATAACAAGTTAGAGTATATTACTAATATCCCGAAACGTATTTTCCTCTATTGTTCAATTTAGCTGGGTCATTTTGTAGGTCTGTTAGTGAAAAATGGGAAAAAAGAGAGTAAAAATTCACTAAAAGTTTATATTTACAATGAAGACAATTTTAACTAAGAAAATTGAAATATTGGTACATTTAATACATTTTTTAGCCCAAGCGAGAAAATGATCAAACTTCAAAAGAGTGCCATTTACAAACTGGTTGACAAAATGAAGTGAAACAAGTATTGTCAGAAAGCTTGTGAAAAAACGATTCAATAAAGCAATCAAAACAAAATTTCGAGGAAGATGAAAAAATGACAAAAATGCAGGATAATTAACTTAATGAAAATCCTAAAAGGTGTTTAGCCAAAATTTTTGTAGAATAAATCCCCATTATTTGAAGTGTAAGTCAAAAATAGGGGGGTTGTGTTTACCACAACAATGGTGACATACGAGAGAAAAACCAGTTATCTTTGATTAAAGATAATGAACTTGAATTTACCCAAAGGTTAAAAATAATGGAAATCATGAAATCGTTAACAGTAAAACATTTCCATAGGTTCTACATAGAATAGATTAAGCAATATGAGTTTGTAAAGATGAGTACTTAAAATAGACTTAAGTAAAAGTGATGAATCCAAATTTGGGGAATTTATTTATTTATTTATTATTATTATTATTTTTATGTGAAAAATGTAAGAAGGTAGAGATAGGAGTTTTTGATAAAGCATATATCCATTTTAAGGTTGTCTCTGACATGACTTCGCTACCAGCGAGCCTGAACAGTACCCCGACGAAGTTGTCTTTTATGCCATACAAGCCTAGTCCTGCTACCAGCGAGCGTCCATAGCCCCGATGGGTTTACTTTTATTTCCCATGCTTCTTCTTTTTATCACTCTTTTGATAATCGCGTTTGCAAGATTTTTATTTATGATGTATTTGAGTGAAAGGGGTGGGATGGTAATAGATATTTTATGTTTAATGGACATTGTACTTTCATAATATTTGCTCCAAATTCTTTCCCTGCAACTATCAATCAGAGGATTTTTATGTGAAGGGGTGGGAGGGACTCATTGAATTAAACTCAAATTAGTTATTTCCTTGAAAAAGTAAACTCAATCACTTAGAAAGGATGTGTGTTCCTCCACGAAAAATATTTAAAGCAAGATGGCTTTGTGGTTTCATAAAGATATACATTTAATGATAAATGAAATTCATTTAAATGGATAAAGTAAAATATTTCCCATGTATGTCAATAACTATAAGGTGAGAAAAATTCCTTTCACATAAATCATGACAAAGTCACCAAAATCAAATCAAATCAAAACTGAAAAAAAAAAGGAAAATAATTTCTAAAGTAAGAAAATAAATTAACAAAATAAAAAATGAAGAAAGTAAAAATTGAAAGAAAAACAAAATTTAAAAACTAAACTCTAACAAAATCACTTATACGAATTTCTCAACAAAGGATTATAAAAGAAAATAAACATATATACATTCATTCCTATGTTGAGATTTAAATTTTTTTTATCTTGCAGAGCTATATAAAAATTAAGCTCTCAAAATTTAGAAGGTGAATAGCAGTTATGATAGATAATATGTTGAATGAGAAGTTTTTGTCTGTTGCAAATTTTCTTCTTTAAGACAAAACCTGCATAAAAGCATCTTAACTATTTTCTAATAAAAGTAATGCTTTAAAAATAAAGACTAGAGGTTCAGAAACTTCCGAGTTTAGCTGATTTGATGAGGATCGCTACTGCTTATTTCAAGAATCTCAAAGACAATTATTTTTTTGAAAACTGATCTGGTAGAGGTGCGAATGGTTCATGAATACCTATAGAAACAGATTTCAAGATTAGCAAAGACTACAACAAAAATGAAGAAATGTGAATAAATGAAAGTGAGCACATGAAACTTACCATTGAAGAACTGCATTTAATCTTGCCTGAGAAAGATGATTTTTTCCAATGCAAGTTAACTTCTTTCTTTAATTAGAATTAAAAACATGAAGAAGTTTTATTGACCCAAAATCATTATTTATTAAATTTAAAGTAAAAAAAGCAGTTAAATAAAAAAAAATCAATGTTTCATGTTCAGAGATAAATCGAATCTATCAGAAATGAGGGTGAAGATGTGCTTCTTTATGAATTGAAATGATGAATGTTCTTTTTGCTACTTCCATTCTGAATTTATATCAGTCCCAAAGTATTGAAATTGATCCAAAATCCTGAATAATGTAATAGTATATAAAATGATTTGAATCTCTACGTGATAAGTATGGAGAAAAATTCAGAATAAAAGAAAATTAAAAATTTGAATTAATCATCGGTACTTTACCTTGCTAAATTTTTCACATCGGGAGATTTTTTGCCATGCATAACTGAAAATATGTGACTTCCACTTTTGTTGATATGTGATTGGGAATTATATATATATATAACAAAATAAAATGGTGGAAAGTCAAATATAAAAGTTTATTGCATCAAAAGATTTTCAAGACAAAACTTCATTTAAGTTTAGCGATGCGATATAAACTTTGCGATGGAAAAGTTGTGAGATGAGCATGTGCGATGGGAAACTGCGAAGGGATGAATGTGATATCGGAGATGTTATTGCCTAAATCTACCTCAGGTTGAAGGAAGGCAGAGTTCAAGGTAACATCAAACCACGCTTAATCTGGTAGCTAGCCCTACCAGATCAGAAGAGGGCTCTCTCCAGGTCAATTTTAACAAAGATAATCAATAAGGCTTGAGATGACTTGAAATAAAGGCTGATTTTAGGCTAGGTATATAAGTAAAAGAGTTTGATTTTTATTTTGGGGGTTTTTTTGGAATCAAAGGGAAAGACAGTTTTGGGTCCGGGGATGAGGCCTAGTTTTTGCAGAGTTCTGAATGGGGCAAGGAAGGCAATTGTTTTGATGCTTTGGATTGAATGAATGAATAGCCCAGACCGGTGAGGAGCTGAAGAGGGCAAGAATATTTCAAGAATCCTCTTCAAATAGATGAAAACATGGAAAATTAAACAAAACTTCAAGGTAGCGCACTGCAAATCTAATGAATTCCACCTTTAATACTTGTTTGTTTAACTTAAGAAGAAAGGAGAAGGGAAATGATATACATGAAACATCAGTAAACTTACAATCACAGAGAGAAACACACCATCAAAACATAGAGCCACATAGATCCCAAAGAGTGCTGCAAACCCTGGTCTATTCCTTTGCCAAAATGCAGAGATGAAATGTACAATGAAGTGCCAAGCAATCCCAAGTGTCCAACCTCTGAAAATGACTGAGAAAATACAAGATATAGACAATCCTAACTCATTCCCAGCCTCTAGGGGTTGAGCTCACCATTCTAGGAGCTTTTTCAACAAGATCTAAACTAACAACTGGAAAATAGGCAACGAAACAACTTGCCTCTATAAAATAGGAAACTGATTCATTCAGTTACATTTCACTTTTTGGTGAATGAATCTACTTGGATGAGTAAAAATGTGCCAAAATTACATCAAAGTCATGAAATTACATCAATTTACATCAAGAGTCTCACATTTGGAGATAAAAAAGTCAAACTGGCCAAAACTAGGCGAAAATATGAGCTGCTGAGTGAAAAAGGAGCCAAAATTCCCAATGCGCCGTGCTTGAAATCTCTATGTGTTGCGCCACTTTGAGGCTGATTTTTAGGGCCTTATAGAAGTCCAAATTGAGTGCAAGATAGCTCGTTGGAAAGCTCGGCCTGTCTACTTTCCAAGCCAAGTAGAATTTCTAAATTTGGTTTCCATTTGCCCCTCCAAAAATGAGTTTTCCCAACACTCCTTCCTGTGTGTCCAAAAAGTGTAGAAAGGTCATTTTTAGGGTGTTTTTGACCCTTTAAGCAACCCAAAACTCGTCAAAATCCTTAGGTAATGGGTAGACATGCATAAATTTTCATGAAAAATCTAGAAATGCAAATTTTTCTTCAAGAGGAGCTCCCAATTATAAGCGCACGCCAAGTGGCGCTACGCGTCAAGCAGGAAAATCTGTGTTAAGGCCAAAAAATTCAAAATTGACAAAAAGTTTCCCAAATTTCTTGAAATTTGGGCTGAATGTCCAACATCAAGTGCTATGTTGGGCCAAGGAAGCTTTGGCCAAAATTTGGAGTCGATCATGCATTTTGTGACACTTTAATGCGCTCTTTAATTTAGCCTTCAGGATCTTGATTCGTGCCTTGCAAACATGAGTTCTGGCCCAATAATGATTCTTCATGTGCCTCAACATGTTCTTTTCCTTGTTGGCCTTCTCTAACAGCTTCTCCAAGTGAATATTGACCTTTTCAAGCTAAGTTTCGCGATCAGCCTCAATCTCTCGCTCAATGGATGTCATCTTGGTTTGGCTTCTTTGGGCAGCTTGCCAGTTTTGCCTTCATGTTTTTGAGCGCCATGGATGAGTGGGACTGATGAGGGGAGGTTTTGATGCTAGCTGTATGATTTTAGGGAATGAAAGGGTTTAGGGGATGAGATATAGGGTTTGGGATGGAAATTAGTGTTTTGGGGATATTTGACTAGGGTTTGGGATAGTGGGATTAGGGATTTAGGGCTAGTTGATTAGGGATATGGGAAATGTGGAATGGGTAGATGAGAATGTAAAGAGAGGGAGAAAATGATTGAGGGAATGAAGGAGTGAGGGAGTGAGAAATGGCTAGGAGTGGAATTGGCAGTGAAACATGCAATTGCAAACCCTATGCAACTGCTTTTGGCAAGAAATGTAAAGAGGTAGGGTTTTGATTTTTTCTCATTAAATCACCATAAGCACCAATAGAAATTCATTCATTGGTTATGGAGGGATGTTAAATTATTTGGGAAATGAAGAATTTATAAATTTTAGAGCTTTGGTGGAATATTTGAATGGATTTCAAGTTTTTTAGCCCAATGCGTAGCGCCAGTTACAAAATTACACTGCAAACCACTGCACAATGCGTAGCGCCATCTCAATGCGTAGCGCCTTTTTGCAGGAGGCTTTTGGAGTCCTTCCCGGTGTCCAAATTGGGTGCAAGATAGCTCGTTGGAAATATTATAGAGTCTACTTTCCAAACCAACTGGAATTTTTCAATTTGGAGTTCATTTTCCCTGTCAAAAATCAAATCTCCCAAGACTGGTCAAAATGTGCAAAAATGAGGCTGCCTCAAGGCAGAGTGCTGTTGTAGTCAACTTTTGAAGGTCTTCCTCAACTCAAAATTGAGCTCATGATATCTCATTGGAAATATATTTGTGTCTAGTTATCATTTTACTCATCAAACAAGTCATTTGGCCAACCAAGCTAGGAGAAATCGTGATTTTCCCAAGGTCACTTCAGAGGTGCATCAATTCTCCTGAGGCAACTGTATTTTTGACATTTATCTAAAACCATGAAACCTGTGTAAAAATTGAAAGAGGTTTTTCTTCCTTGGACTATTTTTCACAAAAACCTCTCTCAGTTTTTTAAAAGTCATATTTTATTGCTCATAAACATCATTGGAGTAAAACCTATCCCGATGTGTGGAACAAGAGATTTGTTGAAATGAAGCGAAATGAAGGGGATAAGGGGCTTCTAAATTCTTGGGAAAATTTTGGGAAGTAGGGAGGGATGTTAAGAAGCAGGGGAAAGTGGAATTTCAGAGATTGAGTGAGGTGAACGAGTCCAACAGGGAAAAACACAGACCTAGCCTAGAAAATTGCCAAGTTGTAGCAAGAAACTAGGGTTTGTGCGAAAATGAGGAATTTGGGGGATCTCAGTGATGGGAAGTGTTTAATAAGGTACATTAAGGATAGGGGAAGGCGTATGAACATCAGGATACAAGTTTTGCTGATGATTTGACCATCCAAGAGAAATTACCTTCAAAACCCTAGGAGAGGGAAATGAACCTTACCTAGGCACAACTGAAGCATGAACGAGGTGTAAAATGACCCTTTGAAATCTGGCATGATGATGACAACCCTCTGAATTATTGTACACTCAGCTGAATGGTGACATGGACCGACATTTGGAAAACTTTGACAGGATTAAAAGCAAACCCTAGACCTAATACCTAGTGACCAAATTTTACTTGAAAACTCACTGAAATGACAAAATTTGACCTTGACATCTTAAAATAACTTTGTAAGAGCATGTTTGATCACTGGAGGAAGGCTGAAAATACTGACACTAACATTGGCTCCAATGGGGATGGTAGCTCCTTGGAGGTGCCAAGAACTACAAATATTTGGAAAGCAGACAGTGCCTTCATCCATTGGGCAATGGAGTCAAAAACTCAAGCTGAAATGCATGACTGAAAACTGATGACTTGATGACACAAATTGAATCTCACTCAACTAATAACTGACTCGATACTCAAACACAACCAACAAACTAGAAATATGCTCAATATGAAGCTTATTCATTCAAAACCTACTCTAACAGTTTCATTCATCACCTGATCAAGTGAAATGAAACAACCAATGCAACCATGTAAGCATCCTAGCTGCTGTTTGGATTCTTCGCAAGTGCTCGCTCATGAACAACAAGAGAGAACTACTGAAAGGAAACTCCCATGAAAACTTGTGAACAGATCCATTGAATACTATGGATTCTCTATCCGCCTCCAAAAACACTGCATAAAGATCTTGAAGGTCATGCATACTAGGACTTAGCTCATCCAATGGATTACTTCTCTTTTCCTCATACCATGAATTCAAACTTTGATTTGAGCTTTGTGACGAGACTCCTGCTAAAAATGACAAAGAGACCGGCTGCCGGATCAAGTTTGTATCAATACACGTTTCAAGCTCACATGTAGTCAATGGAGAAAAACTTTGACTGTAGACATCATCCAACACATTAGCTATTGGATCGTGAAAAAATTGAAAAGACTGCTGCAACCCATTTTCTATTGTTTCAGATGAGATTACATGATTTTCTACAAGCTGCTCATTTGAAGATTTACTATGCAATTTACCCTTCAAAAACTGAAATGATTCAAAATAGAATGGTACGGAATCATCTTGCATCATTTGATCATATGTGCTAGCTTCCAAGTCCTCATCTGCAACTTGACAATCAATGGCATTCGGGGGCTGAAAATATGGATATGAGAAGTCTTGAACAAGGTTTTTATTTCCCTCAAGATGGTCCAAATCAAGACTTGTTGACAGTTGATTTCTGATTGCATGAAAGTTGTCTCTGATGAACTGAAACGAATCAAAACAAAAAGGCAAAGATCCTTCACTTACTTCAAAATGTGCTGCACTTTCCTCGTCATTTCCATAGATGATATGTGATGGCTGAACATTGCATTCGAACTGCTGAAAGTGAACTTGCTCCTTCCACAAACTAGCTGCTGATTTGTCTGCAAGATTAGCTTCTGTTTGGAGAACATAATCATCATCATACTGATCAAACTGAGGCAAATCATCAGTATAAAACACATCATCAAGCATACATGTCAAATCAACAGATCTCTCTTCTCCAAGATGATCTACAAAACAATCATTATTAGATCTATGACAATTGGGATAAGAAACAAAATGTTTTGGATCAGCAACTTGTTCTTCTTCAATCAGCGAGCCATGGGCTTGAACATTATACTCATTCCTTGTGGTGATATTTTGCATCATCTCTTCCACTGCACTTACCAACATGTCAAGCTTTACCTCTAGAGATGCCGATTCCTCCAGATCTATGTTTTTCATCTCTTCTTCCTTCAACCTTGCCCTTCGGATCCGCAAATGAGCCTCTACATTTACTGCATTATTCTGCATCTCTGAAAGTGTTGCAATATTCCTTTCTCTCAACTAAAACTCCATTTCCGGATCAAAGGCACCCGGGTAGTGCAAAAGAGCAGATCCAGGAGGAGTTCTTATATCTACTGGCATCGAATAATAAACTTGGTTAAATCTGGCAGAAAACTGTTATACTGTCTCCCCTGGTAGTCTTTTCAGCTGATTATACTCTTCTATAATCAAGAAAGGGTTCTGTCTGATCACCCACCTGTCGAGGAAAACTTTGAAAAACTGCTGGAAATCTTAGATGCTCGCATCAGGCAGGGCTTTGAACCAACTCTTGACTTTGCTTTGCAAAGAAAGAGAAAAAATCCTAATACTGACATCCTCTTCATCAACTTCAAAAAGGTCAAGAAAATACTCAAAATTCAGAACATGTCTCTCAGTAGTGATATTGTCACATTCACCATCAAACCTCGGCAAGTAAAGATAATAATTTGCAGGGATAGCATGAAATATAGGAGGTAAAATCAAAGGCTTGTATCGATCTGGAATTTTACAAGGTATAGGGGTATGTACAGAAGGTATAGAATTAGTCTTGGTCTCTTGAGGTTCATCAGTTTGAAGATGGTCATCACAAGATTTGGAAGAAAGGTCTTGATCAAGCTCAAAAGCATGCAAATCTTTGGTATTTACAATATTCAAAGGGAAGGAATCAAATGCAGGCCGAGGATCTTTTCTCAAATACAATCGACTTTGCAAAACCTTCTTGACATTCTCGGGAAAAGAGAAGAAATAATTTATGACAAAGAACAAAATGTCTTGGATGAAATTCCAACTTGAATACCTGATCTTTCCATATTGTCCTTTTATGTTTCTACTGGTCAGGTTCATCCTCCAGTTGAGTCCTTGGATCTGATCTCGAAACTGATTTAGAGTCGCCAGGTGAATGATTTCAGCCTTCCAATGTTTGATCTTTGTCCACCATCAACAATCAGATCTGAACTTGATTACATTTTACTGAGGAAACTAGATGTTCATTTCATAAACTAGACCGGAGATTGACTGAAGCAACATTTATCTACTTTCGCTAATGCAAAGCAAGAGCGTTTCAAAGGCTACCTGGCTCACTTCAGGCTCTGTCTGTAGTTTATAAAGCAAACAACAAACTTTTCTTCCCCAGTATGGTCGCCACTATGTTATTGCCTAAATCTACGTCAGGCTGAAGGAAGGCAGAGTTCAGGGTAACATCAAACCACGCTTAATCTGGTAGTTAGCCCTACCAGATCAGGAGAGGGCTCTCTTCAGGTCAATCTCAGCAAAGATAATCAATAAGGATTGAGATGACTTGAAATAAAGGCTGATTTTAGGCTAGGTATATAAGTAAAAGAGTTTGATTTTGATTTTGGGGGTTTTGTTGGAATCAAAGGGAGAGGCAGTTTTGGGTCCGGGGATGAGGCCTAGTTTTTGCAGAGTTCTAAATGGGACAAGGAAGGCAATTGTTTTGATGCTTTGGACTGAATGAATGAATAGCTTAGACCGGTGAGGAGCTGAAGAGGGAAAGAATCTTTCAAGAATCCTCTTCAAACAGATGAAAACATGGAAAATTAAACAAAACTTCAAGGTAGAGCACTGCAAATCTAATGAATTCCACCTTTAATACTTGTTTGTTTAACTTAAGAAGAAAGGAGAAGGGAAGTGATATACATGAAACATCAGTAAACTTACAATCACAAAGAGAAACACACCATCAAAACATACAACCACATGGATCCCAAAGAGTGCTGCAAACCCTGGTCTATTCCTTTGCCAAAATGCAAAGATGAAATGTACAATGAAGTGCCAAGCAATCCCAAGTGTCCAACCTCTGAAAATGACTGAGAAAATACAAGATATAGACATTCCTAACTCATTCCTAGCCTCTAGGGGTCGAGCTCACCATTCTAGGAGTTGTTTCAACAAGATCTAAACTAAGAACTGAAAAATAGGCAATGAAACAACTTGCCTCTATAAGATAGGAAATTGATTCTTTTAGTTACATTTCACTTTTTGGTAAATGAATCTACTTGGATGAGTAAAAATGTGCCAAAATTACATCAAAGTCATGAAATTACATCAAGTTACATCAAGAGTCTCACATTTGGAGATAAAAAAGTCAAACTGGCCAAAACTAGGCAAAAATCTGAGCTGCTGAGTGAAAAAGGAGCCAAAATTCCCAATGCGCCGCGCTTGAAATCAATATGCGTCGCGCCACTTTGAGGCTGATTTTGAGGGCCTTCCTAGAGTCCAAATTGAGTGTAGGATAGCTCGTTGGAAATATCTTCCTGTCTACTTTCCAAGCCAAGTGGAATTTCTGAATTTGGTTTCCATTTGCCCCTCCAAAAATGAGTTTTCCCAACACTGCTTCTTGTGTGTCCAAAAAGTGGCAGAAAGGTCATTTTTAGGGTCTTTTTGACCCTTTAGGAAACCCAAAACTTGTCAAAATCCTTAGGTAATGGGTAGACATGCATAAATTTTCATGAAAAATCCATAAATGCAAAGTTTTCTTCAAGAGGAGCTGCCAATTATAAGCACGCGCCAAGTGGCGCTACGCGTTGGGCAGGAAAATCTGTGTTAAGGCCAAAAAATTCAAAATTGACAAAAAGTTTCCCAAATTTCTTAAAATTTGGGCTGAATTTCCACCATCAAGCGCTATGCTAGGCCAAAGAAGCTTTGGCCAAAATTTGGAGTCGATCATGCCTTTTGCGACGCTTTAATGCCCTCTTTAATTTAGCCTTCAGGATCTTGATTCGTGCCTTGCAAACATGAGTTCTGGCCCAATAATGATTCTTCATGTGCCTCAACATGTTATTTTACTTGTTGGCCTTCTCTAACATCTTCTCCAAGTGAATATTGACCTTTTCAAGCCAAGTTTCGCGATCAGCCTCAATCTCTCGCTCAATGGATGTCATCTCGGTTTGGCTTCTTTGGGCAGCTTGCCGGTTTTGCCTTCATGTTTTTGAGCACCATGGATGAGTGGGACTAATGAGGGGAGGGTTTGATGCTAGATGTAGTATTTTAGGGAATGAAAGGGTTTAGGGGATGACATCTAGGGTTTGGGATGGCAATTAGTGTTTTGGGGATATTTGACTAGGGTTTGGGATAGTGGGATTAGGGATTTAGGGCTAGTTGATTAGGGATATGGGAAATGTGGAATGGATAGATGAGAATGTAAATAGAGGGAGAAAATGATTAAGAGAATGAAGGAGTGAGGGAGTGAGAAATGGCTAGGAGTGGAATTGGCAATGAAACATGCAATTTTCAAACCCTATGCAACTGCTTTTGGCAAGAAATGTAAAGAGGTAGGGTTTTGATTTTTTCTCATTAAATCACCATAAGCACCAAGAGAAATTCATTCATTGGTCATGGAGGGATGTTAACTTATTTGGGAAATGAATAATTTAGCAATTTGAGAGCTTTGGTGGAAGATTTGAATGGATTTCAAGCTTTTTAGCCCAATGCGTAGCGCCAGTTACAAAATTACACTGCAAACCACTGCCCAATGCGTAGCGCATTTTTACAGGAGGATTGTGGAGGCCTTCTCGGTGTCCAAATTGGGCGCGGGATAGCTTGTTGGAAATATTATTGAGTCTAATTTCCAACCCAACTATAATTTTTCAATTTGGAGTTCATTTTCCCTATCAAAAATAAAATCTCCCAAGACTGGTCAAAATGTGCAAAAATGAGGCTGCCTCAAGGCAGAGTGCTGTTGTAGTCAACTTTTGAAGGTCTTCCTCAACTCCAAATTGAGCTCATGATATCTCATTGGAAATATATTTGTGTCTAGTTATCAGTTGACTCATCAAAAAAGTCATTTGGCCAACCAAGCTAGGAGAAATCTTTATTTTCCCAAGGTCACTTCAGAGGTGCATCAATTCTCCTGACGCAACTGTATTTTTGACATTTCTCTAAAACCATGACACCAGTGTAAAAATTGAAGGAGGTTTTTCTTCCTTGGCATAGTTTTCACAAAAAACTCTCTAAGTTTTTCAAAATTCATCTTTTATTACTCAGAAACATCATTGGAGTAAAACTTATCCCGATGTGTGGAACAAGGGATTTGTCGAAATGAAGCGAAATGAAGGGGATAAGGGGCTTCTAAATTCTTAAATTTTTTTTGAGAAGTAGGGAGGGATGTTAGGAAGTAGGGGAAAGTGGAATTTCGAAGATTGAGTGAGGGGAAAGAGTCCAAAAGGGAAAAACACAGGACTAGCCTAGAAAATTTCCAAGTTGTAGCAAGAAACTAGGGTTTGTGCGAAAATGAGGAATTTGGGAGATCTCAATGATGGGAAGTGTTTAATAAGGTAAATTAAGGATAGGGGAAGGTGTATGAACATCAGGCTACAAGTTTTGCTGATGATTTGACCATCCAAGAGAAATTACCTTCAAAACCCTAGGAGAGGGAAATGAACCTTACCTAGGCACAACTGAAGCATGAACAAGGTGTAAAATGACCCTTTGGAATCTGGCATGATGATGAAAACCCTCTGAATGATGGTACACTCAGCTGAATGGTGACATGGACTGAAATTTGGACAACTTTGACAGGAGTAAAAGCAAACCCTATCCCTAATACCTAGTGACCAAATTTTACTTGAAAACTCATTGAAATGACAAAATTTGACCTTGACATCTTAAAATCACTTTGTAAGAGCATGTTTGATCACTGGAGGAAGGCTGCAAAGACTGAAACTAACAGGAGAATAGTCATATTGAAAGATTTAAAGCTTGTGAATGAAATTAAACGCCGATATTATTATTGCGATAATGAAAATGCGGTAAATGAATGATGCAATGTGACTGCAAATATCAAAATATATGCGCGAAACTTTGGTTTTGTGGCCCATAAAAATGGTGACCAATCACGCACATTTTCAGTTCACATTTTTTATAATTTACCTTTCTGCAGATTTCAAAACTTAACTTCTTCTTCTTCTTCTTCTTTTCAATTTTGTGATTTTGCATTTTGTAGCGAACTTCACATTGCTCGTTGCAAATTTTATCGTTAAACATATTAATTATTTCGTGTCATGTGTGATATGTGTGTCATCGCATCGCAATCTCCTTATGTTGTCATTTATCGCATCGCAATCTCCTTACGTTGTCATTTATCGCATCGCAACTAATATAACTTACCAAGTAAGGTTTTAACAATAGCCATTAAAATTTCCGATATGCGAAATGTAATTTCGTTAATGAGCCGGCGTGCGATGAATTTTATAATTTCGTTAATAAGCCGATATGCCCCTACCAAATTTGTGATTTATAAACGGACGCGATATATGTATATAAAGAGAATTTAAATGTAATATCGGGTCCGAGTTATATGAACATTGCAATTTTGGTGAAGTAATTTTATCGGAAAAAATGAGTGAGAATGAATATCAGAAGATATGCATTGGAGGTTTCATATCGGGAATTGTTAAGAGTTTCCTCTGATGGAATATTGCGATACAAATAGTTGTGATATGAATGATGCGATATCAGATAGAAAGATCATCAGAAATCGAAGGAAATGTGTATATCGGGGATTGGATATATTTAATGTATGTTCATTTCAGAGTTTCCGATATGTGAAATGGCGATATATGATGAGACATATGTGGGGCCGATGATTTCTTAAAGTATTCAATTTGAAAAGAAAGTGAGTTTTTTAAATTTGCTTTGAAATAAATAATCCTTTAATAATTTAATTAAATGTTGAAATTTTTAATTGGAAATTAATTTTATCAGAACTTTCTTATAAAGAGAATTGTGAAATAAAATGATCTGATATGATTATTCCGACAATTTATTAAGACTTATCATGATTTCAATATAAGAAAAAATTAAATATCTTTCAAATTTCAGACAAAATCATAAATACTTCCCTGAACATGTTGCATATTTTGAAAACAAGGGTTGACTTCTTGCTTATCTCATATATACATAATCAAGCTAATGAAGATCTTCACACAAAACAAAATAGAAATAAGAAACAACCTTTGAAATAAAAATAAACAATAGATGATGATGACTTGTAAACACATACCTGGAAGAAAATTCACTGTAAATTTTACCTCTTTGAAGCTTCAAGTTTTCCCAAATTTTCTCAAAATTTTCGTATGTTCAACATCACCTACTTATTTTAATCTAAAATGCTAAGTAATGAATTTTTTGAAATTGTATCATTTTCCAAAATTACATCAGAAGACAAGAGTGGTAAAAATGAGTTCTTAGAATTACTTATGAATAAAAAATTGTCAGGTGGTAGAAAATTCATGGAATTCCTTCATGTATGATTAACGTTATGAATTTTGAAAATTAAGAAAATTGAAGACTTGAAAAATAAGTATGATTTGATAATTCAAGAGCTTATAAAATGCTCTACATTGCTTTTCAATAATTGAAATAGGACGTCCAAAAGAAATTGGATTCATTACTTGTTTTTATTGAAAATCTGACATAATGAAATAAATGCAAACATAAAAGAAAATTAATCCATTCCTATTTCTAACTTAATGAAGGAACCATGACTAGGTATAGTCATACTTCCAATGTAACCATGTAAGCATTTTAATTTCTGCATGTATGTACATGTCAAACATTAGTAAAAATGCAAATATAATTAAACTAAGAAAGGTAAATATGAAAGGACAATGTATCTTTATTGTTAGTAGATTATTCACCGTTACCTTCTCTTGAAATGTCATTTCCAACTAAATTTCAATTGGATCATAGAAATCTTGATGGATTTCCATTATTGAGTGGGAGAGGTTTGAAAGAGAAGATGACATGCCAGGTTGTAGAAATGATCTTTCAGAAACAATGGCCTGTGTGATTTTGTTAGTGTTATGTTTAAGTGCTAAATTATTAACAATCTTTTGTGAAGGAAAACTTTCCAAATGTCTTTCAAATGAGTCAATGAAAAACGGATGGAAGTGTGCTAGATCCAACGGAAGATTATTGGATTGATGGTCATATTGTGAAAATATAATCTCTTGTTGGCATTGCTCTTGAGAAGTAAGAAGTAATTGATAAGGAATGAACATCAATTGAAATTGGAAATTTAATAAATTTCGATGTTCACATTTATAATTTGAATCTTTATTTTTAATTTGAGGTAATGCTTCAAATGAGTGTTCAATGTTGAGTTTCTCAATATGCCAACACAAAGTATCTAAAAATCTAAGAATAAAAACGGAAAATAAATTTGAAATTAAAATTAAATGTTGAAAAGATAATAAAATTGAATCCTAGTTTACACTAGTGTTACAATTATTGTTACAACACAATCGAGAATGACTTAAAGTAATTTCCTCTTCACTAGAATTGGGCAGAATAATGCAATTAGAATGATTGTTGATACCCACTTGTGAATTAGAGAGAAGGATATGTCTCTGAATAAGAATGCGAGCTTGATCATCATATAAATCATAGATTGGAATGGTTTCTTGAATGGTGAAATCATAAGTATGATTATTTGTTTGAAATGAAAACTATTTGGAACAATTTTTAAATTAGATTGTTCTTCATTTTTACATGTGATTAGACTTTTATCATGAGGATTCAATTGTAAAGATAACAAATCAATATCCTCAATGTCAAAGTATTTATCATAAATGACCTTAAGGCATTCATTAGAATTTCCTTCGATCTTATTCAATGTATCAAAACAAGAAGGAATATAATTAAACTCATGTTTATTAATGCCAGAAGAATGATTATTAATTAATTCTCTATCGTGATAAAAACTAATCGAAAATTCATTTAAATAAGACTTTGTTTTCTGAAATATCTTTAATGTGAAGAGAGGTTAAATTGCTATTAGAAAAATTATCAGGATAAAGAGAAAAATATGAATCTGAAACAATGCATTTGAAAACGTCTCTATTTGAGTACTCTACTATATATTCTTCATTGCAATTTTCAGATTTAAGATCATTTTCTTGGCTACTTATGCCTTCTTGAAGAATGTTGCTTTGTTGTTTTGAATTTGGAATTTTCTCATCATAAAAGAATATCAGAAATTTGTACAACAGATTGCGTATTATTGGAGACTTTAATCGCTGCTAGTACTTGCCGGATTATGATCTGATTTTCTGATTCTAATGCATACTAATTTTCAGATTTGAAAGTGGTATCTTCTTCAAGAGTGTTGCTAATATTTTCTTGCAATTGATCAGTGGAATTTTTCAAGCTTCGTGACTGAAATTCATTGACATGTAAAGGTGCACCTTGATTTTTCCCAATACTGTAATAAATGTGTAGAAATTGAAGGAATTGATTATACAAAATAGAGGCCATTTCATCATCATTTGTTTGTTCCTCCATATTGGAATTTTTACTTATGTCAATGAAATTAGAAGGAGGTTGATCAAAGTTTCAAATAATTTCACATTGATTAAGAATGGAAGGAAAAGAGAAAATATGTTCAAACCAATCTAATAATTCTTCTTTAGAATGTTTATCTTCAATTTTAAATTTTAAACAATTTAAACAAAACCTGATGGTAAAATCAATTAAAGACTTACCTTCAAACCTTCGTAAATCTTCAAAATTGTCACATACCTGTTTGTAGATATATCCATCAAGTTTACAAAGGAATATTGTAATAAATTGTTCTCAAGTGTGGATTGAGGCAACTGGAAGTGATTTACACGAGTTTCTGGCTTTTGCTAAGAATGTAAGAGTAAAAATCCTGCATAAAATACCTTCATCAATTTCATGAAAAGTAGAATATGAATTTTTTTGAATGAATTGTAAAGCAAGATTAAATGCAGAAGTATTCCTCTTACCATTAAACTTTACTTGAGACAAGAGTCTTACCATTTCTGGTGGAGTATTGGAAGATGCTCGTCCAGAAATACCACTCCAAATTGGAAGTTTTAAAGGAGCCATTGTAATAAAAATAAAATATTAGAATACAATGACTCTTAAAGGAAAACAAGTCTCGGGCCCTCTTTCTATCACCAAAATGTTGAGGCCTCGAAATTCGTTGCAAAAACATGGGGGATGACCACCCGGTCTAGACCTTAAAGCAGTTCCTTTTTTGTTTGGAATGGTGGCTCCGACTGGTTTAACTAGGTCCAGTTACCTTCTCTCAATCTCCATTGGCTTAAAATATGACTTTTATCTATTAATGGGAAAGAGACATCAGATCATTTCTCTTGTCGATCAAACAAGAAAAGTGATCCTTAAGCTAATTTGGGCTTAGCCAAGCCACAACTAAAGTTTTGCCTCTTTGGGAAGAGGACTTTTTAGGGATGTAGAACTTAATCTAAATGCAATATTATTCTAAGATGCAAGAAAAAAAACTATTTTAATCCTATCTCAATTAGGAAGATATAGATCTATCCCAACTGAGAGCAAGATGTTTTAAATAATTGAGATTTAAATATGTTTGTTTTAAATGAATATTAATCTAACGAAGTAATTCAATTAACTGATATTGTGAATACCAAACACATTCTATCTAGAGACCTCTTAACTGAAATAATCAATCAACAACACTCAAGAAATAGTTCTTAAAATGATATTAATCATTTAATCAATAACTTGAATAATTTAAACAATAAAATGCGGAATAATTTAGTTCACAACATATCACTATTCAATAAATCAGTTTTATAAGATAGATTTATGAGTAAATAGTTACTCAGAAATCAGAATTCAACCCATAAGAGTAGAGACAAATAATAACATAAATTGAAGCAAATTACTCATACCGACAAAAGTGCACACGTATGCGAGTAAATTGACACATTATTGTTATCCTAAAATGAGACCAACATTTAAAATAATAGTATTATAAATACCAATTTATTAAGTCCATTTCTCCAACTCCAGTCTCTAATAGTATTTTACAATGCATGAGCTTCTGCTTTCAAAATCAGAGCTACTGTAGTGCGAAAATCTATTCATTATACATAACTTAGAATGTAAAAGAAAAACCTCAATAATCTCCAGATCTGAGATTCCTCTCCTCTCACCCTACAACTCTAAATTCCTATTACAAAAGTGCTTTTAGAATTCCAGAATTGCAGAGGAGATAAGCCCCTATTACATTTTGCAATCTACTATTTATAATATTTACAAAATGATTTCTTCATAAGAAAGTTTGTTTGAAGAGTGGTTTTGCTCAATCAATTTTTATTGGTTCAAAAAAATATTATTCAACTGTTGGAGCCTTCTCATTGATTGATAGCTTCTTCTTCTCATCTCTTCAACTGTTTTCCTACAAAAACAAAATTAAAATGTTAAAATAAAATCAAAATGCAAAATCTAGAAATTAAATTAATTCCAATCAAAACTTAATTAAATAAATTATTGAAAAATGAAATATAAGCTTTATTTTGATTTCTGTGCTGATATAATTGGCCAAGGATATCACTGACGAATGGATTTGCATTTAGAAGAAGTTGTGGGCAAATTAAAATGTAGAAAATTTATTTTGTTAAAAATTTGGAGCATGATCTTCTACTGAATTTTAGATCCAATAAATGATCAAATCTAGAAATGAAACAACTTCATAAATGTTCTCCATGTTTTATCTATCTAATGAGCCGTCCTGGGCCTCATTTGGCCAAGTAAAACTTCATTTATGAGCATCCAAAGTTTGTATATTAAAATTGACAAAATTATGGAATTTTTGTTACTTGGGCTAAAAATCAGAATTTTTTAATTTCTAATCCTAAATTAGATTACAGTTTTTAATTAATTAATGCTAATTAATTGTAATTATATTATTAATATAATTCAGTTACAATCTAATTCTAAATTAAGTTATAATTTTTTTTCACAAAGGAAAAATTTGTAATCTTTCATTATGTAGAAAAATTACGTGTTACATTTTACTGATATTTTCGAGTATAATCTATTTGCATGCAGCATAGACAGATATGAGCTAATATTGACATAATAAAGTATTCAGATACCACATATAAGTTCGGTGCATAACTTATAGGGTCCGAATGAGTCAAAGTAATGAAAAGCAAATATATAAAATGTACATATGTAGCTGCCGATAATAACTGAAATCAAACAAAAAAAGGATCTGCAAAAATAGTTGGATAAAAATCTGCTGTCATGTCTCAACAGCTTCATTAACCTGTGGGTCTTCAATGAATGGCCTGTGGAAGAACCTGTATATCTGGTCGCTATTGAATTCCGTGATGTGCCAGGTACCCCAGATCAACTCCGAGGCTTCTTTGGATAGTTTGTCTGCCACTTTATTCTGAGCCCTGTAAATATGATGGACAGAAATGGAGTCAAATAGCAGTTTGAGGACATGTACTTCCCTAAGAAGAGAAATCAATGTGTGTGTGTGTGTGACATTGGGCTTGTGCATTGAACCAGTTAATCACATTCAGGGAGTCCCCGAAAATCTGGATAGAGTTGCAGTTTTTTTCCCAGGCAAAAGTCAGGAGAAGTCTCAAGGTTTGTAGTTCGGCGAAGTTATTCGAGCCGGTTCCTAAACCCATCTTGACGTGGAATTAGTGCTGAGCAGATAAATGTAGTATAGCCCCCCCACCACATCCTTGTTGGTTGTGTTGTAGCATGTCAGCCCCTCATTCAAATTTTGGTCTTCAACTCCCTCTGGAACCTCTCAAATTCCCTACCATAGCTTAAGAAATTCATTCTTGCCTACTGTTGCCTTTCCCGCCTCCTAAAACGCATTAGAAAGCATCATGGGCTCATATCTGAAGTAATGAAAAGCCCAGCCCCTTCTGCTAAGCCTCTGCTCCTTTCCTCCACGAGACCAAAAGCCAGAGCTGAGAGTAATAACAATAGGCGCTTATCAAAGAACATCGAGTCATTTTCTATCCGTAGATCTCATTTTAAAAGGCTGAAAATTCATATGTGAAAATGTATAAAGCCCCAGCCCCTTTGCTACAAGCCCCAACCACTTCCCCACATGCGCCCCTAGCCTAAAACCGAGTGCCTACTCTTAAGGTGCTAATCGCATCCATCGCAGATCGCATTTTCATTGGTTATGACCGTTTGATCCGTCGCAAATATTTGCGATGCGATCGTCCAATCGCGCCATCGCATTTTTCCGCCCGATCGCATATTCTCCAGTCGCACTTCTGCTAGTCGCAATTTTGCGCGTCGCGTGATCCCTCCATCGCAAAGCGCAGAGTGCAGTTTCCTGTTGCACCACCGTCTCCCCATCGCGCTTTCTCCATTTGCGAATTTGCGATGCGCCCCTTGGGTCCCACCTTACTAATCCTCCACTCGTTCATTGCAAAACCCCATTTCTCCTTTGTAAAGTCTAAAATGACATTTGTATTATTTATACAAAGGTTTTCCGCCTGATCGCGCAATTGCAATTTCAGTGCCCCCCAATGCATTATCCCCCCGCTCCTTTTTGTGATATTGCGATGGCCATGTGGGTCCCGCCTCGTACGGTCATTCCCGTCCACCTCATCACCTTCTATAACATTCTTCTCCTGCTGCGTATTATATTATAAAACCTTATTATAAATTTATTTAACCCGGTGGTCCCCATGCCCGCCGCTCCGTTTCATTTTTTTTCCCTGATTTTCTTCGTAATTCACTCAAATGAAGATCTTTGGGCCTTTACATTATAACTCTCTCTTCCGGCACTCTTCACTGTTTTCACCGCTCTCAACTGATCCGCCACCATCCCATCGCCTTTAAATACATTTGTAGCCGTGGATCTTACTTCGAAAACGGACGGTCAGGGCCCAACTGCAACCTGTTACTTGACCAAGTTCGCGTCTACATCACCACTCCATGGTCATCGCCACATCCACCACCCCTGAGTCTGTTCTCCTTTAATATGTTCGTAGATTTTTGCAGGGTTTTCAATAACAAAGGATGATAATAATCTGCATCCTCCATTACAAAGGTCGAATTCACTCCAAAGGACCATTCAATAGATGTAGAATTGTGGAACAAAGATCTGGAGAGGTATACAGACAAGACTTTCATTTAATGAAGCGAGATTGATATTTATCAAATCCCTCAAAGCAATTCAAAAGGGGCAGGTTCTGTTAGATGAAAACATTAATGATGCCACAAAGAATATCAGCAGAAGATTGAGGAGTTCAGTGTCCGGCATTGAGAATTTAAATTTCAGCTCGGGGCTCAAGGGATTGAGAGTACCATGCATAAACACCAATATCCTCCAGGCCTTATTACAACAAGTTTCTCTTTCAGCCAAGTACAAAGTGCTTGTATATTTTAATTTTTATGTCTTGTTTACGAGGAGATTTTCATCCTCAACATTTATTCCATAGAGCAGCAGCAGAGTACATACAGTACAGCATATTTACTCAGCAGTATAGGCGCGAATGTTTCCGCCATTTCGTTCAAATTAGGCAAATTTAATGTGCATCACCTACCTCGTTCTCCAGAGTTTTCTGTTTCTTCTATAAAAACCCAGAAGAAAGACATTGTAAAGGTTCTAGATTTCTATCAGCAAACTGTGCAGTGAAAGGCTTTGTATACATCTTGTAAAGTTTCTGTATGAAGGCTCAGAGCCCGTAGGGTCTCAGTGAGGAGGAGTTATAACTGTAATGAGGATTCTGGTCTTTGGTATCCCACAGTATGTAATCTTTTCTTATGTGTTAATATAATATCTCATTTCATTGCATTTATCTTCTTGTATCATGTTCTAGAATGCGAGTGACTCACTGATCTTAAGTAAGGATTCATCCTAGTTGGTGCCCATACTTGGATTAGTCAAGCGCTTTAAATAGGCCTAATCATGATATACTGTTCCATGTTCATGTCATTCATATTTTCTGCTATATTAGTTACTTGAGGAAGGTGCTTTTAAAACGCCATTGTCATGTATGGATTCTTAGTTGGATAAGCCCATATGTGGTTCTGTTGTGTATCTGGGTATCAGCCTCATGTTAACTAGTATCTCCTTCATGTTTTCCTCACTGCATCCACTTCCTGATATTTGATTTCTGTGGCATACTATTTGAACTGGCCCTCTTTGCAGTAAGTTGTCTCTTAACTGTCTGATGCTTTTGTATTGGAGTTTTGCATGTTGTTCCTACATTATTCTTATCTTTGTATCAGCTTCTAAGAGAGTTTGGTTCCATTTAAACTAATTTCCTTGTTTTGCAAGAGATAGTAAGAGAGCTTTTGGATTGACAACCCAAGCTATATTATGAGCTCCTTGCTATGTTAAGATGTCCTAGGCACTGGTCTATAGCAACTCTAGGTTGTCTCTAGGGTAGACAAGAATTGTCGACAACATCTTTCTGGCGCCGTTGCCGGGGACGAATTTGAGAATATCAGTTTCCTTGGGCCTCGACAAATCATATTCACTCTCTAATCAGGTGAGCACAGAGAGTTGAAGAGTTGCGTATCTCTCACCTTGGCGACTCCACTGTTGTTTATTTGATAAATCTATTGGTAGTCCTGGCTCCTCGAAAGTCACATCTGAGGTCAGATACTACTAAGTTAAAGACATCCTCTGTATCTGACCCAGAGAAGATTATTCATAGAAGAAGTTGGAAAGAAAGACAATCAGCCCGTGCTGAAGTCCCTGAATATTCTGTAGAAGATCATCCATCCTCTTCTTCTCAAGAAATCCCAGTGGAAAATCCCGACTCCACTGAGGAAAATCCCGAATATTACTCAGATAGCCCACCCAGGGGAAGTGCTAGAACCAAAGAGAACTTTCATCCTACCCCTGAGGCTGAAGAAGTCAAAGAAGTTGCAGAGGCAGCTCCTGTTAACCGCGAATTGTTTACATCCACACCTCAAGCTGCTGTGCATTATATTCCTATTGTTACTCATACTTCACTTCCACCTCCTCCGCTTCCTCCATTCGTACACCAAACTGTTGCACGACCCCCACCTCCTCTGATGGCTAATGTTCCAACCTTTTTGTTAAATAAATATGCTCCCCTAGCCCTACCCCAAGTGTTGAATGATATGCCTTAGGATTATTTGAAAATATTGCCCAGATTTAATGGCGAGAATGAGATTGATGCGCAGAAACATATTGAGACTTTCTGCTCTTTCGCAGAAAACTTAAATGTAGAACATTTGGATGTGGTCTTAAGACTATTTGTTCAATCTCTGGACAACGAGGCACGAAAATGGTTTAAAACATTGGCAGATCGCTCTATAAATACCTGGGAAAGAATGGAAGAAGTTTTTCTCAGGAAATGGGGAGAAAAGAAAGATCATGGGCTTTGTATTATTGAATTCAATACTTTGAAGAAGAAAACAAATGAGGGGGTGGAAGAATTTATTAAAAGATTTAATAAATTGTATTTGAGCCTTCCTGCTGATATGAAGCCTCATCAAACTGCTGCTAAAGTTGTTTTTGTAGTAGCCTTTGACTCAGAATTTGGTTTCTGTTTGCTGGAAAGAATGCCTGTCACTTTGGATGATGCTCAAACAGATGGTCTAGAATTAGAAGCAAATTTTGCAGCCACCGAAAAATCAAAAGGAAAAGTCGAGCAGGATGCCAGAAGAAGAGGTGAAGAGGAGGTATCTACTTCCAACCAGGATAAAGATTCGGACCGAATGGAAGAAATAAGTAAAATGATCGAAAAGATAGTTAAGCTTGAATGGGAAGCCCTGAATCCAGCCCCCAAAAATTTTCAGAATGTTCCGAACAGAGGTTATAATCCTCAGTATAGAAGACCACCATTACAAATATTGCCAAGGGAAGCAAAGGAGTAGCAAGATCAGGTACCACACCCATTGTACCTGGAAGGCCTAGTAGATGACTCCACCGAAGGCGCTGCCTATGGACTGGAAGATGCGAATCTTTCCTTTTCAAATAGTGACGGAGAAAAATCCTCTTTTGCTTTCAATTTACAAAAAGAACTTGAGAAGATCAAAATCCCAGTCCCCTTGACTGAACTGTTGAAACAACCAGCATATCAATCTCAAGTCGCCTCTTTCATACTTCCTCCAGAAGCAGCACTCACCCCAAATAATATCAAGCCCTGGCAGGTCTTTGATGATGAAGAACAGATGACGGGATTCCTAGCAATAGAAGGTGAATTCTCCAACATGGAGATTGATGCTGACGAAAGAAATTTGACACCACTTGATAGTCAAAGAAAGGAGGAAAAAAATTCGGTGAAGGACTTTAATCCATGGAATGAAGAAATCAGATTGCTGGAGAGTATGTTGAATAAATATGATTCAATACAGGAAGGAGAACCTCAATTTCTAAATTGGGAATTGCAGGATGTAAAGATACAAGGAAATGAAGATAGTGAAGACTTCCTGGGTCCTGGGAGAGACTTAAGATTTCTGAGAAAAGAATTGGTGACTGAATCATCAAGTAAGACTTTTGGGTCTCATGATTTCAGAACTGACAATTCGGCTGTGTTGACAGGTATTGCAGAAGACAATCCACCCTTTGGAGTTGTCTTGGATACAGATGAACTATCGCAGAAGAAGGAAGGTGAGGCAACCTTGTCTCATGTGAAGGAACTTGTTATTACTGATAATGACAAGAAGAAGCTGATGTATCTGATAGACAAAGAGAGGACTAGAGGACATAATTTTGGAGCTACTACAGTGATGGGAAATCAGAATTCCATTCTGATAGAAGACAGGAGTCCAAAATCTGAAGAACTTGATTTGATTGCCAGAAACAATCAAGCGGGTAAAGGAAAATTACTGAAGATTGTCAAGGAAGAAGAAGAAGAGTATGCTGAAACAAATATGCAGCATATTGATGAAATGCTTGTAGACAAATGGTTGAATTGTTTGCTGAAAACATTTAGAGAAGAGAATGAAATTGCAGGCACTTAAGTGAAAATGCCTGAAGTTGTGAAAGGAGCAGGAGTAGATACTAGTTTGCAGAATTTAAATATGCTTACTAGTACACAAGGAAGAATGAACGATTATGCTACTACAGTTAAAGAATTAAAAGGTAATTTACCTTTTAAAGGTAAATTTGCAGGTGATGAACAAAAAAATGTTGCAGAAGGAGGTATCCTGAGAGATATTCAGGAAGTTTGTGAAGCAGCCACATTTTTAGCAAAAGAGGCAACATCGATAGTAATGTTCGAGACAGTAGCAGCAACAAAAATCGAAGACAACAGTGGGCAAAGTAACTTCCAGACAAAAGAAAGGCTGGACATAGAGATTGACTACATCAGAAGACTGATGATGAAGGTGTCTCAGAAACAACAGATAGCAGCAAGAAATCAGAGAAAGTTTGGCAATGGAAAAACAAGAACAAAATGTGAAAGCATAGCTGGAGGCAAGTTGCAGAACAAAATATGGAAACATAGAAGGGTACAGTTGAAGAATAATGCAACTAATGGATACCAGCAAAGCAAAGTATGGGACCCAGGAAGCAAAGACAGCCTGGTGTATTATATTGTACATTAGTTTTCTTTTTGTTTCATCATTCTTTTAATAATGTGCGTGTGCTGATTAATTATGAAGTGAAAACTAGAGGTGCTGAAGAGCAGAATCCACCTAGAGCATGATCAGATGGTCTGCAAGTTCTCGACACGTCCAGGAACGAACGTGCTGTCCCCAGATGGAGCCGATGTTGTAGCATGTCAGCCCCTCATTCAAATTTTGGTCTTCAACTCCCTCTGGAACCTCTCAAATTCCCTACCATAGCTTAAGAAATTCATTCTTGCCTACTGTTGCCTTTCCCGCCTCCTAAAACGCATTAGAAAGCATCACGGGCTCATATCCGAAGTAATGAAAAGCCCAGCCCCTTCTTCTAAGCCTCTGCTCCTTTCCTCCACGAGACCAAAAGCCAGAGCCGAGAGTAATAACAATAGGCGCTTATCAAAGAACATCGGGTCATTTTCTATCCGCAGATCGCATTTTAAAAGGCTGAAAATTCATATGTGAAAATGTATAAAGCCCCAGCCCCTTTGCTACAAGCCCCGACCACTTCCCCACATGCGCCCCTAGCCTAAAACCGAGTGCCTACTCTTAAGGTGCTAATCGCATCCATCGCAGATCGCATTTTCATTGGTTATGACCGTTTGATCCATCGCAAATATTTGCGATGCGATCGTCCAATCGCGCCATCGCATTTTTCCGCCCGATCGCATATTCTCCCGTCGCACTTCTGCTAGTCGCAATTTTGCGCGTCGCGTGATCCCTCCATCGCAAAGCGCAGTTTCCTGTTGCACCACCGTCTCCCCATCGCGCTTTCTCCATTTGCGAATCTGCGATGCGCCCCTTGGGTCCCACCTTACTAATCCTCCACTCGTTCATTGAAAAACCCCATTTCTCCTTTGTAAAGTCTAAAATGACATTTGTATTATTTATACAAAGGTTTTCCGCCTGATCGCGCAATCGAAATTTCAGTGCCCCCCAATGCATTTTCCCCCCGCTCCTTTTTGCGATATTGCGATGGCCGTGTGGGTCCCGCCTCGTACTGTCATTCCCGTCCACCTCATCACCTTCTATAACATTCTTCTCCTGCTGCGTATTATATTATAAAACCTTATTATAAAGTTTATTTAACCCGGTGGTCCCCATGCCCGCCGCTCCGTTTCATTGTTTTTCCCTGATTTTCTTCGTAATTCGCTCAAATGAAGATCTTTGGGCCTTTACATTATAACTCTCTCTTCTACCACTCTTCACTGTTTTCACCGCTCTCAACTGTTCCGCCACCGTCCCATCGCCTTTAAATACATTTGTAGCCGTGGATCTTACTTCGAAAACAGACGGTCAGGGCCCAGCTGCAACCTGTTACTTGACCAAGTTCGCGTCTACATCACCACTCCATGGTCATCGCCGCATCCACCACCCCTGAGTCTGTTATCCTTTAATATGTTCGTAGATTTTTGCAGGGTTTTCAATAACAAAGGATGATAATAATCTGCAGCCTCCATTACAAAGGTCGAATTCACTCCAAAGGACCATTCAGTAGACGTAGAATTGTGGAACAAAGATCTGGAGAGGTATACAGACAAGACTTTCGTTTAATGAAGCGAGATTTATATTTATCAAATCCCTCAAAGCAATTCAAAAGGGGCAGGTTCTATTAGATGAAAACATTAATGATGCCACAAAGAATATCAGCAGAAGATTGAGGAGTTTGGTGTCCGGCATTGAGAATTTAAATTTCAGCTCGGGGCTCAAGGGATTGAGAGTACCATGCATAAACACCAATATCCTCCAGGCCTTATTACAACAAGTTTCTCTTTCAGCCAAGTACAAAGTGCTTGTGTATTTTAATTTTTATGTCTTGTTTACGAGGAGATTTTCATCCTCAGCATTTATTCCATAGAGCAGCAGCAGAGTACATACAGTACAGCATATTTACTCAGCAGTATAGGCGCGAATGTTTCCGCCATTTTGTTCAAATTAGGAAAATTTAATGTGCATCACCTACCTCGTTCTCCAGAGTTTTCTGTTTCTTCTATAAAAACTCAGAAGAAAGACATTGTAAAGGTTCCAGATTTCTATCAGCAAACTGTGCAGTGAAAGGCTTTGTATACATCTTGTAAAGTTTCTGTATGAAGGCTCAGAGCCCGTAGGGTCTCAGTGAGGAGGAGTTATAACTGTAATGAGGATTCTGGTCTTTGGTATCCCACAATATGTAATCTTTTCTTATGTGTTAATATAATATCTCATTTCATTGCATTTATCTTCTTGTATCATGTTCTATAATGCGAGTGGCTCACTGATCTTAAGTAAGGATTCATCCTAGTTGGTGCCCATACTTGGATTAGTCAAGCGCTTTAAATAGGCCTAGTCATGATATACTGTTCCATGTTCATGTCATTCATATTTTCTGCTATATTAGTTACTTGAGGAGGGTGCTTTTAAAACGCCATTGTAATGTATGGATTCTTAGTTGGATAAGCCCATATGTGGTTATGTTGTGTATCTGGGTATCAACCTCATGTTAACTAGTATCTCCTTCATGTTTTCCTCACTGCATCCACTTTCTGATATTTGATTTCTGTGGCATACTATTTGGGCAGCCCTCTTTGCGATGGTGTATCTTAGCGTAAGTGCTTTTGTATTGGAGTTTTTCATGCTGTTCCTACATTATTCTTATCTTTGTATCAGCTTCTGAGAGAGTTTGGTTCCATTTAAACTAATTTCCTTGTTTTACAAGAGATAGTAAGAGAGCTTTTGGATTGACAACCAAAGATATATTATGAGCTCCTTGCTATGCTAAGATGTCCTAGGCACTGGTCTATAGCAACTCTAGGCTATCTCTAGGGTAGACAATAATTGTCGACAACAGGTTGGATGCGCCATCAAAGAATGCCCAGGGCAGTGTGTAATCAATAACTACAACGGTGTCCGATTGATCAGTTTTGTGTTTTTCATCATGTGGGATCAAGTAGTATGTGGCAAGAATCGCATCCGATATGCGCTCGGCATTCACCCATAGCTGCTCAAATATACAATTTTTGCGTGTAATCCATAGGTGCCAAGTAATAATCAGAGGGAGGATGCGTAGCTTAATGTGGTGTACATTCGATTGCCACCATGATGTCGAGGCCTCTACTAGTGTAATTCCATTCTAGTGAGAAGAAAATCCCAAATTGTGTATGACTAGTTCCCAGATGGACTAAGAGATATTTTATTCAAGAAATATGTGAACAACGTCCTCCACATGTTGTAGGCAGAAACAACAGCGTGAGGGGCCCCGAATTGCACGACGGTGGAGATGCTCCATCATGGGAGCACAATTATAAAGTATGCACTAGAATATGAGTTTGTATCTGTGTGGTGCATTTAGTTTTCAAAGAGGCCCCCACCACCAAGATTTTTCGTGTGGTTCCTTGGGCTTGCATAGTGTCAAGTAGCCCACATTTGGGGAGTAAAGACCCGAATTAGATATGGCCCAAATCAGCTGATTCGCATGTTCAGTCAAACGGATGTATGATCCTCTTAATGCCCACATGTAATTTGCCCATGCCAGATGACCAGTGCGTGGAATTTCCAGATCCACCGCGGATAGCCAAGCCTAGGTGTGCCATGTTGTGTGGGGCTGATCCGCAATCTGTGCAAGGTAGAAGATGCCCAAGTTATCCAAATGCGCCAGAACCATTTTAGGTATTTTGTAGTAGCGCCCACTGCCCGACCAAGAATCTGATCCCACCCGAACAGATACATCGAGCCAATTTTCCAGGAGATCCCACATTGGATTAATGATGCAGCCTTTGTGATAGCCTTCCAGATAATGGATGCTCCAGGTTTGTGATCAATATGGCCTCTGATCCAATCAAGCGTGTTATTTGGGGCAATGTACTTGGAAGTAGTGACCTCCTTCCATAGAATGCAACGAGTAAGCATGTGCTAACATAGTTTAGCAGCCATAGCTTTTGAGAATAGGTGAAGATATTTGATACCCCATCCACCCCACTGTTTCAGAATGCTGATTCGATCCCAAGCAATCCATGCAAATGTTCTGTCCTTTTCGCGATTCCTCCAAAGGAAATTCCTGCTAATGCTTTTGACTCAATTAGTCACACCAATAGGTATCCAGGCTAGAGACATCCAGTAAACAGGAATGGCTTCAAGTACTGATTTGATGAGTGTCAGACGTCCAGCCCAAGATAGCCAACGGTGATACCAGATATTTATTCGGCGTTCCACTTTTGCGATGAGCCAGTTCCAATCTTTGATTTGATAGTCGTTTGGTTTAAGATGGAACCCCAAGTATTTCAATCCCCCCTTAATGTTGTTTGGTACATAGTCAAATAAAGCAGAGGTGATGCCATGTTCCTGAATAGTGCAGCGGGTCATGATGATGGTTGATTTATTGCTGTTGGGGATCATACCTGTTGCTCTGCAAAAACTTTGAAGAATTTTCTCAAATTGAATAAAATCCTGTCCAGAGCCATCAAGAAATATCAACACATCATCAACAAATAAA
This sequence comes from Pinus albicaulis, assembly GCA_034641835.2. NCBI lineage: Eukaryota > Viridiplantae > Streptophyta > Pinopsida > Pinales > Pinaceae > Pinus > Pinus albicaulis. The sequence continues at coordinate 599,475,721 of CM076572.1, forward strand.
AGGTGAGTGAGGTAAATAATATCATTAATATGGAGTCCATGTAAATTCCCGTCTTCTTTGGACTTTTTGATAAGTACAGATAGCCCTTCCATGACAAGGACAAAAAGTAGGGGAGATAAAGGGAATCCCTGTCGCAGACCCCAGCCTGCATGAAAAAAGTCAGTTACGGAACCATTTAGGAGGATACTAAATGTAGCATGGCTAATACAACCCATAATCTAGTTGATGAAAGTGCGGGGAAAGCCAGTTTGAAGGAGGATAAGGTGTAGGTAGCTCCAATTAACCTGATCAAATGCCTTTGCGAGGTCAATCTTAAGGATGGTGGATTTGAGCTTTTTTGTTTTGATAGAGTGCAGGGCTTCTTGAGCCGTACCAATAGCTTCATGAATCTATCTATGGTGAAGGAAAGCAAATTCTTCTTTGGCAATGTGTTCGGATAATATAGGTTTGATGCGATTAGCAATGATTTTGGAAATAATTTTATAGATGCAATTACAAAGAGATATGGGTCTGTAATCCTGAAAGTTGTTAGGGTGATCAGTCTTTGGTATGAGGGCAATGAAGGTAGTATTGAAACCATCATAAATGCGTCCCCTAACCCGGTTTTCTTCAATAGCGAGTAGGAGATCACATCCAATAAGATCGAAAAAATGAATGAAGAATTCAATGGGCCAACCATCTGGTCCAGGGATTTTATCATTATTGAAGCATTTAAGTACACCCTCAATCTCACCCATGGTGACCAGATAGTTGAGATCCTCTGCTTGTTCCAGGTCCATGAATCTATTGAAAGATCTAGTTATCCTCATAATGTCAGGTAGATCATATTGGAGAGGGGCCCGATATAGATTGGAAAAGTGCTGAATACCCATATCAGCAAGTTGTGTATGAGTACGAGCCACAAGTCCATGATGATCAGAGAGTTCCCAAATTTTGTTGCCATTTTTCAGGCCATTTGCATGCTGTTGGAAGAATTTTGTGTTCTCATCACCTGCTTGGAGCCAGATAGCCCTGCTTTTGAGCCTCCAATAAGCTTCCTTTTGGCGAAGTAGTTTTGTTTTGGTAGTCTCGAGTGCTATGAGGTGTACCTTTGAGTCGCTAGATCTAAAACCCAGCAGATCCGGATCAGTGAGCCGAGCAATCTCCAGTTCAATTCTATTAAGTTCCGCACGCTCTAGCCTTCTTTTCTCCCGTACCCAATCAATAGTCAGGCCTTTAATCTATTAGTTAATTATAATTACATTATTAATTTCAATTAATAAAAACTAATTGAAAATAAAATTAAACTAATTAAAAATGATTTATTTATTAATTAAAATATTAAAATATTATATTAATATTATACTTTGAATTATTTTAAAATTATAATTAAATATTATAATTAAAATGTAGTATTCATTATAATATTATATAATATAATATATTTTAATTAAGAATTCAAAAGTTATATTAAATACATACCACGTGAGAGAGAGAAGGGAGGAGGAGAGGTCAGTGAATGGGAGTTATAAGGGATAAGGAATGTTAATGGAGGGTGAGTGAGGTGAGGGAGTGATGACGTGAGGGAGTGAGGTGGATGGTGGGTGAGGTAAGCATGAGGTAGGAGAGGTGAGGTGGAGGGATAAGGTGGAGGGCGAGGTGAGGATGACGTGAGGTGGAGGTACGGGAGTTATAAGGAGGATGAAAAAAACTTTATATTAAAAAAACTTAACTCATCGCATAAAACGAAACATCGCACATCACAATTCTTAAAGGATGAGCTTGAAGTGCTTTATGAAATGCGATATGCAATATTGCGATATCGCAATTTCGCAATCGTGTTTTTATTTCGGTATTTTTAAACAATGTTTTTTTTTAAAGGATTTTTAGAAGAGAAATGTGGTGTGAAGTGGGGTCCACATGGGATTAACCATCTTACATTTTGGACTTCAACTTTTTTGCAATTTTGGAGTTTTGGGTCTGGAAATTTGTTTTTAAAATAACAAGTTAGAGTATATTACCAATATCCCAAAACGTATTTTCCTCTATTGTTCAATTTAGCTGGGTCATTTTGTTGGACCGTTAGTGAAAAAATGGGAAAAAAGAGAGTAAAAATTAACTAAAAGTTAATATTTACATTGAAGTCCATTTTAACTAAGAAAATTGAAATATTGGTACATTTTATACATTTTTTAGCCCAAGCGAGAAAATGATCAAACTTCAAAAGAGTGTCATTTACAAACCGGTTGACCAAATGAAGTGAAACAAGTATCGTTAGAAATCTTGTGAAAAAATAGATTTAATAAAGCAATCAAAACAAAATTCCGAGGAAGATGAAAAAATGACAAAAATGCATGATAATTAACTTAAAGAAAATCCTAAAAAGTGTTTAGCCAAAAATTTTGTAGAAAAAGTCCCCTTTATTTGAAGTGTATAAGTAAAAAATAGGGGGGTTGTGTTTTACCACAACTTGTACTTCTTCTTCTTATTGTACAAAAAGAAATGCACCAAAGGATCAAGGAAACAATCTGAAAAGAACCAAAAAGGAAAGGAAGGAAAACCAACAGTCAACTGCTACAAGCTTTAGGAGATTCCCTAGTCAACTCTAGAAGGGTAGCAACTGTGGATGCTATCTTCCAACCCTCTCCCCACTTTCCTAAAATGAAATTCATCACATGGAATGTAAGGGGTCTTAATAGTAAATCAAAACACAGACTCTTGAAACATAAAATCCAACAAGAACATCTCGACATTCTTCTAATTCAAGAAACCAAATGCTTGGAAGTTTTCCTTCATCGATACATTAAGAAAATATGGAGAATTAGTGAGCATATTTCCCATGATTCCTAGGGTGCCTTGGGTAGTCTAGCCATTATATGGAACCCCTCCACCATCACTCACAAAAATCCCTTCTTAAATCCTCACAACCACCTTTCAACCTATTGGCTTTGTTATCCAATGTATGATATCCATCGTTTATGGCCCTAGTACTTCACCCATTAAGCATATATTTCTTCAAAATATCCAGAGAGTGTAACGAATCATTAGACATACTCTCTTGGTTATAGGAGGAGACTTCAACGTGATAACCAACCTCTAAGAAAAAAAGGGAGAGGAAAGCCAAATTTTCAACTATTTCATCAATAACTCCAACAAAGTAGATATTAACACTCAATGGAAAATACGTCTAGAATTAAAAAAGAGGAGGTAATTTTCAAATTGCATCCAGATTGGACTGATTCCTCATCTCAGAATCCTTTTTCACTTCCTCCACCAACTTTGAAACCAACATTCTTCCAAGTCATGGCTTAGATCATTGGCTAGTGCAGTTAAAAATGGATTGACCAAGTAACACTAATAAAAGGCCTTTCAAATTTGAAGCCTTCTAGCTCCGCCATCCTGAATTCCTCCGCAAGGTGAATTCATGGTGGGGGGAATAAAACATATTTTATGGCACAATCATGTTTCACTTTAAGCAAAGACATAATTTTCAAGAAAAAAATCAAATATTGGAATCTCTCCATCTTCAGACACATCCACAAAGATAAGATCCAATTAGAAAAATAAATTCTAAACATAAAACAAAGAATAATATCAAAAGTTAGAATAGATGAAGTAAATCAACAAGAAACCATCATCTCCCATAGTTTGGGAGAGAAACTAAAGCAAGAAGAAATCACCGGGAAACAAAATCAAGGGTACAATGGGTACAAGAAGGAGAGAAAAACACTTGCTTATTCCATAGATCAATGATTAATCATAGACAAAATAATCAGATTTTCTAACATTAAATATGCAACCAATCAAAAAATAGAGGATGACAAAGCTATCATTCAAGAATGCTCAACAATTTCCAATCCCTTCACATTGAATCCATCACAGCTTGAAGACAAGTAATCAAGAAAATCACCAAAAATATTCCTAAGCGTGTCACTAAGGATAAAAATGGCATGCTTCTCAAAGACATCACATTGAATGAAGTGAAAATTGCAGTCATGGATATGCCTAAAGGAAAATCCCCAGGCCCAGATGGCTTAACAATTGAATTCTATCAAGCCTATTGTCCTATCCTAAAGCATGATATATGGCATTTTGTGGAAGATTCTAGATGCTCCTCCTCCATCCTTTCTAGCCTTAATTCCACCTTCATTTCCCTAACTCCCAAATCCTTTGGAGCCAACACTCCCTTTGACTACCGCCCCTATCCCTTTGTAATTTTATCTACAAGTTCATCTCCAAATTTATTGCTAATAGACTTAACCGTGTCCTCCCCTTACTCATCTCCCCAAATACAACTAAATATGTAGAGGGAAGGAAAATAATGGAAAACACTATCGTTGCCCATGAACACCTGCATACCCTTAAGCAAACCAAAAACCTTGGCATGCTCATAAAATTAGACATGTCTAAAGATTTTGATAAGCTAAGCTTGAAGTACATCTTCCACATTCTTACAACTTTTGGACTTGAGGAGAGATGGATCCCCTGGATAATGGCCCTCATCATCAAACCTTTTTCTCCATCCTCATTAACATCTCTCCATCCACCCTTTTTACACCCACCAGAGGCATTAGAAAAGGAGATCCAATCTCCCCATATATATTCCTTCTCATGGATCAAGGCCTAGTTTGATCTCTCCCCGTTTCCCTTCAAGATGGACACCTGAAATATTTACCCCTTGGTACCACAAATCACTCCTCACACCAACATTTCATGGATGATACCCTCCTCACAGATATCCCAAATGTTAAGGAAGACACTGCATTCAAGCACATTATTACAACATTTTATGAAGCTTCGGGTATGTATATCAACCTCATCAAATCCCAAAATTTATTTTCAACACCCCTTTAGCCATTCAAACCCATATTTATAGAGTTCTTGGCTTCCAAAAAAGCTCCCTTTTGGCCAAATACTTTGGTGCCCCCTAACTACCAACCCCTTAAGGCAAAAAAATGGGAATTGTTTCTTCTAAAATTTGAATCTCGTGTATCAAGCTAGACATTTTTCCTTCTCAATCTAGCATGGCACTTCACCCTTCTAAAATAGGTACTTTTATCTCTACCTATATACCTTTTCATTGCCCCAAAAATCATCCTTAACAAAATAGGAACCATTCAGTGAAAAATCCTTTAGGGAGGAGCCAAAACGAAAAACAATTAGCTCCAATCCATTTATTAACCTTACTTGGAACTGGCCCCCAAGATTCCTCCTCTAGAATACCTGGAAGGAGTGAAACAAAATAAATTTTAAAGAAACCAACTCCCCCTCCTACGACCGTTGGCAAACCATCCTCACTAATTTAAGAAAAGCCATTCTTTCTCAATCCTCGATAGAAAAGGACTAGGAATTTAACCCTGCTAAATCTCGAATCCTCTCTCTACTTGGCTTATCACCCCATATTATCCAACATACTCCATTTCCCCCCCGCTTCCCCTCTATCCCATCTGACTAGTCTCCTCCCCCTCATGAATTCATCAAGATCAACTCCGACAGACCTTCCAAAGGAAATATTGGACTTGCCAGCTATGGAGGAGTTTTTTGTGACATGCAAGGGAAAATTCTACACATATTCACTAGGGTTATTGGACATACTACAAACAATGTGGCTGAAATATGGGAATTGGAACATGGGATCCTCATAACCAACCGCGAAAACTACGAAAAAATCATCTTTGAGCGAAATTCAAAGACAATCATCACCGTATTCAGCAAAATCCAGTGTGGATCTGATCCAAACAAAATTAACAAAAGTTGGAGATTAGAGGCCTAAGTCTCCCACACAATTTTTTTTTGGCTCAAATTCCAACCCCTCTCCTCTCCCATTATCACAGAGAAGGTAACAAATTGGCATACTAGCTTTCCAATTATGGCCTAAATCTAACAAATGCCTTATTAGACATGAGTTGGAAGCAATATATTTTGATTATGTCCACTTGTAGTGCCAAACACAAGCTACAAAAAATCTTACTCTTGTCATAGAAATAAGTTGATGAACATTCCAAGGAATTTGTTGTTAGATATCTATAATTTCCAAGCTAATATGTTGACAAATCTATGTTAAGTGCCACGAATCATGCTGACATACCTTTTTCAATGTCAGTAACAACTTTGTCAGACCACCATCAAAGGGAATTGACAAATACTACACCATCGAGGACTCCAACACAGGTCAAGGTTCCATAGAAGACAAAATCGAGAGTGCACCCCCCTGCTTTGGTTGATGTCATCAACCCCCCCGGTGAGTTGTCAATCCTCTTCAATGCATCATTGTCATTTAATGTACAATCTGGAACCTGGAGTTAGGTCCGCGAGTGCTGACCCCCCCTTCGTTAATGTCATAAGGGAGGGGGGGGGGGGTGGTTCACACTCAACTATAAATGTCACTTTTAGCAAAACAATCAATGTCGTTGACTTCAAACAAGAGCGTATGATCAAGCTTTGGGCTAGACCCCTCATCTCAAGAACCTACTCCTACCTACAGGTCGAAAATCGCCACAAACAATACAAATCAGGACACATGCAAGCCATAATCCTTTTTTTTTTTTTTTTCTTCGAATTAACAATAGCTCGCCAATGTATTACAACAATCAACATCATTATTGGTTTTCTAGTCTTTCAAATGCACTAGTAAAAATTAATTTCTACAATATCAAGATGATGTAGTTCAATCTCTTGTTTGGTTTTCCACTAGGAATATCAGAGACTTATGACTTTGGACCATGTAACCTTTAGCCCAATTCATGTAAATTGTGTCTAAAAAAAAAAACTCCAATGTTGATAAGCTGGATAATTTGGGATCAACTATTCCCAAAGTTGAATTAATTTTCCAAGGGGAGTCATCCAAAGCCTATATCTCCTAAAGCTTAACCAAATAATTCATAAAATGTTTGGACACATTTTTTTATTGGGACAAGGATGAGAGGGACGTCCACCCACATATCATTCACTACAAGGAAAATATCCTGTATCAGAGATTATAACGAAGGTTTTTATTATAAAATTGGCCAAAATTGTCAAAAAAACATTTCCTACAACATCCGTTTTCGGTAACGGAGGTTTTGGCGGAGCTTCTAACGGAATTTCAACACAAATAAAAAAAATGGGTGACTGGAGGTTGTTATGGATGTTTTTCTCATCAGTGCACTAATCACGTGTCAACGAAACAGTGTGTTTTACAATGAACGCACCGGTATTGTAAACCTACCAAGAACCGGGACAGAAAACAAATTTAGGACGCCCTAGGGCATTTAGCAATGTCCAAGTGCGTGTCAGCCGGACAATCACCCCGGGGCGGTCAAAGGTGCATGCATTGGGTCGTTAAGGTCTAAAATATCACTGGGAGCACTATAGGTGATACAACGTACCATGTTTTTCTAATTGGTATTGGTATTTGTGCGGTGCCCATAGGTTGTATCAACGCACCGATGCATAGTATTATACAAACGCACCGGTGCATATAATCACACAAATGCACCGAGCGTTCTAATTGGTGTTGGTATTTGTGTGGTGCCCATTGGTTGAAATGCACCGGTGCGCCGTATCATACAAATGCATCAGCGTTCATTTTGTATTTTTTAGAAACATCGACCTGTGACAATGAAATTATTGTTATTTTTAAAAATTCATTGTTCATCAAAAGTCAACACATATCTTATAACAATATTCATATCAATTAAATTTTTATTAGTGCATTTGAATGTGATGTTTGGACTAATTTGTTATATCATATAATAATTATTGTGATATTTTTTAAATTCATTATTCATCAAAAGTCGACACATATCTTATAACAGTATTCATATAAATTAAATTTTTATTAGTGCATTTGAATGTGATGTTTGGATTAATTTGTTATATCATATCATCATATTTCACATGTCTTCATTATAATATTTAATCAATGGTGTTACATTTCACAGTGACAATGGAGAATGCAATAGAATAAATTAAAACATATTTTATTATATATATATTTGAATAAGAAACTCTTTGTCATACAAAATGGGACAATTATTGGTATCCCTCTTTCTTTTGATTGGGACACTATGTCCATTACATTAAACAAAATATCTGATTTCAAAAAATACAAACCCTTGCTTTGATATCCAAACATATTGATCATCATTCTTCGCTTGAACTGTTGTCACTGCTTGAGCTACTTCCATGACTTGGGTTATTTTGAGGAATGTTTTGTCCACGGTGTTGATTGTTTTCTTATTCTTCACCTTCCATTTACAAACATAAAAATAAATTGTAATGAGTGTATATACATTGGTGAGAATAATGGAAATTGAAATATTAAATAATATACTTCAATGTAAATCGAAAAGAAATGATGTACCATAGCAAGAATTGACTCATGAACTATACACATTCTTTCAAAACCAAATTTCATGCCATATTTCAACATTTCATTTGTTGGTGCAGTTCCATACTTTGTTTCATGCAAGTTTTATACCCCATAACAAATCATATATTTAATATACACTATCACAGATGATCCAACACTGATCTGGGCTCAGGATGAGCTACCCTACGTTGTCTCTGCATTGTAACTATGTCAGCCTATGCAATCACTGCGTCACAACTCAAGGAACTGTGCTACCTTCTCCTTTAGATCTTCTGCCCATTGGAAACTCGAATCCCTGGCCCTCCGAACTCACACCCCAGCTTCTGGCACTGGATCTCGACTGTCTCTCAACAAAATATCAGACTCCCTCTGAAGCTTTGGGTTGCCTTTGCTTGGCACTCAATGTATTCTCTATATTGCACTCCCTGTATCTAGAAACCTTCCTCCTGTCTACTATCTCTGCCCCTCATTGCAACGAAATCACTGAATCGCTCTCTGGAAACTCAGTGCTTCTACTCTGAGAATTCGATCTCCTAGCAAAATCGATCTCTGCAAATCTCAGGTGTGTTCTCCAAGTGCCCATCGAGCTTCTTCTTATAATCTCTCATTGACATATCAACGACCAAATTTAGATCTTAATCGATGGCTCATATTAACTTGGACTTGATCCATGCCTTTATCTAGAAGATTCACACCTGACTTAATTAATACCCTTTAATTAATCATATTTCCTAAGCTTAGAATTACGAAATATTAAAAATTGATTAATTATTTTAATTAAGTCACTCTCGTGTGGAATTTTCCCAAACGATTTCTGGGTCTTGGAGAATGCATGTGTCTTAGCCTCTCTTCAAAATCTCGAGTCTAGAGCACATTCGATGCTACAAAAATCAACACTCCATCTTAGCGAGGAAAGTGCTCTAGTATTGTTTCCCTCCTGATAGCAATACTATGACTATGTATCATCTCCTGCTACGTTGTTGATGTCTGACCTCACTGCCCACCAACTACTACGCAACTTTTATTTTGTGTTGCATTTGTGCTGCTGCTGACCCTGCATACTACTGCCAACTACTGCAACATCTGCAATTGTCTCTGATCTACTGTTGTTGCAACTGAGAGATGTCCATCATTCTTAACCAATTGTGTTCAGTCTGATGCATCTATCACCTGACTCCTGGCTGTTGCTAGTCTCTACATTGTCACTAAAGCCTCTGTGCTATTGCTAACTATGCAGTGTGCCCACTGCACTATTGTCAACTTTTCTCTGCGCTGCTCAGTCCTGACTGCTACTAGCTATTGCATCTGTCACTCTGGCACCTGACTGCACCAACTATCACTGTTCCATCTTGATATTGCTGTTGTGGGATCTCGTAGCAAGGAATTGATCCAAGAGGTGGACTCCTCAAGGATCTTGCCCATCTTGTAGCTCTCTGGGGCTAAAAAACCAAATCACCCCATCTCAGCCTTGGAGGTATGTCGGTGATCATGGCAAACACTTCCTCCAATCTGGAAGACAACCTATCGATCTTTGCAGATGCATCCTGCTAATCCTGCCTCTCCTGTTTGTCCCTCTTTCTAAGCGAACACTGTGTGGCGTAGTGACCAAGTTAACCACATCTAAAGCACTTGATCTTTGAAATGTCCTTCTTTATTCTGCACTGCTCCTGCTGCCCTTTGATGCGAGGGTTGCATTCTCCTCTTCCTTCACCTCTTCCTTTGTCCCACCGTTGTTGTTGCCTTCTATGGTGCTCTTCACCAAGTCTCGTCTCAGCTCCTCCTGCTGCAGATCTGCCCACATCCTATCCCACTTTGGCAATGTTTCTCTTCCCAAAATACTTTGGACAAACACTTTCCATTCTTCTCAGACTAAATTTAGAGCTATCTGCACCATCTTAGTAGCCTAAGGTGTTGACCCTACAACTGCCAACTCATTTCAGACATGTGTCCACGGAAAAGTGACCCCCACATGTTTTAAAACTAGTTTTTTTCCTTGTTTTTCACTCATTCAGTCAATATTTTGAGCTATGGGAACCTATGGAGTGCAGCTAAGGGAGAGTAACCAATGCTAGAGGAGATCCAAGGGCTAGTAAGTGGATTTTCCATCCATATTTTTTTTTTTTTTTTTTGCTACAAAAGTCTGTATTTTTTTTTCTTTTCTTTTATTTTCATAGTGGTTCACGTTCCTATGTGCCCGCACACATGTACTAGCTACATCCACGGTCTTAATATATCGCAGTAAATCCTCCCAAAGGGATCTACTGTTGGCTTAACACTGAGGCCTAACCCCGCAGGTGTCTAGGAGATTTGATCCTGTGACCTCTCAATATGGGAGTACTTCCAAGCGAGGACTCAACCAATTGAGCTAACCCTTGGGGCTTTCACAACAGTCTGTCTTACCTACAATAGTTTGATTTTTTTACAACAGTCTATTTTTTCTTCATATAATAGAAATAATGGCTCAATCAAGGGCAGTTGGAAAAGGGAAAAAGAAGGGGAATAATTTCCGCACCAATAATGTCCCTGCTCCTTCAATTTAATCAGGGTCTGCAACTTTTCCATCTGTTGGAAATGGAGCTGCAACAACAGCTTCAAATGTTGAACAAAACGTTTTTTAGCAACATAGCAGGCTCAAGAATATAAGTATCCATCGTAAAATTATGTTACAAGACATCAAAGGCCAAGGAACAAGTTAAAGGGAGGAGGCAATGTTATTTTGACATGAAGTCTTTGCCACAATCAATTCAAGAGCACCTACTACAGAGTTAAAGGGAAGTTATTGGGCACATCTTGTGGATTTGGAGCATGTCCAAAAGTGAATGCATCCAAACAAAAGGAACTAGAAAATAGGCCCATGTTGGCATAACAATGGTAGCAACAACATATAAGAAAACCAAGAATGAGGATCCTCTTCCATTCTTGAGGAAAACCGATTATCTATTCAAAAGTGCCAGTGGAAGGGCAGCTCTATTACCCACCACTAGTGAGTGACCCCATAGGAGAATTTTTATTCTAGATTTGTCTTCAGCCGGTAGTGGGCAACCAACAACCCTTAACAGCCACAAGTGTAGCCGATATATTGTGATAGTTGTTCTCCGCTCCCTGAGCCAATCATATGTCCCCTCGCCCATCTGTTGTGAGCGTATGCTTGAAGATGAGCCATCCAATCCTAAACGTAAGTTTTTTATTATGCAATCGTGTGCATATGCTTGTTTCTCCTTGGGCACATTGGGTAGTTGATTTTTGTAGCATCGGATGTGCTCTAGCCTTGAGATTTTTTAAAGAGGCTAAGGCACATGCATTCCACAATACCTAGAAAGAATTTTGGGAAATTCCACCTAGAGAGGATTTAATTAAAATAATTAATCATTTTTAATGTATTCCTAAGTCTAAACTTATGAAATGTGATTAATTAAAGTGTATTAATTAGATCGGGTGAAAATCTTCTAGATAAAGACACATATCAACTCCTAGTTAATCTTAGCCTTTGATTATGTTTTAATCTTGGTCGTTGATATGTCAACAAGAGATTATAAGAAGGAGCTTGGTGGGCATTTCTCAAGAGAGTAGCATAGCAGTTGTTGGAGGAAGATCAAAGTGATTTCTTATAGTGAGGGGCAGAGATAGTTTGTTAGAGAAAGTATTCCTGATCCAGTGAATACATTACATAGGAGGCAGAGATAGGTGCATAAGAAGCAGCACAGAGCCACGTTGGGCAGCGTAGAGCCACGCAGAGGCAACACATACCTTCAGAGGGAGTCTAAAGATTTGCTAAGGAGTAGTTGTGTTAAATTTAGATAACCATGGTGTTCTATGCTAGATCCAATTTTACTTAAATATTTCTTAGGCCCGATACAAAATAGCAATCACATAGACATGAAAGTAAAATGTTGATAGAACACAATAATAGATCAATGGAGGACAAGCCAATAATATAAATCAGATTGAAAATTCCTTTTGTCTAGCAAAGATATGAGATATTGTGCGTTACAAAAGTCAACAGGATCCTTCAGCCAACAAATTCTTTCTCGGTCAGCCAATATTCCAATTGTCACACCCACAGCCCTCAAAGACAGCTCATCACAAGTCAACGTTGGTCAACCTAAAGTCAATGCAGGACAACAACAGAAAGTCAACGATGCAGATTAAGGCTTCGATCAAACAGCTCTTTTTTCCTTGATTTTACTGCCTAGCAGTATGTCCTCTCAAAATCATAATTTTGGCAGAGATTTGAGGTCAAACGATCAAGGGTTGACCAAAATCAACGTTGGTCAAAGCTGTAGCATCAAGCCCTAAATAGATCCACAGAAAACAGCTCCGCACGTGTGAAGGGAAGAGGCCTCCAAAGGCTAACAAACAGATCAGATCACAATGAGAGATGTGTGTTGAGTTGATGACGATAATGACCTCCAAGTCTCTCTATAAATTTATGTAGATGTTCTATGCTTGATGCAACTTTAATTTCACTATAGAAATCACATAAACAATCAAGTAAAATGCTGATAGAACATACCAGTAGATCAACAGAAGAAAAACCAGAAACAGATAAATGTGTTGGTGCGTTACGTTGGTCAATAGGATGCTTCAACCAGCCAAGTCTCAATTGGTCAGCTAACCAACAATGTCACACAACCCTGAGATCAACCAAACAGTCAACTCAAAAGTCAACGCAGAACAACAACAAGTAAAAGTCAACGCATCACGGTCTACCGTCAACCTTTGACATCGATTCTTGTGCCAAAATGTACAGACTGCAGAAATAGAAGTCTATGCCAACATTCAGCTCCTTTTGACCATGCGTTGACCAAAGTCAACGTTGGTAAAACCAGCAGTGGAAACCCTAGCTGCAACATAAACTATCTTCGTCCTTCTCCCATGTGTGAACCGCAAATTTGCCTCTAAGTAGCTTGAACCAATCAGAAGTGGAGAGAGAAATATGTATGATGAGGAGATGAGAGAAATGTCCTCCAACGTTGACTTTATTTATATCCATCACTGAGGGTGTGTGACACATTTTCTGGGGTACAAAACCTTAAAGCCGACCTGCACATATTTGAACATATTAGAAAATAAATTCAAAATAAATGTTTTGCTCATCGGATCAAGATAATCTTTAGATCGATATTGCACCTCTCCGAAAGAGGAATCTAATAAAAATATTGGTATCTTCATCTGAGCATCACAACATGGAGTTTGGACCTAGTTGTCCAATTTAACACTCCCTCTCAACTAGGGAGAAATCCATCCACCTGTGCAACTCAACATCATGCGTCATCCAACTATAGCTTGCTTTGCTGGCTCTTTATTTTAGAATAGAAGTGGGTCAGTCACAAAGACATCATTCCTGGCTGACAGATTCAGCCCAGAGGTCCGCAACCTCTATAGGACTCATAAAGAGTCTCATACCAAACCAAAGTTGGTTTATCTGACCCAAAGTCAGTAGGAGGGCCGAAACCTCACTAGACTTGATCCCATATCAAGTGGTTGGACCGTGCCATCCTAGATAGAGAGTACGGAAATCTTTGATGCGTCCATCAGTCTTTGCTACTAGTCTCTATATTTTCCCACCTCATTGTCCAAATGAGAGATACTTCCCATGAGCCCTAAAATCAATGGGTAGGATGTGTACGGGGCACAAATAATGAGAGGTGAACCAACTCAATAATCACAACGGTGGGGCCCAAGCACACCAACAAGGTTCAGCAAGCCTAGCCCTGTGGTTGCTTATAGCTCCGAGAAGCTATCCCCAAAGCCCCCCAGAGCTCCCAGAGCTCATCGTCCAACATGACCCATATCATAGGGTTGTTCCACGATACCAAGACTCTCACGAAAGGTTAGGAACTTGACCTTCCCCAGGGGCTTTGTGAGAATATCCGTGACCTGCTCATCAGTTCCTATATGATCGAGCCTTACAATGCCTCACTGTACCATATCTTGGATAAAGTGGTACTCGATATCAACATGCTTGGATCGATCGTGGAACATGATTCTCGGACAAGAGAATCCCACTCTGATTATCACAGAGTATCACTGTGGTATCTAGCACATGCCCAAACAGCTCATTGAAGAGCCTTCGCAACCAAACTGCTTCAAAACATACCGTAGTCGCTGCAATGTATTCGGCCTCCGTGGTGCTCAAAGCCACCGACTTCTGCTTCCTTCTCATCCATGATATCGAAGCAGATCCAAGTGTGAAGTAGCATCCCGATGTGCTTTTACGATCCACCACACTGCCAGCCCAATCTACATCAGTATATCCATGGAGTGTCATGCTCCCGACAGTGTTTCTCAGCCCATGGTTTATCGTGTCCCGAAGATATCTCAGAATATTCTTGTCACCAACCCAGTGAAAGTGATGAGGCTCAACCATCTGTTGACTCAAAGTGTTCACTGAAAAACATATATCTGGACGGGTGTTCACTAAGAACATCAGGGCCCCTACGAGTTGGCGATACTCATTAGGATTTGCTAACATGGGCCCAAAAATGCTGATACTCAACTTCTTGAAGTTGAGCTCCATCAGTGTCGACATAGACTTGCAGTCCACCATACTAAATCTTTCCAGAAGCTTCAAAATGTACTTTCCTTGAGAAAGGAAAATCTCGCCAGGTCTCTGCCAGACCTCTAGGCCTAGGAAGTAGTGCATCAGTCCTAGGTCCTTCATCTCGAACTCAGCAGCAAGATACCTCTTGCATTGATGAATGAGAGGGTCATCACCTATCAGGAAGAGGTCATCCACATACAACACCAGAATGAGAGCCTTCTCTCTATCGAAATTGAAGTAAAGGTTCAGATCAACATTACTGCGAGTGAAGCCTAGCTTCATCAAGTAGCTATCTATCCTCTCATACCAAGCTCTGGGTTCTTGCTTCAGCCCATAGAGGGCTTTCTTCAACCTGCAGAAATGGGTGTCCTAACGCTGGACTTCGAACCCCAGAGGTTGCTATACATACACCTCTTACTTTATCACACCATGCAAAAATGTGGTATGTACATCCATCTGATGAAGAATCCATCCTTGCATAGCAGCAAGGGCTATGATAGATCGAATGGTGGTATATCGTGCCACAGGTACACATATGTCATCATAGTCTATGCCTTCCTTTTGAAAGAAGCCACGGGAAATGAATCTTCCTTGAACAATTTAGCGCTTTCATCAGATCCATGCTTGATCTTGTAGAGCCACTTCGAGGTGACAACTGTTTTGTCCTCCGGTCTTGGAACCACATCCTAGACATCATTCTTCATTATGGACTCATACTCTTCGTGCATAGCATACTTCTAGACTTGATGCCTTACAACTTCCTAAAAAGATCGATGCTCATATTGTACAATAGTACTCATGGCTGCTAGATACCCTTGGTATCTACTCAGCTTCTTGCTTTCACGGAATGTCCCCCTTGGGGCCATATGTCCCTCTGCATCCTCGAGAGTGTCCGTGAGCCATGATGGTCTCTTCCCTAGTGAAGGAGGTGGATCAATTGGATCCATCGGTCCTTCGACATTCAACATCATCTCATTCTTTGGTTCTTCTTGATTTGCAGGCCTTTCCTCATGATCTTCCTCAGATCTCAGAATATTGACTACTTTCTTCAGGGAAGCATCTTCGTCAAAAGTGACATCGTGGCATATCTCCACTTCCCTTTGACCAGGCACATAGAATCTATAGGACTTCGAAGTTTTGCTGTAGCCCACAAACATTCCTTTCTTTCCAAAAGCATCCAGCTTGCTCCTTTTCTCTTTCGGCACATTAAAATAAACAGGACATCCAAAAACTCTAAAATGTGAGATGTCAGGTTTCTTACCAATGAAAACCTCTTTGGGAGTTTTGGAGTCCACAGCAGAATGCGGGCATCGGTTTTGTATGTACACAGTAGTGTTCGCAGCTTCTCCCCATAGAAACTTCAGTAGACCCTGGTCACATAGCATGGCACAAGCAACTTCCACAATGGTCCCGTTCTTTCGTTCAACAATGCCATTATGCTCATGAGTATAGACAGTTGTGGTCTCCCACTTGATGCCAACTTCTCTGCAAAAGTCCTTGAACTCGTTTTTCTCATATTCAATGCTATTATTGGTCCTCAAAGTCTTGATCTTCTTCCCTGTCATATTTTCCACCAAGGCTTTGAAGGTACGAAACCACATGAAAGCCTCATCCTTCTTCTTCAAGAAGTATATCCAAGTTTTGCAGGAGAATTCATCTATGAACATCATATAATAATAACATCCTCCCAAGGATGTCATAGGCAGCATACCAGATAGATCAAAATGGCTCAATTGCAAGATATCAGATGTATTTGTGACACTTGAAGGGAAAGGTCCCCTTGTATGCTTTCCTTCAGCACAACCCTTACATACACCTTCTGATTATTTGAAAACTCAGGCATCCTTGTCACCACCTTCCTTACTTCAGGAAGGGCATTGTAGTGAAGGTGTCCAAACCTCTGGTGCCATAGTTCAGTTTTTCGGATAGTATCACATATCATCGCTCCCAGTAGACTTCCTCCAACCTGGTAGAGTGTATCAACTCTAAACCCAATCGTGATAGCTTCCTTGAAGCTCTTCTTCCACATGCACACATTTTCATCAATGAATTCCACATTGAAACCTTTGTCTTCCATGGCCGATATAGACACAAGGTTCTTCTTCAAATTTGGTACATATAGTACATCCTGTAAGCAGAGGACTTGTCCTTGAGACAAGAAGAGGGTCACATTCCCTGTCCCTTTCACGGGATATGTGGCATTATCTACAAGGATAATTTTCAGATTGGTATCCTTCTCATTGATATCAGAGAGTGCTTCCTTGAACCCAGTGATATGCCTTGAGGCACCACTATCTATCAGCCAGACATCCATAGTGTCGGGTGGAGATGCAGCAGAGAGGGCAGATACAAGAATGTGTTTATTTATTTTATCAACAACATTGATTCTTCATACCTGGAGTTTATTGACCTTTTTAAAGGTTGACTATTTCCGTCAGAGGGAGCCTTCCTCTTTCCCTTGAACCTGTTGTTCCTTTGATTTCCATTCCTCCGGTTATTGTTGTTGTCTTCACCACTAGGAGAATCCTTCTTGAAAGGACACTCTCTAGCATAGTGACCTGGCCTATGACAAGTGTAACACTTTCCCTTCTTTCCTTGGGCCCTTGCTCTTCTTTTGTTATTTGGACCACCAAAGTTCTTCTTTCTAGAATGAGCAGCATAGGCAGCATTTCCTTCATTTTCGTACTCCCTCATTCTTGTCTCTTCTTGAACGCATCTCAATATTACTTCGTCAAAGTCAGGTATCACATTGTTATTGAGAATGGTAGTGTTGAACACATGCCATTCGGATGGGATCCCTCCAAGTGCAGTGAGTACCATCTCTCGATCAAATATTGTCTCCCCAATAGCCAACAGATTGTTCCTGATCTCGGTCAGCTTCAGAAAATATGATTGAACAGACTCATCCCTGCCTTTCTTCAGATTCTTCAACTGATTCTTGAAGAATAATACTTGATTTGCATTGTTGGCCTTGAACATGTGGACCAACTTATCATACATATCTTTGGATGTGCCTAGCTCAGAGATGCAGGCCACCATACTCTTATGAATTGATTCCCTGATCATCAGCTTTGCTTTGATCTCCCCCTTCTTTTACTTTGTTTTGGCAGCAGTAGTAGCAGTGGATGGAAGTTCTTGGATTTTACCCTGCACATAGTCCATGACATCTTGGTCTTCCAATTTAAGATCCAATATCATCTTCCAAGCATGGAAGTCATCCTTCCCAATCAATTTGTCATCCTCCTTGAAGCCATAGTTTGTGGAATCCATTTTCTTCTTCGGTGATTGCTACAAATTAGGGCTTGTCTTCACCTTAGCTCTGATACCATGTAAATTTATGTATATGTTCTATGCTTGATGCAACTTTAATTTTCACTACAACAATCACGTAAACAATCAAGTAAAATGCTGATAGAACATACCAGTAGATCAACAGAAGACAAACAAAAAACATATAAATGTGTTGGTGTGTTACAACGGTCAACAGGATGCTCCAATAAGAAAAGTCTCACTTGGTCAGCTAACCAGAAATGTCACACAACCCTCAGATCAGCGAAATAGTCAACTTTAAAGTCAACGATGCCCAAAAAAGTCAATGCAGAACAACAACAAGTAAAAGTCAACAGAACACGGTCTCTGATCAATCTTTGACCTCAGTTATTGTGCCAAAATGTACAGACCGCAAAAATCGAAGTCTATGCCAAAATTCAGCTCCTTTTGACCATGTGTTGAACAAAGTAAACGCTAGTCAAACCTGTGGTGGAAACTCTAGTTGCTGCAAAAACTGTCTTTGTCCTTCTCCCACGTGTGAACTGCAGATTTGCCTCCAAGTAGCTCGAACCAATCAGAAGTGGAGAGAGAAATACGTGTGATGAGGAGATGAGAGAAATGTCCTCCAACGTTGTCTTTATTTATATCCATCACTAAGGGTGTGTGACACATTTGTTGGGGTAAAAAACCTTAAAGCTGACCTGCACATATTTGAATATATTAGAAAATAAATTCAAAATTTCTGCTCATCAGATCAAGATGATATTTAGATCGATCTTGCACCTCTCCGAAAGAGGAATCCAATAAAAATATTGGTACCTTCATTTGAGCATAACAACATGGAGTTTGGACCTAGTTGTCCAATTTAACACTCTCCAATTTATATCCATCAGTGAGGGTGTGTGAAACATCTATTAGGCATGTGAGTCTACATTACAAATCTAACCAACCTTGCACATGTGTGGAAAATAAATTCAAAATATATGTTCTGCTCATCCAAACAAGATGACCTTTAGATCAATCTTGCACCTCTTCGTAAGAGGAATCCAACAAAAATATGACAATAGTCATGGAGTTTGGACCTAGTTACCCAAAATTAACACTCCCTCTCAACTAGGGAGAACTCCATCTGTCCACAAGTGCCATCCATCAGTGGAGGGGGTGGTGCGGCATGTTCTTATAAACGCACCGCGAAAACAGGGGACCACCATACGATGCTCTTTTTCAACAAGGAGACCCGGTGCATTATATGTTAATCGGTGCACCGATTAACACAGACATTAAAAAAATTGTTTTTGTCAAATAGTACGTGCGGAGTGTGCTATAATGAAATAACGCATCGATGCACTATTTTACATATGGCGCATGGATTAAAAAATTCTGTTTTAAGATTGCTTTTATCAAATAGTAAGTGTGTGGTGCGCTGTGATAAAATAGCGCACCAGTGCTCTATTTTACACAGGGCACACCAATTAAAAAATTCTGTTTTTTTTTTTTAAATTCACGCAAGGGCCGACATGGATTGAGATTTGACTCTGTAAGTCATCTCGTGGGTTAGATGTCATAGGCCTATATATGTAACAATATAAACCCTATAAATCTAAAATTAAAAGCCCTAATTTTGAAGTCAGAGAAACATGAATAAGCAAGGGCAAAAACAAAAAGAATCAAGGGTTCAACGTAAGATTTTTTTTTTGTTTGTTTGTTTTGAATATGAGCAGTAAAATTTAAATTTTTTACTTACCATGTATTAAATCAAATAGAAAATGTAAAAAAAATGATTATTACAGTAAAATTTAATCACCAGAGATGGTTTGATATTCTATTCTACAGGGTTTGAATCACCAAAGGTTTAAAATTCTGATTGTCTGAATAGTTTTGTTCGAAAGTATTTCACTTCTCCACTGTGCGCTCGTGCTCTCTTGGTCCAGGTATCTCTCTCGTGCAAATCTCTCCCTGAAATTTTTTGAAAAAATAATGAAATAATGAAAATTTTTTACTATTTAAAGATTTGTTTTATGAAATTAGATTTTCGTAATTAATTTTCCGCCATTTTTCAATTTACCGCTTTTTTTTTCACTTAAAAAAAATAAAGTTGCACTTTTTTATTTGCGGCTATTCGACACCGGTGCGTCGATTACTAACACAACACCGGTGCGCCGTAACTAAAACACACCGGTGCGATTAACTGCATTAGCACTGATAACAATAAGTCCATTTTTAAGGCACCGAAATTACTTTTAGGTGTGTACACCAAAATTTATTGTTGATTTTGTTCAAATGCAGGGAGAAAATATCATAATTATATTGAATGGAATTTTTTTCAAAATCCAACTCATTCCATAATATTTCTCAAAGTCCATCGTGGAGTTCTCCCTATCCATCTCGAGACGTAATATTTCCTTCAGATTTTATTATATTTTAATTATCTAATTGAATTTATGTATTTTTATCCATGTTAATCAACTTAATAAAATAAATGTATAAAAATTTGCAGGTTCATGGAGATTCATAATCGAATTCAGATGCACAGAATATTCAAATAACTCCAAAACGTCTGAAGCTCTTATCAGGAGCAGCATAATGCAACGCGCATTTGGTAGATGAAAATGGATAGCCGCTTCACCCTGCCAATTGTAACATTGCAACTTCTAGCCACAATCCTGGGACAATGAAGGTAATAATAATTGTTTGGTATATTAATGTAATTATTTCAACGTCAATCAAATTAATCATGCATTGTCGACGTGATTACTTATTGATATCATATATTTTTTACTAATCATGTTCAAATATATTTTTTGAAATTATCGGGATTCTAGTAATGATGAGTGACCTACCTACCATCTTCCGTTGCACCCCACGACAATGTCAAATCGAGAGAAAGTTGAATTAAGAGAAAAAATCAGAGAGGAACAATACCAAGAATGGTTGAATCAACCACCTATTCAATTCCCACTACGTCCAGATTCACCAATTAGGAATGACTACAACAATAGTAGTTCTTCACAAGCTGGAAATGGAGGCAATCAAATAGAGGTTGGTATGGATGATTACTTAAGGGATACAACTTCCATAGAGACAATGTTGTTAGATTAATTATAGAAAGATGATCGCTAGGGGATGATACTCATAATGCCGGTACCTTTTTCGAAAGCCTTAAATTTGCTTCCACCACCCCTCTCTTTGTACCTGACAGTCTGTCAAAGTCTACCCAGTTTGGGACAAGGATGTTACTGTACAACTTGAAAGCAAAGTTTGTCTTGTTGAATGCATCTTTCTCGGAAATTTTGAGGTAAGTTACCATAAAGTCGTCCCTTTTATTTTGACAAATATAATCACATAATGAACATTACAAATGGTAAATTTTATGAACATGAATAATTATATCGACATTAATGTACATTTAATATTGTCCGTGATCACCAAATAAGGGTTATTCAAAGATAAGGTTCTTCCAAGTGATAATGTCTTGCCTAGTAGTTGCGAAGAGGGAAAGAAATTGTTGAAAATGTTGGCTGTTGAGTACATATCATATCATGCATGTCAAAATGATTGTATTCTATATAGAGGAGAATATGCAGAAAAAGAGATATGTCCGAAATGTGGGCATGATAGGTATGATAAATAAAAAAAGAAGGGTAAATCACGTGGTCCTCCTTTTAAGATATTGAGGCACACGCCTATAATCCCAAGGATTCAAAGGCTCTTTTGTGGCAAATAATTAGCTATGTTGCAGGGATGGCACGCCTCACATAGAAGTGAGTTGGGAGTTATGCGGATCTCAACATAATCAATAGTTGTGAAGCATATAGAGGATACATGGCTCGAGAAATTCAAGGATGAAGTACGCAGTCTACGACTCAGCATAGCCATGGATTGTGTCAACCCATATTCCCTCCAGCACACCAACTATTTTGTTTGGCCTATAGTAGTGATAAATAACAATACCCCCCATGGTTTTCCATGAGGAATGAACATCTTATGTTGTCTCTCATAGTCCCTAGTAGAAGACAAGTGAATAATATGGATGTCTACTTACAACCACTGGTAGATGAATTGAAGGAATTACGGGATGGGATAAATGTATACGATGTATCAAGACCCATAGTAGCAGAGAGGATTTTTACGTTGTATGCCATATGTTCTTACACGACACATGATTATCCAGGTTTAGTAGTTTTCTCTGGTAAATTACATGTTTACTGATTTGTTTATATACGTAACAATATTCTTTCGCATATTAGTAATTTAATTCTTTGTAATTGTTATGATCTTCATGATATGATTTAAAGTGCCATGCATATATATTGTATACAATAATCTCACAGGTCTTGTAACAAAAGGGTATTTTGGATGTAAATGTTATGGACCTTCTATGAAAGCTAGATGGTCCAACGACCTACGAAAGCCAGTGTATGACTGCTCCAGGGTATTCCTCCCAAAAGAACACCCTTACAGAAGAGCAGCATACGCTTTCAATGGTAAATGAGAGAGAACCCAAAGGCCTCCAATAACAACACTGGTTGAATGGCTTAGAGCATATGAGAGAGAGCAGGAGAAGGATTTCATAAAAATGCTCGATTCAAATGGGGAGCCTATGTTAGATGATCCAGAATTCTTTGACACCTATGTTGAGAAATTTCCCATTGGGATGAAAAGGAAACCTATATTTTATAACCTCCCATATAATTGGGAGCATCTTTAGATTACCCACTTATTATATTCCATGCATATATTTAAAAATGTTTCATCTTATTTATGGAGGCACATATCATCGAAACAAAGTGACACATTGGCTGTTAGGAAAGATATTATTACTTCAAAAACTAAAAAGAAACATTGGCCAAGACGATCAGAAAGTACAGGATTAGAGGCAGGCACTGGTCCCTCTAATTCATGGTATTTCAAAGAAGGTGATGTCCCATGGATTTTAAAAAAATATGATCTTTCTTTGGAAAATGAAGTTATAATGGGTGTGAGGGTGCCATCTTCATACGGGTCTTCACTATGGCGCTGCTTCACCGTGGATGACCATTTTTCAGGGTTGAAATCACATGACCATTTCAATCTTCTAGGAGTACGTATAATGTCAAAAGCATGATTTTATTATTTTTTATATTAATAATTTTTATCCCATGCAAGGATCATAAAACATAATTAATTTTGTATATTATTGCACTTGTTTATTACTTTGCAGTGTTATTATCCTTTGTTCGTGTGTGGGTGTGTGAAACATGAATTCTCCCAAGACCTGGGACGTGCCATATCTAAATTATTTGCATTTGTACGTTGGATCACGTCAAAGGAGATTCATGTGGCTAGCATTCCATGATGGTGTCAAGAGATAGTTGAGATTGTTTGTATGTTTGAGAAGGAACTGCCGACAAGTTTCATGGACTTGCAGGTTCATAATTTAATCCACCTAGTAGATGAGGTTGAATTAGTTGGGGTGGTTTATTGTTGTTGCATGTTCTTCTTAGAGAGGTACATGAAGAAATTGAAAGGTTTTGTTCGACAAAGGGCAAAACACGAGGGGTCTATGGTAGAGGGGTACATATCATATGAGTCTTTCGATTATGCTAGTGAGTACATCAAGCCGATCGACAGCAGACCAGGTGCGGTGATTTGGGACGATGCAAGGGATGAAGACAAAAGAGAAGGGGAGCTGCTCCAAACGAATGGAAAAAGGCGCTTAATAAAGAGTAAGCGACTTATAATTTTTCAAATTTACACAAAGTAAATATTCATGTTGAACTTCGATATAATGTATATTTTGATCTCATATGTACTATATGTTGGTTTGATTTCATCAGCGAATGTAGAAATTGAGGCAATCAATAAATTCGTTCTTTACAATTCCGGAGCGACACAACCGTGGGTCACATTGTACGAACAAAAGAGGATGAAATGGGGTAGTGACAGGAAATAATTGAGATGGTTGAATGGTAGAAGTGTGCCTTAACCCGATCATTTAAAGAAAATATGCCAAAAATATGCCCCAACAGTTGGGTTGCTGACTAAGTCAGAGAGAAATACGGTGCAACCGGTTGTTACCCGCGTGGTGAAGAGGATGGACTAAACGTAGGGATTGGTTGCACCCACTCGGTAATAATTTATTTATGTACATTTTAAACTTAATAATGCACCTTTGAAATGTAATTACATTTATATTTCATATTTTAATTGTTGGGTTATTATAAGACACATGACTCTATGATTTTTTAACTTTTTTTATAGGTGCATTTGTTCCGATTTATGTGGGCATGTAGACACCATTTTCACACAGAAAATTCAGATGATGGACACATGACAGAAAACTGTGGAGTGGAAGTCGAGTTCGATCAATCTAGTCGATCTAGTCACCGTGATAAAAAATATACAAGAGATTATTGAAGTGGATTTCTCTTCTTTCCAATGTGTTATTTTTAGGTGCAAGTGGTGGGACACCTTTGATCAGAATAATATAAAGGAAGATTGCGATAGTAGGCTAATATGTATGAACTCTAGAAAGATGTGGGATGAAGCTAAGGAGCCCTATGTTTTCCCTAAACACTGAAACCATGTGTTTTTTTACCCATATGTGTTGGATAGGGATTGGTGGTTCGTATTGAGACATGACCCTAGATCAAAACATATTTTTGAGAACAATAGTATTATCATGCCAAGCGAGTTGAGAGATAATAAGGGTGATCATGAGAACTGAGAGTGAAATGGTACATGTGTTATTTCATCATTTATACTTTTTAAGATGGGTTTTATAAAGAATATGACTTAATTACCTTATAACTAAGACTCTCTTTTTTTCGAAACATTATAATATGTATTTTGAATTAATTGGTAATTTGCATTGTGTTAATGTTAAAATCATTTCACTTGATAATTTGTAATTATGTTGATCTCGAAAACAATGACGTACTATATAAAGTTCTTTATTTTTTGGTATGTAAGATCATAATAAAATATTGATAATTCTAAAGTACATAAATTTATTTGCATTATTTTCTAAACTTTATTATGTTACAAAAATTCATATTATTCTAGATTTATTTTTTTACAATTATTTATATTCATACAAATTTACAATTTTAGAATTATGGTAATTTAACAATAATTACGGTATACATTTTACGTTCAAAATTGACAATTAATTTACAATTTTAGAAATTTACAAATTTAAACATTTTAATAAAATTGAATGATGACAATACATACAATTACAATTTCACAATTTCATAATACAATTACAATTTTAGAAATTTACATACAATTACAATTAAAATTACAATTACAATCATTTCAAATTAATACAATTAAAATTTTACAAATATTTTACATACAATTAGAATTAGAATTAAAATTCAAATTACAATTACACTTTTATAATTACACATACAATTACAATTAAAATTACAATTACCATTTTAGAATTTTACATACAATTACAATTACAATTACAATTTTACAATTTTACATATATACAATTACAATTAAAATTACAATTACAATCATTTCACATTACTACAGTTAAAATTTTACAAAAAATACTTTTTCCTGCGCTGCGTGACCTAGCTCCCTAGAGCTTCTGCACTGCGCTAGCACTGCGCACGTCTGCTACAGAGCAGCTGCGGCCTTCCTGGCAGCCATGTCCAGCGATGGGGGTTCGGAACCCCCCCCTCTCCCTCCTGAAGTCCTCGAATTCCAAAAAATGGTGGATGCATGCAGCAAACGTCCCCCCTCTGCACAACAACAGAAATTTGTCAAGAAAAAAGACTGCATTCCCACGGTGGCCCTCCCTGTGGAAGAAACTTGTCGCTCTGCATTGAATCTAGCTGATAGAGGGCTCATTGGGCAGTTTACTGGCCTCTGGCCATCGCCCAAATCAATAGAAGATTGGATCAAGAGAAACTGGTCCCCTCTGATCAAGGAAGGAATCAAATCATATTTTTTAGGTAAAGGCTTCTTTGTATTCGTGTTTGAATCTGCAGAAGATTAGAGTCTCATCTTCAGGAACGGGCCCTATTTCATGGGGCCGCAAGGGTTATATTTAAATAAATGGTCCCCAGATTTTGATCCGACCTAGGATGTACCTACTGCGGTTCCAGTATGGGTGCGGCTTCCCCATCTTCCTCTGCATTGCTGGAGCCAAAAATCTCTCCAAATCATCGGCAACTCCCTTGGTAAATACATTGATCAGGCTGTAAGGAAAGATCAGTACTCCTGTGCCCGAATATGCGTGGAAGTAGATCTGGAAGAAGGATTACCTGAAGCAATAAAAATCACGGTTGCTGGATGGTCCCATATTCAAGAGCTGGATTACGAGCAGATCCCCTTTAAATGCAGACACTGCCATGGCTATGGACACTGTGCAAAATACTGCAAGAAAAAAGCTGAAGAGCAGAGTTACAATCCCAAGGGAGATCAATGGACCTCAGTCCAGAAAAATGGCCATGCAAAAGCAGCCGGGAAAGGATCCACAAAGGGGAATAACCAAGAAGAACCTGGTAATGATAATAGAACCCCTCAGGACCTGGATGATATCCCAAACCCCAAAGGAACCTCTCCATCAGATCCCCCAGAAACTGATCTGACTACTCTAGCACAGGTCGAAGATCCACAAGCAAATAAAGATGGAGGCGGAGCTGCCTCGTCTGGTTCTCCTCAGGGTAGCCCCTCCATGCCTTCATATGCAGACATAACAAAGAAGAAAAAAGTGCCAGAGCCCTCAGACTCCTCAGAGGATGAGACCTATGAGAGGCCCTCGAAGAAAGCAAGCAGGAAGACCCACAAAGTAGTCAGGGAAGAGGAGGCAGAACGCCTAAAAATGCAAGGTAGCCAGTCCACAATAGAGATGACTATCGGTAGAAATACAAGAGGAAGATCCACCAAGGGAGGAATCCCAAATCCCTCGCCAGGTAAATAATGCGTATAGTCTCTTGGAATTGCAGAGGCCTGGGGACCCAACCAAAAATTGAAGCGGTCAAAGATCTGATGAAAATAGAGCCCTCAAATATCCTCTTGCTCCAAGAGACCAAAATCAAAGGGCAAGCCCTTATGGATATCAGCAAGTCTAATTGGAAGAAGAAGGAAGGTATATCAGTCAGCTCAAGGGGAACTTCAGGAGGCGTTGCAACTCTCTGGTCTGAAGACCAGTTCCATCTGTTGAACTCCCACGATACCCAACACTGGATCTACACTAAGCTCAAGCATCTTGAAAGTAAGTTAACTATAGCCTTATTCAATCTCTATGTTCCTGTCATTTATGCTGAAAAAAGAGAATGCTGGAATACTCTCTCTGATTTCTTAGATCTCCACTCCCTAAACAACATCATCCTGGGAGGAGATCTCAACTTAGTCATGAAGCCAAAGGACAAAAGGGGGGGAAACAGTAGCAGAGATCAACTGTTGCCTTTGGTTGATGAATTAATGCAGCAGAGGGACTTGCTAGATTTTGCCCCGGTGAGAGGCTAATATACTTGGACCAATAATAGAATGGGGTCTGATCACATTGCTGCCCGGTTGGATAGATTCCTGATCCAAAGCTCCCCGCTGCTGGAAAACCTCCTTATTTTAATAAAAATTCTCCCCAAACTCTCCTCAGACCATAAGCCAATTCAACTCATTATGGCCCCTGAGGAAGATCTTGGCCCAATCCCCTTTAAATTCAGTCCCCTTTGGATTGAAAAAGAAGGTTTTCTAGACACTATCCAATCAGCTTGGGATATCCCCATCAACGGATCCCCAAGCTATGTGTGGGAGAAAAAATTAAAAGCCACCAAAAAAGCCTTAAGAGAGTGGTTAAGAAATCTCCCCAATCCCCCTTCTCAGCAGAGAAAAGATGAAGTTCAACAGTTGGAAACTTTGCAAATTGGAATGGAAGGTCTCCACATTACCCCTGAAATATTAAACAAAGAGGCAGCTTATCAAAGAAATACCCATCAAGCATTCAGACGGGAAGAAGATTACTGGAGGCTCAAATCTCGCAGTCTATGGCTCAAGGCAGGAGATCGAAACACTTCGTTCTTCCATCACCAGTATAAAGCCCGCCTATTTAGAAACCACATCACCGAGATCAAGAATGAAGAAGGACAGATCTGCAAAAAATTTGACCAAATTAAAACAGCAGCTGAAAATCATTTCAAAAATCTCTATGGTCCACGGAATGAAGGCAACATAGAAGACACCGAAGATCTCCTCTCCAATATCCCCCACCTTGTCACCCACGAGAACAATCAGGCATTACTGAAACCTTTATCTGAAGAAGAAATCATCAAGGTCATATGGGCAATGGAATCAGATAAGGCTCCTGGGCCAGACGGATTCACAATCCACTTCTACAAACTCTGTTAGGACATCATCAAAACAGATCTGCTGAAAATGATACAAGGTTTTTTTGGAAAAGCCAAGGTTGGGGGAGGCATCAAATCCACCTTTCTTGCTTTAATTCCAAAAGAGGCTAACCCAGAAACTTTCGGTAGGTTTAGGCCCATCTCTCTATGTAATGCCTCTTACAAAATTTTGTCCAAAATCATTGCAAACAGAATCAAACCTCTGCTTGAAAAACTAATATCCAGTTCCCAAGGGGGGTTCGTCAAAGGCAGACACATCGTGGACAACGTCATTCAAGTGCAGGAAGCTATCCACTCTAGTAAACAGAGGAAAGAGAAGGGGATGTTGATCAAGCTTGACATGGCTAATGCCTTCGATAGAGTCAACAACTCCTTCCTTCTCCAAGTTCTTCGATCCTTCGGCTTCCCTACTTAGTTTATCAATCTCATTAAAGCATGCATCTCAAACCCTTGGATAGCTCCCATGGTTAATGGCCGCCCAACATCCTTCTTCCAAGCCCATCGTGGACTAAGGCAAGGTTTTCCGCTCTCGCCATTTCTATATATACTCATGGCAGATTCTCTCAGCAGGAAGCTGGCTGCAGAAATGAACATTGGTGGACTCCCAGGAATTCGAACTGCAAATGCTCTTAAGCCTATAAATCATGCTCTCTTTGCAGACGAATCCCTACTTCTAGGCGGAGCCTCTATTAGAATAGCAGCTAATTTCGACTCTGTTTTAAAAATTTATTGCAGAGCCTCAGGAGCTATGATAAATGATATAAAGAGTTTGATCTATGGATGGAATGTAAGCCAACACAATCTCAACACCATAGCTCAGATTCTTGGTTTTGAGTGCTTTTCCCATTGGGACTGCATCAAATACCTCGGCTTACCTCTCACATCTAGAGTCAATAACAGATCTTTGTGGCATGGCATCATCAGCAAAATTAAAGCCAAGATCACCTCCTGGGGAGGTTACTGGCTCACCAAAGGAGGGAAAATTATTTTACTTAAATCTATTTTATCTGCTCTCCCCATTTATCAAGCCTCTTTCCTCCTTGCTCCGAAACACATAATGGAGCAGATCTCTTGTCTCCTGAGAGATTTTCTCTAGAAAGGAGGCAGAGACAATCACAATAAATTGCATTTGGCAAAGTGGGACCTTGTCAAGAGGCCAATATTGGATGGAGGTCTACATATTAGAGACCCTGCTTTATCTAACCTGGCACTTGGATGCAAGATCCTTTGGAAAATCTATGCAGACCCCTCACATCCTGTCAGCGAAACGCTCACCTCCAAATATGTGTAGGGGATCTCTCTCAGGCATCTATCAGAGAACAATACTCCTGCAGGCACACAAACTTGGAATCTCTGTAGAAAATGTATCAGCAGCTTCAGAAAACATTTGTATCGCATACCTGGTAACGGGGAACAAAATTTACTATGGAAAGATCGCTTTATGAACAACCCCCCCCTTAATTCCCACGAAGAAATTTGAGAGCTAAGAGAATGGCTCCACAGCGCAGGTTTACAGAAGTTGAATGACATCTCCGCGTGGGACAGTAAAGGGAACTGGGTTGATTGGGAATTCCCTCTCGTGCCGGTGTAGCTACACTACCAACTCGCACTGCTCAAAACGCTGCTCTCAAACGCAGCGCCGGTCCATCGCAACAGCACAGATAGATGGGGGTGGGGTGACTCCGGATCTTATTCTTCAGCATCGGGTTACATTGCCCTGCAGCCCAAAAAAGACAGAATTCGATCACCAGCCATATGGAAACAGGTTTGGAACACCAATGGGTTACCCAAATTCAACTTCTTTTTTTGGATTCTTATGCAGAATAAACAGCTCACAGGGGACAATCTGTTAAAAAGAAATATTACTGGGCCACACAGATGCGCAATGTGCAGAAAATCTGGTGAAACAACCTCTCATCTGTTCATTGATTGTGATTTTTCCAAAGAAGTCTGGAAATTAACTCTACTTGGATTGCAGGCCTCCCCTCCCCAGCACAGTTCCGTGGAAGATCTCTTTTCTGATTGGTTTCAAAGTTATCCTCATAATATCCCCAACAATTCACTTTGGTTCCACATTTGGCTTTCCATCCCCAAATTTGTATGTTGGGAAATCTGGCTTGCCCGGAATGACTCGATCTTCAACAACTCTACTCGCTCTCCTGTAAAATCTGCCTCTATTGCAAAAGCTCTTCTTCTTGAATCTGTCCTCCTGCATTCTCAAAAACCAGACTCCTCCCTCCTCCCCATCGAAAAGGCATGGCTGAATCTTCATAGCCCTCACCCCAAAAGCAAAGCCCATTCCCTCCCCCTTCCCCTTCCCAATCCATCTTGGAAAATTAGAGAATCTGAAGCTTCCTTTCAAGCTTGGTGGAAGACCCAAAACACAACTTCAATCTTTTTTGATGGTGCCTCCAAGGGAAAACCTAGGGCTGCGGGAGCTGGTGGAGTCATCTACTTCTCAGACAACTCCAGAAAAGTCCGCTTCTGCTGGGGGCTTGGTATTCGTACAAACAACCAGGCAGAGCTCCTTGGTCTCACAAAAGCCTGCCAAATTGTCCGTGATAAAGGCATCAAAGAATGCCAAGCATTCGGAGATTTTGAAATCCTCATTAAGAAGATCACCTCGGATGACCAGTTCAACAACGCCATTCTCAACAAGTCTCTGAAAAGGCTAAAGATCATTCTGCAGGATTTCACTTCCTTCAAAATATATCACATTCTCAGAAGTTTGAATAGTGAGGCGGATAAAATGGCAAACAAAGGATGTATCTTAGCATCGGGAGTTCTCAACATCAATGATAAAAGCTCTATCCCATATTGTATTCCTTAACTCAAGCGAAAAAATTGAACAAGAAGCATTTATATGCAAGGAAAAGATGTGTAATGATGGTTGATTAGGCTTCGGCCCAACCATACTCCAAATAATAAATTATACCTGTTACAGTTAATTTTTATTTTTTTATTTTTTTACAAATATTTAACATACAATTAGAATTAGAATTAGAATTACAATTTTACAATTTCAAATACAATTACAATTACAATTACAATTTTAGAATTTTACATATATACAATTACAATCATTTCACATTAATACAATTAAAATTTGACAAATATTTTACATACAATTAGAATTAGAATTAGAATTAGAATTACAATTTCACATACAGTTACAATTAAAACTAAAATTACAATTACAATTAGAGTTAAAACTAAAATTACAATTACAATTACAATTTTAGAATTTTACATACAATTACAATTACAATTTTACAATTAAAATTACAATTATAATCATTTCACATTAATACAATTAAAATTTTAAAAATATTTTACATACAATTACAATTAAAATTAGAATTAGAATTAGAATTACAATTTTACATATATACAATTACAATTAAAATTAAAATTACAATCATTTCACAATAAATTAAACATTAAATATTTTGCATACAATTACAATTAGAAATACAATTACTATTTTACAATTTTACATACAATTAAAATTAAAATTTCAATTACAATCACGACACAATATTTAATAAATATCATGATATAATATTAAAAATAAACATCACGATCATGATAATCATCGTACAAACATCATATTCGACTAAAAAACACATTCAAATTCGCTAACATCATCTAATCATCGTGATCATGATCATCTAACAAAACACAAGCATTGTATAACATCATCACAACACAAACATCAAATATACATCTCATGTCAAATAACTGCTATTACATAGACATCTATCTGCAAGCTGCACATTAAATGAACATATCTAACATGACCTAACAATATACACATCATGATGAACACCAACATGTAAATTAAGTACAACTGGAGCATGAACACACACACACACACACACACACACACACACACACATAATGTCAAAAATATACAACTGTAATATAACTGCATATAAATGTCAAATATCAGCTGGTGGTACATCAATAGCAGTACTAGTTGAGGCCTGGTTAGTTGATGGTGCAGCCTTGACATGCTCAGATGGATGCTGATCATCACATGTTTGCTGAGGTGGAGGTGCCTCATGCTGATCAAGCTCAACTGCATGCTCATGATGACTCGATGTGGATGGTCCAGCCTGCTGATCTGTGGATGGTGTGATGGCCTGCTCAGTCGATGGACCTACCTCCTTATATGGACCTGTGCCCTCCTCAGGATCAGGTGCTTGCTCATGATCATGAATGTTGGATGCTGCAGGCTGCTCATCTCTGGCGTGAGGTGGAGTACTAACTGAATAATGATCACTCCCATGATTATGATCATTAGATGATGCGCTACTCAACTTTCGACGTACTGCATCTCCACCACGCCTACGTCGACTGACCCTCCTCGCCCGCGCCAGTAATCATGTAGCTCCAACAATATGTCGCATTAGGGTCAACATATCACGTGGCATGCCTCTCCATATTTCTGTTAGCCTATTATCAACCTGTATCTCTCTGATAGTGGCTGAACTGACTCCCTCCTCCACTAGGAGTCAATAGAGTTGGTCACTCAACTCCATCCTAAATCTAGTATCAGGCCTATGCCTCACACCTGTCGGTACCTGCACATGATCATGAGGAACAGGTTTGTCACTGTCCTGATCCTCTGCATCTGCCATCTCCTGATCGTCAGGAGGATCTACACCTGGATCATTTGGTGGCGGTGGCATCTCATCGCCAACAAATGACCCAATATCTACAAAATATATATAAGTACATAACAATAATTAGACAATTTCATTAAAAAATTTAATAAAAAAAAGTTAAATAACATGTTAGAATAAATTTAAAGAAAACACTAATATTACCTCTCTCATTTGGCGGCTCATCACCTGTGAAGAGGGTGTTGGCACACCCTTGCCAATCCAAACCATCATACGAACATGCCACCAGAATGAAGGCGTGATCATCAACACTAGATAACAACTCTAGTGCATCATGAGATATCCTTGCAGAAAAGTCAGACTCGCCCCTCTTGGGCATCATCTGGATCGACATCTCCATCTATACGTGCAGAATCAACCTACAAGGATGCTACACAAAAGTAGGCCTCGTCTTTGGAAACCTCTCAAAAAATAAACAAAATAGCTCTTAAGAAAAAGGGAAGTTCGCCCTCCCTTGTGCCTGAGAACGACATCTATCTAAAGTTGTACAGAACTGCCACAAAAAAATCGCAGACTACCTCACAAGTTGTGGCGCCTGTTTTTATCACTCTATAATTTAGAAGATTGGAAAAACTAAACTATAAAGCACAACATCAAACCACTTTGGAGCCCAGGGCCTAGCCTTCCTAAACTCAGAGAGGGCTCTCTCTGTTTTATGATTAAAATTGATTAAGCTTGATGGTTATAATTGTAGATATTAGGCTAGTTACAGTGATGGGGGTTGTTTGTTTGATTTGATTATGTGGTTGCATAGATAGGGCTGTAGAGGCTATTCCATTGGGTGATTGAGTCATAAAAGGATGAATTGTGCATCAACTTTTCAAGGGCATTCACAGGGTAAGCTAACTATGCAGATTGGATCTTACTAGCAGTGTGAATATGAGATGGGAGAAATTAGTGGGTTCAACAATAACTAAAGAGCAGTTAAGAATTCTTTAACTATTCTTCAACGTAAATGCAGAGCAGACAGTCTCTGAATTCTGCATTCAGGTCTCAGAGGAAAACATTACGATAACAAACATAGACATAATTAAGGTGCTCTCTTAGCAAATCTTAATATAAATTTTCTGTTTTGAAATCAGATAAATTGATGCACAACATGAAAAGACAGAGGAAAAACATAAATACAGAGGAAAAACATCACCATTAACATAGCTGAAGAATCCTGTGAACGATCTCTTATTATTGATGCCCAGCTCACACAGTTACAGAGTTCCAATACTTCTTACAATGCAAGCTTCAACAAGGTCCAACTTTCCAACCCTTGATATTGCTAAGGTATACAGTATTTATCTAAAGACTAAGTCGGTTGCCCTACCTTAGTCGGAAACCTTTCATTGATTACAATTAAGCAGAAAATGACAAGTGTGGCCATGCAATTCTTGATTCAAACATCACTGACAACAACCGCCTTTGAAATTAATTTTGGGAAACTCTTCGTAGATCCAAACACTTCAATGGCTCCTCGAAAGATCAAACAATAAGCTTTGGAGGTGACTGTGATGGTATCAAGGAGGCAACCAATGGAGGCTCCGACACCTGGCTTTGTTTTTCAGAAAAATGGCGTTTAGTAATTAATATGGTGTTGTGTTGGCTACTTTCATTTATTGAGGTTGGTGCTGATGTGTTTTGCTTCCACTTCAGTCCCTGCTATTATAGCCATAACAAGTCTGCATGAAACGCCTTTTGCTGGCCCAACTCAACTTGTGGTGTCTAGTGTCTTTTTTCTACCGAGCCCTTCTAGCCGTGTTTCACCTTATTTCTTCGTAGAATAAGTTTCAAACCTCATATGCTCGGTCATGGAGGGATGGCGGTTGGAAAAAGGGGATGTATGATCGAGGACGTGGCATGGTGGCATTGGTAATGGTCAAAAGGCGCAACGGTTTTCTGAATGGCACAAAGGACTTTTCAGAGGGGGGTGAGAGTGGTAAGCGGTGTTTAGAGAGGGAGTGCGGAATGATCTTTGTCACAACACGTAGCCAGACAGACGGTATGGGATACCACCCATTTCAGACCCCCCCAACCTTATGATAAAGTTTGAATGCTGCGAGGAGGTCGAAAATGGATAAGGGCTGTCAGATATATGGATAGGAGTGGAGAAGGAGGAAAGGTGGAGGGCGTTTAAAGGTTGAAATATATAACACACAGGTGGGGCCCGACATGAGCCCTTTTCTACCCAAGTCCTTCCTTTTGTGTTTTAATTATTTTTCTAACAAAACAACGCAAAAACACATTTACTCGGACTTGAAATCTAGTAGATTTTACTTTTGAAGCCGCATCGCATCCGCACTAATCACCGCACTTCGCAAGTTGCAATTTCTAACCTTTACCTTTGCACTTATTCATTTAAACTTGCAATTTGAGATTGGGTCCCACCACATCGCACATCGCACTTTGCCAATTATAACACTTACCTCCGTGCTTATTTATTAAAACTTGCGATGTGCGGTATGTGGGCTAGGGCCACGTCATCTGCTACGTCATCTGCCACATCACCTGCCACATCATCTTGCCACGTCACTTGCCATGTCAACCTGCCACATCACCTACCACGTCACCTGCCACATCACATCATATCACATATCGACGAATTTAACATTTGTCCTTACACTTGTTTTATAAGATTTGCAATCTACGGTTTGGGCCCCACTGTGGCATCGCATATCGCACTTCACATTTTTAGCATTTTACCTTCACAACTTGTGTTTTAAGTTTTGCGATTTGCGATTGTGATCGGGTCCCACTGCGGCATCACATATTGCACTTCGCTAACTTTAACCCTTACCTCCCGCGCCCATCCTTTAAACACTGTGATTTGCGATTGCGATAAGGAAACAAACCCCACCATACACTTTTCCGAGTGGACAAATGTTTAGTTAATAAATGGAAAAAACCACCCGAACCAATAAATGAAGGATTTCAAAGCACTTTGAGGTGTATATGAGAATGATATAGGTCCTTCCAGCACCGCATGTTGCACGTCAGCGTTTATAATATTTACCCTTGGGCGCTTATCCTTTAATTTTTGAGATGTGTGATTGCGAAGAGGGGTAGAGTTTCAGACTTAGGATCTAGAGGCAATGTGGGTGTTTTATGTGATACATACGCATGTATCAAGCAGTCGGCTGTGGGGTGCGAAGCTATAATCATGAAATTTCAGAATATGTAAAAGGGGTTATAGAGAAGTAAGTCCCAAAGGTTATGCATGTGGGTTTTGGGGTCTAAATGGGATTCAAAGCATTTTAGAATATCGATGAAATGAGAGGGTAAAAAGGGTGAATGAAATGGAATGAGGGCAGAAACGAAGTTTGATCACCATCACCCATTATCAGCAACACTTTCTTCCTTCTACTGAACGGAAAGGAAGATTGATTTCTTTGAATCTCTTGACAGTTAGGAGTTCCCTTTCTTTCTCTAAAAATAAATAATAACTATGGAGTATTATATTCCGTATGAGAAAAATATATTCAATAATCAATCACCTTGTGATACTGTAAAATTACAGGGTTCTAATAGTGGCTCTAGCTGGGATGACAACTCTTTTAGCAGGTGTCAAGAACACCGTAGGCTAGTAGCTTGCTCCATTGGGCTGATCCCAGCCTTGCAACCTGATATGCTACAACTTTTATGGCTGAAACCTTCAAGCTGAAGTCAACACTCTCTGCAAACTGAAGTCTGGCACATAATTGATCTGAAAAATAGAAATAAATATAAAACTAAAACTGGAAAGATGCTCAGAGTGCTGGGCTTATTTGCACACCGACCAACCTTAATCTACTAAAATGGCTACCCTTCTAAACAATTCAATAATGCCAGTGCAACCAATCAAGCAATTGTTCTAATATATTTGTTCTTTCATTGATCTTCACCATGTTCAGAGACGAACTTGACAGTGGTGTTTGATAGAAATTTCCGGCCTGATCTTGTTTACATGGATCTTGGTGCCTTTGAAAAACAAATGACATGCCACAAAAATGTGATGGCTTTGTAGAGAACAATTCCTCCATATAGATAGCCATTGGATCAAGATATTATTGATTTATTTATGGGTATTCTGACTCAGTCAACTCAACTTCATATCATGGTACTACAAATGTGCTCTCTTGGTCTTCAATTTACTCAGAACATGCTTGCATGTTTACTGATGAGTGTTGTGCCATTAATTGTGCTGAAAAATACAATGGGGAAGACTGTCTGACCATATCCATATCATAGCAACTTTTGAGAGCATTACACACACAGGTTGATTGAATTTGAGAGCAAAGGCCATCCAATGCATCTGCTAGTGGGTCATGTGGTGCTTTAGGTTGTAGAGTTGTTTCTTCTGAGACGTCCTGTGTCTTCTTATGATTATCAGCCAGAATGTGATCCCAATTTCCTTTCATAATATGAAATGCATTAAAGCATAAGGGAAAAGAATCGATCTTGATCAATTCATCATCAGTTTCAGGCTCTATGATTTCATCTGCTACTTGACATTGGAAATAACTCAAGGCCTGAACCCCTGGATCTAAAACAGATATTTTATCATCCTTGATTTCCTCATCTGATTGGTGAGAGAGATCCCTTCTTCTGTGATTATATTCTAGAAGGTGATCCAGATTCCCTTTCATAATCTGAAATGAGCTGAAACCTAAAGGTAAGACTCAAGATGTATTGGTTCCTCCTCTATTTCAGATTATGTGGTTTCAAGAAGACTCAGGGGGAGAACTTCTGGATCTGAAAAAGTTTCAGGATCATCCCTCTTTTCCAAAAATGACTCATTAGAGCATTCCTCCTCCTTCCTATTCGCAACCTGCTTGTAATGCTCTCTTAAGAGCGAGGCAAAATATATAGGAATTCATTTTTTACTTACTTGACAACTTTCTGCATTTTCTTTCGTACAATCTTTCTCAACATGCAGAGTTTGGTTGTCATCTTTACATTGTGACAACTAAGTTTTTTCCTCCCAAGAACATAGTGCTATCTGCTTCGAATAATCAGCATCAACCTCGACCTTATAGTCTTCCTCTTGATAATCATATTCGAGATGGGTACCTCTGTATGCAAGGTCATCTATCATGTACATTGTTGTCGAGGATTTCCCTGCCTCCTAATTTTGGACTTCATCTTTGATTATGTTGTGGATAGAGTACATGTAACAATCATTTTCTATTTTAGGGTGTCTAAGATGGGCTGCAAAGTGCTTGGGTACATTGATGTTTGTCTTCTCCAGGACTAATGGAACATGAGGTATTTGAATAACAAGTTCCTCTTTCCCGCTAATCATATGCATCATCTCGTTGACTATGTTTGTCAACATATCTAATTTTATCCCTGAAGATATTAGTTTCTCTTTTTATATTTTGTCCTTCTTCATTGCTTTTAACTTTGCTTCCCTGTTCAGCAGGCTGGCTTCCACATCAACTGCCGCATTTTTCATTTCTTCTAGGGTTTCAGGGTCCCTTTCTCTTAACCGGAATGCCATCTCTGGGTCAAATGCATCTCGGTAGTGCAAGAGATCCCATCCTGGGGGTGGATTTATCTTAGCAGGTATTGAATGGTATACCTTATTGAACCTGGTTGAAAAGTGTTGTACCGTCTCCCCTAGCTGTCTTTTTGAATGGCTATACTATTCCATGATGAGAAAAACATTTCCCAGGACCACCCATCTATTCAAGAAAACTTGAGTGAATTGATGAAAGTTGCTAATGCTTGCAGCGGGAAGATCTTTAAACCAACTTTTAAATTTTCCTTGCAATGATAGGGAAAAAATTCTGATACACACATCATCTTCTCCCACCTCAAACATATCAAGGAAATCATCAAGATTTTGAATGTTCTTTTCAACAGTGATCTTTGCATTCTCTCTATGAAATCTGGGTAAATTATTAATAAAATTTGCAAGGAGGTCATGTAGGATAGGAGGAAAAACCAGAGGCTTGTATATGTTTGGGAATTTTATAGGTATAGGTAGTAAAGCAGGAGGCTTATAACCATTTGGAGCTTTTTCATGAGTAGGAGATGAAGTAAAAGGCTCATACGCCACTGGGTTTTCTACAAGTGCATCAGGGATATGCACAGGTGTAAAAGTATGTACATGGTCTACAATTTGGGGCTTAGCTTCTTGAGGCTCATAAAAATTCCAATGATCAATGTAAACCTTAGCAGTGTACTCTTGATCAAGCTTAAAGTAGGATAGAATATAGTTACATATAAAATCAAAAATTTCTTGAGTCCAATTTGCGTTTGAATACTTTCTCCTTCTAGGCTGACTGGTCATGTTCCAGGTCCTTCCTCCAGTGGAGTCTTTGAATAGAACTGGTTTGAATTGGAGTTTCCAAGTGGATGATTTCAAATTTTTTGTGGCTGGCTGTCGTCCACCATCCACAACCAGATACCAATCTTGGAAAATAATTGAATAATCTAATTTTGCGTGGGGTTTCTGAGTTCCGAAGAAACACTAAGCATTTTCAATAACTCAGTCCCCAACCAAGTCGCCATAATGTTATCACTCTATAATTTAGAAGATTGAAAAAACTAAACTTTAAAGCACAACATCAAACCACTTTGGAGCCCGGGACCTAGCCTTCCTAGACTCGGAGAGGGCTCTCTTTGTTTTATGATTAAAATTGATTAAGCTTTATGGTTATAATTTCAAATATTAGGCTAGTTACAGTGACGGGGGTTGTTTGTTTGATTTGATTCTGTGGTTGGAAAGATAGGGATATAGAGGCTATTCCATTGGGTGATGGAGTCATAAAAGGCTGAATTATGCATCAAATTTTCAAGGGCATTCACAAGGTAAGCTAACTATGCAGATTGGATCTTACTGGTAGTGTGAATATGAGATGGGGGAAAGTAGTGGGTTCAGTAATAGCTAAAGAGCAGTTATGAATTATTTAACTATTCTTCAATGTAAATGCAGAGCAGATAGTCTCTGAATTCTGAATTTAGGTCTCAGAGGAAAACGTTACAATAACAAACACGAACAGAATTAAGGTGCTCTCTTAGCAAATCTTAATCTAAATTTTATGTTTCGAAATCAGATAAATTGATTCACAACATGAAAATACATAGAAAAACATCACCATTAACATAGCTCAAGAATCCCATGAACGGTCTCTTATTATTTATGCTCAGCTCACATAGTTACGAAGTTCCAATACTTCTTACAATGCAAGCTTCAGTAGGGTCCAACTTTCCAACCCTTGATACTTTTAAGGTATGCAGTATTTATCTAAAGACTAAGTCGGTTTCCCTACCTTAGTCGACAACCTTTCATTGATTACAATTAAGCAATAAATGATAAGTGTGGCCATGCAATGCCTGATTCAGACATCACTGACAACAACCGCCTCTGGAATTAATTTTGGGAAACTCTTCATAGATCTGAACGCTTCAATGGCTCCTCGGAAGATCAAATAGTAATATTTGGAGGTGACTGTGATGGTATCGAAGAGGCAACCAATGGAGGCTCTGACACCTGGCTCTGTTTTGCAGAAAAAATGGCATTTAGTAATTAATCTGGTGCAGTGCTGGCTACTTTCATTTATTGTTGCTGGTGCTGATGTGTTTTGTTGCCCCTTCAGTCCCCATTGTTATAGTCATAAAAAGTCTGCATGAAACTCCTTTTGCTGACTCGAGTTGACTTGTGGTGTCTGGTGTCATTTTTCTACCGAGCCCTTCTGGCCATGTTTCACTTTATTTATTTGTAGAATAAGTTTCAAACCTCATATGCCCAGTCGTGGAGGGATGGCGATTGGAAAACGGGGATGTATGATGGAGGACGTGGCGTGGTGGCATTGGCAACGGTAAAAAGGAGCAACGATTTTCTAAATGGCACAAAGGAATTTTCGGAAGGGAGTGAGAGTGGTAAGCGGTGTTTGGAGAGGCGGTGCAGAATGATCTTGGTCGCGACATGTAGCCGGATGGGTGTTATGGGATACCACCCATTTCAGATCCCCCTGCCCCCCCTTATGATAAATTTCGAATGCCGTGAGGAGGCCAAAAATGGATAAGGGCCATCAGATATATGGAGAGAAGTGGAGAAGGAGGAAAGGTGGAGCGCGTTTAAAGGTTGAAAGATATAACACACGGGTGGGGCCCGACACGAGCCCTTTGCTACCTAGGTCCTTCCTTTTGTGTTTTAATTATTTTTCTAACTAAATAGTGCAAAAACACATTTAATTGGACTTGAAATCTCATAGATTTTACTTCTGACGCTGCATCGCATTCGCGCTAATCACCGCACTTCGCATGTCAGAATTTCTAACATTTACCTTTGCACTTATTCATTTAAATTTGCGATTTGCGATTGTGTCCCACCGCATCGCACATCACACTTCGCCATTTATAACACTTGCCTTTGTGCTTATTTATTAAAACTTGCGATGTGCGGTATGTGGGCCAGGGCCACATCATCTACTACATCATCTGCCACATCACCTGCCATGTAATCTTGCCACGTCACCTTCCACGTCACCCTGCCACATAACCTGCCACATCACCTCATATCGCATATCGATGAATTTAACATTTGTCCTTACACTTGTTTTGTAAGATCTGTGATCTGCGATTTGGGCCCCATCGTGGCATCGCATATCGCACTTTGCAGTTTTAGCATTTTACCTTCGCAACTTGTGTTTTAAGTTTTGCAATTTGTGATTGCGATCAGGTCCCACCACGACATCACATATTGCACTTCGTTGACTTTAACCTTTACGTCCTGCACCCGTCCTTTAAACGCTGCGATTTGGGAATGCGATTGGGAAATAGACCCTACCATACACTTTTCCGAGCCGACAAGTGTTTTTAGTTAAGAAATGGAAAAAAACCGCCCAAACCAAGAATTGAAGGATTTCAAAGCACTTCAAGATGTATATGAGAATGATATGGGTCCCTCCAGCCCCACATGTCGCACTTCGATGTCTATAATATTTACCCTTGGGCGCTTATCCTTTAAATTTTTATGATGTGCAATTGCGAAGAGGGCTAGAGTTTCAGACTTAGGATATAGAGGCATTGTGGGTGTTTTATGTGATATATACACATGTATCAAGCGACCGGATGTGGGGGGAGGAGCTATAATAATGGAATTTCGGAATATGTAAAAGGGGTTATAGAGAAATAAGTCCCAAAGGTTATGCATGTGGGTTTTGGGCTCTGAATGGGATTCAAAGAATTTAAGAATATGGAGGAAATGAGAGGGTAAAGAGGGTGAATAGAATGGAATGAGGGCAGAAACTAATTTTGATCACCATCACCCCTTATCAGCAACACTTTCTTCCTTTTACTGAACAGAAAGGCAGATTTATTTCTTTGAAGCTCTTGACAGTCAGGAGTTCCCTTTATTTCTCTGAAAATAAATGATATCTATGGAATATTGTTTTCAGTATGAGAAAAATCTAATCAATAATCAATCACCTTGTGATACTGTGAAATTACAGGGTTCTAACACCTATAATAAATAATCAACATAAAATAAAAGCAGGAAAGTAACGCATTGCCAGTCACTGGTATGGTGTGCAATGGTCGACAACAATAGTGAGAGTCGCCTCACCTCCTCTGCACCAAACGAAGCCATACGTAACTGACCACTGGAGACCTGAAAATCTGCAGGAGACAATATATCAGTGCTAATGTATCTCTTGGAGTACACCAACTGACTCCCTGCTGCATAGCCGATGGGGACCTATCGAAACGAGGGAAAATAATACCCGCTCCTAGATAGGCCATTAATAATTATATGTCCTCCTTAGTGGGCGTGTGCCACTGGTTAGGACCAACTTGGAAAGCCTATCGGTGGGCATTCCACTTGAAGATGAGCTGTTGCAATAACCCATTATATCCGTTCAGGGATGTAGCCTCCTCATAGAGCTTTAGGAGGCCTACCTCCCTTATGAGCAACTGGGTGGATTTCGTAATAGGGTGAGGGTACATAAGTCTCTCCCTCTCTCATGCCTGCCACAGATGAACCACGTTATATTGCTCTGCCATATGTTCTTGATGTTCCCTCTCTTCTCTCCTTTGACGTCACTGAATGATTCACATATTAAATAAATTTTTTATTATTAAATGAGACATGTATTTAAAATATATATATATATATATATATAATTTTTTTTTTTTGAAAAAAAACAGTCGGTGCGCCAAAAAAAAAGCCATGCACCGGTACTGGTGCGTCTGTTTTTATCGCGCACCGTTCGCGGTGCGCCTGGAAATTTTCAGCGCACCACACAACATGAAATGTACTTTCTCCTATAGCGCGTTGACAGAACTATCCATCCCGGGGCGCATAATTACGTCAACACACCGCCCAACATTAATTCATGGTCAACGGTGCGGTTGTTTAATCGATTGCACCATTGACTACGTACAAGTTTGGGAGGGTAGTGCGTTGACCAAACTACTCGCCTCAGGGCAGATAGTTTTGTCAGCGCACCGCCCTCCTGGCATCATTACATGGTCATCAGTGCGGTGGTTTAACCGACTGCACCATTGACTGTGTACCAGTATTGGGAGGGCAGTGCACTAACCAAATTATGCGCCTCGGGGCGTATAGTTTAGTCAGCGCACCGCCCTCCTTACACTAGTACATGGTCAACGATACGGTCGTTTAAATGACCGCACCGTTGACTACGTACCAGTGTCTGGAGGGTGGTGCGCTGAATAAACTATTCGCCCCGGGGTGCACAGTTTTGTCAGCGCATTTCCCTCCTGAACTTGGACATAATCAATGGTGCAGGCGGTTAACCAACAACACTGCCATTTATGTTTTAAAAAAAACATGGTGTGACATTTTGGTACCGCACAGGAACTGGTGCGGTTTTCGTTAGCACTGGTCACGATGCGACCTGCAAATTTTTAGGCAGCACCACGAACCGGTGCGAGCAAAATGGCTCGAGCACACCGTTCGGGAATATATATATATATATTTTTTACGTGTAAATTTTAATTTTTTTAGAAATATAATCCGCTAAAATTTTTAATTATGGAGAAACAAGTAAAATACATGTACATTTGGGCATCGAGGAGGAATATTTGCTGTAAAATTTTCAAAACTAAATTTTCCCACCGTTTTCCAAAATTTGAAATCGCGAAGGTGGGCAATGGACGACGGCAGTACGTGTAATGGAAGCACCGATAGCAGGGCGCCTCACAGAAGAGAAATTCACACCGGTGCTTGAGAGCTCTGGAGCACTGAAGAAGTGAAAATGCGTATCTTTTGGCTGTAATTTTGTTTATCTAACCCTGTTCCTGTGCGCGGGTTTTTGAGGCGCATCGAGCGGATTCTTCCAAGCATATCGGGTCTGTTTCCATTTAGCACGGGTTTTTATGACGCACCAGGCCTGAATCTGTGTAGCGCACCGATGCACTACAGTAATGAAACACACCAGGAGGGTTTGTATGGAGAGCACGAT
Organism: Pinus albicaulis; assembly: GCA_034641835.2. Lineage (NCBI taxonomy): Eukaryota > Viridiplantae > Streptophyta > Pinopsida > Pinales > Pinaceae > Pinus > Pinus albicaulis. Next base: position 599,520,306 of record CM076572.1, read on the forward strand.
GTCGGTGTGCCAATTTGTAGTACGCACCAGTGCTTTTCTAGTTAAACGCAGCGGTGCGGTGTATTACGAGAAATGCACTGGTGATTTTCTAGTTAAATGCAACGGTGCGGTGTATTATGAGAAATGCACCGGTGCTTTTATAGTTAAACACATCGGTGCGGTGTATTATGAGAAATGCACCGGACAAAAAAAATCCACAAAAACCTCCACCCACCAACCTCCTCTAGAAACCTCTGCTACAAATGGATATCTGAGCCTATTTTATAAGGGGTTCCTAAAAAACCTCCGCTAGAGGGTCTTTTCCTTGTAGTCATTATAGGAGACTGCCCCGTGCTATGCATGCGAGAGTTACCTTCTGTGAATTTAATTCAAGCAGGGTGAGGTTATAATGGCATTGTGCGAGTGAGAAACAAAGGTGATAGGAGAGGTGATTGTGTTCAGTCGCAAGGGATTTTTATGGCTTATGGAGTGATAATGATGGCGACAAGGTTATGATCTTAATCCAATTGACTACGTGGATTGATCACATGTGTGGAAGGGGCATACCTTGTATGTAAGGAGTTTTTCTCATGATTAATCCATGGAGAAGAGGTATAATGATAAGGAGTGCTTCTGAGATTGATTAGAGGTAGGATTGTTTTATATAAGGTGTTACGTTGGGAAGAGTAGTTGTATTTAGGTCTTTTGTGATTCTGCTTAATATCTCAAGGAGTAATTAGGAAAATGGAGGCACTAATGTATGCTCCGTGCCTTGGGATATAGGAAAATTAACTTGGGGGGGATTTTTCAAGTATGGTATTTTTATTTTGTGTGATTACAATACAGGTCTCAGTGCTGGTTGAGTGTATCTCTTAGGTATTACGTGTTTAAATCCTTGAATTTGGATGAATTTTAGATTTTGGGTGTGTTGGAACAGGGTCTCCGATGAGCTGTGAAACTGGTCCAATTTAGAATATTTTTTATTGTATTTAGTCTAGCGCAGGGGTTTTGGGGTGGGTCAAATCCCCAAAAGCATTGTAATGGGCAAAAGGGTAAACCAGGGTTTAGGCTAGATTATTATAAATAGAGGAACATTTTGTCTTTTAAGGTAGAAAAACAAGAGCTATTGATGCGAATTGTGGCTTAAGATATCTGTTTGGGTTTTGGGGAAGGACTCCTGTTGGCTGTGTGTCCAGAGTCCAGCTGTGTGCGGACCCTGCTACTGTGTGCGCAGGTTGGGAAGGGTATTGTAAGAAGGAACTGATGAATTGATGAATAAGAAAGGTTGTTGAGAATTTAATCTATGTGTAATGTTTGTGTGAATCATTGGTGATTACTGAATTATGCGTATTTTGTCTTCAAGCTGCGAAATATATGTGTAAGTGTGTTTTCTATATCTGAATCTGTTCTGTTCTATTTTATGCATTATTAGAGGTATATAATTATAGATCTAGCGCAAGTGGATGCGAAAAGAGACCTATTGACCTTGCGCAGAAGAGGCGATCTAGGTAACACAGGGCCGAACATAGCTCTACTTGCCTTACCTATCCTTTCTCAGGGTGCAGAAACTTGGTTCCAGCACCCACCCATACTACTTCGAGTGAGACTTTGGCCTACGCAAGCCGGTCACTGCCGAAAGGGCCTCTTGGGTATGTGTTATATTCTTTCCACGACTAAGAACGCGCAAGGCGAAAATTTTTTGGTCCTTAATTTCCGGTGGGTAGTCCACGCCCATGGTTTTGTGCATGGTTTTGCACATGGTTTTAGGGTATGATGGTTTTCGGCCCCTGGTATTTTTGTAGATTCGGTCAAGGGAAATACGATTATTTTCTAATCTAGGGTTAATGGATTAGGGTTCATGTATGCTTCGGCATGTATATATATATATGTGTTGTAACACTAAAAGGAATATAATGAAAAATAAAGCTGGTCGTCCCGATTTGGGATCCAGGGGAAAATCTCTGTGTTTATCTGTTTTATGTTTTATGCTCTCGCTATTGTTTATTTTTTGTTATAAGATTCGTGTGTAGATAATTTCTGTTTAGGGTTAAAACCTACATTTGGTATCAGAGCTGTTTCGACTTCAAGGGGATGCCTTTACTGCTGAGGATTTTTTGCTCGAGCCTGAGGTAGACCTTGTTCAGTGGGAGATCTGTAGGATTGATTCTTGCGGTGAAAGAAGATGGCGAGTGGCGGGAAGATAAAGATCGAGAAATTTAATGGTCATAGTTTTGAGTTATGGAAGCTCAAGATGGAGGATCTGCTGGTGGATAAAGATCAGTGGATTGTAGTAGATCCAAGAACTAAACCAACGACAATGTTAGATGAAGACTGGAAGAAACTGGATCGGAAGGCTAAGAGCGCAATACGGTCATGTGTCTCAGATTTAGTATTGTTGAATATATCTGGGGAAGCTACATCGAATAATTTGTGGGAAAAACTTGATACTTTGTACCAATCTAAGTCTCTGGTGAATAATTTGTTCCTGCGGAAAAAGCTGTATAACCTGAGGATGAAGGATGGAGACTCGGTGACAGAGCATCTGAACGCCTTCAATACTTTGGTAAGTTAGCTGTCACCTATTGATATTAAAATCTCAGATGAAGATAAGTGCATCAGTTTGTTGTGTTCTCTACCAGACTCGTGGGGCAGTCTGGTTATTGCAATAGGTAGCAATACAAATACCTTGAATTTTGATGACATTGCCTCAGCCTTATTCCTGGACGAAATGAGACGGAGAAATATGGAGGGCCAGAATGGAGATGCCTTATCTGTACGAGGAAGGTCCCAAAACAGAAACAAGAATAAGGTTTCGACTGGGAGATCCAAATCTAGAGGGAGATCTAAATCTCCTGGAAATTTTGTAAAGGTATGTTGGAAATGCGGAAAGGAAGGGCACTACAAAAGGGAGTGCAGATCTAAAGCTCCCGAGAAAGGAAAGGGATCTGATGATGCTCCTTCTGCAAAGACAAAAACCACCTCGGATGAAGGTGGGGATGTGTATTTGGCTTCTTCTTCAAATACACGTGTAGATAATGAGTCATGGTTGATTAAATCAGGTGCATCCTTTCACTTCACTCTCCATCGGGAGTGGTTCTGCGAATATGAGAAATATGATGGTGGTGATGTCTTCCTACGGGATGATAGGAAGGCCAGAATCGTCGGACATGGAAAGGTCAAGCTGAAGTTGCAAGGTGGAAGGATTAGAACACTTCCTGGTGTTCTGCATATTCCTACATTAGCCAGAAATATGATTTCTGTAAGCAATATGGATGATGAACGTGTAAAAACAGTGTTCGAGAAAGATGCCTACAAGATGGTTCGGGGAGCATTGGTATTAATGCGGGGAGTTCGGACTGGAACTCTATACAAGCTACAAGGTAGCACTGTTAATTATGGGTGTAACATTTCTATGGTTCCTGAAAGTGGAGCGGAAAGCCTAATTGTCTCTGGAGAAAAGACCATGCTATGGCATCAAAGGCTTGGACATATTGGAGAGAAGGGCCTTCAGATACTGCATAGAAATGGTATGGTAGGAGGTATGTCTAATTGCTCTCTGGATTTTTATTTCTGTGAAAATTGTGTATATGGGAAGCAGAATCGGGTGTGTTTTCCTTCTGGTGCTAAGAGGGCGAACAAGATATTAGAACTTGTGCACAGTGATGTGTTTGGACCTGTGTCACTTCCATCACTGGGAAAGTCTGTGTACTATGTTTCATTCATAGATGACTTCTCAAGGAATACATGGATATATTTCTTGAGGAAGAAATCTGAAGTTTTTGACAGATTTAAAGAATTTAAGGCTCTGGTGGAAAACCAGACAGAGAAGAAGATAAAGGCGTTGAGGACAGATAATGGTGGGGAGTTCTGCAAGAAGGAATTTGAAGTGTTCTGTAAGAAGTGTGGTATAGCACGGTAGAAGAATACTCCATACACACCTCAGCAAAATGGAGTTGCAGAAAGAATGAACATAAAACTGATGGAAAAGGCAAGAAGCATGCTTAGTGGTACCGGGTTAGGACAAGAATTCTGGGAAAAGGTAGTGGAGACTGCATGCTATCTGGTTAACAGATCACCTTCATCAGTGTTGGAGGATAAGACTCCACATGAGGTATGGACTGATAAGAAAACCTCTCTTTCACATCTAAGGGTATTTGAATGTGATGCATATGTACATGTTCCAAAGCAGAAAAGGACCAAGTTGGATAATAATCTGAAAGGTGCATCTTTATTGGGTATAAGGATGGTTTAAAAGGTTACAAGCTTTGGAACCCAGAAACAAGGAAGGTTGTGTGCAGCCGAGATGTGGTGTTTAGAGAGGTGAAAGATGTTTTTAAACATGAAGTCATACCAAAGGAACTTGAGAAGATAGAGTTTGATCTAAAGGAGTATGAATCAGACTCTACAGCAGAAGAAGATTCAGAAGAGGAAGAGCCACAAACTCCAGCTATTAGAAGATCAGTTCGGGAAAGAAGGCAACCAGAAAGATATAGTCCATTTGCTTTCTGTTCAAATTTTTCCTTAACTATAACTGATGATGATCCCAGAACTGTCAGGGAGGCAGTAGATTAAGAGGATGGAGAACTTTGGAAGGAGGCCATCGTTGATGAAATGGCATCCTTGCACAAAAATGAGGCATGGGATATGGTGGAGTTTCCGGCTGGAAGGAAGCCCATCGGGAGAAAACGGCTGTTTAAGAAGAAAATGAATGTAGAAGGCAAGGTGGAGAAATACAAAGCTCGGTTTGTAGCAAAAGGTTATTCCGAGGTGCTGGGAATTGATTTTGGTGATATTTTTTCTCCTGTTTCCAAATTTACTTCTATTAGATTCCTTTTATCTGTTGCTGCTGCATTTGATTTTGAGATAGAATAGATGGATGTGAAGACAACATTTCTTCATGGGGATCTAGAAGAGGAGATCTACATGAAGCAACCTAAAGGCTTTATGGTGAAGGGTAAGAAAGAACTGGTATGTAGGTTGAAGAAGTCTCTGTATGGTTTAAAACAGTCACCAAGGATGTGGTATCAGAAATTTGATACCTATATACGGGGACTTGGCTTCACCAGAAGCAAGGAGGATCACTGTGTTTATTTTAAATTAATTTGTGATCGTGTTATTTATTTGGTCTTGTATGTGGATGATATGTTGTTGATTTGAAATGACAAAGAAATTTTCCAACATTTGAAGACCCAACTATTCTCCAAATTCGACATGAAGGATCTTGGTGCTGCAAACTATATTTTGGGCATGGAAATTAAGAGAGATTGGGCAAAGAGGAAGCTTTGGTTAAACCAGAGGAAGTCCGTCGAGACTATATTGTAGAGGTTCAATATGTAGGATAGTAAACCAGTGAATGTTCCTATTCCTGTAGGTGTAAAGCTATCTGCTGAACAGTGTCCCAAGGCACAAGAAGAAGAGGAGGATATGTCCCGTGTTCCATATGCAAGTGCAATGGGTAGCCTGATGTATGTAATGGTCTGTACTAGACTAGACATTTCACATGCAGTGGGAGTATTGAGCATGTTTATGTCAAACCCAGGGAAGGAGCATTGGACATCAGTGAAGCGGGTTTTCAGATATTTACGTGGCACTAGTGATTATGGCTTGTGCTACCAGGGAAGACCAGGATTGGAAAGAATGTTGGACATTCGTGGTCTTTTTGATGCAGACTGGGAAAGAAGATCTACAAGTGGGTATGTGTTTAGCTTATTTGGAGGTGCAGTCAGTTGGACGAGTAAAAGACAGTTTGTAGTGGCTCTTTCAACTATAGAGGTAGAATACATAGCAACCACTCATGCAAGCAAGGAAGTTGGTTGCAGAGATTGTGTTCAAGTATGGGGTTGGTACAGCAAGCTATAAGGATAGACTGTGATAGCCAAAGTCAAATTTTCTTGGCTATGAACCCTGCTTATTATTCAAAGACAAAGCACATTGATGTTCAATATCACTTTGTTAGAGATATGGTTGAGGCTAAAAGGGTGTTGCTGGTAAAGGTGGAAACTTTGAAGAATGTTGCAGATGCGTTGACGAAGTCTGTGAGCACTCAAAAGTTCTCTTGGTGTAGAGAAACAATGGGTGTTGAAGAATTGGGCCAATGACTAAGCTCTCCTGTGGCCCCCTGTGGAAAGAAAACAACAAGTGGGGGAATGTTGGGTATGTGTTATATTCTTTCCACGACTAAGCACGCGCAAGGAAAAATTTTTTTGGTCCTTAATTTCTGGTGGGTAGTCTGCGCCCATGGTTTTGTGCATGGTTTTGCACATGGTTTTGGGGTACGATGGTTTTCGGCCCTTAGTATTTTTGTAGATCTGTTCAAGGGAACTACGGTTATGTTCTAATCCAGGGTTAATGGATTAGGGTTCATGTATGCTTCGACATGTATATATATGTGTTGTAACACTAAAAGGAATATAATGAAAAATCAAGCTGGTCGTCCCGATTTGGGATCCGGGGGAAAATCTTTGTGTTTATCTGTTTTATGTTTTATGCTCTCACTATTGTTTATTTTTTGTTATAAGATTCATGTGTAGATAATTTCTGTTCAGGGTTAAAACCTACAGGGCCAGTAGTATAGGGGTTTTTTGGCAAACCTTGAACTCTAAACCTGGGTTAGGACCCCTCGTGCCAACAAATGGTTCCATTTCCGAGACTTGGAGCATTTTGAGAACGAGATTGGGTAATGACAAGCAGATACTAGGAACCTGACAAGGAAGTGAATGAGCGCCACTTTGGGTGAAAGTATTACGCGGAGCGGTAAATGCGATCAAGAAGGGGATCAATCTGTCTATAGCCCACTGAAAAGAGCAGCTACGCAAGGCCCTTCAGTTACCCCAACGTCAGACCCTCGTAAGAATAAGCCCTCAATCGAAACCCCACTAAAAGGAGACATGGCAACACACTTGAAATTACTTACCTTTAAAGGCATGGCTGATGAGGACATGGATCATTTTTGGTTTGTGGCAAACTCGGTATGGACTGCGCAGGGTGTGGTAAGCGATACTGTGAAGAGAGCTCAGCTGTTGCTAGCCTTCAAAGATAGAGCTCTAGACTGGTATATGCGATACATATCTCAAAATAGGAGCACATCTATTCAAGATATTAAGGACACTCTAAAACAACAGTTCCGAAAACCTAAACCCTACTCTCATATTATAGCAGATGTGAAGGATTTCAAGCAAGGAGTGACTGAGTCTGTCTGGGAAGCTGATCAGAAACTAAAAAAAGAAATCATAGAAGGAGGATTTAAGTATGACGAGAGACAACACACCGAATGGTTCATTGCTATGCTGCTACCGCACTTGCGTATACCGATGGGCCACCAGGCCTTCGAGTCGCAGGAAAAAGATTTGGAGACTGCCATGAAACTAGAAGTCGCGCCCAAAGACGACACTCTGGGAGGAGTACAATAGATTCAGGAGCAACTCGGAGCCATGCACATGGAGATTCAGAACCTGTGGATGGAACGAGGAAAATGGGTTAGCACAGATCTATGGTGCATACGATGTCGGGTATCTTGCCATATGAAGGATCAATGCCCTTTATTGGTAGATTACATGCAAGCAGGAGGACCTAGTCTGCTATGTCTAGGCTCAAGCGGGTCTGCGTTATAGTGCGATGATTACCAGGTAGCGGGACTACACGATACTTCCTAATGACCTTGGTTAAGTATGGGAAAACTGAAGCAACAATGGTGCAGGTTCTGCCAGTCGGTAGGACACGATAAGCATAACTGTCACACGTACGACTTGATAGTAGATCGTGGGAACTTATATAGAGTAAAATCAGACCCTGTGTCGCCAAGATCTCCCGTGAGCTTTGGTGGCTCCCCAGCAAGGGGCAGGGGAGGTCAGGAAGAAAGCGCAGGGCAGGGACAAGGGTAGTTGATTTGTGATAACTGCAAAGAGGTAGGGAATTTTGCAAGGAAATCCTGCAAATATTGCCTGAAGCTGGACCATGAGATTGAAGATTGCCCGATCTTGATAGCAAAAATGTAGGAAAAACAACCCACCCCTACGCAGAATGTGAAAAGAGTTAAAGTCAAGCTCAGAAACATAGACCCGAGTGTGAGAGTCATGAAACGCAGCGGGATGGTCACCCAGGAGCACAGGAAGCGCCCGTCGGGGATCCTACGACATCTCAGGAAGGATCAAATGTCAGCAAGGGACAAGAAACAATATCAACCACTGTGCAGATGTCGACACACCTTGAGATAGAGGAGGGGGTTGAACCCTTTCTACAGGCATGTATGAAGCTGTTACGTAACCCACAGGCTATAGAAAAACTTCAAGTATTAATGCATAGCTTCGTAGCTCGAACTGATCTAATTCCTGGAACCAAGGCTGTACACAAGCTATACAGATATAGAAAGCGCACCGGAAAAGAAATACGGTTGACTGCGCATATTGGTGAATACGAGATGGATCAAGTTATTTTAGATCTTAGATCCAATGAGAACGTATTACCAAAGAAAACCTGGCAACGAATGGGAGAACCTAAATTGGAATGGTCCATCATCCAGTTGTGCATGGAAAATCAACAAAATATCATCCCTTTGGGAAGGCTGCCAAAATTCATGGTAGATATCGCAGGGGTAAAAGTACTAGCTAACTTTGAAGTAATAGAAATTGTGGATGATGCAGATCCCTACCTTGCACTCCTAGGATTGGTCTGGGCTATTTTTATGGGGGGTGTCATCAATCTCAAAAAGCAGAGCATGGTATTTGAAAATAATGGTATGCGTGTAATAGTTCCATTAGACCTCGCAGAAGGTGCGCAGTATACAGAGCCAACACGCGATGAGGAAGAAATAGATCACATTTACAAATTGACTACGCAGGACGAAGACTGGATTAACCCCACGGTAAAGGGAGTACTATACTAGGAAAAGGAAAGTGAATAATTTTCCGACTCTGATAGAGAACTGGAGAATCGGCAGGGCTGGTTGCATGAGGTTTTGACGCTACGATGTCTTCGGGTCAGAAGGAACTTCTGCTGAAATTATTTTGAGGTAAGAGATCTACCCCATTTTGATGAGTTTGGTAGCGTCCAGGAATTCTTGAGAACACTGGAAGCTACGGTTCCAAGAGAACGACGGCTCTGGGCCCTTAATCTAGCTATGCGTGGGACACCTGCGTGATGGTGGGATACCCACAAGAAATAATTTTCGGACTGGGAGACGTGTCGGGATATGATGCTCCTGCGGTTCACCCTGCTAGCTGATAGATGCACCAAGATATTTCTCAGACCCGGGGATCCCCATGCGCATCTGTGCACCTGGATGAAAAAATGGTCTGACCAAACTAAAGAAGAATGGGTCCATCTATTTATTCATGTCTTGGGCCCTATCCCCACCACATGGTATTTAGATGTAGAGCTACATTATCGCACCTGCCACTGGGAGATACTAAAACATGACTTTATAGGAACGTTCAGACTAATTGGGGGGACAGAGACGCTTGACGAAGCTCTGCAGGACATCGATTCGTTTGTATTTAAGAACTCACACCATCACGCCGCACCAAAAGTCCTAACATGGGAAGTGCAGATGCAAGAAATAGTCAACTGCCGAAGCTTGGCAATGGATGAAGAAGAAGACAATCCGCGGAATGTCTCTGTTGCAGAATCCGAGGGGGAATGCACCGTTATTGGACCCCACTGCAGAATATTGATGTGACGCAACCCCTCCAGCTACGTGAAGTTAATATTGTGATGGAAGACACTCTAAGATGGTTAAAATTCGGGACTATTAGGATGAAGGAACCGTAGGAAAAATTACAGAGCTACTTACGAAATATCAGAACTTATTTCTGACGAAGTTTTCTGAGCTCAAAGGAATCACAGGGGACCTAGGCGTTATGCAAATCACTCTAAAGCCTGAGGCATGCCCCGTAAAACAACGACCTTACCAATTGAATCTTAAATATAAGCAAAAGGTCAAAGAGAACTAGACAAGATGCTTGATGCAGGTATCATTGAACCGGTTGAACAGTCGGATTGGGTAAGTCCAATGGTCATCTAGGAGAAGAAGGGGGAAATACGCATCTGCGTAGATCTACACAAGTTAAATGACACCTGCGTCCATGACCTCTTCCCCACGCCCTTCTCAGATGAAATCCTTGATAGCGTGGGTGGACAGGAAGCCTATTCCTTCACCGATGGGTTCTTAGGGTACCACTAGATCTGAATTATAGCTGAAGATCGCAGTAAGACTACATTTGCGACAGAATGGGGATCCTTTCAATATACGGTCATGCCCTTTGGTCTAAAAAATGCACCCGCTATTTTCTCAAGGGTCATAGTTTCTGTATTCAAGGAGTTTATTCATAAGTTCCTGGAGGTATATTTCGATGACTGGAAGGTCTTTGGCTTGGTAAAGGAACATGTCTCTAACCTGCGATTAATGTTGGACGCATGCTCGAAGCATCGAATTTCCTTGAATATTAAGAAATGCATCTTCTATGTACCATTTGGAATCTTGCTCGGGCACATAGTATGTCGACAAGGGTTGATGGTTGATCCTGCGAAGGTAGCCGTAATGATAAACCTTGCAGTCCCAACAAAAAAAAAACAATTGCGTTCTATTCTTGGACACACGGGCTATTACAGGAAAATCATTCAGGGGTATGCACTGATCACAACACCCATGGAAAAACTGCTTAAAAACGATGTTTCCTTTTTTTGGAATGATGAATGTTAGAAGAGCTTTGAACTACTCAAGGAGAAGATGATCTCTGCACCCATATTAATATTCCCGGATTGGTCGAAGGAATTTCATGTACATGTGGATGCGTCAAGTATCGCCTTGGGTGCTGTCCTAACTCAACCTGGAGAGGGTGATATTGGTCACCCAGTTGCCTTTGCGAGTCGGAAACTCTTGGGTGCAAAACAAAACTACTCTACCACCGAGCGAGAGGGACTGGCTATGGTGTACGCATTACATAAATATCGACACTATCTACTGGGTGGGCACTTTAAAATGTTCATCGATCATTCGACTTTGAAATACCTTTTCAACAAGCCTGTGTTGGGGGGGAATATTTGCCGCTGGATGTTGCTATTTTAGGAATATGATTTTGAAATCACTGTCAAGCCCGGAAGGTTGAAAGCGGGTTCGGATCATCTGTCCCGCATCGAGACAGGGGAAGAACCTACTAATTTGGAGGAAGGACTACCAGATGCGCAACTGTTCACCATTAAGGTTGTTGACGCATACTTTGCTGATATCATTCAGTTCTTGACTACAGGTGTAGCCCCCGTAGAATATTCGGTGCAACAGAAGAAGGAGTTGGTTACCCGAGCGACGAACTTTACTATCATCACCGGTCAGTTATACAAGTTGGGAGCTGATGAAATACTACGCAGATACGTCCTAGAACATGAACGACATGCCGTTTTGGCGGAAGCACATGAAGGTGTCACAGGGGGTCACTATGCAGGGAGGGAAACAACACAAAATATTTTGAGAGATGGGTTATGGTGGCCTACCATACATCATGATTCTTACACCTATTGTAAATCGTGCGATACGTGCCAGCGAACTAGATGGCCCTCACGTCAAGATGAGATGCCATTACAGCCTCAAATGGCTTTACAGGCTTTTGAAAAATGGGCCATTGATTTTATAGGACCCATCAATCCGCCAGGCAAGAAGACAGGTGCGCGCTACATTATTACCGCCACTGACTATGTCACTCGATGGGCTGAGGCACAAGCGATGCAAGATTGTACTGCGTATACTACTTCACACTTCATCTTTGAGCAGATTCAGACCAAGTTTGGCTGCCCAAAGATCCTAATGAGCGACAGAGTTACGCACTTTGTTAACCAAATGATTCAAGCCCTGAATGAGGAATTCCAGATCCACCATGTGAAAAGTACACCATATCATCCACAGGTAAATGGGGCGGTCAAAGATTTTAACAAAATTTCGTAATAGGAATTAACCAAGTTCTGCAATGCTGATCGTAGTGACTGGGATGTTCGCATCCCCTTTTTTTTGCGGGCCTACCAAACGACCGGCAAGAAGCTAACAGGAAGGACCCCCTTTCGGATGGTCTATGGAAAAGACACCATTATGCCCATAGAATACATTGTTCCTAGCCTATGCATCGCAACCTTTAAAAATATGGCGGAACCGGATATCATAGAGGAGCACCTTGCACAACTTTTGGCTTTGGAAGAGGACCGATTTATTGCTAACTTTCATCAACAGGTTCAAAAGTCTCGTGATAAAGCCTGGCATGATGGACATATTCGCCAAAAGACATTCGCAATAGGCGATCTCATCCTCTTATACGATGGCAAATTTAATAAACACCTAGGGAAATTCCGGCAGCACTGGCTTGGTCCCTACACCATTAAGGAAATCACAAATGGTGAAGCAGTCCGACAAGCTACCTTGTGCAGTGACATGTTACCTGGCTTTGTCAATGGTAGTCGACTCAAGCCATATAGGGCTAAATGACTATATGGCCAGAATAATTGGCTCAGGCATGATTTTCCCACCAGGGAGAGGCCGCTGACGTGCCTGTGGGATATGTGCGCTGGTCATCCACTCACTCTAGAGGCGCTTGGAAAAACCATGGCCACAGTGACTCGGGACGAGTCACAAGATTGTGTTGGGGGAATGTTGGAACAAGGTCTCCTACGAGCTGTGAAAATGGTCCAATTTAGAATAATTTTGATTATATTTAGTCTAGCGCAGGGGTTTTGGGGTGGGTCAAAGCCCTGAAAGCATTGTAATGGGAAAAAGGGTAAACCAGGGGTCCGAAAACCACAGTTTGTGGACCATAGGAAAGTTTAGGCTAGATTATTATAAATAGAGGAACATTTTGTATTATAAGGTAGAAAAAGAAGAGCTATTGATGTGAATTTTGACTTAAGATATCTGTTTGGGTTTTGGGGAAGGACTCCTACTGGTTGTGTGTGCGGAGATTCAGAGTCCAGCTGTGTGTGGACCCTGCTGCTGTGTGCATAGGTTGGGAAGGGTATTGTAAGAAGGAACTGATGAATTGATGAATAAGAAAGGTTGTTAAGAATTGAATCTATGTGTAATGTTTGTGTGAATCATTAGTGATTACTGCATTATGCGTATTCTGTCTTCAAGCTGTGAAAGATCTGTGTAAGTGTGTTTGCTATATCTGAATCTGTTATGTTCTGTTTTATGCATTATTATGCTACTGTCATAGAGGTATATAATTATAGATCTAGCACACGTGGATGCGAAAAGAGACCTATTGACCTTGCACAGAAGAGGCGATCTAGGTATCATAGGGCTGAACACAGCTCTGCTTGCCTTACCTATCCTTTCTCAGGGTGCGGAAACCTACTTCCATCACCCACCCATACTACTTCGGGTGAGACTTTGGCCTGTGCAAAAAGGTGACTGCTGAAAGGGCCAGTATTATAGGGGTTTGTTGGCAAACCTTGAACTCTGAACCTGGGTGAGGACCCCTCGTGCCAATAGGGTGGCACATTTGTGTTGGGTTTTTGGGGCATTCCTTCCCATTATTTTCCTAGCCTTCGACCCCCAGTGGTATTAAGGATGTTTGGTCCATTCTTGTTTGTGAATCAACAGTTGGGGGGGGGGGGCATGTTTTAGTGATCTACCAGGGGGATTGTTGAATTTGTATGCTCAAATTCGTTTTCTATCCCCTGACTTGTTGTGAGATTTCACAACCTATGTTATAAATGGGACAAGGGGTAAAGGTTACAAAATTTAGCTATTATATATATTTGGAGGAGGAATTCTTATAGTTGAGGGGTCGAGTGTAAACTCGGTGCCCTGAACTATCTGGGATCTCTCATCTTCCTTTTGGTGCCCTTAGCTATTCCTGGTCAATTGGGTTGTCATTGTGCATTGGTTTGTAGTCTGGCACTCAATGGGTTGTGGTATATTAGATGGGATTTTAGTGTATTTTGGATGTTTGATAGGATTTCTAGTTCATTGGCTGGGCCAAATCAAAATTGGGTTATTGCTAACTCCATATAGTTTTGATTTTAGAGTGTTAGTGACTGTAATAATTGGTATTGTTGTTATTATCTTGATATCATTTCTGATTTTGGGAACCAATGACAAGGAAAAGGTATTTGTCATTACAATTGAAGCCTTCTAGAAATATCAAGTGCTCCATATTTCAGGGTTGTGCCTCCATAGGATAGTGGGGAGCTTAGAATACATGGCTCAAGGTGGAAGTAGTACTTGGTTGGAATCCACACTTTACACCATGTATCAGGAAGTCACTAGGATAATGGGCAACATGCAATCTCTTTAGTCTCGTCTTCAAAGGATTAAAGATGAATTTGATTTTTTAAGATCCCTGTCGGAGGAGATTATGAACTAATGGGAGACAAATAAAGGGGAGCTCTCTGATAACAAAATAAATGCAGAAGGGATGCCTCCCTACACTTAAAACTTGTTTTTTATGTCTTGTCAATTTTATTTTTCGCTAGATAGTTTTTCGAGAATTTACACCTGGAATAATAAGGATTGTTGCTTAATCAACCTGGAAGAAGTATGTAATCCATTTAGTAGATGGTCAAAGATGTATAACAAGACTAGGCTATTAAGCCCCTAACTTAAATTTTTTTATTTGATGTAACTTAACTAAGCTTTACGCTCAACGATTTTAGTATAAACTTATTCTCGGTTCTTGTTAAAAAATAATATTTACGACATTTTATATATCAAAATTTTATTTTATGAATATCTTGTCTTTATTTAACATTTTAAGCAATTTTTTCACGTTTATATATCAAATCACCTTCTTTTATATATGTATTTTCTCTATTTTATATATAATTGAAATATATAATATTATTACTTAGCCCCAAGGGTTAGCTCAATTGGTCAAGTCCCAGTTGTTAAAGCGCCTTTGCTATTGAGAGGGAATAGGTTCAATTCTCTTGAAACTCTCAGGATCAGGCTTCGTGGTTGAGCCGATAGGAAGTGATCCCTTCGAGTGGATATTCCTGGTACAAATATTATGTGGATGTAGCGGTCATTGATCTCTAAGATTTGTGAATCACATAGGAACAAAAATAATATTATTACTTATAATATTTATAAAGGAGTTGTCTAATGAGACGGAGGAATTTCCCGGATGACCAAAATTGGCCGGAATCCGAGCCAAATTTTTTTAAGAAATCTTACAGTAACAGTGTTTGAATCATGATTTTGATGGTGGAAATGGATTCAACACCATAAAAAACCTCTAGAGCACCCAAAATACTAAAGTTTGATAGTTATAAGGTGGATTTACAAAAATCCCTGCCGGATTTTCATAAAATCTTACTGGAATTTCCATGATTTTCAGGGCGAAAAAGCAGTCTAGTTAGACTACAACATTTATAAATGCTTACTATACCATATAATCATGGAAAAAATAAATTTATTTAAGTTCGATTATATTAGAGACATAAATACTTTAAGTAGTTATTTATTTTAATGTTTAAGTTCATATATCCAATAATTTTAATACATTACACTAGTTCATGCCTTACACACATTCATTTTAATATTCATATTAGGAAGAAGTTCAACTAGTTTTAGAAAATCTAAGGTTATTATAAGTGTAGACTTTTAATACACACACACACACACACACACACAGAGATAATTCATTTCTTAGAATAGTTAGACAAATCAATTTGTTGCTTCTTATTTAAAGGTGTTTTAATAGTCATAAGAACATCACTGTTGTTTACATGTTTATTTATAAGGAATTAAGCAATGTAATAAAATAGATAGGAATGACATGTAATTAATAAAGACACCAAACAAGTGTTCACTTGTTTAGTTGGTGATTGTGTCGAGATCTTGAGTTGGTCAAAATTATAAGTGCTTAATCACCATCCTACTATGATAAACAATTTCCCTCTAATTCCCCATGCTCAAGAGGCCAAGTAAGAGATGAACACATTAAAAATGCCACAAAATCAACATTATGACTATGATACAAAATGCAAAAATCCAATGTGATATAGATGCAAGGTTGTGTCATGCATGCCAACAAGCATATAAAATATTTGTCAATAAATAAAATATTTATGTTATAAGTGTTTATTGGTATTTATATGTGTGTTTTTGTAATAATATAAATTTATAATTATGGACTAAATTCATTGAAACTATCTTTGGTAGTTAATTGCTACGTTTGATCAACTCAATGATGCTTCAAAGCAAAAAATTTATGGAAAAATTCATCGTTGAGATCAAAGTCAATCTCGTAGATGCATTGACACAATCAAACACATAAATATTGATTTAAAATGAAAAATAAAAACAACACTTTCTAATGATATAGGGAAAGAAGAGTTAGATGGGCATACCCATATATTCAACTCTAAGGAAACTAGTAATAGCAATGAGTACAGAGTTGAGTCCATTTTTTTTGCAGACATTAATTTTCAAGGCATTTTAACATTAATTGATATTTATTTCTTAAAAATTGCATGCTAATTTCCCATTTTTCAAGGCATTTTAACATTGAATGATATTTATTTATTATAAATTGTATACTAATTTCCCATTGTTATTGATATGCATAGTCTGATCAACAAATTTCTTTAGAGAGACCGTCACATAGTTTGGTTGTGGAATATAGTTACAATAACTTAGATATATAACACGCATCACATTATCAATTGTTGTTATAATGCTTGCTTAAATTTCAAGGTTTTTTAAGGGGGGGTTTATTTTTATTTTTTTATTTCAACCTATTTCAAAAAAGCATTAACATCTAAATTATTATATTTTAATAGGATGATAAAGTGAAAATGGATACTCTAATTTTTTTCTTTCTTTCTTGATTTGTTATTGATTATATAGACTTTTCTTTTTTAGTATTTTATGTGTTTTTTTTTGGAACCTTTACGGTCCTTGAAAACCGTAGAAGATGGTCAAAATCTTGAGAAGAACATAAATGAAATGGATCAAATGTTAAAACCATCTTCACATCCAATGTTGCAATGCAAATTAAGTTTATATATATATAATCATACTTTTACATCTAATTCAATTTGAGTCACATAATTATATTTATTTATTATTTTATGTTTGGAATAAAGAATATGAATCCCCTAAAGCCCCTTTGCACATAATTGATGGTGGACATGATGGTCACCAAAAATCACATTGTCTTCGTCTATTAAGACGTTTGTCTAAACTTTAAGAAAAATTAAGAGAGTAAGTTATATACCTTATTCCCTAGTTCATAATAACATCGACATAATTTATTATAATATATAACTCTGATAGAACTACACGACTGTTAAGTCCCTATATTAATAGTGTAGCCCCTTATTATGTTAGTGTAGCCCCCCTTATTGTTATTATTGTACCCCTGTAACCCCCATATTGTTATTATTGTGCCCTTACATTATTATTGTTAGGTCGGCTAGGATTACATTGTGGCCCCAGTAGGATTATATTGTGGCCCCATGGACTCCTATATATAGAAGAAGGTTTTGTTCATTTGTATCATCCAAGAATTGTTCATTTATGTAATGTATTGGAGGTTGCCCCCTCGAAGTGGCTTATTTCTAAGGTGTTGATATCTTTTTTCTTCTATTTTTGGAGCTGGTTACCCAACATTTGGTATAAGAGCTTTGGATTCTAGGGTTTCGCTGCTCCAAACAGGTCATCGTGGCATTTTCGCTATAACGTTTTTTCTACGAAGTTTCAGAAGCTGAAATTTTTAGGGTGCGAAGCTGAAATCCTGAGGAAGATTGTCTAAAAATTTCAAAGCTTGGTTCGCAATATTTTCGGAGATATCATCTATGGAAGTTAGGTATTTTTTTCAAGCTCCTAAACAGGTCATCGTGGAATTTTCGCTATAAATTTTTTTCTATGAAGGTTCAGAATCTGAAATTCGTATGGTGTGAAGCTGAAATCCTACGGAAATTCATCAAAAAATTTCAGAGCTTGGTTCAAAACATTTTTGGAGATATGATCTGTGGAAGGTAGTGCTTTTTCAGGCTCCTGAATTTCATCTCAAAGAGGTGATCGTGGGAAAAGTTCAATAACTCTCTCTCTAGGCAGTGGATTTGAGTTCCGTAAAAAGTGGTCACAAGTACACAGACTGTAGTTTCTTGGCTATCAATTTCAGAGACAAAGGACGAAAAAGTGACACTTGGAAAGTCCTATAAGTTTTCTCTACTGAACCAGTCCAAAATTAGGTAAATGTGGGAGATTGGACACAACTTTGTCTTGGGGAATCCAAATCAGGTCAGACCTGTGGCATTCGAAAGATAATTTAGAGGGATAAATTGGTACCGAAATTCAAATATTAAAGTACTAAAATCACAGAGATAATCCAATTTCAATATCGAGCTCCTCAAAAGCAAGAAAAAGTGTGTATTTATTTTTTAAAATTGCATAACGTTTGTTTGAAAAAGCAGTTTGAAGTGATTCCAAGGGAATATTGAAGAATATTTATCAGAATTGGGTTATATAATTCCTCCAAAAAATAATTCCATACCCATTAAGCCCTCAGAAATCTATACAATGATGCATGAAGAGGAAGAATTGCAGTATGAAATATCAAAATTACAGTACCAAGTGCAACAAGTTTCGATCTTACGAAGAGAAATCGAAGATGAAATAGATGGTTTAAAAGCAGAAATGGAGGCTAAGTTGGATGGTTTGAAGGATCAAATAATAGCTAATATGGATGATAAATTAGTGGAAGATCACAACGAGCATCAACAACAAGTTCTCGAACTCTCAAAGGATAACCCAACTTTGGTGCAGAATCTAATGAAACAACAGGAAGATCAACATCATATCGAAAGAAGTTATGAAGTAGTCATAGAAACAAGAACTCAACAAGTACGATCAATTTCAGAGTATCTCAGCAAGTGGAAGAACTTTCCCGTAGAATATTTCACATGGGAGGATGAGAATTTTATACAGAAGCATCAAGAAATAATCAAGCGTTGAGGACAACACTTGTTTGAAGGAGAGGGGCATGTTAAGTCCCTATATTAATAGTGTAGCCCCTTATTATGTTAGTGTAGCCCCCCTTATTGTTATTATTGTACCCCTGTAACCCTCATATTGTTATTATTGTGCCCTTACATTATTATTGTTAGGTCGGCTAGGATTACATTGTGGCCCTAGTAGTATTATATTGTGGCCCCATGGACTCCTATATATAGAAGGAGGATTTGTTCATTTGTATCATCCAAGAATTGTTCATTTATGTAATGTATTTGAGGTTTCCCCCTCGAAGTGGCTTATTTCTAAGGCGTTGATATCTTTTTTCTTCTATTTTTGGAGCTGGTTACACAACAACGACTTCTTAATGCATTGTGTATTTTCCCTTACCATGCACGATTCCCATATTTTCATCATATTGATATCATTTTTGATATTTCCATATAATTTTGTATGTTTGACAAAAAAAAAGGCAAATTATTATGACATGGTTAAAAGAACAAGGATCACACCAAAAGGCCTGGAAGCATGTGGGTTCAAGTCTCACAAACAATGCATAGACCATATATTCTCAACTAGTATTACTCTCATTAAATCCAGTAAATTTGCTACTTTGAAATCTAAACAATGCACCAAGTTTAAGTAGCTTGAACTACAATATTATTGCTTTAGTATTTTTCACACACACACACACACACACACACACACACACACACACACACACACACATATAGGATACCTACATGTGATGCTTTAGGTCTACAAGAGAACTTTTTTTTGTAAGTCAAAGTTTTTTCATTACGCAAAAAACATATACAAATATTTATATAGGATACCTACATGCGATGCTTTAGGTCTACAAGAGAAATTTTTTTTGTAAGTCAAAGTTTTTTCATTACGCAAAAAACATATACAAATATTTCAAAATGCATGTGGTCTCACCCTGACTAGGTTGTTGACTAATGCTACTACCATGCTACATAAAAGAATCAAAATTCCCAACAAAGAGATTGACAACCTTATAGGCCTTACATTCCAGAAAAAAAAAGAACTAGAAATACACTGGTTACCATAATTAGTCATCATAAGTGATTTTAGCAGGATTATATGGCCTCGTTCCTAGAGGAGGAGGAGGACGATACAAGTAGTTGGTATGTTTCTCAAAGTGAGAAAGCTAATCTTATAGCTTTTCGATCTTCTTAATCAACACATTTTTCCCATGCCATACAACCATAATTATTTAGCGGAAATGGAATTGAAAATAATGGATTTTCTCTAGCTTGACCATGACTGACTCATGTTCCTCCCTCTAGGCCCTATCATGAGATTCCAACATGTTTATGACAGATCATATCATTGCCTGTAGCACCGTAGTTCTCCCAGCACACCTAGCAGATGTGCATATTGACCCCTCACTATCCGGATTGCTGCTTCACCCCTGTGTGCTCAAGACTCGGCCACGTCTTGTTCCCCTATGCCCGTTCCCTGCTTCACGACCGCTCTGAGCCAGAATCACCCTTTATAACCCCAGGACCAACTGAATACCTTCTCCCACCACGCGCACTGCTACCTCCACGACCAATGCCATGCAAAATTCCAACACCCTGGATGATGCTATCAACACCTACTCTCACACTGCCATCTCGACCTCCATATTACACAATTGACCCCTCCTCGAGATGGGATGCTTTCACCTTCACCTGAACACGACCACACGAGGAATGCAGACATAGCTTCATGCTGGAGGTTGTGTCAAAATCCAGATCCCCGAGGCTAACCCCAATCCACACTGAGGACCACCAAATCAAACCTAGCACCACACACCCAGAAAATATGTACACTATCAATCAGACACCCTCCACCAGAAACACAATATTCCTCACAATAGACAGAGAAGGTAGGGTAACCCAATTCCGTTGGTCACCTTGACCCAAATTCACTGCTAAACAACCACAAATCTAGGCTAGAACTTGCAAACAACCCCTCACTTAGAAAATCCGGAAGGACACCTCCCAATTGTGCACAAGAAGAAATAGAAGTTCAAGTTCTCAGAAACTTGACCAAAGCCAAAGCCACTAGGATTCACCAAAGGGAATTATTCTATCACCGGCCCTAGGAAGGAAAATCTAAGCAATGACTACACTAGAGAGCCAAAACAACACCAACAATAAAACCCCTGTTTGGGAAAAACCGCCACCACTAGAAGCCCGGGTGCCACTTACAAAAGTATCAAACACCTGAAACAAACAAAAAAGGAACCACCACCCATAATTCCAAAGCAAGAAGCCATGCAAGCCAAAACATCAACGCACAAAACCAAATATTTCTTTAAACAACACACCCTCCAACTAAGGCATGAAAGGGAAAGTTTCACCCAGAGCAATATGGAAAGATTTGTTACCTTATTGATCCCATAGGAGGAGAAATAAACATAATACCACCACCATACCCACATGACCATAAAAAATTAGAACACAGGTAAATTAAAATCCCTTAAAGAGCCAAAAAACACCTAGACTGCTCCATGCACCATATTGTTTAACCACCGAAAATTCAGTGCCATTGATCCTTGAGACAATACAATTATTTTGTACACAGGTGAAGGAAGATGTTTCACACATTTGAATGGAAAGCAATTAACCTCAACTTGATGGAGAGGATGAATTCCTACCCTCCTCTACTCAAACCTTATGCCAAATGTCATTCTTCACATGATGCCTGGATCCCACTGTCTGACACCCCCATCAAGGAAGGTCTACAAGAAAAATTTCAATAATTGAACTTTCTGGTATTTTGTTTTATGTTTTGGATGTCAATTATTTCTACATAAAACACAATAAACATGTTTGGTTTAATGGAAGTCACTTTTATTTAGATTTATAAAATATTGTAGCTTAACCTCTTAGTACATGAAGGAGTTTCATTTTTTCATACACTCTTTCTAAGAAGGATCAGATGAGAAATCTGACTTTGTTAACACATGCATACCCTTAATTCTTTACATAAAATAAATACTTTTTTTTGCATATGAATTGATTTTTGTTTATGGTTTTATTTGAATAACTAATATCTCTTCAAAATGAGTGAAGGGAATGCGAAGTATGAAATGTGGAAATAATAATGATGTTAAAAAATAACCCCATAATGGGTGAACCATAAATCCATTTCGAATGTCTATACGTTGATTGAAAAGCGAATGAAGGGGCGATCAAGGAACCTTGCACCTGGAAAAAACAAGACAATGAAAAACCAATAGTCATTAATGGAAATTCATGGTTTAAAGTTTTTTTTTTAATCTTTATTGTATGGTTGATCAATCTAGCATACTTTGGCATCATGGGAAATCAATTTGTTCGAGAAATATTTGATAGATTTGAAATTATGAAGGTTGTAAGGATTGTTAACCATCTGATGAGTATGCAAGGCAATCGGTTGGCTTAAACAACATTCTTTATTTGGGATTATTAAGCTTGCTGGATTTGCTTCCTCGTGATTTCAGGGTTCAATTTTTTTAGTTTGTGAGAGAGTCTTTATACCCTAGTTTAATTCTTTGTGATTTTCATTGAAATAATTCTTATTGGTCGATTCTCTCAGTGGTTATATGGTTTCTATAATTGTTTATATAGAGATGCTTTGGCTTTATCCTTTATTTTCTTCCCGCTATCCCGGTGAAACCTCTTCCTTTATGGAAAGGATTCCGTTAGTTGCTTCCCTAAGTTTTTCCTTCTCAGTCTTCTCAATCCCCTTGCCTTCCCTCTAGTATATTCTCTGCTTCCATGGTTTTTTGCGTGGTTTGAGTGAAGAAAGTTTAATTCTCCTTGGGTATCCTATTTGGTCTTATGTTCTTCCCTTCTTAAAGTTGTTTGTCAATATCTAGTTAATTTGTTTTAGGGCTTCCATCTACCCTATGTGGTTTCTTTTAAATAGTCTTTCAAATATACCAAAAAGGCATGGCTCAACTGGGAGAAGAGGTTGGCGTAAATCAAGACCCCCTATTTGTCGAGTTCAATTAGCAGCAAAGAAGTCTAATGAAATATATTACAAGAAGACTCCTCCTCGAGGTAGAAGGGAGAATGAAGAAGCAAAATAGGGTGCAAGGATTGGTTGCATTTTATTTTATATGCTAATGTTGAGGACCAAATTGGAAATTGGATCTCCGATACAGGTAGAAATAGGACGAGGCAAACCTAGTATATGCAAATTGTGAACATATACTGGTAGTTGGAGATCATCGTGGGTAGAGTCTTGGTCGAGCGATCACATGAAAGACAAAATATTTTACTGAGTATGGATGAAGAGTAAGGTTAACTCTATAAGTTGGATAAGAAGGTATATGTGCCAATGAAGAAGTTATAAAATATCTATACTTTGTTGATTCTAAATATGGAATAGGTCCACCTAATAATATTTTGGTGGATTCTCCAGCTTCTTAGTTTTTTTCATCATGTTCATCATACCAGTCATTAGTTTCATTTTACTATATATTTTTTTATATGAGACTTCATAGCCTCAAATATAGGACATGGCTATCATAATACTGGATATTTGTTTAGTTTTGTCATTTTGTTAACTCTTTACATGGTCTAACACAATTATGATGAACTACTAGTCTGGTTTCCCTAGTGGTAGACTTATAGCTATAGCTTAAGTATTATAAGTAATCGTTTGTTCATAAATTAATTTATGAATGCAACCCAACTTATACAAAAACATGATGTTAAAAAACAAGCATTATAGTAATATTTTTAATAGAAAGATAAAGGGTAAGAAGATGAGATGCTTGTAAGAGTAGATGTAAAGCTTAAAGTGAGCTAATACTTAATCTGCACCAAAAATAATTTGAAGGTATATGAAATGGAGGGAAAACCAACTCTTTTTTTCATTGAGGAGTAAGACTCATATATAAATGAAGTTACCATGATAATGGAGGATCTAATTATATATATATATATATATATATATATATATATATATATATATATATATTTTGTAATTTAGGCTAAACTATATTAATTCAAAAATAAAACAATACATATGCTACAGGTTGAGTTGGTAAGCTGCGCTTAACCAATCCCAAGCTTTTTTGCGCAAGTATGGGGCTGCCTCCTTGGAGGAAACCAGTCTGGCAAAAACATCAAATAGAAACTTACAAAGTGTGTCATAGCACTAATGAAAATAAAGATTCTGTGATAATAACAAGCATGATAAAAAACTAAGAAGAGTTGAGATGTTGCGCAGTCATGAGTCTTCTGCATCATCATCGCTATCTGGATCTTCCTCCATGATGGGATAGGTGTGCTCTTGCGCAACAAAATCCTCTTCAACAATGGGTTGACGTGGAGGCCTGGAAGCAAGTGCGTAGAGGATGGGAGAAACCGGGTACTCGACATCGGGGACTCGCGTCCAGGCGACTTCCGAGTCTATTATCCAGCGTCTGTGTCATCCCCTTCATCCTCCCATGATGGATGAGGCTCAGTCTTGCTGGGAAAGGGGTGCCACAATGGTGGATTTACTTGGTCTGCTTCTGCCTCTCTGCTTTACATGAGTGGGGGCCTCCTCCTCCTCGTCGAGTTTGGGGCTTTGGGGGACCTCTCTAACGTGACTTCCCAAGGAGGATCCTTCAACAAATTCCAAGAGATTATCTGGCCCCCTGTGGTAGCAACCAAAAAGCGCACCTCTCTGGCCTCCTCTGATGGTTCTTTGGCGTAGTATAGGAGCCATGGTCAAATGAAGCAGGGGGTTGATGGGGGTCTGAGAGGAGGTGAGGAGTAGCTTTGACCTGAGTCGAGAGGTGCGCAACAAGGTGCTATTGGACAGGGAGGTACACTGATAGAGGATGCGCAAAAAGGGACGTATGATAATGGGAGTACACAAGCTGGTGAAACTAGCAAGGCAGGTGGATCCTAGGTGAGTCGCGCATTCAGGGGGTACACTGCCCGGGGGATTCTGCGCAACACAACACTGGGGGGGAGGCTGCACGGTATACTGGGCACGTAGGAGAGCTGGAACTGAATTAGAAAAACCAGAAGGAGTAAATTGTGAGTAGCTATTTGCTATAGGTCCTCCCCTTTTGTAGGCTTGTGACACATGCGAAGATGTTGAGCATTATTACGCCTCGCTTGCAGCTACATGCTGTACCTGTTTTCATGAGTAGGTATGTGCGTAGAGTTATGGCCGAATGTCATTTCCGTCCAGGAGATCATTCAAAAGATTGTAGCAGAGAGGAGCCCCGGAGGGGATGTTGTTGTCTTTGCGTGTCTTCATGATGCTTGGTCTTTGTCATCTCATGCAAATTATTGAAGGAGTGAGGATCCATGTCGAGTGAAGGCCTGCACTGTAGATCTTCATCATCTCGAGCATGGGAGAGACTATTTTCATGCATGTTGTTACTGTCACCCGCATCCAGGGATAATGGGGGATCTAATTAAAAACCATGTTGCAATCAATAAAAAACCAATGCATGTAGATGATGGCTTAATGTTCTACACTAAAACCACATTTCCACCATTTCCAACCAAGCGGTATTGGAAATATTATAACAACAAGGAAAGCATTTCATGAAATAATCCATGGTACACATCATATAAACCAACAAATGAAACATAAGGAATAGAACCAAGATATCATTATTAAGCATAAACTAAACATGGAATGGGAAAATGGGTATGGATGGCCAACAAGCGAATGATAAAATTGATAAAACTTAGTGAAATGTGTAGCAAAAAATAGATCCTGAGAGAAAAATAGGCCTCCATGCACTTACTAATAGTTTTAAAACAATTCCAAAGTATGTGAATGCAAGGGAGCAACGTGAAAACCATGAACACATTATGTATTCTCCATATGTAAATAGTTGAGTTGGAAAAGTTATGAGGCAATGATAAATGGTGTTAATGGTATTTCAACAAATGATTTAGCACAAAAGATATCAAAATAAATGATTTAGATTATTGGAATGCATGAATTAGGGAAAGGCATGAGAAAAGAAAGGATGAAAAAGAAATAATGAGAATAACATAGAAAAATGCCAACTCTCTCCACATAAATCAATTTACCCAAAAGCAAGTATACATTCTCTCACATGGATTTGGATATTTGGAGGAGAAATGAAAATAAAAAAGAGGAAAATTAATTTGAAGAATATGGATTTATTACTGGAGAGTTTTTTTAATAAAATATTGAGAGGAATCAATATAGGAGAAATTGTGAGTTTATACATATTAACCAATGGAAGGTTTTTACATACAATTGTATAAGGTTGTGAAAAATGTGAATATAGATAATAACCTTAGGACACATACACAACATTGAGTTCCAAAAATTTTAGATGTTGAGAAGCTTTTAGTGTTTTGTAAATATTGTGCAATTTTTTTTTTTTGTAAAATTGCATTAAATAATGCACTCTAATTTTGATAAGTAGGAATTATTTATAGAATTCCATTTTTTTCTTTGTGGATTTTGAAATTTTAAAAGAGTTATTTTGTTATAGATGAATTCAATGTTTCGTTTACAAATCTCAATTCATTATATAGAAGGATAGCAAATATACTATAAAATGAAAAAATGAATTAGCACATGCTTTGAAATTGCTACACTTTATTACAAAAGATAATTTAGTATATATATATATATATATATGGGTAATTGAAATCCCAACTTTCCATAAAGTATAAATGTTCAACTATTAAAAATATTTACAAATAGAACACAAATAAAATGGTTGGAAGACCATACATACATACATACATACATACATATCTACTTCTTCCATAACAAACATCCAAATAATGAGAGTTCCCTTACAACAAAAATAAAATAAATTAAAACATACCAATACATTTAAACATTGGAGTCTTCAACACCACAAACAAAATTTAATTGTATGCACCTCCTCCTCCAACCAAAACCCATTCATGTCCTTTGTAATAGAGTCATAATCTCTTCTACTAGTTGAAGCTCAACCTTCATAGTTTTGCCACAACTACAAAAATCACAAGAACAAAAAGAAAAGAAAAGATTGAATAACCAAAAAAGGTCCTTGTAGTTGGAGACAAGTCATAGTCACCTTTACAAATTCATATTGTTGGTTTTTCTCACCTCAAAACATCTCATCACAACTTGCTATTTAATCAAAATACAATTTTATCCACAAGATGTAAGAATGAAGCAGCCCATTCAACCCATTCTTGATCATACAATGGAGTAAATGTTTCTTTATGTGAACTCTACTCATCAACAAGTTATGTTATATTATGGTCATTATTTCCAACATTTCCATTTAAAAAATAATGGGCATGAATAGCTCCATGTTTCTTTCAATAGGTTTACATGTTGTTGCACACAACATTGAATTGAAGTTTCTAGCAATATTTTATAGTTTCATGTATTTTCCCAAATTCTCTTCATGAACTTCACTTTGGAAGAAATATAACTTTTAAAATCAAGTAATATGATTTATTTATTCTCTGTCAAAGTTTTAAATTCAACCACACCAACTGTCTTCATCTCTTATTAAACAAATTTACATTGTGCTTCTTCGTTGAATGGATTCCTCAAATAAATGCCATCTCTCTCTATATGGTTCCCTTGACTGACCTCTAATACATCCATGCTAAAAATCTCAATCAATTACACAAGGATAGAAAATACTCACAAAATTATAAAATTAATAAACACAAACTTTCAAAATTCTTCTCTTTATTACACAAAATAAGTAAGCATATACTTATATAAATATGTATAGATGAAACATGCAACTTCTTTGTTTAAAATATGAAATATTTATAGTCTTTTTTGTTTTTTCTATTAATAATGTTTATGTTAGTGGTTCAATTTATAATTTTCATTAATGCTTTTATGATTTACAAAATTTAAGTTAAACTCTCACCATTGATAATTGATTGAGCCCTAAGAAAATAAAATTGAGACGTTATTTTAAATTTTAATTGAAGAGTTTTTCTACTTCTTCACTTTCTTAGAGGTGGCTTATTTTTCGGTGCCAAACACATAGTGGAATTTCAAGTTTGGTGGAAAATAAAACCTCGATTTTATTTTATTATTATATATGATAAGTAGGATAAAAAAATGTTACCAACTTAAATCAATGGTTTATTATTGAGAATAATGGTTTTGATTGTAAATAATTAATAACGTTGTAGCTTTTACTACATATGATTTCATTTTATTTCTATCAATACTTCATTTATTTCAAAAGTTGTCAATTTCATTTCATTTCAATTATATATTGATTTCATTCCATTTGAAAAAAACAATTTATTTATCCCAAGAAAATATTGATTTATTTCATTTCATTCATCTACTAATTTCATTTCATTTCAAAAAATATTTCATTCCATTTCCAAAAAAAACCATTTAAAAAATATTGATGTTTTAACTACATAAAAACTAGTTTCCAAAAACCAATAATTGTAATAATTTCATTTATGGAAAACATAATATAACCCATTCTAAATTGTAACAAGATTAATGACACAATACCAATTGACATAAACTTAGTATACATCGCATATTTCCATCTAAATCCATTCTCGTCCCTATCACAAACATGTAGATATTGTTGAATGATTAACTTTCATAAATAAAACCTGCAAGGTCTCATTAAATAGGTGGGTTGGAGTTCCATTTCCAACTTTGATCTTATTTTGTATGTAATGTGTTCTTCTATCACAATGATTTCATAGATAATTGGCGTAAACATTGATGCATCTATATTGTCCATAACTATTTGACCATAGAAACGCAAAGAACACAAGAAAGGGAATAAAAGAAGAAGAAGGAGAAGAATATTTAATAGGTTCAAGAAGAATATGAATATCAAAAGAAAAAAAATCATTCCCACAAATAATGAGCTGAAAGATCAATACAATTCAGGGATGATCACAATAATTTTTAATTCTTCATAAATTATGTAGCAAAACAAATAAAATGTATTATTATTATTATTTTTTTCCTAATGTTTAAAAGTATGCAATTACATGAAGAAGATTGATTGGTTTCATTTTACATGAATTTAGACCTACATGTACTACAATTAATATTATACATGTAATAATTGTTGGAATCACGATTGCTGTTAGACCAAAACTCGTAGGAATTAGTCTTCGTTACAATCGCTAGATTTAGGATCCACGAGAAGCAGTTAGTCCATGTTGCGAAACACACGGGGATCGTTGAACCCAATGTCCAACAATCTCCCCCCAACGCGAGCCGGGTGAGTTTCGAACTCGAGACTTATCGCTTTGATACCACTTGTTGGAATCACGATTGCCGTTAGACCAAAACCCACAGAAATTAGTTTCCGTTACAGTCGCTAGAGTTAGGATCCATGAGAGACAATTAATCCATGTCGCAAAACACACATGGAGCGTTGAACCCAATTTCCAACAATAATAAAGAAAATTGATTGGTTGAATTTTACATACATCATAATCATTAAACACTACAATATATGATCATAAATTTGAAACCATTCAAATATGTAGTATATAATTTTCTAATCAAAGTTGAACTAAAAACACATGAAATGGAAAGAATTCTTGTCGAGATACTCATCCTAAGTGCATCCTTGTGGTGGAAATGGGATGCTAGATGATATAAAGAGAACAACATTTTCCATAAACTAATACTATCTAAATATGGCCAACGAAATCTAACACTTTGGCCACGATTATTCTATATTGACACTAAAATTATTAACGTTAATGTTAAATTAACCGGCCAAAGAAATCTAACACTTTGGCCACGATTATTCTATATTGACACTAAAATTATTAACGTTAATGTTAAATTAACCTTTCACTAAAATTTATATGCTCAACTATGAAAGCAATGGGATTATTGGCATGCCTATGCCAATTTCTTGGATCACTATAACATTTGATTGAGCTTATAGCATATGCCACTGAAAAATAAAATTAATGTTGGTTGCATGACATAATGCACTAAATATTTAATTAAATAAGTTTTAATTGAACTATATAAATAAGTTTACAACTCTCATTTGTGGACAATAATTTGCAAACGTGCACTTGTGTTATTCTCGACAATATCATCAAAAAATAATTGAAGTTGACGAGTTGAACATGACGATGTTCATTATGAGATGTAGATTTGTCACTGTTTATGTGCTCTTTTGAAGAAAGTAGTTCCATTTGTTTGTCCATGCTCTTCCTTGACTTTGCACGAACTCATGCAACCCTTTAAAATTGTGGTTTATTCTTAGTTGAATGTATTTCATGACTACATCTTATCTTTTTAATTTGTGTTTTCAAAAAACTACACTTTTTTTATTTATGATTATAGATGAAGACATAACATTGGAAAACTTTTTATCTTTTTACTTAAAGTGTAAAACAAGTTGTCAACTACTCCTACATGGTCCAAATTTGTAGGCATATAGTTCAATATATCCTTTGCCTTTTTATTGATTATACTACAATGAAAACACCTTGTAGCAAATATTTTTGTCATGGATTTTAGTGTTATGAGATTAGCCAAAATTTATTTACCAAAAAAACCTCTACTACAACCTCCAACATTTATAGTGGAGGATTTTTTGGTGGTTTAAACAAATGTTTGTTATAACATTTTTTTTGGTTTGGTGGAGGCTTTTTTTAGTGGTTGTAGTATAGATAAACACATTGGTGAAAATATACTTAAAGGCATTGGGACGGACGTAAAAATATAAGGCACTGGTGCTATTACATATATTATGCACCAACATCTAACTTATTGAAAAGTATTGGGAAATACATATAATTAAATGCATTAGTTCCTATACATACATTATGCAATGGTTACATATTTTTACATGATGCACTAGTTCCCTTCTTATAGAATGCAAAGATGTCGTTATTTATATTATGCCTTGGGTCATTTTACATAGCACCCTGGTGCCTATATTACTACATGCTCCCAAGGGACATGAAATTTAGAATATTTGATGTAAGTTGTCCGCATTTTGATGTAATCATAAGTGCAAACACATTTTTGCATCAAGAGAGAGAGAGAGAGAGAGAGAGAGAGAGAGAATATTTGATGTAAGCACTTGTGCTATTACATATATTATGCACCAACATCTACCTTATTGAAAAGTATTGGGAAATACACATAATTAAATGCATTAGTTCCTATACATATGCAATGGTTACATATTTTTACATGATGCACTAGTTCCCTTCTTATAGAATGCAAAGATGTCGTTATTTATATTATGTATCGGGTAATTTTACATAGCACCTTGGTGCCTATATTACTACATGCACCCAAGGGGCATGAAATTTAGAATATTTGATCTAAGATGTCCGCACTTTGATGTAAGCATCAATGCAAACACATTTTTGCATCAATATATATATATATATAGAGAGAGAGAGAGAGAGAGAGAGAGAGAGAGAGAGAGAGAGAGAGAGAGAGAGAGAGAGAGAGAGAGAGAGAGAGAGAGAGAGAGAGAGAGAGAGAGAGATGGATGGATGTTGTTTAAAATATAAGTGTTGTCGTATTTTTAATCATTGGTGAATTTTTTTAAATACTAGGCAACAAAGCATGTTACTCTTCAAAACACACCGATGCCTATTTTATGATAGACAATGTTGAGTAAGTTCAAAAAAATATAATACACCAATATGAAATATGTAGATATTTTAATTATTATTATTATTTTGTGTACATATTTTCAATTAATGATCTCAAAATCAAATCATTTTTATAATAATATTGTTTTTTATATGTTAGCTATTGTGTTTTGATATAATCATTGCATTCATGCATTATCCAACATATTACAGCTTTGTTATTTGTAACAATGTAAAGCATTTATATATTAATTTGTAAGGAACACAAAATTTTACAACATTGGACAATGCAATCAATTTTACTATATATAAATAAAAGACCCTTCTTCATACAAAATGGGACAATGTAAATGTCCACAATAATCAAAACACAACCAATATTAACTGTTACACTTATTGGTAACCTATCTGCGTACAATTCAAACAATGTGTCTATACATTAAACAAATGTCACTATGTGTTATAGTCACTAATAACATGTCCTCATGTAATTGGGATAACATGATTACATTAAACAAATTCTTTGTTTTTCATAGCGAAATATCTCAAAACATTCAAATTGTAGTAACATTCAATTATATTGATTGTAAATAATCACTTACATTATTTTTACCGCTTAAGATGTGTGCATGTCTCATTTATTCATAGTTTGTAGGAAATATTTTACTTGGGTCATTTAACTTAAATTTTTATTGATTGAATTGTTTTGATGTTCTATCTTTTCATATTCCATCTACAAATAGGAGAACAAGGTGTAATAAGTATATATGTATTTATATAGTAAATTTTACATGATTACATAAATAAAAGAACATACTATAGTAGTGAGTGTAAACAATGAACATTCTTTTGAAACCATGATACATGTTTCTCAAAATATCTCCCACTAAATCCACCTTGTACTTCGTTTCCCGAATGTTTAATTATACACCATGACAATGCATAAATATAATTAATATAAAGGTTTTTTTGCTCCATTTATTATAAAATGAGAAAATTTAAATAAAATAACTACTTACAAATTGTTCAATTAACCCTTATTACCTCAACATATACTTAGAACCCTTACTTAATCCAATGTTGATCAATTCTTGAGTTAGATCTTCTTTGTATCTTAGAATGACATACATGGATGAGTATCAATTAATCAATAAATGCATAAAGATCACAACAAATATGAAATATTAGTTGAGAGAAAAATGTAAGTACTCACAAACTTTGCACCATTTTCTTTTGTGTCTTATGTGCTAAAGGGCCCCACTTTGTTTTATTTTCCGCAACAAAACAATTGAAAATTAGTATTCCATATGATAACTAAATTTGATGTATATAAAAGAATAAATCAATGATAACATACCTTTGATGCACGTTTTCGTTGGATGG
Source organism: Pinus albicaulis (assembly GCA_034641835.2). Classification (NCBI taxonomy): domain Eukaryota; kingdom Viridiplantae; phylum Streptophyta; class Pinopsida; order Pinales; family Pinaceae; genus Pinus; species Pinus albicaulis. The sequence goes on from CM076572.1 coordinate 599,553,198, forward strand.
CTTCTGCTATGATGCAATTATGTTCATTTGTTTTACCATCTCCTTGTCCATTTTTTTGACATCCCTGCCTGCATGTGTTAGGTTTTCCCTCATTTTTATTTTGAAATTCACATAATCTCAACAAATTAATTTATTACTGTTTGGGACATATCACAGATAAACATATTTAGTAATAATAATTTTAAAATGTTTCTTTTGTGTTATTGTAAGTTTTGCTATTGCAAGTCTCATGGATCTCATTGATCATTGTTTCAGAAATGTTCCTATAATATATGTATACCTTTATTATTTGAGTCATTTGATTGATTTTTATATTGTAACTGGAAAGTATGTGATCCAGATCCAAGAGGAAACTGATCCCAAACTTGTCTTGGTTGAAAGCCCCCTGAATAGGACCCAGATTCTTAATAGTGATCTTTTGACTTGATTTCATTAATAGGCTTGAATCCAATTAAACTTGTTAATGTGTTTATAGTCTCCAAATTCATTACTTAATTGATTTAAAGATCATCATTCAGAAATAACATGCATAAGAAAACATGAGACATGAAATAAATCACATAAGAAAAGAGATAACCAAGTTGGCAATGAAGTTCACCCACAACATGTGAGCTATGTCATTAAGCTCCGTTCAATTGCTTAGCAACTTCATTAGTTTTTCTTTAATAATGCTATTATTTTTGAGTACAAAGGGAATAAACTATCGCTTCAAGTGGAAATGCCTCTCTTCCAAAGAGATGTTCTCCAAAGAAATCTCACTTCAAGTGGAAATGTCCCTCCTACCAAGAGATGTTCTCCTTTTACTAAACTCTCACTCATGTGGCAATGTCTCTCCTATAAAGAGATGTTCTTCCTTGACAATAAAAGAGGAATGGGATCTCACAACAAGTGGCATAAACTGTTCTCCTTTCTCCAAGTTAAAGGGGATGGAATCTCATGTAAAGTAGCACAATTGTTCTCCCTTCAAAGGGGTTAAAATCTCTCATATAAAGTGGCATAATTTGTTCTCTAAGTTTTCCCAAATCAAAGGGGATGGACTCTCACATAAAGTGGCACAATTATTCTTCCTTCAAAGGGGCTGAACTCTCTCACATAAAGTGGCACAATTATTCTTCCTTCAAAGGGGCTAAACTCTCTCACATAAAGTAGCATAAATTGTTCTCTCTTTTTCCAAGTTAAAGGCATTGGACTCTCACAACAAGTGGCAAAGGTCCTCTTTGAATATATTACGTAGACTCAAGCATATTTACAAACAAATGTTCTCCATTTTACAAATATCGAAATGGGAAAATCAACAATAAATGAGACTTACATTGGTTCACTCCAAAACGGTAAATCATAAACTAAAAACATAAAAAACACAACACTTGTTGGTCTGTCTTGTTATTATGAAAATTTTGACTATAAATACAACCAACTTCTGAAAAGTGTATCTCTTCCTCAAAACCCATGCCAAGCATTAATGACACATGTGAGTTTCTACCACGAGTCCTCAAATTTGCTGCTTAGATCTCTAATATCTCTACACCATTCTGTTTGTCTCATTGTTCTGAGAAGAATGATTTTAAACATCATATGTTTTTTTCACCATCATCGCAGGATCCCTCTGAGATCCTCTGCATTGAAACTCATACCATGCGAGCCAGAATATAGAATATTCTCTGGCCCAAAAAATGTACGGGCCCTGTTGATATCCTCCTTGGAATTCGTGCATGTGCCTTCTCTCTCTACCATTGTTGAGTTGCTACGCTTGAAATTCCCTTCATTCGAATAACTTAGGGCTTGTAAAATTTGCATTTGGAAAAGTTAACAAATCCCCTGGTCAAGCGTATTTGTTGGTGAAATTATATTTAGGTTGTGGTTGTTGGGGGGAACTAGGGTCAAAACTGCAGGTCTCATATTTTAACATATTGTTATAACCATGTGCTATAATGGGTGGACTTTAACTTTGGTGGAGCGATTGGAAATATCCAAGGTTGGCAGAGCGGTTGGCGATCTCTAACTTTAAAGGAGCAGCTAGATCAGGCGGGCTCCACCCTCCCCTTTTCTGCCAAAATTTAAAACAAAGTTAAATATATTTTCAATTACATAAAAAACCATATGTCATGGTCCAAAGGTTAAGGTGTTGGGTGACCTCCAGTGAGGTCAAAGGTTCAAACCCCATTGACTCTGCTCTCCAACTAATTTTGACATTCAACCTCTAAAATTTCTTGCCCATTATTGATGTGCCATGTGGCACACTTATGTTAGCCACAAGTGTACCCTTCAATGCCTGGGTGTTATCCCAATTAGCTAACCAACCATACTCTACCATGTCATACAATCATACTGCCACTTCACTGCCAACTCAGTGCCACATGAAAATCTTTGGTGTTGCCACATGGCAACCCTGCAACCCTTCTTTTTCCTATTTCGTACAAACTTCAGACTGTGATATCATTTGCATATGAGCTATATTTTACATAATTCAAATTTATTTGGAATTTTCTCATCGAGTTCTTTTTGATGGCACCGTTTCCATCAAATTTTGAGCACTTTAATTTTTTAGGTTTTCATGGAGCCTCCTAGATCATTCCTCTCAAAAGAAGGAATTTTGGACCCAAAAAGTTTACATACAAAGATCAAACATGTTTTATCTGATTTACAACGGAACCCATAACCTTTGCTACACAACAAAGGCCTAAAATATCACTATGTTGCATACTTAAGCGATGTTATAAAATTCATCACTTTTACAATATTTTTCCCATATATTAGGTCTGAGAAGCAATAAGTGATTTATAATGATGGTCACACTCAACTACGTAAAAAGGATACCCATGTTTTATTGATGCATAAATATTTTGTGAATACTCTCAAACAAAAATATCCATATGCAAGACCTTTTATTGACACTTATATTTGCATGTGAAACATGAGCAATGCATAGTCTAAAAATTACTTCAACAATCCATCAACATAAACAAGAAACGAATAAAGATGAAGCAATCATAACACAACACATGATAACAAATTTTGTCCAGTGTGTACTATGTCTATGGGCCATGGGTCAAGAGTGGGGAGGTCGCTTCATTAGTCTTTGCAAAAGATGATGAGTACATGGAAAAATCTTTTTCAACATAAGGATGAAACTCTTATCTTGATTGGCTTGTCTCTCTAAAGAGATGTTATCCTACAAATAACTATCACTCACAAGAAGTTCTCCTTCAGCAGGAAAAATGAATGATCTCTCACAAAAGTGGCATAAATAGACTCTCACACATAAGTGTCATAAAATAGTCCTCTTGCATCTTCTTATCAGATTCAAGTCATACTCACCATCATCATAATCGTCTCATAATTATGATACCAATGGATATAAACATGACCACTTTCTCAAAAAGTGCCAACATGGACCTCTTTTAGCACTGCACCATCTTGGTTATCATGCAATGGATAAAGTGATGAATTTCCTACAAAGATTCATATATCATTGTCCTACTGCAGCATACAGAGAGCACTAGAACCTACAACATAAATCCATCCTTTCGCCAAAAAAAAATCAATAAAAGTTGCCAAAATGTGTCAATATACCTCCCAATCTGATGATGGACTGAAAAATAGCTACTCAAATGCCATAACGGTCTATGCCATCGTGATCCTTGTAAAAAATCATGAAATTTGAGTATAAGGTTGAACTTTTTTGAAACTGTCAAATCTAGGCATCTAGGGAATCTAAAAAATTCCTTGCAGATTATTGTGTCAAGTTTCCACCTTCAAGGTTCCATTTCTCAACATTATTCCTTTGGAAAATGGCTACTTAGATCAGAAAATCGTCTGCACCATCAGATTCCTGGTGAAATTTTGAGCAATCTAAGTATAAAGTTGACATATTTATGACACTGTCAAAATTTGGCCCGTAGGGAATCTAAAGATTCCTCAAAGGTTCCTTTGCATCATGGTTTCGCATTAGCACGGTTCCGCACCATGTTCCCCGCTCATTCTTCTGCGACTCGTTTTCTATGACACTCAAATGACTTAGGGTTTAAATAAAATTCAGAGGGCGAAAAATACAAAGACAAGTTGTTGGCACATTGGTCAGTGTGCATATTATGTGGGGGCAGGCCTGGGTTCCAACCTCGCGGCCTCCCCAAAATAGTGTGTAGTTTTAACTGTTGGTCGAGTGATTTATTGGTGTTTTTTTTACATGGAGTATTGTGGTTCTGTTAGTTTTAGGGGCCACCCGTTGGGCGGGCCAACCAACAGGCCAATGCGGGTTCGATCCCCACTGACCCCGTTTAAAATGGAGGTTTATCGGGTGGCAGGTCTGCCAATGGTGGCCCAGGTTGGCGGGGTTTGGCCGCATGCCAACCTAATTTTTTAATTACTATTATAATTATTTTAGAATCAAAATAGAAAACCGATCATCAGACATTTAGGGGTCACTGACAAAATTATCTATGCAAAATTTTGACCAATTCTAGCCATTGTTAAGTGCCAATTTTTCACTCGGTTAGTTGCCACCAAATTTAGCCAGACTTCCAAATTTAATGAGCCTACAAATTTAGCTGACGACAAAAGTCCAACTCCTTTGAATTGAAATTTTGACTGCCAATATCTTACACATATGTATTCATATTTGAGTTTAACCTACGCCATTGGAATCAGGATGACAAGCTATTTGATATGGTTCTAGTTTCGATGAAATACGCAAACTTCAATTTTTTAGCCTCTCCAGAGCCACATGGATCATTTAGCCAACCATGTTAATGGGTTTTCTTCTTGAGCGACTTCATGGAGGGTTACAATGTGCTCTAATTTATGATCTGTTGGTTTATACACAAGGGATGCTTTCTTTAGAGGTGCTTTCATAAGATTTTGGTCCTTCTTTGCATGTAGCTTTGAATGGAGCGTCCAACAAGTACCTCTATGGTGCTCTCTCTTGTTGCAATAGGAACATTTGTTTTTCAACATCCATACTTCCTTTCCTCCTAATGTGTCGAGGAATCTTGATGTCATGTCTCCTTCTTGGTCAACATAACTTTCCTATACAACATCACTCTTTTCCAACACTTGGAAGCAACATGTTTATTCAAACCAAAAAATGTACATGGTTTTCTATGCCATAAACTTTTCTTTACATTGTTAATTTTATTATAATAAAAAGGAACGTTGGAATAGCTATACTTTCAATGGTTATATTTGGCTTAGATCTAGTGAGGAGAAATTGACTTAGCTCATCCTTTGAAATGCTCACCTCCATTTGCATATGAATTGCAATCACAATAATTGGAATAATGTGATGTGCTCTCAGCCTGCAATGTTTTAAACTTATTGATTGAAGACTCTTTTGCTTATGTGATTTGTAATTGAAGCTGCAATCTCTGCTTCTCCTCTTCTGTTTCTTGTAGCAATATCCTCAACTCATTATTCTCTGTTTAAATTATATGGTTTATTTCCTTGAGTTCTTTGAGCGATGGAGTCTTTGATGCTTTTCCCATCTCTGGTTCAATACCTACAATCCAAATTAAACCTGCTCTGATACCAAATTTGATCCTGATCCGGGAGGCAACCGATCCCAACCTTGTCCTGGTTGAAAGCCCATTAAACAAGATCTGATTTTTAATAGAGATATTCTGACTTGATTTCATTAACGAGCTTGAATACAATTAAACTTATGAATGTGTTGATAGTATCCAAATTCATTACTTAATGCATTTAGTGATCATAATGTGGAAATAACATGTATAAGAAAACATAAGACAAGAAATCAATCACTTAAGAAAAGAGATCAACATGTTGGTAATGGAATTCACCCACAACGTGTGAGCTACGTCTCTTGGCTCTACTCAATTGCGTATCCACTTCATTGGATTCTCTACAGTAAGACTCTTATTTTTCAGTATAAAAGGACAAAAATCTCACTTCAAGTGGTAATTCCTCTCCTTCTAAGATACATTCTCCAAAGAAATCTCACTTCAAGTGGAAATGTCCCTCCTACAAAGAGATGTTCTCCTTTAATTGAACTCCCACTCATGTGGAAATGTCTCTCCTACAAAAAGACATTCTTCCTTGACAATACAAGAAGAATGAAATCTCACAACAAGTGGCATAGATTGTTCTCCCTTTATCCAAGTTAAAGGGGTTGGAATCTCACATAAAGTGGCATAATTGTTCTCCCTTCAAAGGGGCTGAAATATTCACATAAAGTGGAATAAAACGTTCTCCCTTTTTCCCAAATCAAAAGGGTTGGACTCTCACATAATGTGGCACAATTATTCTCTCTTTAATTAAAGGGGTTGGACTTTCATAACAAGTGGCAAGGGTCCTCTTTGAATTTGTTGCTCAAATTGAAGTATATAGGCAAATACATGTTCTCCATTTTACAAATCTCAAACTGGTAAAATTAATAATAAATGAGACTTACATTGGTTTTTGTGCCAAAAATCTCAATTTAAAACTCAAAACATAGAAAATATAGCACCAACAGGTCCATCTCATCATTCTGCAACTTTTGACTCTAAACATGAGCAACTTCTGAAAAATGCATCTTTGCCTCAAAAATTGTGCCAAGCATTAATGACACATGTGGGATTATGTCACGAGCCCTAATATATATTGCTTAGATATATGATCCCTTTGCACCATTGTATTTGTCTCGTTGTTCTAAACTAAAACTCGTGCCATGCGAGACAAAATATATTGGAGAATATTTTCTGCCTCAAAAAATATATTGGCCCTACCAATATCCTCCTTGGAATTCATTCATGGTCCTTCTCTCACTGCCATTGCTAAGTTACTTTTCTCGGCACTCCCCTCATCCCAATAACTTAGGGTTTATAAAATATCTGTATTGGTTGGCATAATCACATTAAGGTTGTGGTTGTTGAAGGGTGTCTAGGTCAAAACTATGGGCCTCCCTTTTTAACATATTTTTATAACCATGTGCTATAGTGGTGGACTCTAACTTTAACAAAGCGGTTGTTGGTCTCCAGGTTTGGCGGAGTCGCTAGATTAGGCGAGCTCTCCCCCCCCCCCCCCCTTTTCTGCCAAAAGTTATAACAAAGTTTAAATATAATATTTTCAAGTACATAAGCAACCATATTCCATGGCCTAATGGATAAGGTATTGGGTGAAATTCAGTGAGCTCAGAGGTTCAAACCTCGTTCACTCCCTCCAACTAATTTTGACATTTCACCTCTAAAATTTCTTGGCTATTCTTGATGCGCCACGTGGTGCCTCTCGACTAGGCCACATGGCACACTTCCATTGCCCACCAGTGTACCAGTAAACACTTGCATGTTATCCCAATCAACCAACTAACCATACTCTTCCATGTCAGTAAATCGTACTGCCACATCACTGCCAACTCAGTTCCACATGACACTCTCTAGCGTTGCCACGTGTCAACCCTACAACCCTTCTTTTCCCTATTTGGTAAAAAATTCATAATGAGATATCTTTCTCATATGAGCTCCATTTGACGTGATTCAAATTAAATTGGAATCGCCTCGTTGAGCTCTTTATGATGGCCCCATTTCCAGAAATTGTTGAGAACTTTGATTTTGAGGTTTTCTTGGAGCCTCTTGGGTTATTCCTCCCAACTGAAGGACTTTTGGACCAAAAAAATTTACATACAAAGATATGACATGTTTTCTATGATTTAAAATAGAACCCATACCATTTTCTACATAAAAAAGGCCTAAACTATCACTATGTTTCATACTTAAGAAGTGTTATGCAATTCATCACTTTTATAAGTTTTCACTCATCTATGGGGTCTTAGAAGAAACAAGTGATTACAATGATGACCACACCTAGCTACTTAAAAATTCTACCTATATTTTACCTAACTAGGTTATTGGGTTTTCTTCATCTAACTAACTTTCTTCTTGAGCGAATTCATGGAGGGTTACAACGTGATTTACTTTCTCATTTGTTGGTTTCGACACAAGGGATGCTTTAATCGTAGGTGCTTTCATAAGGTTCTGGTCCTTATTTGGATGTAGCTCTGGATGGAGAATCAAATATGTAGTTGTTTAGTGCCCTCTCTTGTTGTAATAGGTTCATTGGTTTTTCAACATCCATACATCCTTGTCCTTCTTTTTATCTTGATGTGGAGAGGAATCTTTATGTCATGTCTCCTTCCTAGTCGACATGAATTTCTTGTAAAACACCATTTTTTTTCCAACGCTTGGTATCATGATGGCTATTAAAATCACAAAATGTACATGGTTTTCTATGCCATAAACTTTTCTTTACATTTCCAATTTTCCTATAATCAAAGGGAACATTGGAATAGTTATTCCTTGAATGGTTGTCTCTGGTGCAAAGCTGGTGAGGAGAACTTGAATTAGATCATCCTCTAAAATTATCGCCTACATTTGGAGATGAATTGCAATCATAATCACTACAATAGTGTGATGTTACCTTAGCTTGCATTGTTTTAGATTCGTTTCTTGAAAAATCTCTTGATTTTTTGGCTTATAACTGAAGCTACAATTTATGCTTATCCTCTTCTAATTCTTGTAGCAATCACCTCAACTCAACATTATTTGCTTGAATGCTCTAGTTGATTTCCTTGATTTATTTGAGCCATGCATTCTTTGATGATTTTCCTATCTTTGGTTCATTACATGCAATCACTGTTAGCCTTGCTCCGATACCAAACTTGATCTTGATCCAGGAGGAAACAAATCCCAAACTTGTCCTGGTTGAAAGCCCCTTAAAAAATACCTGATTTCTTAATAGTGATATTCTAAATTGATTGCATTAACAATATTGAATCCAATTAAACTTGTGAATGTGTTGATAGTCTCCAAATTCATTACTTAATGCTTTTAATGATCATAATGTGGAAATACCATTCATAAGAAAATATGAGAGAATAAATCAATCACATAAGAAAAGAGATAACCAAGTTGGTAATATAGTTCACCCACAATGTGTGAGCTATGTCTCTTGGCTCTACTCAAATGCATAGCCACTTCATTAGCTGCTCTTCAATAAAGCTCTTCTTTGTCAGTAGAAAAGGATGGAACTCTCACTTCAAGTGGTGTTGCCTCTCCTCCAAAGAGAAATTCTCCAAAGAACTCTCACTTCAAGTGCAAATGTCCATCCTATAAAGAGACGTTCTCATTTGATTGAAATATCACTCATGTGGAAATGTATCTCCTACAAAGAGGCATTCTTCTTCGATAATATAAAAGGAATGAACTCTCACAACAAGTGGCATAAAAATTTCTCCCTTTCTCCAAGTTATAGGAGTTGGAATCTCACATAGAGTGGAAAAACTGTTCTCCCTTCAAAGAGGTTGAACTCTCTCACATAAGTTGGCATAAATTGTTCTCCATTTTTCCCAAATCAAAGGGGTTGGACTCTCACATAAAGTGGCACAATTTTTCTCTCTTCAAAAGGGTTGAACTCTCTCACATAAAGTGTCATAAAATATTCTCCTTTTTTCAAGTTAAAGGGGTTGGACACTCACAACAAGTGGCAAAGGCCCCCTTTGAATATGTTGCTTAGACTCAAGCATATCTGAAAATACATGTTCTCCCTTTCACAAATATCGAAAGGGGAAAATAAATAATAAATGATACTTATATTGGTTTATGTGCAAAAATTCTCAATTAGAAACTCTAAATGCAACAAACACAACACCAGCAGGTTTGTCTCGTCATTTTGCAACTTTTGACTGAGAAGTGCATCTATGCCTCAAAATATGCTACTTAGATCTCTAATTTCCTTGTACCATTGTCTTCATCTCATTGTTCTGATAAGAATGACTGTAAACATCATATGGTTCTGTCACCATCACTGCAGGACCCCTCTGAGAACCTCTACATTGAAACTTGTGCCATGCAGGACAAAATATTCTAGATAATATTCTCTTCCTTGAAAAATGTACAGGCCCCGCCAGTCACCTCCTTGGAATTTGTGCATAGGAATTTTCCATCTACCACCATTGAGTCACTCCACTTAGTGCTCCTTGCATTCGCGTAACTTAGGATTTATAAGATATGCGGTTGGTGGAGTTAACAAAGCCCTTGGTTGGGTGTATTGGTTGGAAAAATTATGTTAAGTTTGTGGTTGTTGGGGGTTCTTGGGGCCAAACCCACGGGCCTCCAAATTTAACATAATGTTATAACAATGTGCTATATTGGGAAGACTCTAACTTTGGCAGTGTGGTTGGCAGTCTCCATGTTTAGCAGAGACACCAAATAAGGTGGGATATGCGCCCTTTTTATGCCAAAAGTTATAACATAGTTTAAATTTAATATTTTCAAGTACATAAAAAAACATATGTCGTGTTCCAACAGTTAAGGTTTTGGGAGACCTCTGACAAGGTCAAAGGTTCAAACCTTGTTGACTCCTCCCTCCAACTAATTTTGACATTCGACTTCTGAAATTTCTTGGCCATTCTTGATGTGCCATGTGGCACCTCTGGATTGGGACATGTGGAACACTTACAATGGCCACTAGTGTACCAGTCAACTCCTGCATGTTAACCCAACCAACCATCCAACCATACCTTGCCATGTCAGTCAATCATACTACCCCATCACTTCCAACTCAGTGCTACATGACACTCTCTGATGCTACCGCGTGGCATCCTGCAACCCTTCCTTTTCTTATTTGGTACAAAATTTAGACTGCGATATATTCTTATATCAAATTTGTTTGATGCAATTCAAATTGTGTTGAATCATCTCATCGAGCTCTTTGAAATGACACTGTTTCCATCAATTTTTGAGCACTTTGATTTTTGAGGTTGTTTTCATGGAGTCTCTTGGATCAGTATGTCTATATGTTCTTTCCACAATAATTCTCATAGTCTTGTAAAAGAAATTCCCCTCTTGTTAACTTCCAACACCACTCCAAATTAATTGAGGACTAATTTCTCATCGTCTACATTCTTCATAATTTTTTATTCTCTTATGACAACATTCTATTCCCTCACTATCGATCCTTACAAAAATTTAAACAATTTGTGAAATTAAATTTTTTAAACATGTTATAAATTATTGTTAAAAAATCATTTATAGTAAAAATTAAAAGTTTTTTTTAATTACCTTTTAATCCACTCGAAAACTCTCTTTTCAACATTTATAGCAAGCCTTTATGCTCTTTTGCACTCAAAATTACAAACAATCTTATCAAATTTCTTCAAACTACTCTTTTGCATGGCATGCATTAACCAATACACATAAATAATTTAAATATTATACATATAATACAAATATATTAAAATTTTAATACAACTTAAAGTAGCTACCTTATTTGATTGTTGGGATGAGTTTCCCTCGCGTTTGCTACAATAAGCTATTTCTTTGAATTTCTATTGGCTATCTTGTATTAAAAAAAATCATCATAAATATTATCAAAAGTCTTCCAAGATCAGCCCACGGGGCATAGAACAAACGATGACAGGGTGCTCTCTTAAGGCACTCCATGGTGAAAAGGCCACATGTTTGAAACTCTATAGGCAAAAATACAGTCACACTAAGGGTTGGTGTAATCTAGACTGGGTGCGATCCTTGGTTGATTTTGACGACTTAGATGCCCTTGGGTCGCGACTACTCAAGCCATAGTTTAGGTGTGTCGGTAATCTCACAACTCCCATTACCTAACAAACAAAATTCTTCCAATATCAAATAAATGTGTGCGTGTGATAACATAGTATGAACGAATACAGGGATATTGTTCATTCACACATTGGAAACTATTTTATTTTCAAATTTCTATATTCAAGCAATTCTTTATCAAGTAAAAGAGACACATTCCACTTTATTGTTTAATATGCATTTTTGAATTTGTGAAGAAAGTTAAGACAATGTTTTTGGTTTTCCAATTAAATTTTTATGTAAATAGTGGTGGTTGATTCATGAGTATACACATTGGTGTGCATTTACTATACCATGCACATTGATGATCACAATTTTATTTTTATTTTTTTGGAAAAGAAATTGACAACAAAATGGTGATTTGGATCCAATGCAATCAGTGCTCTGATTGCAACGAATACCAAACACTCCATATACAACTAAGAACCCTATAAAAACCTATAAACACTCAATATTGAAGGTAATTATGAAATCCTTTAAATTTTTTAGAATGCACTGAAAAATGTTTGAATCAAATAGAGGAAAGATTTAGATGACCAACAAAATGAAGCCACATACATGGAATTTTTTTCTACAAGTTTGTTTATGATCAACGTTGATTCCTCACAATTTTGTCTTTTCAAAAAAATCTATTCACTCTGAAGTCTTTGCTGGTAAATCCCTTTTACAACACAAATCTCTTTTCCAAATTTTAGAAAAAAAACTGAAATAAAGATTGGGATTTCTTTTATTAACATAAATTTAATTTTTTTTAAGTTATAATGCAAAAAAAATTATTTCAATCAAATAAAGGAAATATTGAGATGTTCATTAGAATGAAATCACATATCTGAAAATTTTCCTTTGTAGATTTGTATATAACCTACAATGATCCCTACAAATTCGTCTCTTCAAAAAAAATATCCACTCGAAAGCTTTGTTGGTAAATTTCTCTTCCATACATATCCCCTTCGAAATTTGGCAATGAAAATTTATGAAAAATTAAATTCCCACTTTTTTAAAGCATATTTTGTCTAATTTATGATAACAAGAAGCACCGTTTTTTTAACTCGCTTTAACAGTGAGCCCTTTTGTTACAAGTGCATTAGTGCTCACTAAACATTTAAAACACACAACTATAGAATTTAAGTGATAAAATGAAAATATAAACCTTTAAATGAGTGGGATTGCTTAATAAAAGTAAAAACAAAGGTCAAACTTCTATGCTTGTAGTTACATGATACACTATTGTGTTTGTTATATAAGTTAGAAACCATGCATTATTAAGTAATTAAGCATACTGACAATGTTTACAAAGCCTTGGGTATTTGTTTTGATTTTAGAATGGTATATGCTTTCCAAACTTTCCTTTAAAAATAAATTCATGTATTGATTATGGTTTTGGCTTAAATGCAATGGAATGAAGTTTATAATATCAAATGACTATTTCTTCAAATTCGAGCTCATTTCGTGTTATTGCAATTTCTTTAAGTTTTCCTCCACCATTTATAGTAAGTTTATATTTTATTTTAATGATTTATTTATATGATTAAATTTATGTTATTTATTCACATTTATTTGAATAATCATTCATTCAATTTTCTAGAATCATGATTCAGAATTAAGTTTGTATGTGCAAGATATTTTATCAATGCAAAAATGTCACAAGTTTTTATCATGATAAAGATATCATAGGTAGATGTTTGACGAAAATGGATAGCCACTTTAGCTTACCAATTGTAGTGTGGCTTCTAGCTACCAAACTAGGTCAATGGTACTACATCAAGGATTATATCTCTTTTATGACACCCCGGTTGTGTATTGGTTTTTCAATGTAATTATTCAAATGTATTACTAAATACAACATTTTCTTTATAAAGTGGTTGGACTCATGTTTATTATTAGGAAAAAAATGCCATGCCTCTAATAAATGTTTTCTCTAATGTTTGAACATACATGCTTTGTGTTACTGATATTATCAATGTAATGTTCAATATCTTTACAATTACAATTATAATTATGAGTGGTATATATGGAATCTACCATTACACGCCATTATAATGTAAAAAAATAACTTTTTTTAAACAAGCCCAACTAGGAGTGGAAGCATACCAAGCATGGTTGAATCAAATGCCTATTCAATTCCCACTATGTTCTAAGTTATTAATTAAAACATCAATTGTTCTTCACATGTTGGTTGGGACAAAGGAAATGATAAATAGGTTGGTATGGCTCTTATGGAATACCCATGCCATGGGGGGAATGTTGTGCTGGAAATACTGAGGGGGGGGGGTGTGAATCAATATTTATTTTCACTTGTTATTTTTACCAGTTAGATCAATTATATTTTGGAACACAAAATGAACAATAAGAATAAATACTTTTATTAATCTCAATAAATCAAGTACAATATATGTTGAGATTCAACAAGATGATGAGCTTAGTGAAAAGAGTCGCCTTCACTAAGTGGGCCCGCAGGCTATTTTTGGCGCAAGTCTATTTTTAGACTATGTCTATTTTTAGACATGTCGATCATATTTCAGAAGTTGTAGGATGCTATTTGTGGATGGTTGATCAAGTGGAAAAATATATGGAAATTCTATTTTTAGAATATTGATGAAGTCTATTTATGGATCGTCGATCTAAAAATAGATGCATGGAATTATTAGCTCTTAATAATATTGATTCCTAGCTGTGTTTAATCTCTTGAACATTCAATTAGGTGCACGGATGGGGTATGGTGACAGGGAAGAGCCTGCACTATTCTGAGGTTCTGGGGCTAAGTAAGCTGAAGGGTCAGTTAGACTCAAGTAAAGTTATGACATAGTTGGAAGAAGTAGTTATGGAGTTGTATTCAGTTTAACTCAGTTAGACTCGGTTGAGCTAGTTGTATCTAGTCTAACTGATTGATACACTAGTGAGAGTGGAGTGAATTAATTAGTTAATTAATTCACAAATAATAAATCATTAATCAACTGAACAATACATCAGTTAACTATAGTGCATGGCAGTTTCAGTGGAGACCAGTGGAGAGATAGGTGAAAGGGAAAGATAGACTATCTGTTGTGACTATAGTGATGTATTGATTGCATCACATAGATGGAGGTGCATTAGGATTGTACGTCAAGGATGGAGTAATTCGAATTCATTCAAAGCTATTCTTCAACAGAGATTGCGCAGTGGAGGCAGGCTAGCAGGTGGCAAAGATCGGTGCATGGATTTGCAAGATTGGGCCTGATTAGTATATGACGATTGTACTATACTGAGAGCTTGTGATAAGCTTTGTATGTTTGTATGAGATTGTCATATGATCTCCATGTTACATAATATATAGTTGGAGTTTTCTGCTTCAGGCTTTCCCGGTTAAAAACTGTGTTATGTGCGATAGAATATTTTTGTTTATGCTTCACATGTGTGTGCAATTAATTTTCCGCAAAAGATTAACAAGTGGAATAGATTCAGTATCTTGCATAAAGTTAAATAGTGTGAGATCAGGTGGATCTTGGATATATGCATTCTTAGTTCATATAATTTCTACATGGTATTGGAGCATTGTTGATTGAAGATTGCAATTGTGAAGTGAGTTTGTGCGGGTGGACAATTCAAATTTGCTACAGAAGATTCTTGGTGCAGAAATCGAGTATACATTGAAATGTCTTTCAACGGGTTGAGATTGGAGTATTCCCTTGATGGGAGCTCGAATTACATAGCCTGGAAGGATAGGATGGAGGTGGTGCTGGAGGATAATGGGCTGAAGGAGTTCATCGATAGCGATGTTCCTAAGCTGAGATCTAGCGATGCTGCATTACTTGATGCATGGAAAAAGAAGACTGCAAAGGCGAGGAGGATTCTGTTGGAAGGTGTGAAGGACCATATTGTGTCCAGCCTTCATGGGAAATCCACTCCATTCTTAATGTGGAAGGCTTTGATAGAATTGTTCCAAAGCAGAAGTGACCAGAGGAAGTTGGTGCTTAAAGACAAGATCAGAAAAATAAAAATGGAGAAAGGCGACAATATTCAAAAATACCTCATGAAGTTTGTCCACTGCAAGGATGAACTGGGAAGTGTGGGGGTTACTGTTGATGAAGAATTCTTGGTGAGCTTGGCTCTTCTTGGGCTTCCGAAGAGTTTTCATAGCTACGAAGACTCTGTCAATGGACGAGAGAAACTGCCAGGATGGGAGCGACTTTGGTCGGATCTTGTGCAGGAGGAGATAAGGCAGGGTACCAGGGATGGATCTTCATTGAATAATGAAGATGAAGAGAATTGCGCTTTTTCTTCCAAAGGATGGAAAGGGAAGGGGAAGAAAAATCCTTCTAAATCCGGTGCGGAAGGCAAGAAGCAGGACTTGTCCAAAGTTAAGTGTTTTCACTGTCACAAGCATAGACATTTCGCCACTAACTGTCCACAGAAGAAGAAAAATAAGCAGGCTGTTGGATCTGCAGCTGGAGAGGCCTTAGCCTCGCAATTTGAGCTGGATTTTTCCTTGATCGCATGCTTGGTTTCAAGCTGCATGGGATCGATGTGGTATCTTAACAGTGGTGCATCTTTCCATATGACGGGAGACAAAGAGTTGTTTAGTGACTATGAGGAGAAGGACCTACAGATGCATATAGAGATGGGCAACGATGGTCCGTACAGTGCGACTGGAATTGGGACCATTACCTTTGAGAGGGAGTCCGGTAATCCATGCTTGTTGAAGAATGTCATGCATGTTCCAGGTCTGAAGAAGAACTTGGTCTTAGTCGCAATGTTGGAAGACAGAGGTTATGATGTTGTTTTCAGTGAGGAAAAAGCTTTCCTTCGACATAAAACAACGGGTAAAACTAAGAAGATAGGGG